>JAWNOD010000072.1:4965000-5642500 GCA_035046225.1 Drosophila pegasa
CAAACGTTTCCGTCACAGGCGGCAGGACACGCAAGGACGTTTCGCAAGAGGCTTGTAAATGCGAGCGCCGCAGATGCCCGAACACAGGGGCAATTAATTTCCGCTAGACAAAGGCACAATTACTTATATACTTAAGTCAAGCACAACTTCCGTGTGAGTGTGTGAGTGTGCGCGTGTGTGCGTATGCGTGTGTTGTTCCAAAACAATGGGCGTGTCCAGAGAGGCAGGCCATATACTATGCATGGCATACACAAATATATGATATATAGAGCTGCAGGCAACAAAGCGCTTACAGCAACGAATTGCGCTTTAATTTATGGCCCCGGCATCAACTCGGCCCAAAATAATTACAGCTTAATTCCAAATTTAAGCATTGCTCAAGGTCCAAGTCGATGTCAAAGTTGGACCTTATGAAAAAAAAAAGAAAGGGAAAGAGAGAAAGTACAGAAGGGAAAAGTTTTCTTGTCGCCTTCATATTTTTTCCATTGTCATGCCCCGTGGGCACATTTTGATTTTGTTCTCCTCAAGTTATTGGCGAAAAGTTTTTCGCTTTCGTTTCGTTTATGGCCAGGGGCTAACGCGGCGTATACTTGACATGACAGTAGCAAATGCCAAGCAGCATGTGTTCACGGCCATAGCAGCTAATGCGCATTGTCCACACAGACCTAATAGCAGATCAATTAGTTTCGACTTTGCCATCGATACCCAGAAAGTTTGGCATTCAAGCAAGGCAAATAAACTATTAAGACACGAACTTTGTGGCATGGCCCCAAGTAATTAAAGCCCATTTGAATTTATTAGCATGTTGGGGAATATTCATTTTGTCTAGACAATGTAAGGGGCTATCAATAATTAAGACAACATGTAATCGTTAGTGGGTATTTAGGGGAGCATATTTAAATCTAGGAATACACCAACTCAGTTGGACAACTCAGTTGGACTCAGTTGGCAGGTGCCAAATGTGACCTCTGTGGCGGAGTTGACACAGGCCATTATCAGGGCTGGGAGGAATATAAAAAAAAACAGTAGCTCGAAACTTTTTACATTACGCATTTAACTACATATTTAACTACTATCGAGTCCACTCATACATTAAGCCAATCACATAGACTGACAAATTGTTAATGGGAGAAACTTCGACATGAATCATCATTCTGCACCCAATACTGAAGGAGAGCCAACTGGACCCAAAAATATTTAAACAGAAACTAATGCAATTTTCCTTCATTTTACTATTAATTGTGTTTATTCTTTGAAAGAACTTTAAACACTTTTATAAAAACTTCGTCATTGAATTATCGTTAATGTATTGTATTCATCTTATGATATAATGCAAAAGGGTTTTAAGTATTAGGTTGAGGTCTTTCGGGAGGCAGTGTGCAATTTAGTCCCTAAGATCTTACTCAGAATCTTCCATATCTTTAATTACAAATTATTATGACTTAATGAAAAAGCAGGATATTTTTTTATTACCTCTCAACGTATCATGTTCAAGTCAATTAGTGACCCCAATCAAACCTCAATCAATCAAATAACTTTAAATTAAGTAAGATAAACTAAGACTAAAAACGAATTCACTTACTTCTAAATTTAGCTTTACATTTACACAACTTGAAAGTATTTTTAAGTTGTATATACTGCTGCAGTATTTAGTTAGATAAATTGAAAAGATTTGTTTAGCTTTGTTGGGATTATATGCAATGAATCAAGAGTTAATAAATAAATTGTAAAAAATCTTATCAACTATGCCGGGCTTATTTGGAGTTAAAAAGCTGTTGTTCGCTTAAAACATAGAGTGAGCTCGAAAGTGTGTCAAATGTTATTTTTATGGAGCTGTCAGATCCAATATATATTGTTAATTACATATGTAATGTAAATGTAAATTTAATTACATTTTGAGTAGATCTTTTATGTTATTTTATATTTTTCAAAGATAAGTCTATTCAGTAAAACGTCTCCCTAGCGACTCAATCTATTAGATGAGCGCTCTGAGCCCCCAATGACTTACACAGCCTGCAGCTGCATCTTTAGTCTCCATGTAATGGGCACTAATTAAGCTAGAGCGACGTATGCTAAGCTGATTATCGCCATGAGTAACGAGATCATTTATTTAAGATTATTTTAAAATTATTTTAAAGTTCTTTTAAAATGCATTTAAAATTCTTTTAATATTCTTCTTACAAATGAACGAGCCTTTTTCTCTAAAACTAACCTATCTCTATCGCCATGGTTTTCCATAATATGGAGTGAGATCGATCTTATTAGGATGTCCTATATGTTTAGGATAGGAATCTGCCGCAACTTTATGGATATAAAGCACATAAATACTATATCTGTGATTGAGCAAGCACAACAACAATATCAGGCTGTGTATTTTACTGCATGCTCACTTCCCAAACTGAATATTCTGTTCAGTTGTCAGACAAGACACGGCTGTTATTTAATAGCAGATTCATCTCCCAACTCTGCTGATTTTCTAATCAAAAATACGAAACGATATCTAATTAACAATTGCGAATATATAAACGTATATATATTCCACATAAAATATATTCGAATTGCTTCAATTTCTATTGTCGCTGCTGCTGCGAAACAATTTGGTAAATGTATCCAAAAATTAATTTCTCTCGACATGTGTCAGCCAAGCAGCAACAGCGACAACAACTGGGAACAGACAACAAGTGCGATTGTTGGGGCTGAAAGGAGAGCGACGGACAGTTGGACGGACATGGAACGCGGTCTGAAAGGGAATGGGAATGGGAGGAGGATGGGGAATGGGAGAAGGCTGAACAATTATTTAACATATAAATGGCGACCTTTTTGTTTATGTTTTGTGTGTTGCAAGTTTGGTCGAACGCCGCGGCCCAATTAAATTGTCAGCGAGAATATTTTGTTAGCGTGAATTAATTTCCGTGATTCCAAATAGCCAACTGCAATTTGGCTAAATTCGGCGTAGAACGGGCGGAAAAGTGGAATCTAATTAAACTGTTTTCGGCATCGATTTCACGCATTTAAACAACGTTTTTTTCGCACATGAGACGCCAGACTCAATTTGAATATAATTTAATGAAAAAGTCAGCGAAAGTCGGTGGCTCAAGGCCAGCTCTCTCGGCCTGTTCTCGGCCTGCTCTTGGCCTGCTCTCTGCCTGTACGCATAATTACTCGCAATTGAACTTAATGAGTGAGCAGCGGCTCTTGGAGGCAGCCGGAAATGACGTAGGCAGCATCCTGCGAGTCTGGAATGTATCCTTGGCGCCAAGTTCTTTAAATTATTGCCTCGGGTGCCGCGTCTGTGACCTTAGCACTCGGCTCAGATGTTGTTGATGGAATTACATCTCTGCCTCTCAACAACGCTCGCTTAGGCACGTACCAAAATATTGAGATAGCGACGAGAAAAAAAAAGGAAAAGAATAGAAAAAGGAAAACTTTAATTTGCGCATATTCACATGAACGTCTAAAGGGAAGAGAATAGGAATAGGAAGCTCCTCTTGAGCTCGGCATGTCCGGCTCGTGACAGCTTAGCTGTGCGCCAAGTCAAATATCTGCAAAGTTTAAACTAACTTTAATTAATCATCTTTATCTCATTATAGCTCATATGCGTGCGCCTGCTTCCCCGGCTTTAGCGGCGCTGACTGCGGCCACGGACCCCTCTGCACGGATGCCCACACGAATATCTGCCAAAACGGCGGAATATGCAAGTGAGTACAGCTCAGCTAAAACACGTTAGAGAACTTTAGGGAGTCATAAGTGAAAATCTCCACGGGGTAATACAAGCTGTGTGCGTGGCGGGAATAATTAATGTTCTTAAAATATTCGAAGGATTAGTCTGAACTGTCGAATATTATTATATGAAAAGCGCTTAAAGTATATCTAATGTTAGGCCTGTAAAATCTTACGATCTGAAATTAAATAAATATATGTAAGCCATTTGAATCTGACTCCAAACGCAATTCTTTTTTTTTTTAATATAAATACGACTTTTTAGTTCAAATTTTTAATTTAATTTTTAAGTTAGCTTTAGTGTAAACTCAAATGTTTTATTTGTTATTTAAATAAGCTAATTTTGTTTAATTCACCTATACTCTGTATACTTAATATATATTAAATTATATTTTAATTATATTTTTTTTTAAATTATCATATCTTAATATGTATTAAATTATATTTACTTATTCTTTTTCTTTGAAAATCAAGTAATTTCATTTCCTTAAGCTTTTAAATTTTCAATAAATTTTAATGTGATTTAATTTAAAATTTTTATTTTTTAATTTTTAATTTAAATTTGCTTTTATTATAATCTAAAGTTTTTTTTAAATTTATAAATAATACATTTTATTTTCGTTTCTCATGCTTTATTATAATTTAAATTTTATTCAATTATTATTTTTAAATTAAATTATTTCCATTGTATTTCTCACATTTTCCTTCTATATACAATATTTGATATATACTATTTATATTTTTAAGTTTATCCAATTCCATTTTAATTTCACATACTTTAATATAGTTTAAATTGCTGATCATATTTCATTTAATTTTAACTTTCAAATGAACTAACTTTGTTTTAGTTATGCGTGCCTCACAACTCAACTCTTGTTTACTAAATAAACTCAGTCGACGTCAAAGATTTTAATAACATTTTTGAAGTGAGACTCAATTTGGTTTATTTGCACAGTTGTTTTTGACATGTTCGAGCTGAGCTTGCGCTACTCTGCTGCTCGGACGTAAATAATTTTCAACAAATTTTAGACATGACAAATATTTAATAGGAATATGTTAAAGATTAAATCATTGCTTGAAATATAGAGAAATTGCATGCATTGCAATTCATTGCAATTGAAGCAAAACATTGTTTGATATATAAAACGATATGTTTTAATTCATTTGATTGGGATGCTAAGCTTTATGGTTAAAAGCGATGCCTTTTAGTCGAAATTCTTGTATGAGAAATTATGTCTCTTGTTATGGGCTTCAATGGCGTGTAATTGGAATAGTTATAAGAAAAGATTTGACAGATTTTCATATAGCTATTTTTTTCCACACATTTTCAAATGTCAAATCAATTTCTCAGTAGATCTGACTAAGGTTTAAAGATCATTAATGCTCAGGCATAAGGAATAGGGCTTTAGTTTTTACCTTTCATTAAAAATAAATACTATATGTAATTTGTTTATTAAAATTGATTGTTAATTATTACAAATTCCTTTAAAAAAAATATAGATTATATATTTTTGTCCTCATATTTTACTACTAAATAAATTACTAAATAAAAATTGAGATATCTTAAGCCACGTTATTTCATCTGCTGCTTTCTTATATTGTATAATATTCATTAAGCTCAGACTTGAGACTCACTCAATCGCATTTTAATTGCAGGCACATTGGCGATGCGGCCATAACGTGTCACTGCCCGAGTGGCTACAGAGGAACCAAATGTGAGATACCCGAAATAGTGGAGACGACGCAGGGTAAGTGGAGCCGCAGAGAGTAAATGAAATGTAATCAGACGTAACAAGCAATAACTAATTGAGCGTGTGTGGCAGAAAAACAAAAATATTTTGTTAAAACAACGGGGGGAGGGGAGACAGAGAGAGAGAAAAGGAATGAAAAGATTGCAACAAATTAAAAATAAAGCGGGCGAGGGGGGAGCAGGAAATTTAATTAGGGCAATAATTAAGCATTTAAATTGCACTCGATGCACGCAGCGCAACATTTAACGAAACGAAACATTCATTCCGAGTGTGGGCAAGGAACCCGAGGGGGTCGCAGCTTGGGGCACGCGACCCGCTACCCACCACCCATGACCCTCCTCCCCTAGGGCTGTGTGAAGAGTATCTGTTATTTCGTCTGACTTTGTCGCGCCTTTTAAAGCGCGCCAGCTACGGCTTGTCTCCGTTGCCTCGCGACGCCTCGCCCCATTGTCGAATTTGGGTTGCAAATGGGCAACGACAACTGTTGCGACTACAGAACAATTTCACGAAATGATTTATCAACATTTCTCCCACAGCAATTGACGTATATTAAATTTCGTAGAGCTTTGCGAAAATTGTGTGTAAATTGAAAGAAAAACAAGAGAATGAACAGAGTGAGCTGTAGGGAATACTGTATTACATTTTACCTTTAAAAGTTTTATTTTTTTTTGAGCCCCAAGTAGACATATGTACATATATAAAATATACTATTGGCTTTGTTAGATTAACTAGCCAAAAATGCTAGAAAAAGCTTAACATACAGTTTAAAACCCTAGAAAAAAAAATCCAGTTTTGATTTTAGATATATTTTTTGTATTATTAATCAAGTAATATTATGAAATTGACCAGATTAACAAAAGCTTGTTCTCAGATTGTTGCATAAGTCTAGTTTCCTGCCATTTCTGGTACTTTGCAGGAATTTTACAGCTATAGAATATTTAATTCACATGTACATTTTATGTCTCATATACGACTAAATATTATAGATAGGAAAATAAATTAATTAAATAAATCAATAAAAACCAATGTTACCTTATGTACAAGATAGAATTTAGTGTCAGGAAATAAATTCAAAGCAAACGATCTTCTGTCAAGGATAAAAGACGCATATCCAATGAAACGGTTCGAACCTATCGTTTCTAGATAGTGTCCCAATTTAGCTTAAAAATCAATTGTTTCATACCAATTTTTTTACTTCATATATTGAGAAATACTAGAGTAACGCTTCTTCAATTTTGGAAATTGACATTTTACTGTTCTTCTCTTTCACTTCTTTGTAAATTAAGTATCTGACATCCAGGCATCTCTTAGTATTCGCTTGTTATTTTCGTGTTCGAACATTAATTATTTTAGTTAGAAAATATTTAATGTGATGCTTCTGATGGAAAGTTAGAACTTGAGATGATGAAAATACGTCGAATACCTGTTAAAATATATGCAAGCTTGATATTTTCAGATGCTATTTTACACCTCTTTTTATGTTTTAAAACGCCAGAACCGGCGGAAAAATAGCTATACTGACAACACTGACTATATATACCGAGCTAATAGCAGTACCTTTTTAAGTCGAGCAATGGGAGAAGAAAGAAATTAACAGACGCGGAAAGACTAGAAAAGTATTTCTTGGAACAAAGAGATACAGAAGCAAGCCATTCACATATATAATAATAGCTTTAGTCTTTTTCCATTATATCTATATCTATTATATGAGTTTTCATAATAGTTTATTTGCTTTAATCGAATGCCAGTCCACAGTTAACTTACTTTAAGCTCCGGCACAGCTGCATAAATAATTTATAGCTTTAGTATTTTGACACACTCACTTTTCACACGTCATAAGAACAGAAATCCATCTGTTGGCTTGGGTTTCCCCTGGCAACGGGTCTTCGGTATGACAACGTCATCGAATTTGACATTCGGTTTTGCAGAGCTCACCAAGGGTCAGGTGGGAAATGCATAGAGAATGCGGGTCGAAGTGAAGCGAAGAGAGGGGCGCTGCAGTTGAAGGTAGGGACGATTATCCCCAAAGGGGGTGTTCGGCACTTGGCGTAAGCATTTCTCGCATTTTTCGTGCGCTGTAATGTCTCTTATTGCATTTTCACAGAGCTCACCTCGGCGAACGGGGCGGGCTGTGGCTGGGGCTGGGACTGGCGCTGGTCTGTGTGTGGCTATGACTGGGCATTATTAAATTATTCCTCCTAGCTTGAGTTCAATCAAAATTAAAGCGCTCCTGCGTTCAGCATTTGCATCTGAAGGAATTGAGTTGGACTTGCTCGAATCGAAAGTTTTCTCACATTTTATTTTACGCTTTCAGGATGCATTGCAAATGCCAGCGCCAGTAATTGCCATCGTGCATGCGAATTTGACAACAGCAACAGCAACAACAACATCAACAACAACAATAATGCCGCCTCTGGCAGCAGTCCGAGCATTTTCAACGTGCGGAGCAATCGCAATGCAGCACGTAGCGGCAAAACCCGCTACGAGGTGACCATGCGACTGGGCGCCAATCTGACCGGATACTATCGCAATTCGGAGCGCGAACAGCTCGCCGGCGTCATGGAGCGACAGGTGAGTGGGCCATAAAAGCATTCGTACCTATAATGGAAAGCACTTTAAGAATTAGATTAGGATACTTGTAACACTTAACGGGCCCAGACAGCCAGACCCGCTCTCGCTCTCGCTCACCCTTTCTCTCCCTCTCTCACTCTTCCTCTCTTTCCATCGGTGCCAACATACACCAGCTGCCGATAGCTACGTGACCCACATGGTTATATACACGTGGTGTTTACACTGGGTCTTTCACTCGCTTAGACTCTCGCGCGAGCAGCGAACAATGTTGTTTACTTTGTGCTACAATCATAAATGCTTTAGTTACAATGATGAAAAACAGTTGAAAAAACACACAAAATTAAGAAAAACAAAAAGTAAAAATCTGTAGTTCAGGATGACCGACTAGTAAATACCCTAAGCTGGAAAGACACCCCAGAAATAGGTGAAATGAGAGTAACTCGACCTGGAGTTGACCTGGGTTTGTCGGCGGTGCTCACCTTGTCTTTCAATTTGCTGAGCTTGGGACAAATTCAAGTTAAAGTAATAGCTTCTAGAATTCTAAACTATATACATTTCTTAAAACTACATTTCAAGTTGCATCTCTAGTTCTTATATGTTCAGAGATTGACTAGGTTATGCATACGGACGAATGGAAGGACGGACGGACAGGAGGAGCGATGGACTAAAAACAAAGATAGAAGGACAGTCGAACGGACGGAAGTAAAGATAGATGAAAGGACGGACAGACAGAATTACGGAAGGACGAATGGACAGAAGGATAGACGGAAGGACGGACGGAGGGACGAACGATGGGACAGACGCTGGGACTGACGGAGGGACGACCAGACTGACGGGCGGAAGGACGGAAAAACGGACAGATGGACGGACAGGCGGATGGACAAGGACAGACGGACTAACGCACGAACTGACTGACGGAAGGACGGACTGATGGACTGACGGACGGGTGGACAGACAGGTGAACTGACGGACAAGACAAAATAGACTAAATCGACTCAGCTCGTCGTCCTGTTCAAGAATATACATTTTTATTTGATCGACTACGCCCCTTCATCTTCATCTTACATACATTACCACAAAACCAATACACCGTGAATTCCCATTTTCAATGGATTCAGAGTATAAAAGCGAACATAAATAAAAATAATTATGCACAGTAATTAGAATGATAAAGGCCTCATGATGCCTATCTTTGTCTGTCACGCAGACCATTCCAGACACTTTGTATATTTATGAAATAATGTGAAATTAATGCAGTTTTTGCTATTTTTTTCTGGTCCTGTCTGCTTTTTATTACAATGCAATGAGTGTGCAAATATTCCCAGCGCTCTCCCCACTCTCTCTCTATCTCCACCTTTCTCTTTCTCACTTTAATTAACGCCCACTCACAAGTAAATGGCAGTCACTATTTATTTTGCCATTTTTTCACACTCCATTAGAATACAGAGGCCTGGCGCAATTTGATCATCATTACTGTCCGACAACCGCAACAGGCAGACAACTTGAAACAGCTTCATTATTGTCGCCCCAGAGCCCCAACCACATCGGCAGCAAGTACCCGTCGGGCCACAGAGACGAGCCGAGGGGATCGGCCAGTCAGACAGTGCTTGTATCTCTGATGATGACAGGCTGCAAACGCCAACACAAAAATCATCATCACTCAGAGTTGAGTGTGCCCGTGGACCCACGCCCCTCGTTCTCGTCCCTCGCTCCGCCTCCTATTGTCGTCACATTCCCATCAAAATATTAACTGCTGTAGTCCAGTCAGTTGACAAGCCTCAACTGTGCCACTTGCCTCGGCTGGTGTCAGCCTCAGCTTTAGGCTCTGGTAAAAAACGGTTGGCTTAAGTCAATGAAAATTTAAATGATATCTGACTCGGGTGTTTCTGTGGTCTTTTTCGCCTTGCTAGCAAGTTCTGTCATTAGTGAATTACTATTTAGATTTAATAACGTGAAAGTGACAAATATTTGAAAATTATTCCCAATTCCGCTTTGACATCACATTTTGCTTTTAAAAACCTGACCTGATGTGACTATTTGAAGAAATATTTCCAAAAAATTAGCCAAATGATGTGAAAAAGATTTACCATTTAAGGACAGTAATCCTTCATTATCAAACTGTCCAATAGAGTTACATCTTCTACTTCGTCGTTGTTTACCGTTTTCTACTGATCTGTGTCATAATTCTCGTAATTTGTTTGGCCTGAATTAAGAGAGTTCTTGAGTGGAGTGGGTTAACTACCTCGCACTTCAAATTAAAACAAAATAAGTTATGGATCAGCTACCTTCTAAAGTTCTAGAAATGTTTGAAGATATCGATTGACAAAACAGAAAAGTAATTATATTTTTACGCGTTCACCACGAAAGAAATAGGCTTTATTCTGTGTACCTAGAGGCCTGAAGTTTTGAATATTTACTTATGGATACTATAATCTATTTTTAGGGTGTTTGAAACTTTAGATTTGAAATACAACCTAAGCTCGAAAATATATATTTCGTATGTCTACGTCTATTAGGAGCGAGGCAATGGTATAATCTGATGTTTCGCGCTTGATACCGAAAACATCATTTACTTTGGAATAGAATACCCTATATATCATTTTATTTAAGCCAATTATGTATATTTATTATTATATATGTATGTTAAATTGAAATTTTAATGCTTTTATAATAAGTATATTTTTTGTCATCCTCATGAACTGAAATAAGTATATGGGCTTTTATTGATATTTTAACAGAATCGAAATGATATAGCTTTGCTCCTGACTTTAATAGCTTTTCAGCTTTTAGTTAAATGATTTCTATATTTAATCACTAGTTATGCTTGAACCATAAATTTTGGTATACCAATACAGTGACATATAGGAAAGATACCAGTTTACTTACTCCTACAGGCCAGATTACCTCAATAATATTTTGTTGAATACGAAACTTTTTAGTAAGAACATGATTCATTGGAGGTTTATTTCCATTAAAAAATATATAAATAATATTATGTAGATATTATATATTATCCATATATATGGAGGATCGTCTTTATCATTCCAAACTTATTCGAAAGTAAATCCTCATAGCCAACACTCCAACTTATCATGCAATATTATTTATTTTCTTCAACAATGTAACGATATAAAGTTTAAGCACATATTAAATTGTGTTAATCATGCCGGCTAGCCCACATAGTTCTGTGTTAGATTGAGCTGATCCTCCTGGACGCCGGCGTTGCCACCCTGGCTGATGTTGTGCAGCATGTTGCGAACGGCGCCCGGCGTGCGCTCCAGTGAGGCCGTCCACGGATTCTGCGACTGAGGCTGGGCATTGTTGGGCGTGGGGCTGCCCGCGCTGCTCTCCATGATTGTGGGCATGTTGGACGTCAGCGACGCCTGCGCCTCGCTGCGCTCCTGCAGCTGTGTAAAGTTGCCACCAGCATAGTCCCTGCTGCCGCCGCGCTTGAAGCTGTGCACCGACCGCGACAGCGGACGCCAGCGGTTGAGCTTCTTGGAAGTCTGCCGCTGCGCGGGCGGCGTGCGGCTGCCCGCCTCCACGTTTCCACTGCCGCTCGTATCGCGTCCCGCGCCAGCCGCATGCTGCTGCAAGAGATTGCTCACCAACTTGTCCAGGACCTTCAGATCGACTTGCAGCTGGGAGTTGCGAATGGAGTTCATGCGACTGCCAGCCAAGCTGCTCGGGTTCGTGTGCAACTGATCGTCCCCATGGCGCTTATTGAGTCCAGCTATCTTGGCCAAGCGTTCAGTTAACTGAAAGATATAGAGATATCAAACAATTTATAGGATATATAGAATATGAAGAATTCAAACTGTGTCTTAAGTTTCTAACTTTTTATAGCATATGGATATCGTCTTGAATTGATAGAAAATGTCATGTATAATAAATGATATGATGATATATATATTATATATCATATATTATATATCATATATCATATATCATATATCATATATCATATATCATATATCATATATCATATATCATATATCATATATCATATATCATATATCATATATCATATATCATATATCATATATCATATATCATATATCATATATCATATATCATATATCATATATCATATATCATATATCATATATCATATATCATATATCATATATCATATATCATATATCATATATCATATATCATATATCATATATCATATATCATATATCATATATCATATATCATATATCATATATCATATATCATATATCATATATCATATATCATATATCATATATCATATATCATATATCATATATCATATATCATATATCATATATCATATATCATATATCATATATCATATATCATATATCATATATCATATATCATATATCATATATCATATATCATATATCATATATCATATATCATATATCATATATCATATATCATATATCATATATCATATATCATATATCATATATCATATATCATATATCCTATATCATATATCATATATCATATATCATATATCATATATCATATATCATATATCATATATCATATATCATATATCATATATCATATATCATATATCATATATCATATATCATATATCATGTATCATGTATCATATATCATATATCATATATCATATATCATATATCATATATCATATATCATATATCATATATCATATATCATATATCATATATCATATATCATATATCATATATCATATATCATATATCATATATCATATATCATATATCATATATCATATATCATATATCATATATCATATATCATATATCATATATCATATATCATATATCATATATCATATATCATATATCATATATCATATATCATATATCATATATCATATATCATATATCATATATCATATATCATATATCATATATCATATATCATATATCATATATCATATATCATATATCATATATCATATATCATATATCATATAATAAAATGAAACATAATTTGAATCTCGGATTTTCTCTTAATCCCCATTTCTCATTCTCCCCCTTTACCCGCCTCTCAATTAAGCCGCAATCTAATGGAAAAATGGCCTCTGCCAGATTTGCAGCAACAACTTACGACTTACGACTTATGGCGGACAAGAGAGCAACATTTGGGGCACCCACTGGCTGGGGCACGTTCCCATTCGCGTGGCGGCCGCACTGGCAGCGACTACCGCAAGGATTAACAATGGCGGCATTTGGACGAAAAGCAATATATTTTTTTGGCAGCGGCCAGGGTTGCCACCACGCTCGGCCGTCGAGTGCGAGCGCGACTTTAATTGATGTTTCATTTCCGTTGCAAAGTGCTTCCGCTTTCCTGTGCTCAACATCCGATGTTTGTTTCGTGCTCCAGCTGCACGCGGCGGCCTGGCCTCAAGTTCGAGTGGCAACCCGTCCAGCCGTCCGCCCGTCGACCTGACAACCCATTCACTAGTAATTGAGTATCAATGCGGTTTTAAGTGAAAAAATGCTTGCCCTGCCCTGCCACGCCCACACATGCATCTATCGGTACAGCACAGTAGGCGGCCCGCCCCGCCCCCCGCCTTAATCCCACTCAATGGCCAGCCATTTCCGTTTGTAATCTTTTGCCTTGATTTGTACGTTTTGTTTTGTGTCTCTCCATCTGCCTCTCTCTGTCTTTCTCTCTCTCTCCTTTTCAATTGCCCCGTGCTGTGCGAAAAGGGGGTTAATTGAGTTTTAGTGGCCGCGACTCACTTTAAATAGATTACAAGCCGTTCGCAGTGTAAGCCCTTTGCCCACCCCCACAACTTATCAAGTTTGTTTTGCACTCGGCTTCGACAGAGGCCTTAAATATTTGGAGCATGTCTTGTCTGTCACTCACTCAAGTGCGTTCTTGACGTTCCCATTTTCGCTATTTCTCTTTCTATCTCAGTCTCTCTCTCTCTCTCTCTCTTTCTAAATCTCTTTCCTGATTTCTTTCATCTCTTTCAAAATGAATTAATGTAAAAGTTGATTTGTGGCAATTGACGCTTGGATGCCTTCTTCTCGCTTTGCAGTAACTTTTAATTGGAACTTTCTTCCGTTAGCTAAACGGGATATTACGAAAGTTTTATTCCTCTTTCCTCAAAGCGCTTGCCTGATCTTAATCAGCTGAATAAGGTGTGCACGATACTATTAATTGAAGGAGTTTCAGGCATGACCAAATTATTTAAATAAGTAAATAAAATTTATCTTATGTTGTAGGATACAAATCTATTTAATTTCCTATAAAGCTGCTGTTAATATACGCTCTGCTTTTCACAGTCACATATGCAGTGTATCGTGCGTATACTTAATATTTTATTTATGGCTACGTTTCCTTAGCTACAGCCATTATTTAGCTGTTTTCAATTAAAAGTCGAATTAGAGTCCCTTACTTGGCAGGTAACTTTACAGATATACACAATATTTTATGTGAAAGTTTCCATTGCCTGAGTTTTAAATCTCAGAAACGATTAGGAGAATTCCACAGAAATCCAGTTATACTCAAGTGTTAAACGGGCGTATACTTAATATTTTTAACTCTATTACATTAAATGACTTTCTTGGCATCTCAGGTATTTCAAAAAGGAATGTTGTTGAAATTGCTCTTTCTGAGAAGTGGCTTCTTACGAATCGCCTAACGAAGAGCTAACCTCGCGATTAGCTTGTGCGTATACGTAATATTTTGTTGGCTTAGACGCGAATCATTCTTCCTCAGTGCGTATACGTAATATTTTGTATTCCTTAAATAAAAATCTCTCCCTTTCAGTGCGCATACTTAATAATTTGTTTTCTTATACGCAAATCTTTCCCTTAAATCAGCTAAATCTGCCTTATATTGACTTGACTTGATTTAGTTCCTGTGAACTCGCTCAGCATCTGAAGTAGCTGCTTCGCTATTAACGCCCTCAACTCGATGTCCCCAACATGGACCTTTGACTCGTTTCAATTGTCGTTCAATTTGCAAGCTGCGTGTTTGGCATTCAATCTCTACGCCCAGCCAGCTTTATGTCTTTGGCACGTCTGTGCAGAGCGTAAAGAAGCGCCTCGCATCGGGCAACAGTTTTTGTCCGACTTTCTTCGCGCAAGGATTGCGCTGCAGTTGTTTGCAGTCCTTTGTTTTTTGCGCGCCGCAACGACTTCATCTGAATACCTCCATAAATCTTGCACGATTTTCAGCAATAAACAAGCAGTCACTTTTTACTTCGAGGCAAGGCGACTGGGTCCGACCTTTCGCTCGCAGTATGCTACCCTTTGATTTATGACCCCTCCGCTTGCTTTATATTCTGCGTGTCCTTCGAGTGTCTCGCCCTGGCAGCGGGTGTCAGCCGCGGGCAGCGCGTGCTCCCAACTATTCCCGCGGTGCTCCACTAATGATTGAGGTCAGTTCTCACTGCGCTCCAGCCACTCCCCTTAACTCGTAATTGCGGGTAATTTACTGTCAAAGCTGTACGCAGCGCGCAACAAGGCACTTGACAAAGGCGATTAGCAGATACTTAGTGTTATTCTAATTGTTTTGCTTGTATTTAATAACACAAGACATTTGCAGCATGTTCAGGTCATGGGCAAGGCAAAAAAAAAAAAAATGTCAAGCAAATTGTCTGTCGACTCAGGGTTAAGAAAAACTTTGTTTTATAAAGGTTCAAATACCAGGCCTAAATTCTTTTACTCTTTTTCTTTCGTTTCATTTTTATTGTGTCGCTTAATGAATATGAGAATTAAGATTCAGTTTCATTTTCATATTTCATATCAATGATCATTAAATCGATATTAATTGAATCGCTATTCATTGAATCGATAACAAACTTTTTATATACATTGAATCCTTTAAAAAAATTGGGAAAATGTACAGCAGAAAATAACAAGCAGAAGAAGTCATAGCAGACCCTATAAAGCAAATATGACAAGTGGAAAAGTATATAAAGTTAGCTTAAAGAAAATAAAGCACAATAACTAATTTAATTAATAAATATATGAAGTTAGATCAATGAGCTGAGTCGATCTAAGCGTAGTCAGATCGTCTCAGTTAGGTGATTAACGTTATTTATAAATATTTTGTTTTTCCATCCTGTCGTCTGTCTATCCGTCTGTATTGTATAAGGTATATATATAGTGTGTAGAATACGCAGTTAAAATTAATCTTTAATATTCATTATTAATAAATATCGATCATTTAAATTCGTTATAAAGTGAAGCTTGAATGCCGTAAAAGCTTGAGACTTCGGTTTCACTGTTCTTTTAATAAATACAAAGTTTGTATATTTTCTATATTTAAAATTTCAAATAACTCCCTCACTTTACCCGAATTTTAATAAAACGTATATCTAATACTAGACACCTATGCTTTCCCAAATACCCACATCTGTATATCTAGATATCAATAACAAGCTCTGACAATTTTATTAGGATAAGTTAAGTTAGCCAACATTAAAGTCGTCATAGTAAGTGCGCAGTAAGCAAAAGCGTGTGTTGTTTACATATTTACATAAACATATACATATGTATACATACATATACATACATATACATACATATACATACATATACATACATACATATACATATACATATATATACATCTACAATATATACAATATAATCCAAATACAATATAACAGAAACGCATAATATGTGGAGAATCATTTCTTCACAGGGCTCAGGGTATTTCCTAGTCGAGCAGTTTCGACTGGAACATTCTTTCTTCTTTATAGTTTTACTCTAAAAAATACAGTTGCTAAAAATGGAAAACGCAAAAGTTTCTGAATATTCTTCTATTGATATATCTCTATCAATATTCTATTTAGAACATGTTATTTTGCGTTCGATTCAGAATCAGATGTTAAATGCAAATATTGATGCCTAAAATGAAATCGTGAATAATAAATTCCAGTGTTTACTTATAAAAAAAACAAGCAAAGCCTAATTGACGTCTCTAATAAAAGCCAACTGTTCATACACCCAATGGAACAGATGTGCGCGAATATCTTCAATCTTCAGTCAAGCCCCCTCTTTGAGTAGGCAAATAATAATATAATTATTATAAGTAAATTTGGCACTCGAAACACGCACCAGCGGCTGAGTAAACTCTACTAACTGCAAAGACAATCTGCTATATAAGGACGGAGCTTAGCTTGGCATCTATCATTCCCAATCCGATTGAGCCAAGATGAACGGAATAACAATCACTTTGAGCCTCGCTGTGCTGGCCGCGCTGATGGCCTTCCTGCCGCAGGGCGATGCGGTGGCGTGTGTCGCTCCGAACGATCCACCTAACTGCATTGACTGCGACGACCCAGCCAATGTTGCCCACGCGGACTGCCTTGACCCAACCGCGCCGGTTGACCCAGTGCCTGCACCAGTGGATCCGCCCACAGATGGTTCGACGCCAGTTGACCCTCCAGCCGATGGTGGCACCGCTCCAGATTCGAATACACCAGCTCCAGTCAATTGCAATTGCAATTGCAGGAGGAGGGTAATCGTGCGCCGTGTCCCGAGGAGGCGCATAGTAGTTCGCCCAGTGAGGCGCGTCAGGGTGCCCGTGAAGAGCCTCGTTGTCGTCGGCAGACCCGTAGTCCGTGTCGCCCGTCGCAATTAACCTAAGCTCGCAGATTGCAAATAAATAAATGAACTTCAAATGAAATGAAAAACATTCGATTGCAGCTCAGAGCGAATTCAATTTCTCGGGCAATGTTTGTCCGCCCAACTAAACTGTTTGCGATTTGCGCAGCAATTATATGGAGCTATGCCGCGCCAGCCGCAGCGCAGTTGAGTGGCTCCTGCCACAGCCGTCGACTGTGGAGGATGCCGAAAACGCAGCTCGGGATTGCGTGACAACGACCACAGGAGCCGCAATGGCACCGTAGCTACAGCCACAACGACGACGACGGTGACGGTGACGACGACACCGGCTGTTGCGGCGTCAAAGGTATTGCAGAAATATGCAGAGGAAGGCAGATTGACATTGGGGTAACGCGCTGAAGGTGGAGAGGGTGGCACCGACGAGGCGCGAACAATTAGCAAACAAAATGCCAAATTGGGAGTAGAAAAACATTAATTATGGCTATATGTGACTGAAGTTGAAGATGTTTGATTTTTTGAGAAGAAAGGGTTATAGGAGAAAGATTTCTTTACAATTGAAATTTTGAAAATATATTTAAATAATCAGTTAACAAGGACTTGATGTGAGAGAGTTTTAGAAAATGAAAAGATTAATTTTTGAAAGGGCTTAAAATAATCAATTTGATAGCAAATACATCTTTATAAATTGCTATAAATATGCATTATCCACTTTATATGCTACAATATTTTGAATTATTATTATAATTATATACATATGCTTATGTATATGAAAAAGTATATCTCGAGTATGTTTCTATATAGATCGAGTCAGTGTGGCCACCTTATACTCTCAAGTAATAATTCTACAACCGCTTTCAACATCTAGTTCCAGTGGTGCTTTCTCTCACAATATACCATTATCTTCTAAGGCAATTTATATTCATTCTGCTTCATCCACCGATAATTATAATATTACGACCCTGTGCGAACGGCCTATATAGTTATCTCGCTCTTACTTAGCAATACCCAAGACTACGCTCAGCTCGATTGAGCAACTTTGAGTGACGTTCAGCAATAACTAGCGTTGTCTCATTCTCGCTCACTCTCTTTCTCGAGAGTTACAAACCATAAATGAGAAGCGTGAAGTCAAGACACAAACTCACTCGCATAAGGATTGTAAAACAAATCCATAAAACCTCTCTGCCTCACACCAATACTACTGCAACAGTTGGAGCCACACATGTATTGATAAACTTAGAAAATTGACGCTGCTCTTATTTCACAGTATCAGATCATATTATATTAAAGAAAAGACATATATATATATTTATTTACAATATAAAATTTTTGTTCACTTACTTCACCCGCCGCATTGCTCGAGTAGCTCATCCTTTTGACTTTCTTGAAGGTCGCATCGTTTTCGGCCTGAGCCAGGGCTCGCTCCAGTGCTGAGTCCATTTTGGCGCTGTGTGCCTCGTCTAGGCCCTGATAGTTTCCACTAGTGTTGGAATAAAGGAGATAAAATTCAAATTAAAACAATATAAATCTACGCAATGGAGGATAATTCTCAGTTTCCGCCACATACATAAAAAAATGAATTTTTCTCTGTGTGTAAAAATTTTCTTGACAAGCTGTATATGCATTTTGGGGAAAGCGCTACCAGTAGATATTCGATATTTTACTTTATATAACTTAATCAGCAGCTGAGTACAGAGCGAGGCGCTATTTAGTGTTTTCTTTGCCCGGCTGGACCGCTTCTCTCTCGAATCGCTCTTTACTAGTGCCATCCCCTCAGTTCCTTTTACGACAACTAAGCCACACTCCGTCGAAGTGACTCTCTCGCTGTTAAATCTCTTCTTTTTTTTTTTTAAAGAATTTCGACTTTTTGGAGCTCTGCTTTATAACACTTTATAATCAACTAAAATCTCTGGCGTATATGTTAATGACACTGTGTATTAATTTATTTGAAAATACACCAACTTCCTATATCGTTTGCTCTATTCTCTTTCTGTATATCGAAATTTCTTTTTAACCTCTTTTAACCTGCTGTCTCATGCATCACATTTTGGTCGAGCTAAATTTCTCTCTTTGATTTCATGTGTCATGAGTTCAAAGAGCCAACTACTTGGTCTGCTACAATGTATATTTTTGTTTTATATAATATAATAATAGGTAATACGATTGATACCGCAAAGTATTTACAGCTCTAGTAATAAATACAAAATAAAAATATTTTATTTTTAAATTTCAAATATGAAAATTGACTCAATTTCTCATAGCAGTTGTTCTCGTTTTTTGTGGCTAACTTTTGTTCTTTATTTCAGATTCATTTGTTAGACAAACTTTTAATCCATGTTTAAAAATTAACTTGTATATTTTTATTACATAATTCTGAAATGTAATCCTCGTAATTTGTATTTAAAATTTCGTGCACTCGAACATTGCATTCTCTCGGCTGCAGCTCTTTCAAAACATTTTTTTTTGTTTTTCTGTAGCATTTCAGCTGATTTTGTGTGCACACATCAGGCGCGAGGGCGGGGCGGGGTGGGGCGTCGCCACCTTGCACCGCTGCGCATTTGCATTCAGTGTGAAAATGAAAAACTTTTGTGCAAATTTCTCAATGCCCTTTGTGCGAATGGGCCATAAATTTTTTAGTTGTTTGAATAAACAGCGCGGTCACTGGGCGTTAAATTAAAAGCAAAAGCGCCAGCAGCTGCCTGCTAATTTGCTACACGAATTTCGAGTGGGGGCGACTCCAATTGTTTTTATGCTAATTTCTTGTTTTTTTCTCTCGCCCCTTTCTCTGTCCAGCACCCGCTCCTGACCCTAATTGACGCTTAAATGTGCTTTGATCGTGCCTAATGAATTTTTTTTCATCATATAAATTTTTTGTTTTTGATAATTAAACGAAAACGATTTCAATTTGGGTTTTTCCTTTTTTTTCTTTTTGTCTAAAATCGACCTATTATAAAAGGAACCCTCTGCCAAATATAAATATATATGTATATATCTCCATTCAGTCAGCCCATCATAAAGCTGGGCCATATTTCTGTTACGCTTCTGCACAAATATGTCGTAAATTTCTGCGCAATGATTTCAATTATGCGATAAATATTTTGTATGCTGCCCGCTTTGCTTTCCGCCATCAAAATTATTTATATCCTTAAAAACAACATGCGAAGTGGGCGTGGAAGAGAGGGCGGGTCGATTGGGGCGGGTCGAGTGGGTGCCAAGTCGCTTTCGACATATAAATACGTTTGTTATTTACCTCTTGAAATTGGCTGGAGACGTGTGGCTCCCTCACTCCAATGAGCCAAAAGTAAATTGCGTTGCCCTCGGGGAATGTCATGAACAGATACACACACACTCGCACACACACAGTCGCACACTCATGCACGCACACACTGCATCACACATGCGCTCAATTACCGCAACAACAATAAACAACAAAATGGCAACTTCATAAATACGACGATTTCGTGAATTGAAATTCTCGAGCTCAGCTCAGACTTCCTCAGCCGCACTTACCCCATGAGCTTGTCAGCGCCTCCGCCACGCATCGTTCCTCGTCCATGGCGCATCGTAGAGCGGTTTGTCTTGCGCACGGTGCGAAGATCCGTTTCCCAGAAGCTGTATGGGATTAGAAATCAAAATAACTTCATTTAGTTATAGTAAAAATATATTAAATATATATTTAAAAAAAAGAACTAAAGATTAAGAATCGATTTCAAAGAATCCCAAAATATCTTAGTTTTTATATGGTAAATAGTTTTAGTATATATATTCAAAAGAACTCAAGAATTGTTAAGCTAAAGAATTGATATTAGAAAAATCTACAAAAAAAATTTTGAACCAAAATAACTTCATTTTGTTATACTAAATATATATTTTAGATATATTCTACATATTTAAAATACCTAAAAAATCACCTCGCATTCCCCTATTTGACATCAAGTCCAGTTAAATATAAACAAATAAAAGCCCTTGGAAAAGAAAGCAGCTTCAATTTGCCAGAGCAAAGAAAAACAAAGTTTTCGATAAATAAATATGAATCTATGCACTTTATGCGTATTGCAAGATCTGCTGAGTCGGAATGGAAACATTGCATTGCCTTGCATGGCAGCTTCGCCCGCAGCCATGTGGCCAACGAATGGCTAGAGCCGCTGCTCGTCCATGACATCTATTCGGGCGAGGGCGTTGGCCCCGTCGAATGCACCAGGACAAACACAAATATTGCATAAACAACTGTTAACTGTGCACAGACGGACGGAGATAGTAAAACAATAAAAGGGTTAGGTCGAGTAGTTGACTAGGAGATGCCCTCTAGAGAGATTCGAGTTGGCTGAATGTGAAAGTTGTTATGGGAAAGGAGTATAATAAAGGGAAAGGTGTTCACATTACGTTCACGAGACAAGGAAATAAATAAATTGTATAATATTTTTACGATAACTGATTGATATTTTCAGCTGTTCAAAATTAAAGTAGTGATACCATCCAAGACAATAAAATTATATTATAAAGATATTTGATTGATACATTCTATATATCTCCGGCAACAATTAGTATTAAAATATCTATAAAAATCTTTAATTTTAAAATGAAATGTCCGTTTCGTTATTGATGTCGTCATTTGAATTGACATTAATAACAAATGGCATTACAATTATCAATATCAAAAAATTATTGTTACTTCCTGTTTTATCCAATCTTATTTTCTTAAAATTCTATTAAAGATAAGGCTCGAAATCAGCTTCACCTAGGATCTGATGAGATAATATTAATAATAAAGATCTGATTGATCCTTAGAAAATATCTTTCTAACTACTTTAGAGCAAGAGAATGTCTATGTTGGGGGATACTGAGAGCGGCTTGAAGCATCAGATGATGAATCTACAACAAATCCTTATTAGCCCTATGACATTCATTCATCTAATTGTTTCACTCCTGCTGTAGAGTCATTCACATATTCATTCTTAAACAGTAGATCGTTTATTTGATCCTTTGTTTCCACATGTTTACGCTTGAGCAAAAACAGTAGCCAAATAACAATTATATTTACATATTGATTAAGTGTAAAAAGGTAAGAACAAAATTATTGATGTGAAATGAAAACGTCAAATGATTCAAACTTAGTTCATATGCCTGATAAACAGACATTATATTCACAGTCGAATCCTTCTGCGTAGCTACCCCATCTATATCAGTCAACAGGGTATAGCATAAACATAAGCTGCCCGGCGTTTGAGCCGGCGAGCGTGCGTCTGCCTTAATGGGCAACGTTGTGCAGGGTGTAACAAAAACTGTGGCACATGGAATATCTGCGAGTGTTGACAGAGCTCTGCAGCGGCAACAAAAACTGTTTCGTGCACGCTTCAAGTAATTTAATG
Organism: Drosophila pegasa; assembly: GCA_035046225.1. Taxonomy (NCBI): domain Eukaryota; kingdom Metazoa; phylum Arthropoda; class Insecta; order Diptera; family Drosophilidae; genus Drosophila; species Drosophila pegasa. Next base: position 4,987,975 of record JAWNOD010000072.1, read on the forward strand.
CGTCACATTATGAGATTGAAGGCCACGTAGACTAGACCAGAGCAGACCAGACCACACCAGAGCAGAGCAGAGCAGAGCAGACCAAGCCAGGCCAGACATGTGCCAGCCTCCAAATGGGGGTCAGTGGCGTCTGTTCGACTTAGCTGGCTATTTATTATGAGAAGAAGGCGCAGCAAAGCTCATCTATTAACATTAGCCCGAGCACTTCTTATGGAATGCACGAAATAAGCCAGTTAATTATGAGATTTGTCATCGGCAATGTGGCGGTCGCTTTATGCTTTTCAGGCTAATTAAATATATTTGATGTTGCGGGAGCAGCACCTCGCAAATGTGCCAAGAAATGTGCTATATCTTAGAGTAAATGAAATATGAATGCAATTTACAGATGCTAGAAATATAAATGTATATTGAAATGTTACTATTGTATAGAAATGTTAGTTAACATTAAGTTGACAGTGAAAGCAATACTAAAAGAAAGCTGTTGAGCTGATTTGCAGCACTTTCTCTGACTTATTTTTGAGAGGGTGTGATAACAGAAGAAATAGAATTGGGCAGAAGTGTTAATCTCTTGAATTTACTGTGTGAATGTAATGTTAACTTTAAAGGCTGCTTAAGCATTTCATTTCATTCTTTTATTTGGATGAGCTCCTCTCTACTCTGTTAACAGAGCAATCAGCATTGGAGAGAGCTGCTACAAGCTTCAATGTGAATTTTGAATAATACTATTACATATACTTTGTGCATATTTTATGTTAACTTTAACAGCAACTTATGCTCTCTAAGACTCTTTCAATTAGTAAAGCAATCTCTGCTCTGTAAACATTTAAAGGCACTCATGTTGGTTTTAATAAAAATTAACAGTCTTTTGTTAAAGAGAGAAATTATAGAATATTTTGTTCATATGCTATACGAGGTTTAACAGCAGCTTATGCTTTCTCTCACTCTTTCATCATATACCTCAATTTCCGCGATTGAGCAATGTTATTTTATGTAAAGCGGGCTGTTAACTCGACAGTGTGCTAATAGCTGAGTTCATCTATATTGGAAAATGTGACAATTTTGACACATTGAACGTAATAAATGCTGAATTTGCAGCTAATAAAGAACTATATTTAGATTCTTAAAGCGAAACATTCTAGTTAAGCATTTTAATATTTCTGGGGTTGCTCAAAGCAGATTTTCTCTATTTTTAGAATTTAAGCTAACCATCTATTTTTAATCTATTGAAATTTTATTAATTTTTAATTTATGTTATGCTCTTTACCCTGCGCAGGTGTAAGGTGTAGCTAGATTGACTTACATAAATATCCCCTTCCAAGCCAAAATCTTAGTTCATTTAGCATATTAACAACTTTTTCTCACACACTATCCATGATGGGCATTATAACTTAGTTACTTGAATGAAGAATTCAAAATTTGTATTGTGCTTACTATTAGATTTCTCCATTAAATACTTTATTTTGATTGTTTGGGGGCAAATTCCAGAGATCTGTTTAATTGCCCTCCGAACTTCAATAGGATAGCTGAGCGCAAACCCAAAATGTGAAGTAGCAACCGAGCAGTTATTTAACATTATTAGTATCAGAACTACTCTTAGCATAATCAGCTTTATTACTGTAACAGCGAGAACTTCACTTAGGTTTACTTCTTTAACAGTTTACTACTTTAACAGTCTCTACTCTTTTAATACAAGAAAGCAGATGACAGCTGTTAGTTTTATGTTAATTACAGACTGTTATTGAAGATAGAAATTGGACACTACTGTAAGCACAAGTTATGTTAGCGTTAACAGCATCTTACGCTCTCTCTCCCTCTCTCTCTCTCACACTCTTTTATTTAGTTAAGCAACTTCTATGTTAAATACTAACAACTTCGACTAATTGACATGAAAGTTTAGTTAATCCAATGTTAAATGTAAGAAACTATTTAAGTCCCTTAACTCCAGTTAAACACATCAAATGTGTTTAAACTCACCACGAACCCAGTCGCCAGTGCAGCCTTTTCTCTCTGCACTGACCAGACTCGCTTACTGATTAAGCAAATATATTTTGTTGCTAACGACTGCCGCCTATATTATTAATTACGTGAACAAATGGTCGACTGGCCATTTGGCGGACGCACAGACCGGAAATGATAAGCTTGAAGCCAAGTGTGCGGCCATTAGGAACAGCTGAGTGCGTCGGGGCCACCTTATTGACGCCACACTATAGGCCCTAGGATAGAGGCGCAGCGTGCGTCGATCCACTTACCGCTTTAGGTCCGGGCTGGCTGTGTATGGCGCCGATACTTCCTTGATTTTGAGCACGATTATGGCGGTGATAAATATGCAAATCACATTCACTACCGTCAGACAGGCGGACACGATGCCATTGATGAGGAACTCGGTGGGCAAGTAGTCCGTGTAGAGGAACGGGTATGCGCTCGTCGTGTTCATCTCCTCGTTCTTCAAGTGCGGTATGCGCTTCTCCGGGTAGATGAGCCAGATGCAGGCCTGCGACCAGAACAGACCCTGCAAGAGTAGAGAGGGCGGCTGAGTGAGTGTTAAGAGGCATGACTGACATGACTTAATCAAAGTGGGCTAGTGAGTGAGTGGGTGTGGATAGTCGAGGTCAAAAGGTCGTCCAGCTGTTGCCCCAAGCATATCAAGTAGTGCTGTCGGCCTTGAATTGTTATAAATCTCAACTGAGACGCTCGGGCTGGGCTAAAACTTTATTGTCGCATTGTCTGCTCCTTTTGCTTTTTTTTTCCTTTCCTTCCTATAAATTATAATGACTCAGCGCTCCGGAAGTGCGTGCCTGCTCTGCCTGTGCTTAGCCTTGTTTCTCTCCCAAATTTATGACGTCTTTAGACGCTCTTCATTGAAAGCGAAATCTGGCAAATAATTTGTGCGCTGAGAAAACATTCACTTAAAAGTGAACAAATGGAAAGTGAATAGAACTGTGATTATTCATTGCAAATGGCGCCCATAAATAAGGCGAATGCGAAGTTGAAGCACATAAAATGTGAATAATTCGGCTGGGCCAGCCGCTGCTAATTGCCAAAAGGCGAGTCGATTATTTGCGGGTAAACAGAAAACTTGCGAAATTAAATTCGCAACTTTTTATGGCCGGGTGGTAAAAATTATGCACAATATTTCAGCTGACAGCCGTATGAACGTGTGCTATCTACGGCCGTCGCACGCTGCGTATGAGTAATGCGAAAAGTAAATATGCGCGATTACTCATACGCGCCGTTGTCCTGGCTGCATGCAATTAATTGCGGCCCGCCGTTCGGGCAATGCAGTTAGCAGATTTTAGGTTAAAAACGTGCAACCGCCGCCTGATAGAGCTGACAGCGTCAGAGCTTTAGTGCGTGCCCCTGATTTATGCAGCTCATATGAGTAAAAAGACGGGAAGAGCTCCAGCGAGGGCTAACTGGGCTAGCACACATGCTCGACCGCAGTCGTCGGCATGATTAAGCGATCTCAGCTCCCTTTGTTCCAGCAAAGGACTCTTGCAACCGGGAGCAGGGCGAGCGCAGCTCTTGCATCATTTTGTCATGCCTTGTGGCCCCGCCCCGCCGCCCTTACCGCCCTTCCCACCCTTGTGCCATTGTCTTTCTGTCACAATTGATAAATGTCAGACAACCTCGTGTCGCCGGGAGTTTGTTTGTTTGCCTGTTGGCCTGCCGCTTCCGCTGTGCAAGTTTTTGCATCCAAGCCCGACTCACTTCCCCCCTTCCCTCTAGCACCCTCTGTCTGCTTGCTTAATAATTTAACGCAGCATCCGCTAGACTGCGTGCCGCTGTGTGCAATTCGCACTTGAAAATTGGATCGGAATTTATGCACTCGTTGCGGTTAGCTGCCATGCACTCGCCAGCCAGCTAGGCCACAATTGGAGCCGAAGTTGGAGCAAGTGCTTGAGCCTCGGCTAAGTTGCAGTTTGGCAATCGCTGCCGCTGTAGATTTATGAGCGAAAGTTTTTCCGCTCAGCTCTTCAGATTAATCGAGCAAATTGTATATTTGGCTAATTTATGTGCCTGGCTCACTCAGCCGTGCACGGCCAGGCTTCACTGTCAACTCGGTCGCTATTTATTTAACTATTATAATTAGCTTGGATGTTTGGAGTACTTGGGGATAAACTTAGCTTTAACTTCATGTAAATATTAGCAGAATAATGAATTTAAATCGTAAACTAAAGTTATAGAAGTTATATAAACAAAATTAAGAGAAGTGATAAAAAATGAAAATTTACAGTGAAGAAAAAAACAGTAAATTAAAAAACTTATTTAGTTGAATTTCATATATAGAAATAAATATATATACTTTTTTGTGTATATAGATATTTTCCATAAAATTCATATTTTTATAAAAATTGTGGGTTAAATAATTTTCAAGCAATTAAGCGATATGCATATATGTCAGAGGCAAGTTGAAAATCAGTTATTGTATTCAATCATAATTAATTTAAAATATGTATGTACGCAGCAAATTCTGTTCGCTTTAGACACGCGTCATTGATTGCTAAAAAGCCGTTTTGCGTAACTTCACTAATTGGCGAATATTTTTTATAGCCTTCTTTGTGTTTTTCTATACAGTCAACGCCAGCAAAATCAAACTAACACCCCTTTTTCGACACATATATATTATATATATTAAATAATATTGTATGAAAATTGTTTAGCTTTTATGATTGATATATCTCAAACGCTTTGGCTAACTCAGTGTCCAAGAAAAGAATTCTGTTATCAAATCTCGTCCAGTCTATTAAAAATAGTTCAAGCAAAACTTAAAGAGCAGTAAACCCCTTTACCTTCACAAAACTTTAATAACTCGAGTTAAATATAATTATTTGTTGCCGTTGGCAATCAATGTGAGGACTTCTCTTTAAGCTTTCTCGTGCTCTAGCATCAGCTTACCAATTAAAAATATTTTGTGCTTATTCTGTGCGCCTTGAAGGGCATATTAGACATTTCTATTCTAATTTTTCATTTAAATGCTATCTAATACCCTGCAAGTTGAGCCAGGCGATTGTATAAATAATTCGCCAAAATACGTGGTAATTAGAATAAAACAAAGAAGGAAGGAACTGTGGACGGAAGTGAACGACTATTAAACATTTTGAGCCTTGTGAAGAGCTACGATTTCGTTCATTGGAAATACGTGTTAATTAGAATAAAATATATAAGAACAGCTAGTTGAGAGTGAACGACTATAAGATACCCTGAAAGGCTGCGAATTTAATTATTCTAAATATGTGATAATTAGAATAAATCTAATGAGCGATTCTAGTAGAGAGTGTCCGACTTAGAGATATCCTGCAACCTGCATAGCTCTACTATTTTACAGATTTGGCCAACAGACAGACATGGATATGACTTGTCACCCCCATCAAGATTATATATTTGCTCTGTCACACCTTTGACCTCTAACATATATTTTCCCAAAGGACATAGGGGTTGAATTATTATCTTCAATGGCTTATGTCTTCGGCTTCTCTTCTCCGTCCATCTTTAATTTTTACTGACTTGTAGGATATCTTTATAGTCATCCGCATCCCGTCTAGCACACCTGAATTTCCTTCGAACTTAGTTGTGACACCCGAATACTTACGCAATTGACAACGGGTGGCAGAAGTGAGGCTGATATAGCAACGCCAATGAGCGGGCCCGCCGAGCCCTGGAGCAGGGCCACCGCCACGCCGGTGCCAGATGTTAGGGCCCATAGCACGCCCATCCACAAAGCACGCACATTGCCCCTGAAAATTGGAGAAGGAGAGTGTGGAGGGGAATTATATACATATATATTGAAAAGCCAAAGAGGAATTAATTAAAAACACAGAAAATGCCACCAAATGACAAATGCCAGCTGTGAGCCAAGCGAAAATTGAGTTAAGTTCAGCTGAGAGCTGCGAGCTAAGAGCTGAGCGTGGAGCAAGGAGTCGACTGGACAGCGCCGGCTGTGGCTGGCATTTGCTTATCTGCGCTGTCAACTGGACACGCCGCCAGGTGGCGCTGCTGTTCACGCTGTGTTTTTTCACACAGTTTTCAGCTTTCACTTAGGTTCCCTTTTATTTCGCTTTAAATGGGGGCTGGCAGCGCGGAGCTCGCAACTTTGTCAAGTGTCAGCGGCTTTTGTTATCAGTTCCGGCAAGCCTTGTCGACCTTGTCGCTGCCGCTGGCCCAGCCACTGCCACAGCCACAGCCACTGTGCTGCAATCATTTGGTTGTGAAAAATGTTTTTGAAACTTTTCATTGTGCTGCTTTGTGATTCATGCACCTCATTTGCGCCTACATGCCGGTGCTGGCTTCTATTTTCCAACTTTGCTTGATTAATGGCCCTCGACTCTGGTTACACTGCGCGCTGCCTGTAATTTTTTGTCCCCCACCCCCCCCTCAAAAAAAAAAAAAAAAAAATGATACATTTCACTTTTTATCAACGCAACAACTTTATTATGCGCCGCAATTTGCGCTCAATTATTGCCGAACTCCGCGCCTGTCCCCATAAATTAGCAACTGCATATTTTACCTTTGCCCGAAGCCCCAGGCAAAAACTCGAGCCGAGAAAAATTAGAAGTGATTCGGATGGGCAACATTTGAATTTGACTCTTGAGAACTTTTTTCTGCATTTTCAATTCACAATTGAAGCGCGTGCTGGATTCAGCGTAATTTCCATATATGGGATGACCAGGCTGGAGTGATTGTATTTTCCCTAAGTATGACTCGTCATCTCTTTGAGTTATCAATAATGAAAAGCTGTTAACGATTTTAGGGAGATTTGCCATTTGAGATAGAATCAATTTAGCTTTGCTAAGAGTGAGAAAAATATTTTTAAAATATTTAGCGAAACTTTGGCTTAGTTTTTAATGGGGAACATGAATTTTGTTATGAAGTATATCATCTTTATGGCCTAAATATAGAGGCAAAGCATCGCACAATTGAACACTTTGCTCAAAGTACACACCTTTTGAATTTTAAGCCAAAATGCAGACGGATACTGGCTCATAATGAAGCATACATAGTAATCATAGCAACCAGTCGAAGTCTTGTCTGAATATTCAACTGAGTCGTTTAAAATTGAAAATTACGCTTGAAGTACTCTCAGCGAAGTCGTGGGTGCTTGACTGACGTCTTGTTTCAAGGCTAATGGCATGAATATATCATTGATATAAATTCTGAAGCCTCCTCTTTCTATAGCAATTACTTCTGCTATTTGTTTAGCCCAAACTGTTCAAGCATATGCATAGAAATAAGAGCAAAAACAATGATTGAGCGCGTCTAAAATAAGAAGAGAATTTGAAGCATGTTTGCATAGGCCGCACATGCAAGACAGCTAAAACAAAACACATCCAATGACTGTAAAATATGTTTGAATTTAACTAGAAAGCTATAAACAAATTGGAGGTATTTATACAGGTTTTTACCATATTCTCATTCCCATTTAAATCCGTTTTAATCAAGCATATATTTTAGGCTTAAAATATGAGGAAGCAATATTAATTGAAAAATTTTAATGATTTAGAGTTGTCTTTCAATTAATTTAATTAATTAATTACAAATAATTAATTAGTTAAAAAGTAATATTTCAAACTATCTGAAACAATATTTAAAATTAGAAAGCTTGATATTAGTCTCGTTAAAATTGAAAAAAAAAAAGATTCTCTTAATATATACATTAAAAGCACTCAATTAATTTAATTAATTTAAATTTTATATAATAGCTATCAATTTGAGTCATCATTAGATATTACTCTTTATTCATATATAAATATATTGAGAGCATATATTGTTTGTAAATTTATTTCACTTAGGAATCGAATTTAGTGTTAGCTACTCAGACTGCCGTTTAGGGAAACAAAGCAAATTCATTCTTGGAATTCCAAAATCCCCTGTCTTATAGAATACACACATATTTATAGAACTCACGAACAGATTAAATTGCTCGACAGGATGCTATAATCACCGAACGTAAGCATTATTGAAAACATGTTTAGAATTTGTACTTTTTTTCCAGTAATCAAAGAAACTTAGTTGACTCAAAAAGATAATTTTTCGAAAGCTAATAATTGGAAAAATTTATGAGTTGTATATTTTAATATTATTTGAATTGTATAGTATTAAAATATTCAACTCAGCAGTTTCTGCCTATTATGATTGATTAATATTTCTATTTAACAAATTTTGTTAAATAAAATACATTTTATTCAAATTCACACATATCTTTTTGCACTATTGAAAAACTCAAATCTATTCAGTTCAGTTGACCCTATATAAAAATACAATTTTATTCTTCAGCCAATTCAGTTTGAATTTGCCTGAAAAGTATTGAAACACGATTGTCCTGTCAAGAATTTTCTCCTTTATTCTCTGCCTAGCTTTACCAAAGCCCAAACAAAATTAATTCAATTTATTGTACAGCCTTCAGTTTCCAGCGAGCCGCACGTGAAACGCACAAAAATTGTATTATCTACAGTAAATACAGCCGCAGCCACAGGCGGTTATCAGGCAATATGAAAATGGCTGCAATTATTAGAGCTCAGTGCGAGAGAGTTGTCCATGTGCCAAGCGTTGGCAGTGACAAAGCTATTTCACGCGAACACAAATGAAGACTGGGAAATGTCAGTGTATAGAGAGAGAGAGAAGGGGGAAGGGAGAGTGAGAGAGTGAGATATCTAGCATATGTGGGGCAATCGGAGCGGCCTTTGTTAGTATTATGATGATTTGTATGCGGCGTGTTCGTCTGTGCGCATGCATGACTGTACGTCTGCACATTTGGCTGTCAGATTTGGCAGTCCATCGTCCGTCCATCTCTGTGGGGGGGGGGCCAGCCCGTCCGTTTGTATTATTATTTTAACAATTTATTTTGCGCAATTAACACAATTGCCAACACGCATTCATTACGCACAGCTTCCGGCAAGATGCGCCTGAGCTTAATTTATTGTAGTGGCGCTGGAGCGATGGGGCACTGGGGCGTTGGTGGCGCCTAAGCCTCGACCCACTGAGAGGAGATTTACGCAGTCGGCACGTGGCAACTTCAAGATTTGCGCTGTGCAGCGTCTGGCGCATAGACAAGAGCAGAGCCGCAGCCAGACGATGCCATAATAAATGTCTGCCCATATACTAGCCGCGCGAGTACAGTGGTCTCTCGGCGTGGGTGTTCGCCTAATGAGCGCGCACGCCTCACATTTCGCTCAAGCCGATCAGATTAGCTGAATTATTTGCAAGTAATTTATTAGCTTTTCCCAGCTGACTCGAAGTCTTTGGCAAACTTTAGGCATTTGCATGAGCCGATGCGTAATTAACATACTTAATGGATTTCCATTGTCATTGCCAATGCCATTGCCATTGCCGTTGCCATTTCGGAATAGAATCAGAGCTAAAAACTAAACTTGACTTTTATAATTCCCTCAGCTTTAATTCCCCAATTTCCGTCCAAATGCGAATGGGAACTTAACCCAACCTCTTTGCCGTTCTTAGGACATCAAGCATTCCGCTTAGTTCCTCATTTTTCAGGCTCGCTAATGAGTTGGTCGCTGAGGCAACAAATCTCTTGAAAGCATTTCCCCAACAGCGAACATTGTTATTCCATACATTTGACTCCGTGCCACCTGTGCGCGGCAGTTAATTTAGAGAAAGAGCCGAGCCTGAAGAGGCTGAGGCTGAGGCTCAGTTTTCCTTTTGATCGGCTTCCACTCGAGTTCAAAGACAATGCTCAGCCGTAATAAATGACTGCAAGTAGATTCCCAGCTCTCGAAGACTCGGTTCTGACTCGACTAATTTGCTTGGCATTATAATTTGTCTGGCAAGACGTGACAGAGTCGCGCCAATCTGCAGCATTTGTTGCCTAGCTGATTAGCATTGATTGATTAGCTCACCTGCCGCGCATCTCCTCGGTGGGCCAGTCCATGTTCTGGCCCCAAGGCATTTCGGTGGTGCCCAGAATCAGGCCGAAGCAGAAACCAAAAACACACGAGATCAACATACCCAGGCCTAGGGATAGGAAGCCAACGCGCTGCGAAAGATGGGAATAAAAAGAAAAATAAAAGAAACCGAATCAAATTTGAATTGTAAATGTGCCTGAACCGCAGATACCCTCTACTTTATCTATAAACAAAATATTGACTTTTGCATTCGCCAGCGGCTAAATATATTCACAATATATACAAACAGAATTTTCTATCTAAACAGTTGCTTCAAGCCAGCTTATAAACTTGAGTTATTGATAAAGTGGAAATTGCTTTAATAAATGCAATAGAAAGTTCATGGTTTTATGAATTTTTAAAAAATTGTAATAAATTAAAGACTTTAGAAAAGCTATAAAAATTACAAATCTATATGTCAAATCATATGTTGGGAAAAAAGTGTTTAAAGTTTAATTTATGATACTTAAAAACTTATAGATTTATTTAGAATACAGATCAAAATTAATATTCTAAATAAATCTATTAATTTCTAAGTATAATAAATTAAACTTTAAATTTTGATCTGATTTGAAGCTAATAATTAATAATATTATTATTATGATATTTAACTTCATATTATTATTAATTGCAATAACTATTTTTTCATTTAATTAAATTTAATGATATAAGTGCTAGAAATTTATATTGACTATCCTACATATATTTGTTTTATATTTGACATGGCTATAGTAAAATATATAGGAAATAAAAGATATTTGTGGCAACTGAAAGACGGAATAAAATAACACATTTTATTCAAAGAACTAGTTCTGAATCGAATCCCAAAATATTTGGCATGGTACTCTTAGTTACTTAATCTCAATTGGCTGTGGTATTAAATCAATGATAATATAGTTAGCATATTGGTTCTCTCAATAAACAACTTTAACCTGACTATGAAATATATGTATATATTGAAGATCGATTCAGTCTGATTACCTTCCTTCAATAACTGCATCCAATAATGAATTCCTGGCGAAATCATGGTAATGCTATAATTTCCATTCACCATTTAAAATCGCTTCTCTTCGTAAACTTATAATCTCTGTGTGAATACTCTCAATAACCATCTCGCTGTCACTCACTGCATGCGGAACTGCGTTCGGCAACTGCTATATTTGTTGCTCTATCACACAGCGTTAGAATTAGAAGTTACAAACAAATGAGAAATGAGCAGCGTTTAGCAAACGTTAACTCACGCAAATAATAATTTTACATCATGCTCTCAATCCCACACCAACACCAGCACAACTGCATTGGAAGGTTTCGATTAGCTATGCGACTATTGATGGACGCTTGAAGCTTGAGCTATCTTTGCTTACAGTTCACTAATATAAATCTTATTGCAAGTTTTCAAGTTTTGGTTTGAAACCAAATGCTTATGCATACTAGATGTCTGACTATAATTATAAATATATGAAATATAAGATATCTGATATATAACTATAATTATAGTTATATGAAATACGAGATGTCTGATATAAGACTTTAATTTCAAATATATATGAAATATTATTTATTACGATAATTTATAGAGGCTGTTGGTTTTTAGTATATACTATTTATTTTCAAGGAATTTATACAGTCAAGTCTGACTAATAGACGTCTTATTTTGACTCAGTTCTCTGATCTGATCTAATAAGATTTACGTATTATTCCCATATCTGCTCAGCTTATAGCATCTTCGCATAGCGAATAAAATAATTGCCTCAGCTTTAGCTTATGATAACGAATTGCAGATATTAAATTTTGTATTGTGCTGCAACATGGTGTAAGGAAGACAGACAACAAGCGCCACTGACAGAGATAGATGTACGGCGGGGCAGAAAGAGAAAGAGAGAGTGAGAGGGAAAGGGAGAGAGAGAGAGAGTGAGAGTGAGAGGGGCGCTTGCATGTTGAATGCCAACTGACGCCAGTCAGCGACACTTTAAGCGATAATGTAGCATAGTTTGCAGTGTGCATAGTTGGCACAGATAGTGTGAGAGAGAGAGGGATGGGGGATGGGGGAGAGAAAGAGTGAGAGAGAAAGGCGCGAAGCGGGCAGCGAGAAGCGCAGCGAGTGGGTGCGTGACATGTTAACCCAAATTTGCAGCCACGCAGCATAAACTGCTTTTGGCAGCTGCATACACAAAACGAAAATGTTCTAATGTCAGCCAGATGATGTCGCCAACGACAGCGTCGTCTTAGGGGCCAGCCCCAACCCCTCCACCCCACTCCACCCCAAATTGAGAACTGTTTAAATTTGTGGAGTTAAAAACTCGTAGGGAAAGTGCATTTAAAGCGCCTGCCACAACGGCATTTGCCAAGGGGCATTAAAGCAAAGTGCAAGGAGAAAACTTTTAAGTTTGTGTGTTGTCTGCAGGCTTCCCTAAGGGCACACCCCCGCCCCAACCCCCTTTCGCTCACTTTTCATTCGCAGGTATGCTGCTGCGTGTAAACAAGCCGCCAGCGGCTCACCGGGCGTATGAGTAATGTGTAAAGCAATTGCAACAACTTTAAATGGCGTGCAAATATTTCTGTGTGTGTTTGTGTGTGTGTCGCCTGCAGCAAAAAAGGCGCATTTCAATAACATTTAACGACTCTTGACAGACGCTGCCATAACCAGCTATGCATATAGAGACAAAAGCATTTAGTTTTCAACTTTACGATTATTTGCCAAAAATTTTTATTTTCTCTGCCTTTAAATTATAATTGTTTCGCACATATTTCTGCAATTTTTGCACATTTTTATGTGCCCGCTGGGCCGAGTAATTGGCATTTTTGTGTGAAATGGTTTAAACGCTTTTCACAACATTTCCGAAATGACTTTTTCAAATATTTACTAAAAACTAAGCTTGTCTCCCCTTTCACCTCCCCCGCTCTGGTTGTCTCTTTGTCTCTGTGCTCTGGCACTCTATATTTTTGTGCTTAAAATCAAGAAATAAGAAATAAGAAAATGTTGCATTTTAATTTAACAACTCTTGAGAGTAGGGTGTGCCAGGCGTGATTTTCTAATCATTTTATTTGACAACTTTAAAAATGCACTGCGCGTAGAAGTTATTGAGAGGCGAGAGTCATAAATATCAAACAGAGTGCTTAGAGAATTGTTATCATTAAATATGTTCCGTTCCAAAAAAAAGCAAAAAAAAAAAAATTGGGATTTCTAATTATTATATTATTATTTATCAAGACAGTCAAGAATCGAACAATCAAATGAAATCTTTCATTTTTTTCTCCAAAAATTAAAATTCAATTTTTAAAAATATATTTATAATAAATATAATAATATATATGTAATAATTTATATTACACATATTTTCTTGAAGAAGATCAGTTTTGTGGTCTTTTAAAAAGATTTGGAAAATTTAATTATGATAAATTGAGGGAGATAGAGATGAGTAATAGAGTGATAACAAATCTTGACAATAATTTCTTAAAGCGTTTTTTTTTTTCAAAAAATACTTTAAATATTTTCTGAAACTATTTGGAACCCAATCTTCTTTTATTTCTAAGAGAATTGAACAGACCTCCATAAAAAAATGTTTAGCACACTAGCTCGAATTATATATTCAATGTTAACAGTGAGCGTGAAAGGCGCGCTAACCTGATCAAGCCTATTTTTGCCTTCAGCTGACTTTAATTTATGTCTAAAATGTTGAATATTTTATTATTATTATTATTTTTTTTTTTATTAATATTATTTAATTATTTTTCTTTGCTTATTATTTCGCTTGTCTTTCATGCCTGAATCACCCTGCTGCTGCTGCAGCCAAAGCTACTTCACAAAAAAGAAACAAAATTGCGACAAAATATGCTCGTATATTCATTTCAATTAAAATTTAATTGAAGTACACGACATGTGCTTAGAGAAACATGTGAGTGAGTGAGTGAGTGTGTGTGGTCTCTCCCCCTCTTTCTCTTTCTGTCTGTCTTCTTCTCTCTCTCTCTCTCTCTGGTGTCTGCAAAATGGTGTCAGCAGACAGCAAGCTGCCCCCAGGGTAGGCTGGGGAGCAGTCATTAAAAGCGCTTGCCAAGTGTTCGCCTCACAGTGGCGGCGCCTTGTTTTTTGGGCAGCTTCTATTTACTTTCAATTAGGATGTCTTGCACCTGGCGAGTGTGTTTAGCAGTGGGCGCACCTGTGACGTACTTGAGCGGACACAGACCCGAAATATCTTTTATCTATTGCCGCCATAGAATTCAAATGTTGTGCTTGCTGCCGCTTGACATTTATGGCTGAGATAAATACAGAGATAGAGAAGGAGAGACGGAGAGAGAGGAAGAGGGAGAGCTGCTGCTGCAGTTGACGCCAAGTTTTATTTGCGTTGAGTTTGGATAATTCCTTGAGTGGTTCTTTCTTTTAACTTAAGTAGCTTAAGTCTGCTCGCCGAGTCTCTGGTCAGACGATGAACTCTTGGCTCCAGTCGGTCTCCGTCTTATTTATAAACAGTAAACAAAGCTCGGGTTGTATATAAATAGCAACATTTTGCATTTGTACCCTTGGGTGTGAGGCGTTTCTAAGAACTTGCGCAACACCTTGGGAGCTGCAGCTCGGATAACATTAATCCCCTTTATCCGCATGAATTAGGCCAGGCATTCAGTGGGAGGAGCAGCGTGAGCAACTCCTGTGCTAAGTCCGTCTGGATTAGTTGCAAATAAGTGCTTAAGACTAGATAAATTATTTTAAGTTCCTCTCTCTACGTAGCCCTATTGGTGTGGGCTTAAAGTTAAATAAGTTATGAATAGAAGCTGTCAAATTTACACACAAGTCAATTTTAAAGCAAAAGCTGATCTTGATTGACTTAGGGCAAAGTGTTTGGGCGAGGCAAATATGCAGACAGCAATGGCTGCTTTATGCTTGGATTGAATTTATCTAACAAATATTCAAGTAGAAAATGAAGTCCTTAAGCAAACTTACTTTGAGCTCTGACTATTTAATTTTGATTCACGAAATCAGGGAGAGAATATTTATTTTGTACGACATTGACTTTCCTGGATTACCTGAACGTTTTGATATTCTCAGAGATGAAAATTCAAATATATATACATATTAATAATAATAATATAAATAATATATACATATATAAATATACAAATATGTATTTCTGTCCGCATATATAATAGAAATGCAGCAATTAATTTGGTTGTTTATATCATATACCTGTTAACAGACGTAAACTCACAACACCAACCAAATTTTCGTCTTTTTCCACTCGTCAGTAAAATGCTTTAAATTTGAATAGTTATAATATTAGGCTAATTTTTGAAGCGGTAAATATGAACGTTTAAATCTTCTTTTTAGTTACATTGTTTTCGTAAGATGTATTAAAGATTATCATATTGATCGTGATCAAAGGACAATATAAAAATTTCTAAGAACTGACAAGATAGAGAGGGTAAAGAAGACGAAAGGGCAAATCTTTTCCCTTTATTAGATAAAGATCTCAGTAGCGTTTGTTATATATAGCGTGTCGGCGCATCGATTGCTTCTATACTTTCATTATAGATTCCATAATGCATACTTATCAATGTGTCAGGGTGCAACAATGCAGAACAGGCGAAGAAGAGCCTCGACTAGTCGTCTGTCTAGCATTTGTAAACCAGTATATTGTCAGTAATTCTATCTGCTAAAATTCAGGCTAGAGATGGAAGCTTCAACATTTTTTTTGGAGTTTCGTCTCATAAGAATTTACATATGTGTTCGACGTTTATGTTTCTCATATCTTATATTATTATATTTCATTTAATTATTTTAAATCTGCATATTAAAGCTGTTCTTGTCATTGTATCGCGAACTGTTAGGCAGCTTGTAAGGGCTGGGCTGATTTATTTTAGGCTAGATAACACTAGTCTTCTAAATACAGCTGTGAATGTATGTATGCATATATTTATGCATGTATGTATGCATGTATGTTATGCATGTATGTATGCATGTATGTTATGCAAAGCAACATTCCTAACTTCAAAATTCAGTTTGTGTCAGTTCACCAAATGAAGATTTGCAGGAAGCTTGTTATCCTTCAACTCGAAGAATATTTTAGCTTATAAATAATGAGAGTGCGATATGCGGGATATACATGTAAGAAGCACGCTTGAGTTAAGATAAAAGAAAATATTTATACGGCTTTAAAATTATTGATTATTGCCACAGCCATCAAACGCAAAGTAAGGCAATGTGAAAGAAGCCTACTTATTAGAGAACAACTCAAGCCAAGCATAAGCAGCTATAAGAAATACGAACAGATGATATAATTATTATGATATAATTAAATGACAGCATTGAAGCTCAAACTCAGACAACAAACAGAAAGCCATAATAAAAAGTTAAATGTATAAAAATGTATCAGATTAATTTCCAAAAAGATTAGATCTAAATGAAGAAGGGATTTAAATCTTCAATGAATTTTGTATTATAATTTTTAGCTACTTATTTTACTCTAGTTCCCCCTTAGTTTACTTGGTTGATCAACTGCCTAGCAAGCTGAAAGAACATGAAAAGAAACTAATCTCACTCCTGCCCTCGGCAGCTCAAAGCCCCGACTCGAAGAAATATTGAATGAAATATTGAATGGCGCTGCGAATGCGGGCATTCATGTGGAGTAGCTATGCATGCAATTAGTGGCCCCAGTGTGAAGAGCGCATTATTTATGGGGGGCTCAGCGAGGCCCATTCGCACGCACATCATGGAGCTGTCAATAAAGAACTCAAAACGCGCGCCGAGTGTCGCCACAAAAGTGTTGGAAATTTGTAACAAATTCGCCGAAAATATTGTCGTCATGTGTTTGAATGGAGAGTGATGGGGTTGGGGATGGGGGATGGGTTAGCTGTCCTGCGGGGAAGTTTTGGAAAGCTTTTCATTTCCATTTCCATTTGGCAGAGGCCAAACGAGCTGCCAACGAGCTGGCATAACAATTTTCGGCGAATGGCTTTTATTATTTTCATCTGTCACTTTTCCATACATAAATCAGTCCACAAAGCGCCAAAGTGTGTTGCGAATGGATTGCTGGATGGGCAAAACTGCATTCAATTTCTGACTCTGACTCTGACTCTGACTCGATCTCTATTTGTTTTTTATTTGTATTATTTTCGCCCTCTTTTTGCACAATGTGTTGCCTGCCAGGCGCAACACACAAAAGCGAATCGAAATGGCTTTGCCCAACCGCAGCAAATATCTGCTGTAGCAACAGCTGCTGCTGCTGCTGCCGCTGCTCCACTTACCATTAGCTCTCTGTCCGAGATAATTGCGCCAAATGTAATTGACATAACGGGACCCATAAGCGGGGAGACCAGCATGGCCGCAACAATATTCGGGGAATTATTCTCGACCAGGCCCAATGCTGCCAAAGAGCTGCAAGATGCATCCACACCCACACAGGCATTAGCAATGGCTTTGCCATGAATTGCATCTCGATCTGTACTCACTCGGCGGTCACAATTAGCAGCAAGTAGTCAAAGGAGAGAGAGCCACCGGCCCGCACGCCGTCCACGACCTGCTTCACGGTCAGCTTCGATTTAATCGATTCCACAAAGTTGTTCCACTTCGAGGTATCCTCGGCGTCGTCGCTGCAACGGGTTAAGCAAACGGGTGAAGCGCCATTTGCCGCTCATAAAACCCAAGCACAGATATTTATATCGCGGCTAATGCGGCACTAGCGCACACTTGTGCAGCTCTCTAATTGAAACATTATTTTTATGCATTTTCTAAAGCAAGAAATTAGCAGGAGTTGGAGCTGCCTTAAAGTTGCATTAATGGAGGAATTAAATTGCTATTAAAAATTAATATTTTCAGTTAGTTTAGGGGCAAAGACTTTGGTAGGTAGAAATTGAATTTTATTAAAAATTTTATTTATACAAAGAGGGAAAAGAATGAATATATTAGGTCGCTCATCGAGTAATTTCGTTTTATTGAAACAGCTGATCGCATTGAATTTTTTCGCAGCCAACTTCACTTCTAACTGCTTTACCGTTACATTTTTGTTTAGCTGATATACTGAGGCTAGTGTGTCAAAATTTTTGTTAGGTTTGGAGCTCTATCGAGGTTGGGAGATGGAAAACTGAATTTTCGGCATATTTTACTGTTTTACTGTCGAAAGGGAAAAAATGGCAAAAGGTATTGGATCAAAATGAAGGCTACATACACTTTTGAAATTTTTTGTCTATTACAAAAAATTGTTTTTAAGTTGCTCTAAGAAAAACCAAATTACTTAGTGACCCACCCAATAGATACATAAACTTATATTGAACACCTCTGCTTCTTGTTCTCTATGGCAAATGCACTATTTAACTATGCTAATACATTAAGCATATCACTTTTATATATATTTTAATATTTGATACACTGCCTTCCTAATAAACTCCTCTCTCACAAGAAATTAAACCTTTTACTGAAATTATGATTATTCAAAAAAATAAAAATATTTTGATAGGAATAAAACGTTAGATCAACCCGTCTAATCAAGAAGCTTTTGCCTGTGACATAAATATTTACCAAAATCGAATATCAAGAGGAAAGTAAATTTCTACATGCAAATACATTTATTTCTTCCATTAATTCTCTTTCAAAAAGACATCCTAATTACAAATATAGATGCATGCCTTAATAGACCAGAAACTTTAGTCAAACAAATAAGCATAAATACTTAAGGCTTTTCGCCTATAAGTCTCTGAGCTAAAGTCAACATAAACGAATTTAGTTGTGTATCTTATAGGAAATTCTCTCTCTGCAAAACTAAAATTTCTTCCGTATGCATGAAAAGTCATAAATTATGTGCACTGGGCCGATGCATTTGGCCTTTCGACAGGGTTAAAGTACCTAAATCGTTGGCTTTCACATGCAAATTTCGTCATTTTCACTTTTTGCCCGGAGTCTCGGGCACAATAAACTTGGACACGGGCCAAGTTCGATGCGAATGGCAACGAGATTCGATACGAGCAGAGATAGAGAGAGAGAGTAAAAGGAAGTCGGCGACCTACTTATCGCACTGCCAGCGGGCAAACAATGCCGCCGAAAGTGAAAGACAGCGAAAGGGTGAAAGTCAATGGGATGACAGACGCCTCTGCTGGGAGGCGCTCAAATTAGTTTCTGACAAAGGAGCAAGGCCAAGTCGACCCACACACGTGTCGCAGCCAGACAAAGGTGCTCAAATTAAAGCGAGCTACAAAGGAAGTGCACTCAGACTCTGATTTGGGAGTCATAGTCTTACCTGTAATCATCGTGGATGTTGGACGCATCTGTGATGGCATCGTAGCTGACGCTGCACGGCAGGACGCTGTGAAGAGAGAGGTAGAGAGAGGTAGAGAGCGCTGCAGGATATGCATTTGAATATGGAAATATTTTTCCAGCTGGAGCGGCAAGTCATGCGTGTGGCATTGTGCACTTAGTTGACTTGCTTCGTCCAACTGTCAGCGAGCTGTGGCCCGCGGGCTGCAGCTGCAGCTGCTCCACAGGATCGGGCTGCACTTAATTGCATTCTCTCTGCACATTAAACAGCTTAAATATCACTTTTCTCATCGAACTCAACCCGGTCCTCACTCCGAGGCAGTCTCCTTAATGCCATTAAACGATTATCACACCTGCACTCGCCTCGCCTCGCCTTGCAGCATCCTTACAGCATCCTCCTCTCCGCTTCATCTTTCATTTGCTTCGCACGGGCTACTTAAGGCGCTTCATTGTTTTGTACTTAACGCCAGGCAGCCGCCGGCTAAATTCCAAGGGGGGCGTGGCTCACCTGACTGAAGTTTATTTGACATGCAGTGCATTCAGCACAGACTCAAGGGCCGCCCCCTTCAATTAGCTCCGTTGGCTTAATTAGAATTTCGCTTTTGAAAAACGAAACTAGCTTCGGGTCAAGTATTCACTTCTCGTAAATTTCCAGAGCAGAAACTTAATATATTCGCAATAATATCTCACATATCTGGCAGATATAGTTTATGACTTTCTATTAAGAGCATATATTTGGGTTTAGTATAATTTGGAGCCAGTTGATAAGAGTCTTATGCTCGCTCTATTTGCATTTCATCGGCATTAATGTGCAAGCACAGCAGCACATTCCATCTGCTCAGCTCAGCTTTTGTTACTTCATCGACGCACAGTGGGGCATTTGCATATTCCTCGTTGCAAAAATCAAAAGTTTAAAAATTAAAAAACTAAAATTTTAATTTGATCATGAAAATAAGCACAAGGCGTTTCACATCTTTCTATTAAAAGTAAAGAGTAGTCTATTGGTATTAACAGCTAAAATACAATTTTGTGATAGAAAATAAATATTAATATTTTTTTTAAACAAATTAAAACATTTTATAAAACTTGTAATATTTATTTTCTTTTTAAATTTCTTTAATAAACAAATATTTTAACTCAGATTTATAGAAACTAAATAAATCAAAATATGGTTGTTTAGTCAAAGAAAATAATTTAAAATATCAACTATGATCAACAAAACAATAATGAAAAAATCTTTATATAGTTTTAAAAGTAACTAGTTTTTCTGTTACTAAAAATATTCCTTAAACAATTGTACGATTTTTTTTAACAGTCTATCATGGTGTTTCTGTTACCAAATTTATCCACATTTGATATAGAAAACATTCCATAGGAGTATTTTAAAAATCTCAAAATGTTTCAACCTAATATCTGCGAGTTATAGTTTACTAAAATCGACAAAGCTTTTAAAAAAATAGAAATACTTTAACAGAAAACTAGCGACAAAATTAATTAGTGGAAAACCATAATTTAACTTTTCTGTTTCATTCAAAAGAAAAATATATTTTGAATGAAAAAAAAAATATTTAAAATGTATTCCATAGATTGGTTTAAATTCAATAGTAAAATGGAATATTGTTGGCCATTTTTCTTTTCATTCTACTAATTTACTCAACTTCACCCTGCTTTTTGCTTTTTTACTCCCATTCATTATCAAACTTCGTTTGGATTCTCTCCATTTATAAAATGCTCCATCAGTTTCTATACTCTATTAGCTATCACTTTTGATTTTTGCCACGCTTTGCCCCACTGTGCCACGTCAGTTTCACTCCGGCCCGTGCGGGGCAGCTTTCAATTTTGCAGCTTGAGTCTATCCAGCTGTCCGTCATGGCAAATCGATTTGAGACTCGCCCACGGCCTGTAGCCTTTGCTGCAGCTTCGACTGCATCTCCGGCTAGTCGTCCACGTGATTTTCGCCCGGAGGCAATCAAAATATGAACCTGCCCGCTGCCACCTAACGGTTGTTGGCGAGCCCTTAAGACCCTGGCAACTGCATGGCTCGCTGGCCGTGGCCCTCTGCCCACTGCCCATTGCCCGCTGGCCGTTGGCTGAGCTTAAGCTGCATTTTTTATTAAAAACTAACCGGGCAGAAGGCGACGTGGAGGTGAGAATGGGATTTGGATTTGGAGCAGCTGTTGCACGAGCTGCGGCGACTTGTTGACTTGCCCGGCACGTTTGCCGTTAGCCGGTTGGCGCTTGGCGCTTGACGCTTGGAGGTGCCTTTCAATGTCTCAACTTACCTGACACTGGAATTCAATTTAGTGCCGATGCCCAGCTCCGTGAGACAGTGGAGGGTCGTCTCGCAGGCGTCGCCGGCCTGCAGCGGGAAGACGACGTGATGGAAGTAACCTTTTTTGCTCGTCGTCCAAGTAACGTGCTCAATTTCCAGCTTGACGAGCAGCTCCTCGAGTACCTGGCAACGGCAAGAGCAGTTCGTAATAAACGCGAGCGCGACTCTTGTTGATTATGAATCCGATGCGGATGAGCCCACTACGAGCATCAATCTCAGCTCGAGCTCGAACTTGGACTCGGACTTGGACTGTCACTGTCACACCCACACTTGTTGGCTGACCCTCATTCATCAAAATCTGCGTTCGACCCGAGTCGAGACCCCCCTCTCCTCACTCCCCCCTCTTTGCTCATCTATGCACTGTGCTCGAGTCACGTTCCGTCCGGTTAAGTGCATCCCCAACACAACGGGCATTGAGCACCCTTGATCCCGCACCAAAGTCAGCTTTAAGTGTCGCCCAGTCTTGGACGGGAGCGGGAGTGTGTCCAGTTACCTGGCCCAATGGACTCACCTTTTCAAGCGGCACCACTAAATTACGTCTGTCCAGTGGCACGACGGGCGTCCCACTCGCAGCGCCACCTCCGCCTCCACCTCCACCACCTGCCCCACCTGGCGGGGCTCGCTTGCCAGCTGCTGCCGCTGCAGCGCCACGTCCTGGGCTGGCGCCACGCCCAGCTCCGCCCATGCCGCCGCCGCGTCGATACTTGGGCACATTCTTGTCACGTAACTCAACTTCGAGTCGGAGTATTGCGTTGTTATTTTCCGGAAGATTGATGTTCAGATTATTATTACCACTGGCCATCGGATGATGTCCATGGCCAGCACCACCGCAACCGCCACCGCCCAGCGGGCCCGTCTGCGGCTCAGTTAAAACATTGTTTGAAGTGCCTGCGGCGAGTAAATGAAAAGGTGAAACAAGCACTTGACATTCGTGCGGCCACAGTGTCCACCTAAGCGCATAATAATGGATCACAATTGCGTGACACGAGACGTGGGAGGCGGGATGTGGGACGTGGGGCGTGGCACGTTAGACGTGAGTTATGAAGGGTCGACGGCACTTAGACTGCACTCATGTAATATGATAATGATGCTTTGATATGCATAATTGACGACTAAATGACTCTGACTTGAGCCACTTGAATGAGTCCTTTTATGAGTATTTATACGATGACTTGTATGAGTACTTATCTATAATGACAGAGTGTATCGTTATTCTTATAGACTAGAGAGTATTACGACTCGTTTATGTCAGTTCTTAAAGCTGACATTTTCAGCATTGCTTTAGGGCTTCTGACTGTGTAGAGTTATAGATGATGATAATAAAGATAAGATTAAAATATCATAATAATAAAAATTAGTTAATTAATTATATATAATATAAATAATATAAATGAGTTATTAATTATATATGATTATTATGATTAATTTGACAATATTATAGAGCTGTTAGAGCTGCGCCTTTAGGCAGATTTGTAAACTTTTTATATACTTTTTTCGCAACTAAATGAAAAACTATTTTTTTTTTTTTTGAGCCGCGAAAATTGCGTGCAAAAGTACGAAAACGCACCTAAACTGAGTAATATTGCACTTTACAAAAACAAAGTCAAAGAACTGAATCTATAAAAAGGATATATTCCTTTATGCAAAAATTCTTGGAATCTCTGTTAGCATCTACTGCACTGCTATTTTTGCGCACACAGCGCAAAGGTATTTACAAACATACGAGCAGATGGAACAGATGGATAGAAATAGTTAGAGCTCTACTTTGACTACGCCTCCAGAGCTTATTTTAATCATTTATCAAATAAAATTCGCAATAATTTTGTGGGGAATTAAATTTTGTATAGCTTGATTGGTTTAGTATAGCATTATATTACTTTATAACAATTAATATATATATATAGAATTTAATTTAATTTTAATATACAATATAATATATATATAAATTTTTAATTGAATTTGTATATTAAAATTATATCATACTAAGCCTAAACCCTGCCTGCCAATTTAACCTCGAGCTAGCCACTAATCAAAACCAAAATGTTGAATTTAGAATTAAAATATTTTCAGCTCAGCTTCGCTAACCCGTCAACTGTGATGGATGTAATTACTAAATTATATTCACGTTCAGTGTGAACATAATCACACCATTCTCGTAATATACAACAAATTTTATGCCTTTATTTAAAGCTCTACTATAGAATGGAATCTATTTATATTAGAGTTGTTTTCATACCAAAAAATAAAAATATTTAAAAATTTGCACACATAGATAGATAATGTATATTTAGATATATTATCCATGGACGAAGCTTGCCATAAAAAAAATAAATATATTTCTTCCTTTATATATGAATAATAAGTTTTATATTTTAATTTCAAATTTTGGTTAGCAAATGTTTGTCAAAATCAACTAGGCTCTACCTGGTCTATGACATTTCAGCCAAATTTCATTTCCATAATTACCATATGAAATGTATTTAAATATTATACAAAATTCCCGTAAAGCCCTTTGCGAAACTACAAACCAATTTGTGTTATTTGAACAGCGAAAAAAATCCTCTTTAAACATTTAATAAATTGTGGCACAATTTGTTTAATTCCATATAATTACACGATTTATTTTCTAATTAGCGAAATTTGCTGGGCCCGAATTCGCTGGGCACTGAGCATTTTATAAATATTTGCTCTCCGCGGCTGTGGCTGTGGCTGGGTCTGGCCGGGCTAGATTCGCTGCTGTGTTTAAATAGCAATTGACCGCAGAGCTCTAAATGGCTGTGAATATGGCAATAATTAAATTGATGGCTTACATTAAACAAAGGGCGGCCGATGTTAATTATATAATTTATGCAACAGTTGGCAAAAATAATTCCTAGCCGCTGTCCAAACATAATTTAATAATTGTTTATTATATATTTGCCCCCGGGGAGTGGGCAGAGCCAAGAGCTCCACTTGAGCTAAATAAATAGAATTGGCAGCCAAAAATCAAATCAAGGTCTGCACAGAAACCACACAAGGAATCACGATTTATTATGCCATGCAGAGAAAGAGAGAGAGAGAGAGAGAGAGAGAGAGTGGTAAAGAGAGAGACAGAAGCAATACCAAATAAATCCCTAGGCATTGACAAATGCCAAAATAGGGCTCAAATGAGCTTAGGTTAGGGCAGAGCATTAAATTTTGCTATGAGCCGCCGAGTCTTTGTTTCACTTTTGGGCCACTTGTCCCACAAGTAGCCGAGGCAGGAAACTTGACGGCGCAGCTCCTCCCTGCTCGCCCCGTGACTTTGAAGACTTTGCAAATTTCTGGGAGCGCTTCGGCATGGCATTGGCATTGAGCCCCGTGATTTATGTCTGACACCTCGCCCAGCCACTGCGATGACTTGACACAAGTTTGTACATGTCAAGTGGCTGTGTTTTTTCCGCTCCCACTCGATGGCTCGTCGTGTCTTGCCCACTTGTGCATTGGTAAAAGTCATTTATTTCAGTTCGACTAACTAAAACTTTGTTCACGCCCTGCAGTCCTGCCCCTTTCCCAGGCCCATGCACAGCCACTCATAAGCCTCGGCTCGGGGTCATTATCAGACGGCATCTAGCCATGGTGACAGACAAAATTAATGATGCCCATTGAACGCATTTCGCTTCTGCGAGTATTTAAATAAATATTTGATTAATAACAGCGCCGAGCTGCGCTCAACGCCAAATCGAACCTGATAACTTGACATATTTTTTCGCTCTCCTTCACTTTGTTGCTTTTTGCTCTCGTCGACTTCTGTTCCATAAATTATGGTCTTTGATCGGTTTTTATTGTAGGCATTTTTGCCATAGATTATGATTAATTAAAAGCCGTGCGAGCCCTAATGACAGTTGATGATAAAACTTGTTCAAGCTATAATTTATATGCCTTCAAAGATGTATCTAATAATAATAATAATAATGAAATGGGAACTTTCCTTTAGAATTTTTTGAGTATTTTTATTACAGAGAGTCTTTATGTTTTTTAATTATTTTTTTTTTTACTTAAGCTTGAATTCTTTTCCATAAAAATAAATTATTTAAGGTAAGGAAGGTAATCAGAGCTATAATATTTTAGTCAAATCCCTACCATACTCCTACCATGCCCATCTTATACTGATTGAAATTAAAAACATTTTTCATTTAATCTACAAATTAAGAGTCCAATCAAATAAAAATGTTCGTTGTCTCGCATTCAATTTATAATTAACAGAGATTTCTATTTCCGCACATTTCGTTTCATTTCATTCACATGAATTTTTCTAATCCATTTCCCGAAATAATGCGAAATTCAAAACGTAAGGCGCGCACGTGGCTCATTGGGAGGATTC
Source organism: Drosophila pegasa (assembly GCA_035046225.1). NCBI lineage: Eukaryota > Metazoa > Arthropoda > Insecta > Diptera > Drosophilidae > Drosophila > Drosophila pegasa. The sequence goes on from JAWNOD010000072.1 coordinate 5,013,783, forward strand.
AACAAATTAAGTTGATCCACTTATGCAAAATGTGATTAAGTTTCATTACGTTTGCTTTGAGCCTGTGTGTGCGAGTGAGTGTGTGTCTGTGTGCCATTTGCATGCTTCACCTTTGCAGGTGAAACTCAACCTTTCAGCTCGCTGGCAACTTGATGTTTACACATCCAGCTTGTGAGTAAATAAACATGCCACAGACCGCCCCGGCCACCCCACAGCTGCTCCGTTTACCGCATCCATTTCACATGCTAACACTTAACCCCACTCGGCCGGGCTAATTAAAATTTAATATTCAATTTTTAGACAGCAAACTGTTCGCCGTTGAAACCTCTTTAAGTGGACGAAAAGCAAAAGCAAAAAAAAAGAACCGAAATTTCAACTCAATGGGTAACAACGACTATTGAATGCTCTCGTATATAAGGGGAGAATTTGTTGAAAGTTGTTTTACTAGATATGAAAAGCTTTTAATAAAAGTGGGGAAAGGGATTTTGCAAGATTAGCTCAATTTGTTTTTAATATGACAAAGATTCTTTAATTTTATTGTACAAATTCTAATTTTTCACGCAAAAAATATTTAAATTTTTTACTGAACTGCTAACCTTAAGTAATACAAAATAATAATAAAAATTTTGAAACTAGAAAATATCGCAAAGATATCGCAACATTTCGAACTTTACACAAGAAATCGGGAGCCTGGAATGGCTTAAAAATAAATACTTATTCAGCATATCAAAAAAAAAACACAAAAGCTTTATAACAATATTTAAAATTTTCAAATTTTTGTTCATAATAAATTAAATGAAAAATTTTTTGTGTGAGTCCTAACATTTTTACAGTCCTATTATGATAGAATCAGATATTAGTTTTTTACCGCTATGATAATTTAATTTTTATGAAATGTAGTAGAGTTTTGAAAAAATTTGTTTGGGAATTATGATGATATAACTCTAATCTATCATATATACATCTACTCCTATGTTGTCATATATAATATAATGATATGATTATGTATTTTCGATAAAATAATATGATCTTGGATATCATAAAATAATATTCAAAATGTGAACTCAGATGAAAAATGCTATATATAGATAGATTAAATATTTATAGTGAGATAGTGAGTACATATATATGTTATATATAGAATATGATCTATATATTTATCTAACATACACTTATTCGCCTCTCAAATGCCTTCTACTAAGTGTTCCACACTTCATGCTAGTCTATAGAGACTCTCTCATCAGAGAGCATAGAAAAGGGGATGCGGCTCGTGCGAATGCATGTGTGTGCTAGTGTATGGGTGGGCGTGGCTGGTGGTGGTTTCTGTTGTGGGCAAATTTCGAGGCATGCTTTTAGGCGCCGAGAGCAGTTTTACACTTTTACGATGTCATAAAATAATTAATAACGCCACTAAACAACATAATTACGCGCCTAAGCACCAACGCATGCAGGCGCAGGCAGGAAGCGGATGTGGATGTGGATGTGGATGTGGATATGAATGTGGATGTGGATGGACATGTTGGGCCAGCAGGTGGAGGCGTGTCACAGCACATTGTGCTGCATGTGAGGCGAGAGAGAGATCAAGCGAGTGGGTGGCAAATTTGTAACTTTCTATTTAATTAGCACTCGGCGCTTATTCAATTTCTTGCGCCTCGCCTACTTACCGTAAATCAGCTCGCGTTCAAAGTTCGCTGTTGGCACAACGATTAGGAAGACAACGCCGGGCATTTTGTGGATGATACCTCCCGCGGTCCACGCGCAGCTCCCTCAAGGTGATCTAGCGCCTGACGCAACTGCGAACGGTAAAAAGCAGACAAGTGCCCATTTCAGTTTACAAATTGTTCGCTTCAAGTGGGCCCCGAGACAGGGCCACGTCGGACGAGCAGCAGGGCAATGGCTGGTCACAGCCACCTGGCGTGGAGTACATTAACATAAAACCGTCCTGCTGCTAGGCTAAATATATGCCACACCTACACACACACACAAGCACACACACACACACAACATTAAAACTTGGCAGTGCTTCGGAGCCTTAGAATCTTCAATGCCAAACTGCATTCTTATCGCAAGACGTTGCTCCAGGCGAGGGGAAATCGTAAAGTTAGCAGCACAAAACAAGTTTAGACTTAATTGGGAGCTTATATATAAAGACTACTTTATAAATATACTACTATACTGTTGTGTTTGCTTACAATGAGTGCATTCTACTTTAATGCACTATTATTACAACTAAGGAATTATTATTAGTATTATTTCTACTACTTAAATGCTATTAGTACTATATTATATCTTATACTATTGCAGTAGATGTAGTGTACTAAAAGATTCTATTATCCTTCTATTACTATGCTGAGACTATTATAAAACTTTAATAATTCAACTGCTAACCTGATTCGATTACCATACCTTTTCTACTACTATATTAGTACTACTATACTACTATTGCTACTACTATACTACTACTACATCTACTATGCTATACTACTATTGCTACTTCTATACTACTACTACTTCTACTACTACTATACTATATACTGCTATACTTGTACTTCTACTACTATACTACTACTACTACTACTATACTATATACTGCTATACTTGTACTTCTACTACTATACTACTACTACTTTACTACTACGAATATACTACTACTAATATATTACTTCTACTACTACTCCGCCATTAATTATTCTACTATATTAGTACTACTTCTACTACCTTTATTACTATTACTACCACTTCTACTACTATATTACTACTACTATAATACCACTACTTCTTATACTATGTTACTGCTATACCATACCCTCCATTACTATACTCCCGCTTCTACTACTATATTCCACTATTAAATTACATTATTATCTAATGTCATGCAATCACCTCTACTATTAGAACAACAATCTCTATATATCATATATTATATGTAATAATAATCTGCTCTTGCAATTGTCTCTGTTGCACAAATGTTAAACAAAAAGGGTCATTTTATGAAATTCATAAAAAGAAATTCATTTGCTGCTATAAATGTCATTTAGTCACAAAGCGTTCATCCATCTCTAATGAGAATCGCAGAGAACGACGTCCTACGCCGTTTTAAGCCAGACTAATTAAAGAACCCTCGAAAAAGTTTGCCTTCATCGTCGGCTCTAAACTCTCTTAACTTTGTTGCAGTTAAACCCTATTAGGCAGCAAGTTTGCAGCCAAAAGAATATTTGGCAGTTACCAAGAACCAAGCAAAGTTGGCATCAAATGTCTTACTCTGCTCTGGCTCGTCCTCGAGCGTATTGTATTACAAGCGCTGCCAAACTGGGACCGTAAAAGAGTATTGTTTTCCGCGCAGTGCCACAGAAATGGCAAGAATAAAAAAACATCTTAATTAAAATAGCTGCTGTCGCTTAAATTTGCATTCACTTTGCTCTCCGCTGCATAATTATTTAACTTTGCCCATTTCCATTCGTAATCTTTTCCCTATCAGCCATGCACTGAATAAATATCCTGCAATCTGTTTCACACAGATTTTCCGCCCTTTCACATTTGAATGTCGAAAATTAAATGCCATTAGCGCGGCGTGAAGATTGGCAATGATATGAGTGGCAGAAGATGAGAAGTGCATGTGCTGGGGAGAGAGTTTAACAGAGTAATGTTAAAGTAAATCTGTTATTTCTTTAGGTTAAGAAAGAACAGAAATTTCTGTTGGTGAAGTAGCTTTAACAGTGGCTCTACATAGCTAGCCGGAACTTTAATCTAATTAATATTTAATTGATATTAGTTGTCAATGCTGAGAATACCATGTAATGAAATTGAGGGAATTATAAATTATTCAATTAATTTATAGTTTAACAGCGTAACATTTTCTGCAATATAAATGTAATTCTGTTCGTATTTTTGTGTTTCAAGATCCCTTATGCTAACATAACTTATTAGTAGTCTAGCAGTCGGCATTTTATATCATTTAATAATTAATATTAACTAACTAATAATTAAGATTAAAATGATATGAGTGACACTAGCTGAGAAGTCCATGCAAATACTTATTCGAGCTGAGATTTAGTAAAATTGATATTAAATACTTCGATCTCTAATATCAGCAATAAATTGTTTACTTAGAGTTAAACAGGCTCTCTTTTTTAATTTTTTCATATTTTAACATTTCCCACAATGTAAAACTAACTCTGTTACTTCACTATATTAAAACGATCTTATGTCAACTTACATTTATTAGAGAATCTAAATAGCCAGTCGCAATTTTAAGCATATCATAGCTGGGAATAAGTAAAATTGAACCGTGCTAACATTTCCAATTACTGTAAAGGTAACTCTGTTATACATTTATGTTAAAAAATGCATTCTGCTGGCATCACTTTAACAGTGGCTCCCCACACAGCCAGTCGAAACTTTAATCTGATTGTAATTTTTTTAATTTGAGTGCCCATTGAGGGAGCGTCCGTTAAACTTGCCCGCCTCTGCGAAAAGTTTTTAAGCAAACAAAGGCGATTTTTTGCGCATTTTTCTTTGCCTTAACTTGAAACATTTTCCCCAACAGGCGCAAACAAGCGGCCGGGCTGAAGTCCATGCCGGACAGCGTCCGTTCGCCTGCGCTGCTGCGCGTCTTCATGCAGCCTCTTGTTAGCTTTGGATGCCACTTTTCAGCACATTGACTGTTGCACATAATTCTGCTTCGTTTTTTTATTCCCTTTTCGATTCGGCACTTGCAAGTTTTCGTTTTTTGTGCAATATTTATTGAAAATAAGGAACAACAGCGAAAATGCGCGGAGCCGACGAGAAAGCCTTTCATATTAACCGAAAATATTTATTTTGTTGCAATCTGTTTTGGTTTCGCGCTGTTTGTTTCTACTGCACTTTCTTGATTAATTCCATAACTATATATATTTACATAAGCCGCCGCACTAAAGTCGACGACATCGCCGGCCTTCGCCGAAGTGCCAGCGCGTAACGCCCCGGGCTTTGCCTTGCACTCGAGTGTGACCGTGTGATTTCTGCCGAACAATGGGGTTCCCCCTGGCCTGGGGCCAGTTGGGGGCTCTAATTAGAGCAACAAAATTGCATTACTTTCGCACTTGTGCAGTGTAATTACCAAGTGCACGAAAGGAAAAATATAATAATAAAAGTAAATATTAAAAAACCAACGCCGAGAGTCGCTCGACCGGCTCTCCGGGGCCATCTTCGAGCACGTCCCGCAGGCGTGAACAAAAAGAAACTCTGTAATAACTACCAATAAGAGGCTGATTGCCGCCGCGCCACGCCACGCCACGCCACGCCTCGCATAGTTTTAAGTTTTGCCACCTCTAACTCCCCCGCCTCCTCCCCCTCCACAGCCCCCGCAATAACTGTGTTTTGAAGTCGACTTCTTAAAACGTCCGGTAAAGCGGCGGAAAAAAAATAGGGGCGAGGCAAGTTTACTTTTGTTGTCAGCTTTGATTTCATGGCTTTCCTCCTCCAACCGAGTCTTAAGCATTTCTCTCTACTTTTTTCCCACTCTCAGCTGCCACATTTTACAATGCTTTAATGTTGTGTTAATTAAAAGAGCTAATTGGTTACGTCTGCATCGTGTCGAAAATATGTGTGTGTGTGGGCGAGAGTGGTCCTGTCTGGGAGCTTAAATAGGTTTGCTTTAACTGCCTGCATTACATTCTTGTCAGCTGCAAGCATAGCAAAGCAAGCGGTTGCTTGTCAGCCTGGAATTTTAGAGAACTTTATATACTGGGGCATATAGTAAGTGACCATTATATGAAGGGTCACATTCGTATACTAAGGTATCTTTCTACTGAACTAGAAACTCTGTCTTAGTTCTCTCACCCTCCCTTACACATGTCTCTTTCTAACTTTCAACTTTTCTTAAGGAAACTCTTTCCTACCCTCTTCCAATCTTTAACTATCTGTTCATCGCTCTCTCTCTCTCTCTCTCTCTCTCCCTCTCTCTCTCTCTCTCTCTCTCTCTCTCTCTCTCTCTCTTAATAATTCATCCTCTCTCTCTCTCTCTCTCTCTCTCATGTTCTCTCATGATATCGTTTTTCCTCCCTATTGTTCTCTCAGATTATTTATTAACATTCTTGTAGTCTCTCGTTCTTTCTTTCTCTCTCGACCTCTTCTGTTCTCAGACAACTTCTCTATATTCTTTGTATTTCCTTTCCACATTCCCAAAGTGTTTCGTTCTCTCTCTGTCACTCTCTTGTTCTATATTTCACCTCTCTCTCGCTCTCTTTTTATTTTTTTCTCTATCCCTATCTCACTTTCTCTATTCCTAAATTGCACTCTGCTCTCCTCTATCTCCTGCTTATACAATGATCCCTAACAGTTATTTATGAACTAGTCCAACTTTGATTTACAATCAAAAGCCAAGTCTCTAGCTTTACAATTATATTTATTGTTGTCCCATAATAGCCTAAGTAGGGCTATTACCCAGGTTAAGGAAGCACAGTGTAAAAAGTCCATGTAAAAGTAGTTACACAGGTCGGACTATTTGGCCCTTTTAAATTGTTCCTTTGGCAGATTGCAAAGTATTGTATTCCAGACTAAAGTATTTTAAGCTGTATCCTTTGCATTTTCCTTTGCCTGTCTTCGGAGCAGGAAGCTATTTTCCTCGTTTTTAAGGTAGTTTTCTACTTGGGCTTCTTTTCTCTCCATTTTTTTTTTTCCTTTCTTTTTGTGTAACATTTTCACATTTTTCCCCTCTGCAAATGCCTCAAATTGCATTTGTGCTGGTTTTTGGGCTTTTGGTCGCTCGCTTTATGCCGCTCTGGTGGCAAATGAAGCGTCGCCGCATTGGCCTTAACTTGCCAAGTTAACAGCAGTACTTCTAATGACAGTTGCCAGCTTGAAGCTGGAAGCTAGAAGCGAACGTGTGCTGCGCCACAGCAGCTTTTGCCCATACTCGTTCCTGCAAATATTTCGAATATTTTCCGCCTCTTCCTCATTTTTCTCTCTTCTTTTTTTTTTGGTTTATATGACGCTCTCAGCTAGAAAAAAGAGTCGTTGACTTCAGAAGCCTGCGCCATGAAGTGGAGATAGCTCAATAATATTAATATTTAAGTAGACAGTTTTCGCTCCGTGGTGCCGTACAAACACAAAGTTTGTGGAGAAAAAAATAAAGTTTTGGCCAGTGCAATGACCCCCGCAATGGGGCCGCCGCCCAGCGGAAGCAAACGACTTTAACATAATACATAATCATTTAAATAAGGATAAGCCAGACCGCACTGGCTCCACATTATGACACACGGCGGTGCAACAAGAGAGAGACAGACAGAGAGAGAGAGAGAGAGAAAGGGAGAGAGAGGGCAAAAAAAATTATGAAAAGTTTCGTTAGGCAAAAGCAAAATTGCATTTCATAGCCAATTTGGAGCGAGCAAAGGCAAAACTTTCCACTTCAAGTTGCCCAGATAAGTAAAGAGCCAAAGAAAAAGTATTTTCAGAGCTTGAAGTTTGCCATATTTGTTTACCTTAACGATCTGACATTAAATTAATTTTTAATACTCATTTTTTAAAATGAAATGGTTGATGTAAATTATATATAGGGTAAAGATAGATTGGGTATATATTGACTTGCTTGAGATATATTTTGGAAGTTTGATACTACATTAATAGATTAAAGACAGTGAATCGAGACGTTTTTTGTAAGCTTTTTTTTCAAAGAATTTTTAAAAATATTTCCAAGAATTTTTCAGAGCTCAATTTTTTTTCACTTTAAAGAGAATAAAACAGAGTCTAATAGCAAAAAAATGTAGAACGATATCTCGAACGATATAGAAAATATTCAACATTAACGAAGAAAATGAAGGGTGCGCTATCCTGATGACGCGCAGTGTATGTTTTATATTAGACTGTTCTATGCGATTCTCATTAGAAAGATTTGTATGTTATAAAGTTTTATAGGCTAAAGATGATAGATTGAATAGCATAATATTTGAAATTACTTATTAAATATTTATAGTATCTTACTCTATGAAATAAAAGACTAATAGAGGAAAGCTAGGAAAAATGTAAGTTGTATATTAATATATTTCTAAAAACAAGATATGTAGGGTACACATTAAATTGCATTATATATATTTTAGAAATTTTGTAATTTAATATTTATAGCATTTTATTTTATGAAATGTATTATAGATGAAGGGATAAAAGAACGTTAGGCCCTAAGTTTAATATTAAGCTCTTCTATGCAATTCTCATGAAAAAGGTTTTTAATTAATCAAGCTTTAAAGCTATCATGCTGCATATAATTATTCTGACTCTTACTTTGAAAGCTTCACATGAAATATATATAGACCTATCCTTTATCGAATGTCTTATAAAAGCCCCACTTATTGTAACGTCTTTCTATGCGCTTCACATAAGCCATAAAACTTTATTGATATATTTATAAAACGCCATTTGATAAGCACAAGCATTTCTCAGTGAATCGTTGATTTCGTATTTCGACAATTCTCCCTTATCCTTCTGTTTCTCGGGGCAATCTGTTGCCGTATTAACATATTACTTTTTACCTTTTGCCAAACGCATTGACATTGTATTTTTTATGCGTGGGCAATGCTCAGCGGTGCCATTTACTAGAATATATTAACATTTATTTGGCAGGACGAGCCAAAAGAGTTGATGGCTAGCGAGCCGGGCAATAAAAATCAATGCCAAGTGCTCAGAAATCGAAATGCTGTCAATTTGCCTTAATGGCCCCCTGAGTGCTCGGCAGACATCAGCTTAATATGAAACCACTTCTGCTTGTATGCCTTGCAGCTGTCCCGAGTGCTGCGCAACTTCAACATAACGAAGATAAGCGATCTGGAATTAATTTCGAATACCACGGATCGCCTGGACATCACATTTCACTTCTTCGGCGTCAAAGGCGACTCGCAGCGCATCCGCGAGGCCATCAGCCGCATGGTCGAGCGCGGGCGCATTGGCAACTTTACGCTCGTCTCGAACTTTCATCACTTCGACGAGAATCCACCGCTCAATATGTTGGTAAGTTGTTGAGTCGATAACTATATAGTTAATTTATTTTATTATTATTTATTTTTTTTTATTTATTTTATTTTATTATTCATTTGCAAGGCTTTCTTTACGGTTTTCTTCAATCACTTTTCAATTTGACAAACCAATTCCATACATTAATCTCCCCATGCAGCTGCTTCACAGCATTTTATACTTTAATCAAAGTTCATCAAAAAGAATTAAGCAAATCAATTTACAATTATTCACTTTTTCACTTTTTAAAATATATTTTCGATGACTGCTCTGAATGGAATTCAATCAGGACTCGAAACATTGATTTCTGCTGTTTGATTGAAATAAATATATAAATATATATATATGCATACGGCTATAACAGCTTACAAGAGATAAAGTTTTTTAAAAATATACATATTCATGTATATATATATGTATGTAAACATAGCTGTTTCTACTTGCATTTCCGTCAGAAATTAAATATTAATTTATTGACTCGACAGCCATAAAAACAATAGCAATAAAATAATAACAATAGCAAATGCATTGGCATAAATGTGTGTCACAGTGGACACTCGGCACTCGGCACACGGCACTCGACACTGGGCACTTGCCACTTGGCGCTTGGCGCTTGGCACTTGTCCAAATAAAAATAATTATTTATTAATTGTGGCAAGCAGCCGAACAATTGGCCTCATCAGGTGGCCGTTGGGCCGCCGGCCGCCGGCCGCTGCTCGCAATTAGGCTGCATTAACATAACTGACAAGCCGGAAACCTCAGGCTGACATGAGCGAGGCTGTGGCACCGGAACAACCTCAACAGCCACTTGCCCCCAGTCACCTGCTACCTGCCTACCTGCCGCCTACACACGGCCGTTTAATTAGTGAACATTGTGTGTACTGAAACTGTGCTACGCTTTCGTTGCAGGACCTGAGCGTCAATCAGCCGCAGGCAGCTGTGCGGGAGGACAGCGAGTTTATCATATCCTGCACGGCCCAGGGCTCATCTCGCATGCAGTTCCAGTGGTTCAAAGACGGCGCCGCAGTCAATGCCACCAAGGCGACGAGGTAAGTCTTAACTTTAAGTTCGCCCAGCTGCAAATTTTTTGCGAAAATACAATTTGGGCAGACAAACGGTCACAGCTGTCTAGCATTGACCACGCACCATTGAAATGGAAAACTATAAAGCAAAGGCTACGCTTCAAAGACGCCACTTGATTGAGTGGGGGAGTGCACGACTTGAATATACCCAGCAGCAAACTTTAGAGAAAGCTTTCGTCTGCTTTGCTTTATTATTAATTCATTTTTGCCAGGGTACACACAGTCCTTTTCCTGCTTAGTCGGCAATATTGTTAAAATACTGTGTTCTGCTTTTGGGGGTGACTTTCCCCTTTTTTTGGAGGGCAGCTTTCCAGCAGAAGTGTTCAATTTGACTTTATGACTTTTACACATCAATAAACATGACATAAAATGCCCTGGCAGAATAAAAACGAAACGGCCAAAAAAGGATAAATAAGTCAGGGCACAGATAAAGATTTGTCAGCGACGGACGGCGAACGGCGAATGGCGAATAGCGAGCGGCTAGCCGAAGCGCAGAGAGAGGCGAACCGGACAAACCGCAGTCAGCCAGGGCGAATGATTGATCATAAAGCTTAGACGGCGCAGCCAGGCAGAGCACATCATACGTCCGACCCACTCTACATTCTACCCTGCCCCTGCCACGCCCTCCATCTGGTTGTGGTGTATTACATAAAAAGCATATGGCCGTAACTAACGAGGGGTTGTTGCTTGGACGACTGCGCGCAGTTGCCTCTGCAGGTTTCTAGGGGCTTAGCCTTAGCCGCAACTAAAGGACCCCACAGCCTTGACAATTTGTGCCAGGGGGGAAAGTGGGGAGGGGCCATTGCGCAAGTTTCCGGCAACAAACTGAAGAGGAAGAGGGATGGGGAGGGGGGGCGCGTCAGGTGGAAAGCCAAATGGATTGAAGCGTGGTGCGATTTGTTTCGCGTGTGGGTCCAAAGGTCATGTCTGCAAAACAATTCATATTGAAATAAATACCAATCTCAACGTATTTACATTTCCACATTTGCAAGTTTTCCACAAGTCACAAAGCGAAAATCAATATTTTTCACAAAAACAAAATCTATTCAAATAGCCAATCTCTTTGAATGGATTTAAAAATTGACTCTAGTCCCCGAGTATGTAAACAAGTATTAGCGAAAATAAAAAAATATTGAAATAAACAGAATTAAATATATAAATATAAAATGAAATATTAATAATAAAAAAAAATACAAAAACAAAAGCAAAATATATAAATTCATAAAATTCATAAATATATAAATTAAAAAAAAGAACTAACATATAAAAAAAGTATATTAAAAATAATTTAAAATATAAAATATATAACAATAAAAATATAATAATACTACAATTTATAATGAAATATTAAATATTAAAATTTTAATTTATTAAAAAATACAATACAAAAAATTATATTATATATAATTTATATAATATATATAAAAACCCATATCACATCCAAAATGTATGTATACACAAATATATATAGATAAAAAATTAAATAAAACTTATATTTATAAAATAAAATATTTTATCGCTCAAAAAAGTTCTAACTCGACTGATTTTTTCGTAATTCACTTCTTTATATTTAACTTCTAAATCATATAATAAATTGTTATATTTGGAGTTTTTCTGTATGCATATATCAAAGAATTATATATGTTTAAAAAACCGTTGAGGGCAACAAAAACTTTCGAAGCACAAAGTTTGTTTCCCACTCAACTTCGTTTTTGTTAGTTGTATGTTTAGTTGTATAATTTCCTAGTTATTTAAGCAATAATGCTGAATTCATATTTCATATTTTCTCAATCTCTTATACCATTTCTCAATGATTTTAAATTTGCAATTTAGCTTTTTTTGGTACACCTTTTAGATAAGTAATTAATGTGCCCATTGTGTATACAAATGGTCTTGAATAAATGCTAAATAAAACAAATGGACTAAATGTTAAATGAAGTCTATATGAACAACTGTTTCTATTATTGACTGGTAGAATCTGTCATCACATATGCATTGCACCAATTGAAAAGAAAAGAGTATAAGCAAAAGTTTGTCTCATTATCAAAGAATTCCAATTTTAATGAGAATGGCGAGCAGACTTATAAAGTTTTTCAGTATTTCTATCTCTCGTACACCAAATAAAATAGATATATATTTAAATATATATTCTAATATATATTTTCTAACGAAATCCTGTATCAAATTTAGTCTCAAAATTTTTATATTAAAATTGAAAATAATTTCCTGTTTCAAAAACTTTTCCATTTTCTAAAATTCGTAGTAAAGTACAGAGTATCTGTAAGTCGTGCTGCGGTCTAGTTTCGTTGAAGTTATATAAAATGTCGAGAAAAAAATCATCGAAAAAAAAAACCATTTGACATTAGCAATTCGCTGAAAACTCTTACCTGTCAGAGGTTCAATCTTATTATAGCTTCAAAGGCTTATCAAATTGAAAGGAAATTTCCTTTTATATATATAAATAACCAGTATATATATTCCTTGCAATTTCGCTAGATATTCATGGGGACTTGCAGAGTTTCGTAAAGTTTGACTGACACGAGTTTCTATTTATAGATTCGTCCCGTTTGCCCAGCTCAGCTTTTGATGGTGGCACGAGGCACGCGGCATGTGGCATGTGGAATGCGGCATGCGGCATGCAGAGTGTACTACATGTGTTTGGGTCTCTCGTCTCTCTCCGGCTCGCCAGCTCGCCAGCTCGCCAGCCAGCCAAAGAGTTGGCACGCATTGATGCGTAAATAATTAGAGCTGTGCAGAAAGCCACAAACACATGTTCCCCAGGCCGGGTGCAAAATATGAGTAAATATTTTAACTAAAGTCAAGTGAAGTCATTCATTTGGACATTTACTAACTTCGCATTACACAAGCCACTAAGCACGAGGTCCGCTGACCCCGCAACCTCAGCCTCGGCCCCAGCCCCAGCCTCGGCCTCAGCCGTGCTGACTTCACTTTGCGTACTAAAATAACCGGAAGTAAGTGAATTTCGAATGCTTGATTTCACCCGGCCGTGGGGCTAGCCCGGTGCCCAGCTACCCGCCCCTCCCCCTAGAAAATAGGCTACTTATCGGGGCAGGCGATCTTAAAGCGCCTTTGCATATCCGCCAAAGACGCGCCGCCACCCAGACACGTTCATAATTCGCCTCTAAGTGGCAACAAACCAATCCTGACCCAGTTGCCAGCTGCTCGATCAAGGACACAGCCTCAGCTGGGCTGCTTGTGCGGGATAATTAATGCAATTATTTTCCAATCACGTCGCTAACGCATCCCTGAGCTATCGCAACTTGGCGAGGGCCGACACTTTGATTAACAAGCCCCCAACCCCACCCAGTCTCATGTGTGTGTGTGTGTGTGTCGAATCGCGGTCATTAATTTGGCTCTAATCGTGTGGCCCACATCGTGTGCGCGCGGCTTGGTGGCGAAATATCTGTAATTAGTTTTGGCTCCACAAATATTTCCCATTCGCACCGCTCGTTTTTGTTTATCAAACAGAAATTACCTTTTCAGGTGCAAAATCCGTGTTGATGTTTTGATTGCCAATAAAACGAGTTTCCACTCAATTTTTAATTAAACAAACTAGAAAAACTTTATTTTTGCACAAATTTTCTTCTTTTTTTTTCAACTTTATCCCAACTCAAGCTGTGTGAATCGCTTTGCGAATCGCAGCGAACTGAATTCAAACTCGCTTTATGTCGGACTGGCAAAAGTTAAAAATGTTCTCTAAGGCACTTTTGCAATTGTTGAGTTTTTATTTTATAGCAAACTGTTGTTAATTTCCGAGACTTGAGCAAGGCGACGACTTTAAAAGAAATCTGCGTCATTTGCATTCAGCTGTCGAAATTATCGAGATTTGAGGATGTTAAATGTGGAATTTTCATATATGTAAATATACAAAAATATATACAATATATACACAATATATATACATATATTAAACTGCATTAAATGCATCACTTTTATATTGCATTGCTATAGCTACTTTATGAATTAAATAATAAAGCGGAAGCTCTGAGAAAATTGTATGCATTTTCTTACTTAATGCATTTTAGCACATCTATTCGTGAGATGCTTGAATTATTATTCAATCCTTTTAGCCTTGAAGATGCCTTGCACAGTTCAATTAAAAGTAATTTTCAATTCGATTTTCGATTAAGCCTGCAGTCGTCAAATTATAGACATGAAATATATCATTAAATATATCTGTTTCTGCAGTTTATATTTTACTAGCGTCAACATATCTCCATGTACTTTACTTTGCCCTTGGCTTATATTTAATAAGCTGCTTACTGCGCTGCTGCATATGTTAATTAAAATGTATGAAGCATTAGCTCCAAATAGATTTTAGTATTTCTTGTAGTTATACTGTCCCAACTGATGAGACTCGTGAAGAATATGACTTTTGGCTACACATCCATCTGTTTGTTTATTTATTTCCCCATTTTTATATTTTTTATTTTTTACTTATTCTTTAACTGTAAAGATGGCAAAAGGTATTGAATCAAAATGGAGACTACTAAATAATTTGTTAAAATGTTTTGCATATTGAATAAATTCGTGCTTAAATTGCTCAAAGAAAACAAAATTACTAAGTGCACAACCCAATATTTAAAAATTTATTTAATATATCTACAGAAATATTTATAAATTTATATATATTTAATATATATATATATACATTACTTATTCTTATTTTATATATATATAATATTTTTTCTTAAATCATTTTTTTTAATAAGTATATATATATTACAAGTATTTTTTTTTGTTTTAACAATTAACATATTTTTCTTAATTTTCTCTCACTGTGTCTTGCACAAAAAAAAATTGCAGACGTTTGCTGACCCCGACTTACAGTAATACAGATTTCTCACATATATCCAGCACAGAATGTCTCGTAGAAAATGTATTTAAGATATACAGACGCCTTCTCGTGTCAATCTTCCAGTCAGTATGTACTGGCTTCAACTGAACAAATCTTTACTACATGACGTACTAAAAGAAGAAAAAAGAAAGACTCTTCATGTGCTTCTGAAGTACAATAGTTGGTGCTGAAGAGAAACTTTGAAGGCAAATCATTAAGTTCACATCAAGTCACTTGGGGAATAAAAGAGCTTGAGTTGGCTTAAGGTTACTTTTGAGTGCAAGAGCTCAGGAATGTTATATAATAGAGATATAAGTAAGATATTCTCTATTATTTCAAGGCTTATTTATCCCATTTATAAATTATTTAAACATTTTGGAAAATAGTAGTGTTTTGTCTTTTTTCACATGATTCAACTTACATGTACGTAGATTCATTCTAAAAAGGAACTTAAAATCTAGAAGCTTAATACTTGACGGAGACAAAAATCTCTTTCAGTGTTAAACGTGTTTCATAGAGTGTGAAATGTTAGATTGTATGTTTGAGTAACTACTGGCGTGAGGAGCTGAGTGAATGTTTAGTCTGAGGGTGAGTTAAAGGAGTTAGTTATGAAAGCTAACGTCTTTTTCTTGAGTTCATTCACCCCCAACATCACCTTCATACAAAAGCAAGTCTTAAGTAAAACTAGATTCTTATAGCAGACAAATAAAGTCAGACAATGGCCAGCCAGCGTTCCATCGAGTACAGAGATTACAGAGATTATTGTTGTAGCCAATGAAGTGTTGCATTGTCCGTTGCTCTTATGTTGTCACTCTTTTAATTCAGTTTAAGTAAATCTTGTCGCTGTGATCGTCGTCAAAACTTTTGTCCAAGTTTATGTAGTTTTGCGACAAACCCATCAGCGCGAACCTCTCCCCAATTCGTGGAAAAACTCTCCAGCTGCTGCTTTGGGGCACAATGCGCTCTGTCATTCAAGCTGCGTCAAGCTGTAGTCACTTTTGGCTTGTTTGCTGAAAATTTGTCAAACTGTAGAGCTAACAGCGCAAATTCAATTTCAGCCAGCCAACGAGCCAAGCAGCCAACCAGCCAAAGCTGCCTGACCCCCATTGCAATATAAGTCAAATATGCTACATATATATATATATTTCGTTATTTTACAAATTGGCTCAACTCGGGGCCAAACACGCAACAAAAACAACAGCAACAATCGCGCTGTAAATGTCCCGACAATGTCTATGTGATACGGTTTTTTCTTAGCCAAAATTGTTTTCAGCACAATGTGTGAGATACAGGGTGCTCAAGTAAGCGCCTCATAAAAGCAATTTCCATTGTTTAGGGACACTTAATGGAATGAGTTTCGGCGCTATTAAACTAACTTGTTTATATGCGACTTCAAGTTAAGCCTTGAGCTTGGGTTGCTAGCAGAAAACTTTTAGCATTTAGTCAAAATGTTCTTTTTCTTATTAAAATTATATGACATATACAGGGTGTTTAAGCAAGGAAAGTAGAAAAAGTGTGATTTTTCTTCTTTAAATTATATGAAATATGCAGGGTGTTTAAGCAAGGAAAAATATAGAAAGTTTTGAAGTAGAAATTTCGCTTAAAATGCGATTCGCTGTCAATCAGCCCAGTTGGAATTACATTGCATCAGATGGTCTTAAAATGAAATATAAGTTTATAGCAATAGCAGCAAAACGAAGGAAGTCAGTTGATTAATATCCTTCATTAATAAACTTAATACTTAATGACACAAATATAGCTTTGCAATAAAATTTAAACGAAATATCTAAATAAATGTTTTGGTTGTATTACAATTGCTATTCCCACAGCTGAATATTTGCCCTTGATTACTAACCGAGAAATCACTAATTGAGTCTAGTTAGTTCATATGATAGAATAAATAATATAGTTGCCACATTGATTTGAAATATGGGTTATGGCAACCCTGCGCAACATTATTTGGTTACAAAGGATCAGACTATATTTTTCCCAGGGATTTTGGACCTTGCTGAATACATAGATGAAAAATAGAATAGTTATTTTGCTGAATACGAATGACTAGTCTTCAAAAATCTCATAGCCGCTATATTTATACGAAATGTATTATAGATATGGTAACACTGAAAAACATGACTTTGTATCAAAGAAAAGAATTATGTTTAGAATTTAGACCTTGATTAGTTGACAAATCTCGTACTATTGAATCATTGATACTAGTTAGTCATTAAAAAGGATTATATTGTTGCCAGATTAATATGATTTGATAGCACCGAATCAGATTATGTTTTCCCAAAATGTTGTCCTTCTTAATATGCCACTGAATTAAGATTCAGTTGAGTCTCCGCGATATCGTCTATTGAATCTTTGAAACTTGGAATGACTAGAATAGAATACAATATTTGAATAATCAGTGCAAAGAATTGATTGATTGATAGAGCATAGATTGTTATGAAAACAGATTCGATTGTAAATAATTATATTATGTTTTTGAACCTGCTGAATACGTAGCTAAATCACATTGAATTGAATTGAATTGATTCCAATAGTCCTCGTTTATTGATTGATTACCCTCAAAGACATTGTCTTTATTAATCTCTTACAAATTTCCTTAAAAATCTGAGCTTATATCTTAGTAAATTTCATTATAATGTAGTACCCTGTATATCCTTTACATGTTTCAAATTATGAGTGCCATTCAGTCACATGTGAGAGACGTGCCAAAAGGAGGTCACGATTTTCATTAGTTCCACTCCGTTCTTTCTCCTGCGTAGACAGAGCAGAGAAGAGCATCTGGGCTGAGCTCAGCTGGCCCTGGACAATGCCACAATTAGTTGCATAAACCCTGCTCACGATGTTATTTTTGGGGCATTTAACGCATTTGGGTGGGCAGTATAAAAATAGCTGCAAGGGTTGCGCCCGGGCGTATCGATCAAACAGTTCTTGGAGCTGCTCCACTTTCGGATATGGCACGGCAAATGTTTATGTGCGAATTGAGTGATTTGGTGCAGTTGCTGGCTGGGCCTGGCACCGGCACGTGAAGCATTCGCATTCGGCATAACTTTGCATAATTCTCCGGCGAGTGCCTGCGGCAGTTGGCCAACCAGTGCGGTTAGTTAGCGAGTAAGAGTCGAGCAGAGGACAACGGTTTTTTTGGCGCCCCTTGCCAAAAAGCAACGCGTTTGCTCCGAGTGCAACGAAACCCCACACAGAGCACCAGGCACACGCGACACCATGCCCATTCACTGGGACTGGGATTGGGACGAGCACGAGCACGGGCACCACCACTGGCCGCCGCGCAGGCACTGGTCGGCGGGCGAGCCGAAGTGCCGCCAGCGGCGCTACTACCTGTCCCACGAGATGGACGTGTGCGCGCGGGAGTTCCATCTGCGGGTGGACGACAGCGCGTGGTGCCACGGCTCGTGCCTGGTGGGGCGCGTGGTCATCGAGACGGGCACGGAGCCGGACTCGCTGGGCCGCGGCACCTTCAAGGTGGTGCTGGACGTGCACCACTTCCAGCTGGCCGAGCTGACGGTGAAGGCCAAGAACAGCGACACCATCTGCGTGGAGGGCAAGCAGGCGGACGATCGCGCCGACAAGGGGCAGCTGTGCATCACGCGCGAGTTCACGCGCTGCTACAAGCTGCCGCGGCACTACGACGCCACGCTGGCGCGTGCCACCTTCTCGGCGGACGGCATACTCATGGTGACGGTGCCAGCACCACCCAAACTGGACGACGTCGAGCGCGTGGTGGACATCGAGCCCACCGGCAACTACTTTGGCAGCATTGCGGATCCCAGTGCGGCCAAGGCCATCGAGCAGACGGCCTCCGTCGATGGTGGCGAGGCGCATCCTGCTGGCACAGCGACGGACAAATGAAGCTGGCGACGTCTGGCGGCTGCGCGCGCCTGGCGCCCCCTCCGCCGCTGGCGGAAGCGCCTCCTGCGTCGCGTATAGGCCGCCAGAGGCAGTCGTTCGGCTTGAGAGAAGCTAAACGGAGTATGCAGCCGGCCGTCGATTGATCCTGGACCCCGGCCACCCCCACTCACCCCAAGCACAGCCAACGCACCGACTTTCATGGACTAGTCCAGCCCCAACTTATATATTGTTCATTCCGTTCTTGTTGACACCTAGTGAAATTGTTGATGACGTTATCAAATATGGCCCCTAGAATCTTTAACTATAACCTATAAATACTTTATTGATAATCCAATGTCTTTGCTCTTGGAACTTACTTAATGCCAATAAAGGACTTTATCTTAAGCACACCACAAAACTAAAATGGATTATTTATTATACGAATATGCAGTGTTTTGAAATGGGGCTGACTATATTCTGTTCATCGATGCCCAAACTTAAGGTGGGATTGAGTATTACCTAAATTATTTGAAGTAGTCAACAGTTTTTACCGCTAAAACTGCAAGAAATTAACATAATTTGAATAACATTTTTATTTATTTTAAATCTTTTTAGCTTGACAAATTCTGTATAATTGAACGATAATTTAAGAAAGTATTTGAAATGAACAAAATTTATTTGTCTTTCATACAAAAGCATACACAAATATACTACTTATATAATTTTTACTTTATCAT
Source organism: Drosophila pegasa (assembly GCA_035046225.1). NCBI lineage: Eukaryota > Metazoa > Arthropoda > Insecta > Diptera > Drosophilidae > Drosophila > Drosophila pegasa. The sequence goes on from JAWNOD010000072.1 coordinate 5,033,297, forward strand.
ACTATCATGCTATTGTTGACATTTTTATCAAAATATTAGTTTTGTTCATCAAAATTTAAGTGAACTGCGTTCATTTTATGGCGTTGATGATGGTGAAGCCTTTTTTAATTGAATAGGTGAATGTAAAATTGTTTCATTGGGTGTAAGAATAATGCAACATTTTTTTTTCGAAACGGAAAATTATTGTTTGTTGCACTTTGTGGGTTGACGGAGTCATTGATTGAAGTCATATGTCTTCGAAAAATATACATATTAGGACTCCGAAAACTAGTATTACAGATTGCACGTTAGACGTGTCAGCATTTGGGGAGACATTACTGAAATAATATTTAATTTGTCTTAACTTTTAATCCTATTAAGCTGCTTTTAGTGGTGTTAAAAATATATTTAGCTTATTGTGATTTAAGATTGTTTAACTCTAAAAAATACACGACATTTTAAGAATTAGTGATTGTATGAAATTGAATTTAATTCAATTTATTTTTCAATTCAAAAGACAACTAAATATTCAATATTTGTATGTCTGAGCAATTATTAAAAATATTTCTAAATGTATTACACAAATTGATTTCCTTTGTCCTTGACTCTGAAAGCTTAGAACAATGAATTTTTCCTTTTTGGGTAAAAGCTTTATGGATACTAATAGATTTTTGGGGTTTTGCTTGAAATTCATATTTTTGTCTTTTACCTTGAGTTCAATTAAAATAAAATAAACTTGATGCAAATTTGTCAAATTTTTATAAAACGTGATTTCCGGGTATAATTGTTTTGTTATTTAACGAATTTGAACAGTCATTTAATATCCTTTAATTTATTTATTAATTCAACAACTTGCGAAATAATCCATTTATCTCTCTCTGAGCATAGCTTAAATTTTTTTCCTTATATATTTATTACATAAATTGTCAAATAAATACATACATTGCTATTACTTACTCTCTCGCAAAGGCTAACATAATATATATCTTTATGCTATTATGTAAAGTATTATATTATATTAAAATCGATTTCTGCTGGGAAAGGTCCCATTTGAGATTTCAGCATATGGATTTTTTCGATTTTGTGCATGTGGCTGAGCCAACCTTGTCACGTGCCATTTCATTAGCGTCAAATTTGAATAAAATTCACTAACACCTCGATGCCTCCTCGGGCCAAAGGGCCTTTTGCGTACGCCCATAAAATAGCAAAGTCGGAAAAGGCAGCTGCTCGTCAGCAGAAAAAAGAGACAAAATGTTGCAATGGCCTAAACAAAAAAGGAAATGCCGCCATGATAACAATAACAAAAATTCGTACTATGACAGCAATATGCCAAGGGGCAAATAATATGAGAGGCAATTCGAAGGGGGGGATGAACTAAGGCCCCACAGACGCTGTCACTTTAATATGTTGACCTTAACAGGGATACAGAAAGAGAGAGAGAGGGCGAAAGTGAGTTGAGTTAAGCTGCGTCTGTTAGTTAAAGACTTGATCCTGTTAGTTAACAGCGCTCTGTTAAGCCCTAATCGTGGCTCTGTTAAAAGCCAATCAAGCCTTTGGCCATGTCGGCCGGCCTAGTTATGTGCAGTTTTTTCTCGTCGGCGCTGTCGCTTTTGCAATTTAGTCGTTGCGACACGTTTTCTTGTTACGATTGTAATGAAATTTGCTACAACTTGAAGTGAATTGTGGGCCTAGCCGCGGCTCCGGCAAAAACTGCCGGCGTCAGGCGGCGCAGGCACGCAGCGCGTCGCGCACTTTGTCATCGTTTTATTTTTATGTGTAGTTGCGTTTAATAAAGTTTTTATATGTCTCTCACTCTCCCTCTCTCCCTCTCTCTCTCCCTGTCTCTCTGTCTTAAATTTTTTCGGGCCTGGACTGTATCGTATTTGTAATCAAGTTACGATTATGGGACTGGGCGCTTTAATGCATTGCCAGCACATAGAGATTTATTCATATTTACGAGCGCCCTCTCCAGTCAGCCAGCCAGGCCGGCCCATAAAGAATTCGGCCGAGAAGTAAATTCACAATTTCAATTTCCCGCCTCAGAGCCGGAGACAAGAAACGAAATCAAATAAAAAGCGAGCGAGAGAGAGAGAGGCCAGTGTAAACACCTACACGCCGATGCCAATTTTATGAACTCATAAAACCATTGCGATGGATTTGTATTTGAAAGCCCAAAGGCTTTTGCGGTGTTGGCCACATAAAAATCTAATCCCTGCCCTAGCCCCGTCCCCATCCACAGATCGCTCTGAGCTATTGTTGTTATTTTACGAGTCGGCCGTAGCATATGTTTGTTATTTTACATATTTACTTGCAGTTGGCCCAGGAGCTAATTTCTGTGGCTTTAGTCGGGGCTTGCTGAATAAAAAAGTAGACTAAAAATGCTTCATTTTTTGGATATAGAAGTACGAATGATCCAGTCGCAATAAGGTTTTTTTTGTGGACTTTTATTGCCTAGCTCGAGCTGAGTTGACTTAGTGTCAAGATATTTTGATAACAAATTTTATAATTATTAGTAAAAAAACAGTAAGTTAAGCAAATAACCTGAGTTTCTCACTCATCATCAGAAACAGTGTGAAAGATGTTAAAACATTACGACATTTTAAAGCTTTTTTTCTGCTCAGACTTTAGACCAAATTTCTGCAAAGTGATTGAAGTGAATGGCAAAGAGATAATATTATTGGTAAGAGATTCTGTCAACTGATTCTGATAAGGGTTGCCGACAAAGGATTTCGCTAAGAATTCCTGCAAGCTTGAAATTTCCTTTACTAGGATTCCTTCTCCGAATTGAAATTCTAAGTATTCAGAAAATAGTTTGTTTTATTTTTAGCATTTTATTAACCGATTCATTTATGTTTCAGACTTTTAAAAAAATGCATTGATACGTATAGATTGTTGTTCTTTAAAACTGACATCTTTAGATTTCTGTTAAATTCTTAATTTGTTGTATCTGTAAATGGAAATGGATTAAATATTTAATGGTAAATCGTTATAATTAGACACTTTTCACTTTGACAAACAACTTTTCACTTAGTTTACTTATTATTATTAAAATCTTGAACAAAATGAATGCACTGCATAAGGCAAGCATTTCTATTCTATTCTATCCTATCCTATTCTATTTAGCATTTCGCAATTATAAATAAACTAATATAAAAACTGTCATTCCTTCTCTTCAAGCATTAAGATGCAAACAACAGCAATCTGATCTCCTCCTATTTCTGACATTTCCATTTCCAGAAACAATAAATATGAAATTGATTAGAAATCTTAATTATAATTAGATTAATTTATTATTATTTGTATTAATTGCTTATTATTTGACCTTTTCTTATATTATATCCAATATCATATTTGGCATTGCAAAGTTAAATCATTAAGCTAACAGACTTTTCTTTGGTATTTTAATTTAAGCCACAAATCTTTGACTTTAAAAAGGGAAACCTTTCCCCAACATCAATAATAATAATGCTGTTAGCCTCGCTGTCGTTTATGGCCCTTCGATTGGTATGCAATTTTGGCATTGCAAATGATTCAGTCAACTTTATTGCCAATGGCATTTTATGGTCCCCTTTTTCGAGCACATTTCAAAAATCACAGAAAAGCATTTCATTGTATATGACGTCTATGTGTGTGTGTGTGTGTGAGGAAAGTAGCACAAGTTGGTACAACAATTCCACACTCTTTTTCACATATTTACACACGTCACACACACACACACACAGACCCACACCAATACTCATGGCAATGCAGTAATCGTTGCATCTGCCCCTTTCGGTGGCTACAACTTTACAAATGCAGTCAAGCTCAAGCGAAAGGATGTTGCCTTCCTTCTGCGAAAGGGATGGACGCGTGTTCGTGTGGAGCCATTGAATTAAAGAGCTTAATCAATTAGCCTAAATATTTAGTAAAAGTGAGGCTGGTTAAAAAACTGCATAAACAATTTATACTTAGAGTCGAAAGTTAGTTTCTTGGTAGTATAAAATGTGGAGACTACTACTTTAAATATAGAAAATATTTATAAAATCATTATATTACATATGAAGAATATACAATATAAAGCTTAAAGCTTATCCATATATTTGTTTTGAATAGCATTTCCCATTAGGGTCTTTGTCTAAGGCAACATGAAAAGATTTATATAAGACCATTAAATGCATTTTAAATAAATAAATTGTTAGGATTCTCATATGTTTGCTGTCATTAACTCGGCCGACTTTAAGTAAAAAGAAGACTGTAAAAAGTTCAAATTCTTTTTTAAATCACATAAATAAATAAATGGGGAAAAAAGGAAAAATTAAATATGCCTTCATTGAAAGAATTCTGTATGAAAGCAACATAAATATAAATTTTCAAACGCTTGCACTTATTATGTATTCTGTTATATATGTTTCTGTAAATATATATGTATTTCGCGATTGTTTACTTCTCAAATATAAAATTTGAGTTGACATTTGCCGACATTTACATACTTACTGAAATGTTGCAATAAAAACATTGTTTGATTACTTATGCTTTACAAGATGAAGCATATATCTACAATGTATATTGTAGAAATATGTATAATATTTTAACCTCTGTCCAATTGTTGTGTCCATCATTGCTCTCTGCACGACAAGAGCGCGCGCTCTGTCCTCAGAGTCTTAAGTCGAACCGCGTCAAACAGTCTTGAGTTGTGTTCGATGCTGTCTGAGGAGAGCGAAGCCTACAAAAGGCGCGTCTGTTACGGCGCCCGCTCAGTCAAGTGCCTGAGTCAGAGCTGTGGGGAGATCGACGTAAGTGCTTACTGGACAAATATTTAAATGAATAATATTGGTAAATAAGATTTAATAAATAATTCGGTAAATAATTCAATAATTATTTAAATAAATAATGATGTATTTAAATAAATAAATAATTTACTAAATATTTAAATAAATATTATAATAAATATTTAAAAAATATATATTTAAATAAATATTCAAATAAATATTTAAACAAATATTTAAATAAATATTTAAAAAAATATTTAAATAAATATTTAAAAAAATATATTTAAATAAATATTTAAATAAATATTGAAATAAATATTTAAATAAATATTTAAATAAATATTTAAACAAATATTTAAATAAATATTTAAATAAATATTTAAATAAATAATTAAGTAAATAATTAAGTAAATAAATAAATAAATATTTAGTTATGATGATGATAACAATAATAATAAAAGAAAACAGTAATCTTACAAAACAATAAGCAAATCTTTAAACTATAACTATAAATAACCGGATGGTTTGAACTCCATATATATATATATACATATATATTATTTTCTCTAATATATATTTATATTCTGTTACATATTTATATTTTCCATATATTTATATATTTTTACATACTTATATTTTTTATATGTTTATATATTTGATATATTTATATTTTTAATAAATTTTAAAATGTTTATTGTATTTTTAATATTTTTATGTATTTTTTTTTTTATGTTTTAAATTTAATATTTTCCTCCCAAAATTTTCCAATGTATCAGATTGCCTAATCCCGCTAAGCTATGACTGCTCACGCGCTCATCTCTATGCATTACAGTTGGGGGGCTGTTGTTGGCGCTATTGGGCAGGGAGAGAGGGGAGCATGGGGAGGGCTGTTTTCGCTTTATCTTTGTGCGCTCGCCCGTCGTTCATATGAGTATGTATTTGCGTAACAGCTTAGTATGTAATTGTATTAGTCGAGGAGTAACCAGCACTAAGGCGGCTTCCTGTGCGCCATGGCAGCTGCTGCTGCTGCTGGTGATGCTGCTGCTGCTGCTGCTGCTGCTGGTGGTGATGCTGTTGTTGTTGCTATTCTTGTTGTTAGCGCTGTTTGGGCTGTTGGTGCTGCTGATGCTGTTGATGCTGTTGCTATTGCTCATTTGGCGTAAACGAGAAGCGAGCTTTGCTGTTTTTGCGGTTGAGCTCGCTGCTGCATTTAAGCGTTACGCACTTCCTGCACAGAATGTTATTACTTCCGTTGCCTTTTAATTGATTTTGAAGGTGCGCAGCGACAGGTGAGGGCGGAGGTGGGGAGTGGGCATGGGAGTGGGCAACGGCACAGTTAACGTGACTGGCACTGGCAAATTCTTGCGCCGTTGGCCATTAGCAAATTGTGGGTTAAGTGCTTTGTATGCTCGGCAATGCCACGCCTCTCGCCACTCGGCCCCGCATGTGTTCCGTTCCATTGCAAACGCCATTTTGGCCAATGCACCTGTGCAAATTGCTTGACGCACTCAGTTTGAGGCCCTGCTGTGGTTTATGGCTCTGCCTCGGCCCAGCCTCTGCCCCTGCCTCGACCGCACTTTCGTTTTGTGCGGTTTTTGGGCACTTTTTCAATGCTATGAGGCTGTTATCCTTGTTATCCATGCGTAAAAGTTATTAGTGGAATGCACTCACTAAGCCGTCTCGCTTCAACAAGCAACTGACTAGATAACCCTCACCTCGCCTCGCCTCGTCCCCCACTTCCCAGCCCAAAAAACCCCAAACAGCACTTAAGTTGTTGCCAACTGCAAGAGTTTGGTTTTGCTTCTGGTTTCGGCTTTGAATTTGATTTTAGAGTTCACTTTATGGGGCGGGGCTAAGTGGAAAGGCAACACCACTCAAGGCATCAGTTGAGCACCCACAAGCAGCCAGCCCAGCAGCCGCCTCAGCACATTTGACTTATCTCAACCAACAGCTGAGCTTAAGCCTAATTCATAGACTAACATTTTGGCTTAACTAAATAGTTTGCTTACTTTGAAGTCACTCCAACTTTTTCGAGTCATCGAAACGTGTGGGATAATAAATCACCCCAACAACTGTGACTGACACAAACAAATCTAAATCTCAGTCAAATGCATCAAATAAATTCAAACTGACAGCAAATTTTCGATTTAATTGTCACAATTTACTCAGACAATTAGTTTTTGTCAATTCGGTGTGGTCGTTCACGCAGTGAGAAGAGTATATTGGTTTTGTTCTACATTTATATGATCGTAACATTTTAAGGCAAAAACCAGAAATTTAAAATAAATAAATGTAAAATATATATATATCTTACAGTGTAAGGAATTATTTATTGAAGAACCTGCTCTTTTTAGCAGTTCTTAATAAGTGCTTTTACTTAAATTTGTACTAGTTGAAAAATTTCTAATTTCTTTTGTTTTTAAAAATAAAAAGCAATTTTTTTTTGTCCAACAGTTTTGCTTACTAAAATTTGGAAATATATTTAAATTGTTAAGCAAGTCGTATACTTGATATTATAAAGAATGGGGGAGGAAACATAAAGTTAATAGTATCCTTTATTGTTACAGTTTTCTTACGCCTTAAAATTTTGCTTTTGATACATTTTTTAAAGAATATGTATTCTCAAAATCAGAATCAAAGGAAAAACTTTTTTTCATCATATATGAATATTTTTCTTATATAGCGAAATTTATTTGATTTAAATCAGAGTTTTCGTCAAAGAGATATATCTTCTCAAACTCTTCTTCCGTAGCTTAGAATAAGATTTATAAATATTTATCACATAAAATAATATATCAATAACCTTACCTCTTTTTGAGTGGTCAACGAGTATTGTGCAATTCGTAGCGCATAAATGAAAAGTCTTGAGTTATTTCTATAAAATTTTCTTTTTTCATTTCCAATTTTCGCAATCAATAAACATGAAAAATTGAGCTGTTAAAATTTTTATAAAATAACTTTTTTGTTAGCACGCCACATATGAATATGTATATGTTTTATTTATTTGAATATGTATTTGTATATGTATTTGAATTCGTGTATGTATATGATACAGTGAGAAACGTGACGAAACGACATTTTCTCATCTCTTTTGGTTTCGAGCTGCCTGCGAGCATAACAATGCTTCGTCCCCAATAAACCTTGTATACATATGAATGGACGCAATGGTTATTTACTTTTCCCCTCACAAAAACCTCAAAATTCCGTGCAGCACTTCCTATAAATTTATAACTTTGACAAGCTTTTCGTTTTATATTTCCATAGTCATAAAGCCGTGATGAGTAATAATGAATATCTTTACCAAACAAAAGGAAAAATATAAAAATAAAATAAAAAAATATTTGTAGTAAAAAATAATGAAATTAATCTTAATATCTTAAAAAGAAAAGTATTTATTTTATATTTTAAATTTGGTTATTTTTTATTTAGTTTATATTGCAACATTGCAACTTATTGTTTCAGACTATAAATGAAAAAAATATATATATTTAGCCTATTTAATGAAATATTCTTGATAAGAAATAATAATGGTGTTGTGCCACAAAATGAGCATCACGACTACATTAAACCTCTTCAACTTAAGACAAAATATAATTTTATATACCCTCCATCATAATTCACCTTTTCTCTAAACTCAATTTCTTGACTTAAAATTTGTTTAACATAATTTTTGCTTTATTATCCTGTTATTATCCTAGCACGTTCATGTCCTCATGCAAAACTTTGCAGCTTTTCACTCAATTTTCTATCAAGTTGGGAAAACTGTGTTTGCTGTGCTAATAACTCGACGCTCTGCTAATCTAATCTAATTAGGGGCACACGCGAGTGAATGGAGAACGTATTCATGTAGGGATAATGTCTGCCTTTGGCTGTCATCGAACATGCTCCGACCCATTTTTTCAAACAGCCATGGAATGTTTTTTTTTTCCATTTTGATTTTGTTTGATTTTGCACAATTTTCCGTGGCGCGTCACCGAAATCATGTTGAAAAACATTTTCGAGTGAATCATGCTGTCTGCTAATTGACTTCGAGCCGCAGCATCCGCGATTGTTTTCACATTAGCTATGATTTCTCGCACACACACACAGACAGACATACCACACACCACTCAACCCCTCACCCACCCACACACACTCAAACATTTGCATTTTTCACTGCGGAATGATAAGTGAGCTGCTATTAGTGGGTCAATTAGCGGGGAAGCTGCATGCTGCATACGCTCCAATTCATTTGCTGATGCTGCTGCTGCTACAGCTGCTGCTCGTGCAGCTGTCTATTGGGTGCGAAAACGAGTGGTTCGACTGACACAAGCGCAAAAGCGAAAGTTGCCTCCTAATTAACTAGACCCTCTAATATGTTTGACTCTATTAAATATTGTATAATGCAGCTTTTGACTTGTGCAAAGCTGAAAGCTTTACCATGTAGCGGGAAATTCAGTTTGATAACTTGACACACAAAATTAATAAGTGTCGGGGATGTAAGGAGACATTTTAGGCAACTGCTGCGGATAAAGTCGGCTAATGGCTGTAGCTGGATATCTTAATATAAGTAAAAAATATAAAATGTAATATGTAAAAGGATTCTATGAATTCTATATGCATATATATTATATATTTTTACTACAGTAACTCGGCTTTTTTTGACTTAAACATTAATAGTATTCATTGGGTAATAATAAAAATTATAAAAATAATAAAAATTACAAAAATAAATAAATATATGTAAAACGATATTTTTGTTAATAAATATGTGTTGTATAAAATTTTATAAAAGCGATACTTCAATTAGAATTTGTGTATATTATAAAATCAAGCTATTTATTTATTTATATTTATTTTCCTTAGAGATTGATATAAAACATTATTATTGTAAGGCTTAATTATTACAATATTATTATTATTTTTATTAGTTACTAGTCAACAAAAGACAAGCCATGAAAATCAAAAACTGATTATTTTCAAAACTCTTATAATTGAAGTAGTTTAAAATCCCAAGTACTATCTATGTAGAGTTTCTTGTAATATTATTACAGCTTCAGCAAAGAAATAAATATATACATATTTCTTGGACTTGAATTCAATTAATCCACTTCTATTATAATTTGGTGCTTAACAACTGCGCCAAATATAAATTTCCAGGATTCACTCCCTTTCATAATGTATTTCTTCGAAGTAAGATTTTCTATTCACTTCTCTTTGTCTACTGTCCGAATTATTAATATATTAATTATATATTTATATTGCAAAGGAGAAAAGGATTCATAGACATTGCATTTAAGTATATTTATACGTCGAAGTTGTGTCAATTAAGACACCCAACACTTTAATATAAATGCTCTTGCAGTGTCAACTAAGACGATATGTGTAACATAATTGATAAATGAATTTAATTCAAGAATCTGAAACTTTATATATATATAAAATGTAACTTTTCTTTAATATGTAAGAGAGCTGAGAAAAGACTCGACCTCAACTTACGATACGATATATCGTACGATATTCATAAATAACCTATATAAATAATGTATCTATAGTATATACTATCTTCTCAATTTGTATCGTCTTGTAAGTCTTATACTCTTGTACACCCATAACTCTTATACACCAATAACTTTTGCAAGAGTAAATCACGCATCTGAATAAAAATTCCCATTTATTTGCAGGGAAATTTGGACCACGGTGCTGCCGCCGGAAACGAAGGATGTCTACACGGCCATTTTGGGCGTAACCAAGGCGAGTCGCATCGACGAGGGCGTCTACAGTTGCAAGGTGAGTCGCAGCCAATCTCAGCTCCCTGAGTCTGGCTTGATTTATTTACTTAGTTGGCGCAAGTGAAGCCGAATCGTATTATCAACTGATTTATAACTTACTTCTGATGTGAGCTGAGCCTTCTACCGAATGTCAACAGCAAACGCAAAATATTCCGACTCACAAGCCATAAACATGCTGTTCATACATTGTACTAGAAAAGCGTCTAATGCCCCTTTAGATCCTGCTGCTGCTGGAACATGTCAATATTTTTTACAAGCCATTTGCGTAATTTGTTATTTGCCAAGCCATAAACACAAAAATGGTTTACCGGCCCGGCCCGCATTGTGAGCGGCTCTGGGGGCTTAATGGCGTGGAACAGTTTAAAGACTTGGCAAGTGCTATTAAAACCCGAAAATATTCTGCAATTGGCCAACAAATCCTGCTAAGGACTCAACAGTTGAGCGCATAGATTAAAATTTATTTGAATGCATAAAAATAAAAAATATAAAAAAAAGGGGAGACCACACACACAGACACACACACCCCGTCGCACACACACACAAATCAAAATAACCCAGTTTCAGTCCACTTAATCTTCTCCTCCTTTAGCACTTGGCATATTTTAATTTGGCTAATTAAACGCCACGTTTTGGCGCAGATGAAGACCTCTGCGGCAAACGGAGCCCGGCCAAGTTAAAAGTAATTCTGCGGCATTTTCGAGGAGGTTTATTTTTATTGTTTGCGTTCCACTTCGCCCACTCGCGTCGTCTGTGTTTGTTGATATGGCTTAACGCATGGCAATTAAACTGATTAGTCGTCCAGGAGCCCGACTCTCACCCAGCTCAGCATTAAAAACAACACTCAGCAATCGGCCAGACAATTCAAGCTGATAATTTAATTGGACTTACGAACGGATTACCTAGCACTCGCACTCGCACTCGCACTCGCACTCGCACAGAGACTCCTGAAGCCTCCTCGAGCGACTGTCAAAAATTCCAATTTTGGAATTCCAAGAAAACGAAGGCACACAAAAACAAAGACAAATTGTCAAATAAGATATGTCTAATTAAAATATGGGCTCTTTTCCTTGGGAACCAAGAAGCCGTAAAGCTTTAATAACAAAGCTTTTTTGCTTTTTTGTTTTAAAGCTAGACAGTCTTAATTTATTTTAGGAGACAATCTTTTTACGGACTTCCATAAGAAGAAATGCTTAATGATTTCTTGTGGTTTGATGTCTTATAAAAATGACGTATAATGGTTTCAGATTTATAAAATTAAATAACTCAGATATGTGGGCTGACTCTTCTAAGAATCACCTTACAGTTTATCTTTAATTTTGAGGTGTCTCTCTCATTTACTCTTAGTGCCCCCACCCCTAAGTAATCCGAACAAACGGAGTCTATTTCAACCAACACCTAAAAAAATGATGGAATCTTTAATATATAATATAAAAGAGATATCAATAAATATAAATACAAGTTGCAAGTGTCATAAATTAAACAATAAAATATTAGCTCATTTATTTTTAACAATTAAATATAAGCTTATTTATTTTCAAAACGTTTTACTATAGGTGAAAACTAAAAAGTCAACAAAATACTATTATTGCAATTCTTTCGCCTTTGTCGGTCTGTAATCTTTTATCTCCGTAAATACCTTTCTCTAAAGCAGCAGCGCCACATTTAAGACATTTAATTTAATAGATCAATAAATAATAACCCAATTATACTAAGTAAGCCAAGTAAACAAAAAGCATAGAAAATATATAGACCATAGCGTAAAGTGTTTTAAAATGAAATCGATTCTTGCGGAAGTGAGTCAGTAGAGAAACGTTTTCTTTCTTTAAGGGATTAAGAAATTTTTTTTTAAATATCACTTGTATTATTTAAGCTGGGGAAAGAGCTAAAAATAATTTAGAAAAAATATTTAACATATATACAATAATATATTAGTAAATTCTGTACATTGCCATGCGGTTTGATAAATTCTATAAATTTATTCATCTGAGCATTAAGCTCGCTACGAGTGCATATATGCCAAGTGAATCAAATTTTGGAATATAAATGTGTTTGTTTATTTATGTCTGGGATATTCTATGCATATATTCTCACATTTTCTATATTATTGTATATTAGTAAGTTCTATAAAATTCTTTTTTAAGAAAAAGCTTTTTGAACCATAATTCTACCCATCATCTATGAAAGTTATAAAAACTTAGAACTAAATTTCAAGTTAAAGTTCAAATTCATATTTAGTATACTCTTCAATATATGATCTTATATATTCAATTTATGATAATATTGCTCTAGATCATACTTAACATCTATGCCAAGGATAGAAAGGTCAATTTCGGTATTATATGCAATAATGTCGTATATACTTCTAATGCAACATAAACCTTTTCTTTAGCACCCTAGCCTAGACAGTCAGGCAGCAAATTAAAGTTGACAAAGTTGTAAAATTTAGTAAACATTTTTTGGCACAATTTCGTGCTTCATAATAGTCTCTGGCTGGCTGTTAAAGCTGCAATATTTGCTGCTATTCGAGCTGCACTTTCGGGACTCGGTGCCATAAATTCGTTCGCTTTAAGACCGCAAAGACCGGCGGCAGCGGCAGCAGCTGTTGCTCGACCGCTAAGCTAACGAGCGAACATTTTCTTAAAGCTTCGCACCAATTGTATTTAATGCCTTGTCCGAGAGCACAAGCCCAAGAGGGTGCTCGTTCGCTGGGCAGTTGTGCTCCGGCTCCCACTCCCACTCCCACTCGCACTCGACGCCCCAACACTTTGTGCGCTGTTGCTTTGGGTTCCGTCGCCCCCTCACCCCTCTTCCCTCCTCCAACCTCGCTTTATGCCTAGTGCGCTCCTCTTATTACTGTCGCACTGTGGTCGCCGTAATGTTGGCATCACATCAAAGGCGAGCACTTCGGGGCAGGGGAAACCCCTTGGAACCGCCCTCGCAGCAGCTGAGCGAGTTTCACGTTAATCAGCGCATTCTGCTCACAGTTTTTTCTATTTAATTTTTTTTTCACTCAACGAACGTGCTTAACGTAGAATCCCCAAAGGTTGATTGTTGCCTTCTTACGGCTGCCGCCGCCGCTGTTGACTCAAAACTGAAAAGAAGTGAATGAATCCTTTGCGACCAGCGCCGCCTCGAGCCACGTCAATAATGTGTGGCAGGCCCAGTCCATTAGGCGCTGGGGACTCTCCTTTCACGTCCACGACTCAAGCACAGACATGGCCATAATCATGATAATGCCCGCGGGACTCTAAGCCAAATGATTATTTATTTATTGATATTAAGCTGCAATTAGTTCATTAGCTCTGCCAAATGCCCTCGAGCAGCTGGCCAACACCTGAAGTTGAGCTATTTAACACCGAATTTAAATGCATTAAGCAGCTCGTAATAAGCTCATCATTTGCATAATTTAAAAATAATATTGAGATATTTTAAATCTAAACTCTTCGGCTTCTAATTATGTGAAAGCAGGTGAGGTTGTGGAAATAATGTTAAAAATTTTCTGATTTAGAAGAAAAAGAAGAAGAGGAACATTAAAGAGTGTATTTTGTGGCTCTTTAGACTCTAATATTTCAAGCCATAAATGATCTATGAAAATGTATATTCATATATATTTAAATATATAACATATATAAATTATATATTATATTTATTATATATAAATATCATATAGATGTATATATTCGTTTGTAAATTCCTCGATACTCTCTTGCAATCCACTTTATGGCTTTAGGAGATGGCCTTCAATACAATGTTTACGGTTGAACACTTTTAGCTTGAGTATATTAGAAACTAACTATCGTTTAATTAGTGCAGCTGCTTGTGCATCAACAGCTCTGGAAATTGTTTAAATTGACTATGTGTATCCATGTGTACACAGAGTTGCGAAGAGCACAACAGCCAAGGTCGCTTTCACGCTTTTGGTGCTAACTATACAAAAGTGAACTTGAACATATTCGGAATACTGCAGATGCTTTGCATACATATTTCATACAGACTTCAGAATCGTTTAATCGCTTCTTTTTTTTTAAAGCTCAATAGACAAATGAAGTGAACATATTAATGCAAACAATTTGAATCTGGGTCGATTCTGCAATAATTAATCTATATTAACTTAAAGCTAGACGAAAAATCTCTCAAATTAGACAGACGAAGGGACCCACAGAAGAAAAGAATCCCTGAATTTTCCATGGGTTATAGAATTAATTATTGAAATAAATAGGTTTGTGTAGAATTTTGCAAAGATGGGCAAATCGTTAAAAGCTATTGTTTCCAGAGTTCTTTAACTAAGATTTATAAATTTTGAGGGTTGACTACATTCTGATGTGGGGGGAAAGTTTAGTTAATTTAATATAATATATATATAAAAACTATAAATAAAAATCATATTTATACAAAAAATATCTATAAAAATAATTATGTATAAAATTATTATATTAACCGACTAGGGGATACCCTGAGCCCCGTCGAATCTGTGCTTTTTATAGAATTTGGGGCCGGTATCTAAAATATAACAAAATTCAAAATTGCATAAAATACATATAAAGCTAAATATAAAATTTGGTGTCTCTAGCTTAAAAGATGGGAGAGATTTAATTTTTTTATTGAATTTCGATTTTGTTTTTAATCGATAACAATTAATTGGGGATCAATATCAATAAATCAATATAAATTATATGATGAAAAAATTTCTTATGAATTCTTTTATAATTTTATAGTCTCCTCAAAATTACTAAACTTTTTCCTAACTGTTAGCTATCTCAAGAGTTGCATGAGAACTCTGATACAAATCGCTTATACGATTTATACAAAAGGAAAACAAATTACAGTACTTGCCTCAGCTTAGTTTCTCCTTCTTCAAGTTCTTCCTCTCTTCATCTCGGTGTCTTGCACTTTTCAGTTCGTAAAGACACTTTTATCTGGCCGACTATAAAAGGCAGCCATTTTCAAGCATCGGCATCATTAACATTGCAAATTTCTGGGGCATGAGCGCTGCTCTCCAGCCATTTGGCACAGAACATTTTATTGGCTAGAGAGGGAACCGGAGAGGGAGAGAGAGAGGGAGGGGGCGAGCGATAGGAGGGGAGTTTAGACTCGAGACTAAATGACATTAGCCATACACGTACAATGTGCGGTTTAACGACTTCGACTGTTAATGAGACGCAGCTGACAGATACAATCGTGTGTGGGAGGGACGTAGCGAGGGGCGTTTGAGACGTAGCATCTTCAGGCAGTAAAATCGCATTTGATCATAAAAATGGTGAAGCTGTCGCTGGGCTGGGATGGGCTGGGTTGAGCTGTTGGCCAAATGAGTTAATTGCCAATTGGATTTTGTGGCTGGCTAGGATTTGTTGACGTTGCACTGTCGTAAAAGAAAAGCCAACGCCCACGCCCACGCCCACTCCTACTCCAATCCACTGGAATCGTGGTGCGAATTTAAAACTCAACTTAAATTTGAAATGCTATAAAAATTTGTCGATTTGTCATCAAATGATTCCGGCTCAGTTGCAACAAAGTGCCGTAACCGGAGCCGGAGTCGCAGTCGTAGCAGACACAAAGGCACAGCCTCAATGCCTGCCCCGAGGTGTGATCCTGACGTTGCTGCTCGTTAGTTTGTCTGTTCCTCTTCTCCTTTTTTCCTCTCTTTTTAAATTTGAAACGGAAGCTCGGAGCAGAAGCAACGTCATCATCAACGCAATCAACATTATCGTAATGCCCGGCATGAGCTCGGCTGCGCACATTGTATTCCCTTGGAGCCGTCGCATGTGTGCAACATGTTTGCGCCAGATGACGGCGAAGCTTTGCGCTTTAAGTAGCCACGGACGGCATCGTGTTGTGCCCCCCGCCGCAGAGTGCCTTAACGGCTTAGACACCACATAGTCATTCAGCTCACACGCGCGTCTCGTGCAATCAGACCATGTCATATCCAATCAGTCGCTGGCCAGGGCGACAGAGGGAGGGAGGGGGAGGGGTCGGGTCTACTAGGAGAAGTCTATTAAACTCGAGTAAACGCTCAGAGCGGCAGCAGCTGCCAACAATTGTTGACACTGGCACTGAAAAGGACTGCAGACTGCAAAAGGCTCTCCACTATCTGTGCTCGAGCAAAGCTGTTGTCCTTGCTTATCGGACAACCGTCTAGAGACGGGGTCTAACCCGAGTCGAGGGGGTCTAACCCGTCCCGAGGGGGTCTAACCCGACCCGAGGGGGTCTAACCCGACCCGAGGGGGTCTAACCCGACCCGAGAGGGTCTAACCCGACCCGAGGGGGTCTAACCCGACCCGAGGGGGTCTAACCCGACCCGAGGGGGTATAACCCGACTCGAGGGGGTCTAACCCGACCCGAGGGGGTCTAACCCATGCCGTCGCTTGACTAACCTCTCGATTCTTTCACAGGTCACCGACTGGGGCGTCGAGCAGTGCCGCTCGCTGCACATCCACATCAAGTCGCCGCCGCGACTACGCGTGGATCCGGCCAGCGTCACGCTGCAGCGCGGCGACTCGCTGCGCGTGCGCTGCCTGTCGCCGGGCAACGACGACATCAAGCGGTACGCGCAGCTGGGTTACAGCTGGACGCGCAACGGCGTGCTGTTTCAGTCGGACGCGGCGACGGCCATGTGGGAGGATCTCTACCCGGACGGCAGCATCCTGAAGATCAACAACATCCAGAAGTCGGCGGAGTACGCCTGCCTCGTCTCGAACAGCGTGCGGCCGGTGTCGCGCAGCGTCTACATCAATGTGATCGAGCGCAACGCCGTGCACGTGTGCCTGGCCGAGTCGAGCTACGGCGTACACTGGCCCACTAGTGCGCCCGGCGCACCCATCATCACGGACTGTCCGAGAGGGTTCGAGGGCCACTCGCGCCGCATCTGCGAGCAGCGCGACAACGCGGGCAACTCCAGCTGGCTGCTGCCCGACTTCTCGAGCTGTGTGCGCGACGAGCTGCTGCTCATCTACAACAGATTCCGCGCGCTGAGCGCGGGCTTCCAGCAGACCAACTCGTCGAACATCCTGAAGGCCTGCTTTGAGTACACGCTTCAGCGGCGCCAGAGCTTCCTGCCCGGCGAGGCGAGCTTCCTCATCGACATGCTGCACGAAGTAAGTCGCAAGCTATCGAGACTAAATATTTGTGTTGGGGACTGCCAGCGCTCGCCCCAAGCTTATGCAGATTTATGAGTCGGCCGAATGCTGTGTGCGCCTTCCTCGGAGATTCTCACGCCACTTGCCTTGCAGAAATTGCATAATATTGTAACGAGCGCAAAGTTGTTGCGGCTCTTCGTATTCCCAAATTCAATTTTAAGCAACTGGTATCAGAGCGCGCCTGGGAGAGACCGCAAAAAGAACTCTTGAACACACTTAAGCCTCGGCGCTGGCAGAACGCAAAAACAGCTCAAAGCGTTACAAACTACCTGGACCCTAAGATCCATCGCCAGCCACTTGAGTGGGGTTGGGTTGGGCAGGGCGACTCGGCAAACAAGCTTGCCAAACTATTTTTGCACGTAAATGAATGCAGGAAGAGCAGTCGGAGGAGGATGAGGACGAAGTGGAGGAGCAGTACCAGCTGAGCGAGTGGGCGCCTTGCAATTTTTCACACAATTTTCGCAGGCAAAGAAAAGTTGCCCCCGGCCGCATGGCAACAATTTTTCATTTTAATGCGCACACAAATTTCCCGCCTAACGAATGGCCATGAAGAGTTTTCGGGACTCGCTTTTCCTTCCTCCTCCTCTTCCTCCTCGTCCTCCGCTGGGCTCTGTTTTATTTTGTATTTCACCGTCTCGCTTATTGCTGATGCTTGACTATTCGCTTGCCTATTTTGCAGCTCGACACCTATTTACAGCTGAAAGGCACCCAGCTGGAGCGTGAGATGGCGGCGGAGATAATACTGCGCATTCTGGATAAAGTCATGCAGAACGCTCAATCCCTCAACAGTCAACAGGTAAGTCTGCATGGAGTGCAGTGCAGTGCTCTACCGGCTCTAGCAGGCGGAGCTGCTGCTGCCACTTTGGCTGCACTCGTGCATAAATTATGCCAAAAGAGGCAGTCGAGCGTTCGGGTGTCATAATTTATAACCTACAGCCATATTCAATATTTGCCAGCCCCTCTCTATCGCCCCGCGTGTCTCTCCCCTAGATTTATTACACAGCCGCTCCAAATTGGACCGGCAAGCAGCCCTGTTGTATGGCAGGCAGGCAGCAGGCTCACATATATATTATTTTGTGGTTCTACTTTTATTTAGCTTGTCGTTGGGCCACAATTTACATTTGTCTGGCTCACACATGCTCAGCCACAGAATTGATGTTCATGTTTGCGGGTAATGAATACCTTCTACGAAATCCATGTATTTGCGGTTGCTTCTCCAATATGCCCGGGCTGAAAAGGTCAATTTGTTGTCGGTTGCCAAGCCAGTTCCAGTTAGGAAATGAAGCTCGAAAGGGAAATGTGCCAGGCCGAGTGTTGGGTCAATAATGTATTAGGCATTGGCCATCATAATTCAGCCAAAAGAGCTCGGGGCTAACAAACTATTTTTATACCCCGAACCTATTAGAAATGGGAAATCAGCGTATAATGGATTTGTTAAAATGTGTGTAACAGGCAGAAGGAGGCGTGGCAGGCCACATAAAGCATATATAATCTTTATCAGCATGACGAGCTGAGTCGGTTTTGTTCGGTTCTGTTGGGTTGTCTATCTGTCTTACTGACTGTCCGTCCTTCCATCAGTCTATCCGGCCTTTCCTCCTTTGGTCACTCCGTGTTCCGACTAGTCCGTCCTCTGACCAGTCCGTCGTTCGATCTGTTCGTCAGTCTATCGATCTATCCCTCCTTCCGTCCGACTGTCCATCAGTCCGTCATTCCGTCCGACTGTCTGTGCAGTCCATGCTTTCAATGTTGTAAGAACCTGTAAGACCTAGATCCTTAACGTGCATGTTAAGTTTGTAATCGTTCAATATTGCCCTTTTATTAATATCAATTAAAAACACTGTCTAAATTCAGTTTTTCCAAATTTTATCTCGTCCTTGGAGCTAGAGTCTCAAAGTGTCGCCTGTAGATTGATGTTGTTTAACAATTTTGGTTGTAGTTATTTTTTTAATACCTCCAAATTTCTACAAATTCTGAATATGTAAGTTGTTTTGCATATAAAGTCTTTATGGAAAAGAGTTTCATATTCAATAAGCTGATAAATATTCCCATAAAATATATGTATGAACGTGTAATAGAAATTCGAAGTTATGAAACAAAACATTTGGCTGATTGGCAAAATCACGTAACAAGTCGTACCAAGCGCTCCCTTTTTACTATACATATGCACAAACCCATTCAAATTTATTACTTTTTATCTATTCCATACTATTTACTGGTAAAAGTGCGAGCTCAATATGTTAAATACAAACCATATATTGAAAACTCGGATGGGGTTCAAGGTATCGCCCAGTCGAGCACTCCCAACTAGATATTTCATACTTGTTTACTTTTACCCACACATATAAATAATAAGGATAATCATGCAAATCTGAGGGAACAGGGAAGAGGAAATGCCTATTTTGAATAAGCCTTTGGAAACTATTTTCACCTATTTCGAGAGCTCTTCATTCAGTGCACTCGGCTATTGCTCATTTTCGACTACTCGAGTGGGGCAACAACTTTGTTGTTAATTAGCGGCCATCAAAACTGCGCACTTATGAGCCGGCTAATGAGCCTTTCTCTGCGCTTCGCATGACAGCTGACTGAGCCACAAAACAATGCGCATAGCCACTTCCTGGCGGCTGGCCACAGACAATGATGGAAGCCCCCACCCAACCCCACTCCATCTCGCTGCTGTTGATGATGATGATGATGATAAAAAGGTGTGTGCCTTCCTTCTGGTCTTAACGCGCAGCCAATGTCCTTGGATGTTGGGGCTCAGTGGGGCTTGCCCTTTCCACTCGGTTGGCTCTGCGCCCCACACTTCACTTACTTAAGTTTTTAAGTGGGCAGGCGTTGGAAGCTTCGCCTTTGCCGAGGCTCATGTTTTATTCCTTGAGCACACTTTGTTTTCGCGAAGTGCGGCATAAAAGTAACAGCAACAGCAGCTGGAGGAGCTGAAGGAGCTGAAGGAGCGGAGCAAGGAGTTGTTGCCACATGCATCAGGACTCAAATATTGGTATGCAAATTTATGTGAGTGTTGATTGCAGCTGTTGGCGCTATATGGGCTCCGGCATTAAGAGTGTGAAGCGCTGCCGTAGTCCTTCAAGCAAAGCCGTCTCAATGTCAAGGACCTCCGAGGCGCAACTTTATAAATGAGTCCAACTATACGGCATAATATATTAAGTGT
This sequence comes from Drosophila pegasa, assembly GCA_035046225.1. Taxonomy (NCBI): domain Eukaryota; kingdom Metazoa; phylum Arthropoda; class Insecta; order Diptera; family Drosophilidae; genus Drosophila; species Drosophila pegasa. Next base: position 5,054,097 of record JAWNOD010000072.1, read on the forward strand.
CTGCTCGGGCGAACTAGCCACGTTTTAATATTCATCTCGCCGGATCGCGGCACGCACGGAAATTAAGTAAGTTTTTACTTGACTTAAGACGGCAGGACGACGTCGGCAGGACGACGACGGCTTCTAAAACTTTTTAATGCGCACAAATTAATTTTGTTTGTCCCGGAGTTCAAGCTGAGTTATGGCATTTCGATATTATGCGCCATATGAGTCTGAAACTTACCTCCCCTCCTCCTGCCCCTTTCGCTCTCTCTCTTCTTTTATGTTAAATTTTTATTAGCTGACGAAGCAATGGAGGAGAAATAAAAACCTCGCCTTCATAATTGGGTCGATTAAATGCCAGCATTTTCCAACTTTCCTCAGCTCGCCAAATAGTTCGCATCGCTCTTATTTACTCTCAGCCCAAACTTTAAGCTAGTTGCAAATACTTCTTCTTCGTCGTATTTTTTCTTCCTTTCTTTGAATGTTTGCACGGAGTTTTAATTAGCGAAACTGAAGGTAAAATTGATTTTTAATTGCAGCATCGAACGGGTACTGACGAGTTCAATGCTTTAGCTTAGATTAAGTCTGCGCAGCAGAGAATAAAATTGAAAGTTGTTGAGCTTTATTGTGACTAATCGCAATTTATGAGGTATAGAAATATAGATACTTATCGTGGTCTCAGTTGATTAAACATTTTGTTTAAAAATGGGAGTGCAATATTTAAAAACCTGAAGGTGGAATGTTTTTTTTTATATTTTTTATTGTCTCTTTATTCCAAGAAAAGACTATTCAATCTTTCTATCTTCTATCTGTTTTCTTCAATCTCTGGACTTATTTGATCTTAATAGTTAGACCTGTATTTCCCATTAACGTACATTATATTTACTACTCTTCTTGTAATGTTTGTAAGATGCTTTTATAGATTAAGCAACCAAGAGTGATCCTATTTCCAATAGTTCATAGTAATGTGTTGTAGATGTATCATTGAATCGATAAAGGTTATCCTCATTCCAAATATAAATAAGAATTAAAAAATTTTTAAATTTCAAGCGTTGAACTCGTGTAAATTTATCTGTAATGAAATGTCAAGCCAAATTCCACACAAAAATATATATCACCTATTAAACGGGTTCATCATTAATGCTGCGTTGCCAACTCACAGTTGTAAAAGCTGCAAAAATACAGTTTTTATAATGGCGGAAAACATTTGCAATTCAAAATAAATTAAAAAATAATATAATATCTCAAACTGTCTTTGTTTGATTGCCATTTATTTTGCTATCTCTCATTTTTTGCCATTTAAATTCGACTTAAAAAAAAATCAATTAAAGTCGGATAATTGTATTTGGTATCACTTAAAAAACATAAAAGTCCAAACATGTTTTTCCTTATAGCTTTAAATATATATTTATTAAATTTAATTTTATCGGCCTGCTCTTTTTGCATAATACTTCATGTATTAGCTCATGCCTGCTTTGATTACTCATTGGGTTAATGAAAAAGCCTTAATGAAATTGATTGAGCTCAATATATGCTGTAAAAAGGTTAATATTTGTATAGAATGAGTGAGGGGGGAGGGGGAAGGGGAGTGGGGCATAATTCTGTTTCTCATTTAAAGGCCCCGACATGTTATCAATAATGCAGAGTCTATATACAATTGGGCTCGACAAATTGTGTGTCGCGGGTTGATGTATTATCAATTTATTATTATATTTAAATTGAGCTGTCGCCAGGCCGGGCCGGGCCGGGCCTATCCACGGGATTGTTGACAATTTGCAATTGCAATTGCGATTGCAATGTCAATGGCATTACGGGCTTTCGATTGCATTTCATTTGGTTTAAACAGATTTGCATTTACTTTGCCTGATTAACATCGATTTCGGGCTGCGTGCTGCGTGCTGTGTGCGCTGCAATTGAAAAAGTTTGCGGGCCAAAAAGTCCGAAATAGTTGTCGACTTTTTCGATTGCATTTCAATATTAGAATCCGAAAGTTTATTAAAATGTGCGAGGCGAACTTTCAATGCATATTGGCTCATTACGGACCGAGCACAACCAAATGGCAAACAAAGTTAGCTGACCCAGTTTCCAAATGCCCATTGACTCCAGCTCGTTACCAGGGCCGCATTAGACAGTCCTCCTACCCCCAAATAAAAATTCATTAAATAACCGAATTAAGTTCTTTAATTCATATACGGCCGCTGCTCCTGCTGGCAGCTTGACCAGGCCACTTTTGAGTGCTAGCCCGACTGTGGAGATGGCCTATTCAGAAATCAAATTCGCAAAGTTCACGACAAATCACTTAGGAGAGCAAAAAGTAAAAAGTAGAAAATAAAAGCGCACGTTCGTGCTCCAAAGTCGCCAGCTAACTTTCAAATCAGCAAGAAAACTTTTGCCTGCCACATGTGCCACGCCCACGCAGTTGGGCGAACGCCCCAGTGATTTGACGGTAAACTGTGCAACGTGGCCAGGTCGGAAACAGTTCGGAATTCGCATTTGAAACTTTTTCCCCCGCATTTTTTTTCTCCTCATGTCTTTAAACAAATGCCCCAATTTGCATAGGCGCAGGGGCCGAGGGCCGCCACAACAAATATCACATCATGCTTGACTGATGTAGCAAAACTTTTCTTTTTTTTTCATTTTTATTTTTTTTTTTATTCCTGCAACAGAAAAGTTTTCCAATTGAAATTGTTTCTGTTCTCGATTGCACATGTTTGACTTTATAAATTTATGCTTATGTTCTCTCTGAAAAAAAGGGAAACTTAGATACTGCTCGGACGATTGTAATTTTTGATTTGAGCAGGAAATTGCGCCATGACAGCAGAAAATTCGTTCGAAAAACAAAGCGGAGCAAAATTACATTGTAATGGAGCTTTTATTGGAGTCTAGGCAAATCGATTGATGGTTCATTGACCGATTTGCCTCAGACTGGGTCACAGCCGAAGGCGGAGCATAAAATCTAATGTCAGCTCATTGAATGTCTCACATTGTTGTTGTTGTGGCTGGGGTCTTGGGGCCAATTCTATTTGCTTTATCAATATGGATTGCTGCAATGCATAAATTTGTCCCCAATCAAAGCTAATTTTAAAGACTTTTCAAAGACAAAAATATGGCTAGGCAGAAGCCAAAAATATGCAGCTAAAAAAGAATTTCTTTTTGAACTTTTATTATTTGTTTTACTTTATTTAAATATGTAAAAGAATTTAAAAGCTCTTAGAGGTATAAGGTTTTAAAAGGTTCTTAATTTATTTTTTTATGGGCTTTCAGATTTTAATATTTTATAGCGCTTCTCAACATTCAAAAATGCAGCTTTACAAGAAGGTTCTACAAAATGTTAACTTTCATATAAAATGAAAATGTAGTCATCATAACTTATTAAGATTTATATATAAGACAAATTATTTGATTTTAATCGAAGCTTTGAAGAACTAAAATCCATTCAAATTAATACATTTAAAATTTGAATTGATTTGAATTTCTCAAAACTCCGATTAAAATTAAATGAATTTTGTTATTTAAATATACAATTAAATTTAAATAAAATCAAGTAGTCTTCAGGCTTCTATTAAAAATTACAAATATATTATGAACAATGAATCGATATAAAAGAAAACGTATTTTTTATATCAATTCATTGCCCGTAATATATTTTTGATTTTTAATAGAATGCTGAGTAGCTCAAAAAATCCAAGTTTTATTTTCAATGTGATACATAGCTACATCCTTTTAAAAGCCTTTTCCCATTGTTTTGAAATTAATCTGAAAAGAGAAGAATAATTAAAAAGGAAGAGAGCTCGTAATTTGTATGCATTTAATTGAGTCTCTCCCTAAATCTTATTGACTGCAACTTGAACATGCTTATACTCATAGACAGACAGATTCCCCATTTCCAAACGACCAGAGGAGTAAAAGAAATATTCAATATTCAATATTCAGTTTCAGTTGCCTCACACCTCATCTGTAAATATTTAACTAGTATTCAATTATTAAAGCAAAGAAATAAGAGGGTCATAAAGTATGCGCACTCATATCATATCATTAGCTGAAAACTAACTGCAGACATGGCCCCACTTAAAATAATAAGTAGATAACAATGTCAATTTTGGAGCCATGGCAACCTACACAGGCACAGGGGCCCACACACGCCAATTTGGCAAGTTTGCAACACCTGAGGAATGTGTTCATTGAAATCCAATACTGGCTAATGCCTGCTTTCGTGATGGACGTTGGGCCTTAAGAGGGAGGGAGAGTTGGTCATAAATTGGGGCGGGGCAACGACAATGGCAGTTGCCCGGGCAACGCAATTGTTTTTGGGCCGAGCTCGAGGTGCCACCTGCAAAAGTTGAAAGTTCGAAATTTGACGTGTGAAACTTTAATGTGGCAATATTTTCACTTTTGGTTTTTCTCTCGCTTTTTGCAGCAAATTAAAAAGTTGCAACTTTTAACGCAATCTGCGGCGCTGAACCGCGAGACAATTGCGGCCTCACAATTGGCCACATCGACAGGCGGCAACGGCGGCAGCCAGGCGACATCCTCGGCCACGGCTGCTGACAGCTCGACAACTTTGACCGCACAGGGGACGAAGGGCAGCGGCAGCGGCAGCAGCAGCAGCAGACCAGATGGAATTGGCGACGCTGGCAGCGCTGCGAGCAAGCTGCTGGCCAAGGGTGGAGCTGTCGTAGGCGGCTCCAATGGCGACGGCGGAGCCGCAAGTATTCTGACAGTGGACGAGGACACATTGTCGCTGGATCGGCTGAACTCATTGCGCATCTACATGACCTCGGTGAAAACATTGCCATTCAATTTACGCATTTACGGGTGAGTTGAGCTCGCGAGCAGCAGCAGCGCGTCATTTCTGCTCAATTTCCGCATTTTCCTCCATGCCACAAACATTTACTCTTTGCGCTTACCTTATAACAATATTTTAATTTGTTTACCTTTAGTTAATTATGTACCTTGCAATAATATTTAACTTAAACATGTGTGGCAAAAGCAAGAGCGTGAAAATATAAATAATATAAAATTAAAATTCGTTCCAATATTTTTTCGTGTTTATCATATTTTATTTATTATTATTTTCATTTAATTTAATTTTTTTATTATTTTTTATTTTTAGTTTTATTTTAAATGCACTTTTTTCTTTCTGTTATATCATATTATATTTTTATTTATTTGAGCATATTTCATTTATTATTATTTTTATTTTAATTTACCTTTTATATATTTTTATCATAAAATATTTAAATTGTAATTTAATATTTTTTTTTTTCATTTTATTATTATTCATTTTATTTTTAGTATCATAAAAATTATTTTTTGTCAAGTACTTCAGATTATTATTAAATAAATAAACGAAAAAAATTTATTTGTATTATTTTTTTAAATTACAGAATAAACCTTTTTATTTTTATTTTTAGCAATCCTTATTTACTCTTATTTCAATGTAATTATTTTTTACATTTATTATTTCTTTTTATTTTAATGTAATTATTAAATTACATTTTGTATTGTACTTTATTTTGTATTCTCTTTTAATTGTAATTTCTTTTTTTATCATATCATATTATTATTATTATTATTATTATTATTTATCATATCATATCATATATTTCAATTTAACTTGTAGTACCTTCTTGCATTTTTAAATTTATTTCATTTATTTATTTATTTTTTATTTTTACTCTGATCAACTTGCACTCTGTATAACTATACAAAAATGGTCGATAAATATTTCCAAAAATTATAAAATTGATAAAAATGATTAAAAATTTAATTATATTCTCGCTCTACAAGCTTCAAGCTTTTCAACTATACAAAGTCGATTTTGAAAGCAAACAACTTCGATTCCATACTTTCATCAGAAAAGCGTTAAATCTTTTCGTTTAAGAGCGGCCATTAAAAACTAGTATCTTGGCCATGGCAGAGCTGTATCTGGCACATGTCAGGCGCTGTGCATAATTTCATAATTAGAAATAAAGGCAAAATGCAAATTTCGCTGCCCAAGTAAACAGTATACTTCGCTTTATGGTCGCTTGATTAATATACACTGGCAGGGGCAAGCATTTCTTACGCTTTCTTCCCTCCTTCTAATGGAAAATTTACTTTATGGCCAAACATAAATAAAAAAAAGAAGAAAATAAATGCATAAAACAAGCGCACGCGCTCGCTTACTATAAAAATTGCTCATAAAAATTCCGACTTGAAGGACTTTTCGCAGGAGCTGACTGGCTGACTAGCTGGGTCAGTGTTGGTGTCGGTGTTGAGATGCCGAGGCTACCTGGCACCTTGCAGCACCGGGTTTTGACTCCTTCAAGTGTCTTATTAAGCTAATTAAGAGTGGCCTGCCATGATTTAATCTAACCTCTGTGCACTTCTCCTTCGCAGCGAGGACCTCTTCTCGGACCAACTCTACATGGACATTGGACTCTCCACACGTCTGCTGCATATCATGGCCAATTCGACAATATTTGCTTCTGTGATCTCCTATAAGAATCTTAAAAGTTTTCTACCAAAAACTTACTACACACGCGGCAGGTGGGTAACAAAAACAAATATAAATATATTTATAATATAAAATAGCTGTAATATAGTATATAATTTCTATAATATAATACATAAATTAAGTAATCTTATAATATAAATAAAATTTACTAAATTAAATGCAAATAACTCAATTCTACTTACTTATTAAGTATTAAAATAGAAGGAGTATTTTAAATTGAATGATATATCAAAAAAAAATATTATTATTTATTATTAATTAATAAAATTATTATTATACTTTGTACTTAATAGTTTTAGTTTTTTGAAGAAATATACAAAAAAATGGGAAATGTTTAAGATATATTATCAATCAAATTGTCTTATTTTAATATTTTATAAAAAAAATCACAATTTGCGAGAAAATATATATAAAATAATAAAATTTTTCGCATAGACAAGCCTAATTTCAGATATATTATCACATATTAAAGCTATCTAATAATTGCATTTTTTAAATACATAAATCAACAAAGAAAAAATATATTTTTGAATATTCGAAATTTTATAAAAACAAAAGAAAAATACAAAATGCTTTATCTTTTTAAAATTAGTAAAAATCTTAAATAAGTAGAAAATATTTATTACTTTCTAACAAACACATATTGTTGTCGTCACACTTTAATCAAAATAAAACAAAAATATTTTAATAAATCCCTAGCGATAATATAAATATTAAATAAAATTTCTCAGAAAATATTTTATAAAATATTTCTCAACTTTCAACAATCTTTTACAAACAAAAAACCAATAAATTTAAAATTGAATATCAATTATTATAGCTACCTAATAATTGCTTTAATTACATATAAAATTTCAGCTAGGGGAAAATAGTTGTGAAATATTTCACACGCACAGATTTTCGCAATTTGCCTTTAAAGCTCGAACAACAAGCAGATTTAATTTCAATGCATATCTGCAAAAAATAATTCCGTGTAATGCCAAGTGTTGCCGCACAAGAGATTCCATCTCTCATAAGCGCATTAAGGCAGCTGCAAAAGCACCATCGCAATGCAGTGTAAAGCTGTTAGTTTGTAAACAAAATGCAAATAAGCTGCATGCAACATGTAACACGACACACAACAACAGCAGCAACAACAACAACAACAACAACAGATACTAAATATTTGCATGGCCAGAACCACAGCCAGAGCCAGAGCCCTAGTCCTAGCTGGAGATTTGAATCTGGCATGAAATGCGAACTAGAAATTGTTGCCAATATGCAGACAAATGTTGATTAAATTATAATGAACCACAGAGACATATGTGTGGGGGATGGTGTATGTGTGAGATGTGCTTAATGAACATGCACTCAGCAGCTGAACGATTCGTCCTTGCGTTCCTTGATGGGATTAGCTGAAATGCCGAATGACAACTGCAACTGTGAAGCAGCAGCAGCAGCTGCTTTGGTATATTAAATATACTGAATTAATACCGAAATTATGTCATAGATAGTAGATTGCAATCAGATTTCAAAGAGGATTATAACTAGCAACTGACTAAAGCTGATTTGTCATTAGTTGGCAACATTTATAGTAGAATAAGTTGAACAAGTTTTAGCTATATATGGTATTCTTTATTGAAATAAATTTTCCCTCTCTCTGCTTACAGCGATCCCAAGGACTCGGACTATGTGCTCGCCTCGCGCATCATTCAAACCTGGCTGTTTCAATCGAATCGCTCGAACGACAATTTCCGTGAACCGCTCGACTTGTCCTTTGAAGCTGGCCACGTCGAGATTATCTTCCAGCACGAAAGTGTGCCCAAGACGGGCGACTGGGTAGCTGTCTGCGGGTGAGCTTCAACTAAATTACAGTTATCAATTTCGTAAATAATAACTTATTTTTCATATGCACAGTCACGACTATAAGGCATCCTTTGACTCCACCTGGCGCTCGGATCTGTGCATCACCAAACACCTGATGGAGAACATCACGCGCTGCATCTGCCCGCTCTCCGGCACCTATGTGGTCATGCTGACCAAAAGGCAGCCACACGTGAGTAGAGACCTTTAAACTGTAGCTAAATAGCCCAGGCAGGCCAAGTTTATAACTCGTAACTTAATTACCAAAAACCACAATGTGAGCCAGAGGCTCACATTCACACAGCATGCGAATAATTTGCCAGCAGCAAGGGAGAAGGGAGCTGTAATGCGAAAGGCTAAACTGTATGAGTTTTAGAGAGCCATACAATATTGAATGTGTATTTTTGTTATTTAATTTCTATGTATTTAAATGTTTAACATAATTTTATTTGTGTATTCAATTGAAAGATATTTTATCTTGATGAATGCCATCTGTACTCATTTAACAAGTCTTTATCGTTAAATCAAATGCGAAACTTAAATGATTTTGTATTGCATTCTCAAATAGATTTATGTTTTTAAATTGTTAAATATTAAATAGTAGAAAGCATTGTATATATTAAATTTGTATTCCCATTTTGGAATATTTTTATTTATTTATTTTAAACATTAATTACAACATACCTAGTCCACTTAAATTAATAATAAAAATATATTTCTTTAGTAAATAATAATTATTTTATAAATTAAAATGTATTTAAATTTAATTTATATAAATTAAAATTTACTTAAATTTTCATTTATTTAAATTTTTATATTATAATGTATTTATTATTTATTATCTGAAATATATTTAACTTAAAATTTACTTACTAAGTTAGAATTTATTAAAATTAAAATTTTTTCAAATGGGTATTTTTTTGAGAATTAAACTTATTTAAATTGAAATTATTTTTTTTTTTCATATTTCTTTAAATTCAAATTGTTTTAAAATGGCATTTGATTTTTTTCATATATGTATAAAATCAATTTTTTGTTAAATTACATTTACTTAAGTGTCTTACCAACACCTCTTCTAAACTTGTATAATATCTAACTATTTAGTAGTTTTTTTACTGGCATCTGTCATCTGCCATCTGTCAAAAACCCTTCACATTCAATTGTTTGTCGAGTGCAGCAAAATGCAAATATTCCAGTGAAGAAGAGAGCTCATTATCTTGGCACGATTCGTACGCTGCACTTGCTGTGCTTCTGTCACAAAGCAAACACTTTCGTGGACGTGATATTTTGCTTTGTCGACTGATTGAATCATGCCATTTAGACTAGTTGCGCACATCTCTTTAACTCATTAATGGGAGTGCGTGGAATAGAAAAATGCTGTTGGGAGTGTGTAGAAAGAAAGGAGCAAAAGACTTAAAGAGCAGCTGAAACATTGCATATAAAATAAAAAGATGTTTAGTGTAATTACTTAAGATTACAATAAATTTTATTTATTTATATATATATTCTAAATTTTTTTATTTTTATATATTTATTAACATTCTCTCATCAATTCCTTTACAGACTTCGCAGTCGCATACGCCGCAGCGGCCCATCTTTGTGATCGTGAGCTGCGCGCTGTGCCTGCTGCAGTGCTGCTGCGCCTTCCTCATCCTGCTGCCCATCTGGTGCAATCGCAAGTGCGCCGTGACCTTCCTCAAGATGCAGTTCTGCATCTCCACGTCGAGTGTGATGCTCATCTACCTGTTGGGCTTTATGAAAATGCTGCCAGCGGTGAGTGCACACACATATTGATAAATCGATTTTAATTAACGAGAGCAGCTCAAAGTGAACACAAATTAAGTGGAAATTCTCTCGGCTCAAAAGCAAAAAGTGAAAACTTTGTGTTCAGATCAAATTAAATCAAATCAAAAATTATAATTGTGAAATAACAGGAATTTGATTTCAATTCCCACTCGACGCAGCAAATTCTGAAAAATTCGTAGCATACTTTAAAGCGGTGCGCGTAAAAACAAAAGCTGCCATTGTGGTGCGCCCCGCCCACACACGCTCGCCGCCAAGGCGAAAAATTTAATTACTGCGAAATAAATACTGGAATAAAGGCGAAACCAAAAAACGCAAAAAACAAAAGAAACCAAAAACCGAACGAAGCTGTAAACAAAGTGAAAAATACAAAAAAACACAACAAGAAAAACGAAAACAAATATTAAACAAAAAACTTTATACGCTGCATAGTAAAATGGAGATTGAGTTACAGCTGGGCCTGCCTATGTGCAACAGAGCTGGTTAGGTGTGAGGTCGAATCGAAATTAGTCCTTAGCCCTTTTCGGGGCTTGTTAGCTACAACAAAAAGCCATTTGCCAGGACTCCTAAATCACAATCAACGTCTTTGTTGTTGGCCAAGCAACTCCACAATATTCTAATTAGAAATTTTGGCCGGAATTCAAGCATGAATTCCACTGCTCGTGAAAAGTAATCTGGCAAATTCTGTTCTCTTCAGCCCAATCGCAATCATCGTCATCGTCAAATTAGCTTTTGGCTGGGATTTGTAAATATTATAATTTACAGTTCGTTACACAGAATCCATGAAATAGCCGCGCACAGAGCCAGGCGGCGCCCACCTGTTGGCCCCTGCGCGGCGAAAGGAAATTAAAAACCAACAGCCAAACAGTTCTCCAGAGACTAAGCCCACTAAAGTCGAAATAAATATTAATAAAAGCGCAAATTTTCAATTTGCCAAGGCCTTCGGTCGGAGACGGTGCGAGACGATGTAGGACGGTGTGAGATCGGGCCGAAGAGCCTTCAGAAGCTCAGTGCTCCAAGTCCCAGCAGAATGCGAGTATCTTTTGAATTATAAAGCGAAAAGTGCGCGCATAAACAAAATATAAAAATTCATGCGCTCTAATCTCCAGAGGTAGTCGGATGGCGAAATCTCTAACAAGATGTAACATTTCTGAATTAGTAATAAACTGGGCCGCAGCGCCCGAAAAACAACGGCGAAATAAATAAATGAAAAACAAATAAAGCGCCAGCGCGACAATAAAAACTGAAAGCACAATCGAAGCCGCTCTGAGTTGTCGTCCAAGTTGACAAAGAACGCGCCCGGATAGACCAGCAGCAGGCAAAACAAAGCCAAACAACTTGGGGGGAGACCAAAACTACGCCCCAAGCCAAAGCCCCAGCCCGAGAAAATGCTGAAACAACACGTAGTCGAAGACAAAGTTTCAAACGGAAGCGGGTGAGCGAATGCGAGTGTGTGCGAGTGTGTGTGAGTGTGTTCTAGTGCTCTAGTCAAGTGAGCGAGGTCTACTTAATGGCTGCACAGAACTCGACTCAAGTGCAATTCAAAGCAAACGCGTCCGAGTGCGTGCAGCCCCGCAGGCTGTCGCAATTTGGCGAGCTGCAACAAGCGATAGGTCAGGCAGTAGTGAGTGTGTGTGAATGGGAGAGAGTATGAGTGAGTGTGCGAGTGTGTGTGTATGAGTGTGTGTGTATGAGTGTGTGTGAGTGAGTGACTGAGTGTGCGAGAGTGTATGAATGAATGTGTGTGAGTGTGAATGTGCGTGAATGAATGAGTGTGAATGAATGTGTGTGTAGTGTAAATGAATGTGTGTGAGTAAATGTGTGTGTGAGTGTGTGTTAGAGAGTATGACTGTGAGTGTGACTGGGAGGGAATGTGCGTGTGTGTAAGAATGAATGTGTGCGTGAGTGTGTGTGAATGTGTGTGAATGTGTGTGAATGTGTGTGAATGTGTGTGAATGTGTGTGAATGTGTGTGAATGTGTGTGAATGTGCGTGAATGTGCGTGAATGTGTGTGAATGTGTGTGAGTGTGTGTGAGTGTGTGTGAGTATATATGAATGAGTGTGACTGAGTGTGCGAGTGTGTATGAATGAATGTGTGTGAGTGTGTGTAAGTGTGCGTGAGTGAACGTAAATATGTTTGTGTATATATGAGTGTGACTGAGAGTGAGTATGAGTAAGTGCGGGTGCGCACATCCTCCACACCCTCCGCTTTGCCCTTTGAAATCAGCTCTTAATGAGCAACTGGCGCTAAGACGAGCTCGCGGCCAGCGGGCAGTGGCCAAAGGCGGCTGCAACTGTACGAAAATGTCAAACGAATTAAAATTAAAAAGAAAAAAAAATGTGAAAATAATAATAATGAAATTACACACGGAAGGCAAACAAACACGCGCCGCACACACCGCAAAGACATATGCGGACTTCGAGCGCGTGTCACAGCGGGCGCCACGCCCATGAGCGAACAATAAATAAAATTGAAATATATTTACGTTTTACTTATGGCGCATGTATTTGTGTATAAATAAATACAATTTGCAGCGCCAGTTAAATATATATGAATATAACGCATACGCCAGCGCGTCCCGCGGGAGAGGGCGAGAGCGAGTGGGACAGGCGAAAGCTTTTAAGCGCACTTAACTTATAATTTCGCATAAATACAAAGCGACGCCGTAAAATATTCGCGCTGAGAATTGAAAATTAAAAAGTTTACAAAATTTATTTCACCCGCCCCGCTCCCCTCTCCTCCCTTCCCTTCCCTTCCTCGCTGCAGTCGCGGCGCAGACAACAAAAAGCTGCTGACCTCCCGCGCTCAATTTCCAAGAAGCCAAAAAGCAACAGTTAAAATATATATACATATATACATGTGTGCATTGCAGTAGAAATCCTGTTAATGTAATGAGCTGTGGCTGGCATATTAAAGCCGCAACATTTTGCTTCACTCCAACCGCAGCTCGACTTCCCTCGCTCAGGAAAAACATTGTAAATGCGATATTCTGATTGAACATCAGTGGGTCGCACACGCATTTAATGTCTATTAGCTTGCCATTCGGTTAGTGGTTATCGGCAGCTCAACCACAAGCCCAACCGAAGAGCAACGAACCCAATGAAATTATGTGTTGTGGCTGCCAGTTATGAATGGCATCAACTCAGCCATGATACGTGTCTTGAGCGGACGAACTAGTCGAACTAATGACAATGTGTTGCGGCTGCTAGTTATGAATATTGTCATTTACATGGCTGAGATTTGATTGAGGAACTGAATACTCTGAAATTTATTCAAATCGTGTTGTGATTCGTATTCATAAATGGTGTGACAGATGTCTTAAGCAATGCAAATAAGTGCTCGAAGAGGTCTTCGGCTCAGCTTGTTGTTCAAGTACCTACCTTTATATTTTTATATCTTCTTCTATATAATTTGTGGATATATATAAGATGTGAGATATATATATATAAGATCTCACATATATATAAGATCTCACATATATATAAGATCTCACATCTTATATATATCCACAAATTAATACATTGCTTCTTTCAATTATAAATAATTTATTAATAAATAGTAATCATTATTTTTTTAAAGCATTTTGCTTAGCCTTTTCATCATTTCAGTTAACAAACATAATGAAAAATCTAAAAAGTATAGTCAAAAAATAATAAAAAAAATTTAATAATTTTAATAATATTAATATAATAATAAAAAGGTTTTAGATAGATTCACAACGTCCTAATGGGCAGATCTCACTTTTTATAGGTCGACCTCTAGAAGGTCTACTACGATGCAACTGCTTTGCCAACTTTGACACTCAAATTGAGATAGATATTTGTATTTGAAAATGTGAATACAGAGTATATTGTTTTCTAGCCTATTTTTCACGTCTCCAAGAAGCGTATGTATACATTAAGGTATTTAAAAAATGGTATCTAAATATACTTAGCTGTCATGATTCTAGCTCTCTAGCTTCAAAATTATTGTGACACCTTTTTCCAGCTTTATATTTATTCATTTTGTTGTTTGGCTTTAACTTTTTGTTGGCACTAGATTTTTGTTAAAGTATTTTTTAAATAATTAGAAACTGAAAAAATATATCTGCTTAAACTACATTATCTTATGTACGATCATTGCTCTAAAAAACGACTCTTTTTTTTGAAATTTCTACATAATAATACTAATACGTATTGCATTGGCTTTCCACAACGTGGAAGTGGAGCACAAGTCTTTTGCTTATGCCTTAACACTCGATGATTTGACGTTGCGGCTGGTCATAAATTCCTCAATGCGCTCCTGACAGTCCACTTAAAGGCATCAGTTGATGGCCGTCAGAAAAAGCTTATGCTTGAGTATGACTTTTGCCGTTTTGCCACGTTCCCAATGGGCATAAAAATATTATAGAGTATATATATTTTATTCGACGATTGAATATAGGTAAAAAAAATTCAATAGATAGTTAGCTGGTGTTCCCAAATTGAGCGAGATATTCACAATTGAATTTGTGTGTGCTATCCTGCTTTTAAGCACCTTCTTAGGTGGATGGTAGCTTGAATTATATAGAAAATATTCACCATTAACAGAGACAGTGAATGGTGCCCTGCTGATGACAGGGAGTGTCAGACTTTAGCTTTAGTAGCGTAGAAATAATATTGTACAGATAGACAGACAGGTTTTTATTATTTTATTTATTTATTTTTATTTAAATTATTATTAAATATTTTTTATTTTTTTCAATATTATTTTAAATTTTTTTCAACAATAAATAAATTTACTTACCTTGCCCAAATTCGACCCACTCAAAGACAAAGCTACCAAAGCAAGCAGTTCAAACGCAGCCAAGCAGTGCGCAAGCAGTTCACACCGCGCCAAGCATTTCTAGCCACGTGAAGGACATCAGAGAGACTTTAATTGAAATAAGTTCGAGCTCCTTAAGTCATTCATAAAAAGACGCATAGTTGACGTAATTATTATTAATGTCAAAGTTTATTTGATGTTTGCGTGAATGAACTTGGGTCCGAGCGAGTCTCCTCGCTGGGCTCTGCATTACGTTGCTTTTACAACGCCAATAAAACATTTTGCCATTCGGCTTGAGCCGGGCGGGAAAACAACTTTTTTTACAACTTTTTAATAAGTGATGTCCAGCCATTTGTTGGGATTGTAATGAAATAATTTATGCTCGAAGCACGCGTCAAATTGTGATGTCATCTTTACGGCTCGCCGAGGGCCGAGGGGAATCCCAGCAAATAGCTGTGAAATATATATAAATACGCATAAAAAGTTAAGTAAATATGTGCTAGGTCGTAAATGCTGCTGCTGCTGTTGCTGCTGTTGCTGTTGCTGTAATGCGATGACAACTTTTTATATTTAATTAAAAATAATGATGTTGCAGCGAAGTGGCTGCCGCCAATCTGGCTTCTAGTGGAGCGTTATTAATGCGCCTCATAATTTCCTCTTTGCAGAACTGGCATGGCATAGTCAGCAGCTCGCTGGCCTCGCTGCTGCTGCTGGGCGTCTCCACGCTGATTGCCATTGCGCTGGTCATCCACACGGAGCTGGTGCCGAAGAAGTATCTGCAAATCGGCAGCGCCAAGCCGCCGAGCCCCACCAAGCGCCGCGAGAGCCTGAGCAACATTACGCAAATCAGCGCTCAGTCTCCGGAGGCGAACGGCTCCTCGCGGCGCAGGCACCACCCGCCGCCCAGCAGGACGAGGTCCACTTCAGCCGCCGCCGCCGCTGGCGCCGCTGGCTCCTCGCTGGCATTGTACAGCGGCTCGGCGGGCATACGCGGCGCCATCGGCATTAGCTGGCTGCTTCCGCTGCTGTTCGCCATCGCCGCGCCGCTGATATGCAGCATCATAGGCAAGTGGCCGCGCCACTGGTGGCTCGAGCTGGCCTGGTCGGCGGGCAGCCAGCCGACAGATGCCGCCGGCGAGGAGGGCGACGGCAATGGCGACGGCGACGGCGGCGTCTACTATGCCACGCACACTCTGCTCAATGCGGATAATTTACGGCTCGAGTCGGAGGCGCTGCTGGCTGGCAATGGGACGTCGCCCACATGGACTGAGACGTCGGCCAATGCTCCCGCCACGTCAGCGTCATCAATCACAGCCGGCAGCGAGTCGAACTTGGCCGCGGCGACAGCTGCGGCATTGACTTGGCCGCAACCGCACTGGACTCCGCCCGGACACGCCGCGGCATTCACTTCCGGAACCTCGCCCGCTCCCTCGCCGTCGTCGTCGTCGTCGCCCTCGCTGAGCTTCATTCTGTTCGTCTGCATCGATTTGCTGTTCGTGCTGCTCTTCTGTGCGCTGTTTGTCATCTTAATGAAGAAGCTCTTGTGGCTCTGGCACAAGAATCGCAATGTGCACGCCCATCCGCTGGACAAGTTCAACATGGCGCTGCGCAGGCGGTAAGTAGCCGAGGAGGGGCTGCCTCAATTGGCAATACGAATCGAGTGAGGGGGTAATCCGGCTCTGGCCGGACAAGCAACTATTACTATTAGCTAATGCATTGATAATGCTCGCCCAATACGAAGAGACTTTCGGGCCAGCACAGAATACCAGAATCTAATTTCCCTTTTGCTGGCCAAGCTGAAAATGTTAATAACTGCGGCCAGACGACGGCCGTAAGCCGTAAAACCAGCTCCCAATGAAAGCGATTTTAATTTCCTTTTCTCTCTCTCTCTTCCACACTCTCCCTCTCTCGCTTTGTAGGCTTGGCCTACTTTACCGTGCAGGCGGCCTGCTGCTCGTAAAACTCTGCACCGACGGCTGCTTCGTCGTCTACGTCAACTCGACGCCGGATACTTTATGGTCATATCCGTTCGGCATATCGTGCATAACATTGGTAAGTTCGGAGTTCACATTTAATTAAGTGCGCACGGTGCGTATACTTGACGCGGCTCCTGCCCCGCCGACTGAGTTGTCAACAAAACTATTAAGCAACTGCGCAACTTATGCAAATTGTTATATCTCCTCTTTGTTTATCATCTCCTGCTCCTCCTCCCCCTGCTCCTCCTTCTCCTCCTCCTCTTCCGTCTTATTGCGCTCGCATATTTTATCAAAGTGCAAAGCCTGCATATTTTTACGCCCGCCTCACAAATTATGCATGCAAAATCAACTGAGACTCGGGGCGCAGCAGCAGCCAGCCAAGCTGCATTAGGCTTTTACCTGACTGCCTGCCTGCTGCTGCTGTGGTCGCTCTTGCTCTTATCAAAGTGGCTAAGAGAAGCCTTTTTTTGTTGCTGTTTTACTTTGCACTTGACATCGACTCCAGTTGCCGAGCTTCTTATTTTCTTGCCGTGCTTCGTTTTGTTCTTTATGCTTTTCTCTCATTTAGTTTGTAAATTAGGTAAGTGCACCTGAACTCAGCGAAGACTTTTACCTGAAAGCAACCGCCTCGCCCACATATCTCTTCATTCTTGCTCTTATTTTAAATTATTTCCGTTTCTTTTGAACTTTGCTCTTATTGAGGTTAGTTTTATGCGATTTGAGCAGGGTTTAGCTTAAATATATGAATAAATAATACTACTAACGAAAAGTATAAAAAGGTTTGCTTTTACCAACGAAAAAAGGCCGCATAAAAGAATTTTTTGAAAAGCTTTAAAATTCTTATAATATTGTAATAATAAAGAATACATTTTGTTTTATGATTTTCATATACTTTCAATGTCTAAATTTAATTGTATTTATTTATTAAACATTTATTTTAAAAATGTTGATTTTACCAGTCAACAAATAACAACAATAATCTTATTTTTATTAAACCTTTAAATTCGGCTGTAATTTAATTTTTGTAAATTTGTCACAAAATAAATATTTATTTTTCTAAATATGTCAGGTCATTAAAAAACACAATATTTAAAAATATATGTATATAATATTTTTCAAAAATACTGTTAAAATGGTTTCTTTATTAATTTGTATATATATATATTGCATTTATTATGATCATGTATTTTTTATGAATTATGAAAGAGAAAGAACAGGCCTAAGATATAAATTTAATATATTTATGCATTGAGAGAAAAAATAAAAAAAATTGTAAAGTATTTTTAAAGAAATTATCTTATATTTTTTATGTATTAATAAAAGCGTAGAAGATATTTTAGATATAAATTCATTAATATTTGAATATGAAGAAAAAATATAATATAAATATTTTTATATATTAAATAATAAAATTTGAAAAATATATGGAAAAAAGTTTTACAGCACCTAGTAAAAATATATTTTTTTTAAATATTTTCTAATTAAAAATAAAAATATTTTAAGGTATTATATATTGAAACACAATATATATATATTTAAATATTTATCAATTGAATTATGTTTAAATATATTTTCTATTATTTCTATATATATTTCCTAGCATATCTTTTTTTTTTTAATATTTTCAGTATATTATATTTATAAATTATTAAGAAGAATGTAAGAATAGATATAGAATTTAAATTTACAAAAATGCTAATATCTTACGCTAAACAACGTAACAATCGTTCGCCGTAGATAAAGCAAAGCGTAGGTAAGCCTCGCTTAAATAAGTAAATAAAACACACATAATAAATCTCATAAATTGATTATGCAAATTGCATTATACTCTTCCATGATTCTGATTACCCTAACTCGGAGCATTTAAATATCCCAAACACGCAAATGTAAATCCTGGCGGAATGTTGTGAGGCAACTCCCACACACGCTGGGTCCGAGCTGGGGCTATTAATATGGCCATCAATTGGTATTTGGCATTGGCTGCGACTCGACTGGGTCGGCCTCTGGTCATGTTTAATTATTTATAACAACATTTAAAGGACCGCAACACACGCACATGGCCGAGAGCCCACACGCATATGCCATGGACTGACTTCTAGAGCGCAGCTGCAATGGCTCGAGTGGGTGACGAGGGAGCGAGGGAGGAAGCGCTACGCTAATTAAGTAATTAATTTCGCTGGAAATTTCAGACCTTAGCTGTCTGTGCAACATCATTTAGTGAGAGCCAAAACGGAGAGCAGTAAACGAAGATTCAGATTTAGATGGTAGATTAAGAAATTTATTGGGAATTATTGTATAGAGAAATTTAAGGTAGAAATGCGGGGTATAAAAGGATAGATTACATTTTGATATTATCTTTGGTATTTTATTTAATATTTTAAGAATACACATTAATGATTTTTGTGTCGTTTATAATTAGATTATTATATAGAACAATTTTAAGTGCAGATAAAAGATGGAGAAATGGTTATATTTTATTCATTTTATTTTTGATATTTTCAAAAAATCAAGAATACGATTTCTATATTTAATAAATATTTAAGTGTGTAGCTAAAGTGACTTAATTGATGTACCGTGAGCCATCTTGTACCCTAGCTTATACCATGGTGTGCCCTGTACCATAGGGTACCACATTGTACCTTGTACCTGTAGTACCTTGTACCATATTGTACCTCCTTACCTATTGTACCTTGTACATATACTACCTTGTACCATATTGTACCTCCTACCGTATTGTACCTTCAACTGTAGTATACATTTTACCATATTGTAGCTCCTACCCTATTGTAACTTCTACTGTATTGTACCTTGTACCATAGTGTACCTCCTCTGGTGTCATCATTTAAATCTTATACTTTATTTCAACTTCGACTCAAAGCTCTACTGATACATTGTGCGTATCAGACAGAACAATCTGTAGGACATTTTGAGAAACTGCGGGGAATTTCATTAAATACAATTTATTAAATAAATATAATAAATACTTACCATAGTCATAGTCTCCATAGATATGTCCAAAAATACCGTAGCTTTGAGGCAAACTATTTTCTGAGCTCTTTTGGCTATGAAAACTAACATTTTATTGAAGCGAGTATCGCCCGGCATCCAATTCATCTCGTAAACAGCCGCCGTAATGCCCTGACTCTATAAGAAAATATACAAATAAATGTAGAACTCCTAGAATATAGGGGAGTGAACATCAATTCACGAACCGCAACTATTAGCATATCACTGAAATAGCAAATTAAATAGATCTCCGATATGGCCGAGATCATGAAGAGCGCCAGCTTCACCGTGTGATCGGCGCTCAGGCCGAGGGTCATCTGGAAGCCGACGAAGCAGACCATGACGGAGGAGGTGAGAAAGTTGAGGAGCAGAGGCACGCCAAACACCGAGTTCATCACATCCGACAGTCTGCAAATCAAATAAGAATTTAAATCCAATCGGGATGAGTCCACTCAGACGCACCTCAGCAACTTGTTGTGATATAAAATGAGTTCGCGCAACGTTGCCAAGTCCTTGGCATAGCCGTTGGGCTCGCTGCCCGCCTTTATCTGGAACTCGGATAGCCTCTTCGAGAGGTAGTCGAAGTGCATGATGAGCTGCATGTTGACGGCGTAGATGGACAGATCGGCCGAGATGTGGCCCGTGGTCGCCGTGTAGGCGCCGCCGACCTGGAGCATGTACATGAAGTAGTAGCTCCAGTGGTCGTGCCAGTCCCAGGGCGAGATCGAGAAGAAGGGCATGCCCTTCTCCACGTCCGGCACGTGCAGCAGCCAGTGGTGTATGGCGTAGCGCACGTAGATATAGAAGCTGTAGGTGACGACCAGCAGCAGGAAGAGGCCGCTGAAGGCGCGGAATATGAAGCGACAGCGCTGCTTGTAGTACAGCGCCCGATAGTCGTCCTGCTCCTTGCGATCTGCCGCTGGAAAGATTGACTCCAGCTCGGCCACCAGGTCGTTCAGCTTGTCCTTCTGCCGCCACACGCTCACTGTCTTCAGCTGGCTGACCAGGATGAAGCCCAGGTAGCAGATCGTCATGCAAATCTCCACGATGTGCTCGCTGTGGTTGAAGTACAGCACGACGTAGAGGAACTCCATGGAGAAATTGAAGTTCATATTCGACTGATTCAGAAATAGGACCAGGTAGAGCCAGTGACTGGGCACCTTCTTGAAGCTGGGCGACTCGTACGGATCCACGCCCAGCGTGTGATAGAAGAACACGGGCAGACTCATGAAGTCATTGAACTTGGCAAACTCCCCGGGCACCATGGTAATGTCTTCAGCTAATCCGCTCAAGCTAGCGACTGGCAGGAACTGAAGGACCTGAGGACTATTTATGGATATATTTGGATAATCTGTGAAAACCGCAAATTATATTCGAGTATTTATGAAAACCACAAAATTTATTATGGACGAGAGTCAACTAGGGACGGACAAAGAATATCTCCACAAGGCCAAATACGTATTCTAATAAGAATTCAATGAGAAAATGCGAGCTGCCAAAATCCGATAAAATTTAAAGACTTGTCTTTTAAATCTACTTTAGGTGCACGATGTAGGGCTTCTATCAGTTTCGTCTTTCATTCAATCAATTTATACGTTTACGACGTCTTTAAAAATTGACTTTTCCAGTATGAAAATTTCTAGTCCCGCTTCTTCGTCCACTGATAATCATAACAGTCCTATTAGAATGATCTTAATATGCAATATCTCACTCTCACAACAACTCTATACAAGCTCTCAGCTTGACACCAACAAAACTGCAACAGTACTGTTCCCCTGATAGGGTTTACATATCTGCTGTTAATTGCAAAGTATCGATACAACAAATAGAATAGTAGCGCCGCACAGAGATCAGAGTTCCTACTAATTAAGGACCAAAAATCCCAAATAATAATAATAAATAATAAATTAATAAAAATATTACAATAATATTAATCATATATGCGAATACCTTTGCATTACTTATTTATTTTAAATTACAGACACAAATTAATATAAACTACAAATAATAATAAAAAAAAAAAAAAACAAAAAATATATAAAAATACCTTTACATTATTTATTATTTTAAATTACAGAAAAAATCAATAAAAATAAATAAATTGATAAAAATAAAAAAATAAATTAATAAAAATAATTTTAAAAAAATATTAAAAAATATATACATATATAAATATCATTATAATATTTATTTATTTTTAATTGCAGAAAACATTATTAAAAATAAAAATAATCGCTATAAATAATAAATTAATAAAAACATTAAAATAGTAAAGTACCTTTACATTATTTTTGAAACAAATAAGTTATTTGCATCACTAAAGAGTAAATCGATAATTACAAACGTATTATACAACTTAACCTCCATTAAATGGATCAAATACCATAAGAATCAAGCTGATTTTCCATAATAATTATTTTATTAACACTTATTACATATTGTTGAGCTGTGGTTAAAGGGCTTCAATTATTCATTCCTCAAATTATTGTTGTCAGTCGCTTTCGGGTTGCTGTTTGCAAATAAAGTCATTTGCACAAATTACTCGCTCAGCCACTGATTTATTAACGTGGCCAATTTGATGGAAGCCTGAGAAATGCCAGCTGTCGAATGATAAATGAAATCGATACGGGATTGGCCAGCAGAAGATCTAATGTGACAGGGACATTTAAGCGGGAATACACGGAGATACTCTCGCAAGCAGATGCATTAATAATTTTCAAGAATATTTGCAGCGAAGAGTAGTTGTAGTAAAAGAGCTCTCTGACTAATCAGAGCATTCAAATGAGGATGATGCTTACGCATTCTGATCCACGTCAAAGTTAACCCATTGAAGGAAAAGTTGTGAGGTTTTGAGAACTTTCAGACAGTTGTGCCATTTGGAAAGTTGCTGTAACTGGTAGGAGTCAGTCTGAGAAGCATATAAGTTGAGAATATTCATCTCAGCCAGCAAGCAAAGAGCAATCTTGTTTCTACTCTAAATGGGATAATGGGATAAGTATTGACGAGAGGAAAAAACACAGAAGTAGTTGAACAGAATATATCGAAGTCAGCGTAGAGGTTAATGCATTAAACCTTTCGAATGCCATAAAAAATAGAGTAAACAAGGTATTTGCATGCAAGATATATTTTTATATATTTTTATAGCTCCAGTATAATTTATCTAGTGGCAAATAGATAAAGCTATATTACTTAAAAATAATAATTAACAAAAATATATTAGAGCAAAGCTAAAAAAAATCTACAAACAAGAATCTAAATTAGGTTAGTCAAATGCTAAAGCCATCTAAGTATCTTTTTCACTTTTCAATATTCGTCCCTCTTTACTGATACATGGTGCGAATCACACAAAAAAATCTGTAGGTCATTTGCAAGAACTGCAAGTAAATTAGAGATGTAAGCAATCAAGATTCAGATATATTGCTCAGTCCATATATGATCGACTCACCATTGTCATAGTGGGCATTGAAATTTCTAAGAAGACAGTGGCCCTCAGGCAAACTGGTCGCTGGGCACGTTGAGCAATGATGATAAGCATTTTGTTGAACCTTTTATCAGCGTCAGGCCAATTCATATTGTAGACGGCATCGGAGACACTGAGACTCTGAAAAATAAGTGAAAAATATAACTAGTATAGTAAGCCAAAAATAAAAATATAAATAAATAAAAAAATATTTAAATGAAAATATAAACAAATAAATTAAAGTATAAACAAACATATAAAATAAATACACAAAAAAAAAAATAAATAAAATAAATCTACAAGTGCAAAAAATGAAAAATATAAATATATAAAATCATGTAAAATATAAATCAAAAATATAAAAATTGTAATTAAATTTTTATTTAAAACAAAAATAAATAAATGTAAATACATGAATAAAAATATATATTAAAATATAGATATTTGAAAAAAATTATTTTAATATAAATAAAAATGCAATAAAGAAATAAAAAATGAATAGAAACATAAAAAAAAATAAATAAAAATAAAAATATAAGGAAATAAAAAGAATATTAATGAATAAATATAAACATAAAAAAGTATAAGTAATAAATAGAGTAAAAAGTAAAAAAAAAACTACAGTATTTAAACTAATATAAAAATAAATAAATTTGATAGCAATCAACTCACGGCATTTATAAGCAAGTCGCTGAAGTAGCATATCAAATAGATTTGCACCATTTCGGCTACCAAGAGCACTGCCAGCTTGCACATTACATCGACGCTCAGTCCGATTGTCATTTGAAAGCCCAAAAAGCAGACGAGCAGAGACGAAGCCATAAAGTTCAAGAGCAAAGGCAAGCCAAAGACCTTATTTATGACCTCAGTGAGTCTGGGAGAGAGAGGCCTGGCTTCAAGGAGAAAGACTCTAATATAGATCCCCCCAACTTACCCCAGTAATTTGTTGTGATAGGAGATCAGTTCTTGCAGTACTTTGAGATCCTGCTCAAAGCCATCTCTCACGCGTCCCGCTTGGATTTGCAGCTCAGTTAGCTGCCTGGACAAGTAGTCGTAGTGCATGATGGCCTGAATGAGCACGGCGTAGATGAGAATGTCACCCGAGGCGTGTCCAGCTGTGCAAGTGTAACCCGCGATGGCCTGCAAGATGTACATCAGGCCGAAGCCCAGCCGGTTGGTCACGCTCCAGGGCGAAACAGAGACGTAGGGCATCGACATCGAAGCAGTTGGCAGCTGCTGAACGAAGCGCCGAACGAAAAACTGGATGAGCACAAAGAGATTGTAGGTTGCGATGAGGAACAGGTAGAGGCAGGCGAAGCCCTTCGTAAACATGCGACAGCGCTTCAGATAGCGATCCACCTGATACTGGCGCTGGGTGGCAGGATCTGACGAGGGGAATATCAACTCCATCTCGAGCATCAGCTCATTCAACTGACTCTTCTGCCTCCAGACCGTCAGCATTTTGAGCTCTCCCACCACCACGAACACAATGTAGCCCATGACCATGCAGGACTCCACGAAGTTCTCGCTCTTCTTAAACGAGATGTACACGAAAGCCCACTCCAATCCAAATACAAAGTTCAGATTAAGCACTTGAAATAGAAACACTGCCAGAAGCCAGCGACTCGACGTTGCCTTGTTGGTCACCGACTCGTAGGGATTTATTCCGAGAGTATGGTAGAATACAACAGGCAAGCTCATAAAGTCGTGGAACGTTATATGAGCGATTGGCATCGTTGTCGTTGTTGTCATTGTGATTTGTTAAGTGTAATAATAACTCTTGGAGGTTTTCTAAATAAATATTTATGTTAAAGTAAATATGAATAGAATTAAGTAGATTAGTTAATTATTAGGTCTTATAGTTCATGATCTTTAAAATAATTCTAGATTTTTTATTTATTTTGTTTATTATATTATATTATATCATATTATAGTATGATATATTATATTATTTATATAATATTATATTATATATTACATTATATTATTTTATTATAATTCCTTTGAAAGTGTTCCAGGTGTAGATTACAAATTGTTTCTAGCAAATAAAATTTAAATACATTAAATACATAATTATAGGATTGGAAAATTATTATTTATAATTTAAAGTATTTAAATTATAGTTCACAATATATATGCATTATCATTTTAAAACAGTAATATAATATATACGTACACTAATCATATAATTTTCATTTAAATTCATATAAATTTAATTAAAAATATCATATATCATATCAAACTGAAATCTTTCGCAAGACATGTTTTTAAATAAAATAAAATAATTTCAGCAAAATCCTATTTTATTAAATTAGTATATTCTACTAACTATTAGAGTACTCAAGTAGAGTTTTCTATATTTATAAGCTCATCAAAGAATACCTTCCTTCCGTGTATGCTGAGCACCTTTGTCAAATGAAAACTGAACACAAAATGCATTTCGTTGTAACTGTTGAGTTCAGAGCAATAGGTTGATTCGCATTTTAATGGACTTTTAATTGCCTAGTTAGCGTAACATGTGATTTTACTAAAGAATTTCGAATGACATTCATATAAGAGAAGGAGACGGGGACAGATTTTTAAAAATATTTAGCGTTGGCGGTGGGTGCGAGAATCGATGGATATGTATATGTAAAATATATATTTACTAAAAAAAACATTAACAAATATATATTTTTATATTAGGTATAAATATCCGATAAATCGTATAAGATAAGTTAATCATATAACTTATTAAGGATGTATGTATTTTTTTTATTTTGTTTGGTTAAATATATATTAATAATTTTTAAAGCATTTAATTCTTATGAATATTAAGCTTTTAATATGAGAATTATTTATTTTTTGAATATTTAATACTAAATAATATTCATTGTACATAAATAAATCATAAGTATAAATAAATATAACATAGATTTCTTTAATTATTTGTTTTATACAAATTGATACGCCAATTTTTTTAATTTTTAAATATTTTATATTTATTTCAGTAAGTAATAAAATTATATAAATCGATTATATATAAACATTTTTTAATATTTAAAAAAATTTAAGTAAGATAAATAATCAATAAAAATTTCAATTAAATTTATTTTATTTTACTAAACAAATATATTATATATTTTGTTGTGTTTATATTTTTTATTTTATATGTGTTTTCATGTTAAAAGTTTGCCGCAGATTAATCAATATATCTATATCAGCTAATGATAATATACAATAATTCACTTATATTATATTCACTTCTATGAAGAATGTTGAATATTTTTCTTTCCACAGACTTTCATTTCACTGACTATATAAGCCCACTTGCAACCTTTAACTCACTTTAGATCAAGCTCTATTTTAAGCAGCTTATACAATGTCTCTACAGACTTATTTATTTTGTATTTTTATATACTACCTCTTATACTTGTACTTATATTTACACTTATACATATACTTTTACTTATAGTTATACTAATGAAACGTCTCCTCGTTGCAGGGCTTTGGCATTCTGTTTTGCTTTGTGCTCAAGGCCGAGAGCCAGCTGCGTGGACCCCCCTTCCTGAGCAGCAACGGGAGCAGCCAGAGCAGCTCGCTGAAGCAGGCCAAATTCAACACGAGCAAGACGAGCCTGGACGACAACTACTGCACGACGACGACGGCCAGCATCAATAGTCCCCTGAGCTGTAAGTAGCCTC
Source organism: Drosophila pegasa (assembly GCA_035046225.1). Classification (NCBI taxonomy): domain Eukaryota; kingdom Metazoa; phylum Arthropoda; class Insecta; order Diptera; family Drosophilidae; genus Drosophila; species Drosophila pegasa. The sequence goes on from JAWNOD010000072.1 coordinate 5,081,131, forward strand.
GACCCGCAGAGTATCGAGTGAGAGCGAGTCTCAACCCATTTGCCTATCGCTTGCAGTCTATACGAACCACGACAAGGAGAAGGAGAGCGAGTGCCTGGCCACATCAGCAACAGCCGCAGCCGCAGCCGCAGCTGCAGTGGCTGCTGTGACAAGCGGAGCAGGAGCTGCTCCGCTGCAGGCGAAGCAGGGCCTGGAGCTGTCAACGTCAGCGGCAGGAGCTGTGCAGCTGCCGTTGACAATCATCTCGACGGCGCCGCGCTGCCAGGCGGCCATTGTGAGCACGGCGGAGACGCTGCTCGGTGGCCATCAGCAGCAGCTGCCGCTGACGGTGGCCGCCTCGCCAGCTACGCGCTGCTGTGCGCTGCTCGGCGGGGGCGGAGGAGGAGGAGGAGGAGGTGGAGGGGCTGGTGAGGCGCCCAGTGCCCTGGGCTATGCCTACGACGCCTACACGATGGGCGGACTGACGGGCAGCCTGGGCAGACGCATGCTGCACCACCACCACCAGCCCCACTATGCGGCGGGGCGGTGCGACGAGTTCGTGGGCGTCGAGACGCTGGACATACTGCAGGGACTGGCAGCAGGTAAGTGGCCCGGCAGGTGGCGAGGCGAGGCGAGGCGAGAGGGGAGACTAACCAACCACATCAACCACTTGCAGACAGCATCATTGGCATCCACACGGCCACGCCCCACTACGTGCCGCTGCAGCACAATCCGTACGTGGACTTTGTGCCCAGCCCCTTGCTGCTGAGCATGCAGGCACCGCCGCCCGGCCCGGGCCCACCCACCATCAGTGGCAATCTGAGTGGTGGCGGTGGCGGCGGTGGCTCCATCATGGCCAGCACGCTGCCCACGCCCAAGACGCAGAAGCGAGTGACCATACTGGAGCCCACGTCGCGCACCACCTTCGACCCACTGCTGCCCACGATGGTGGCGGCCGTTGTCTCCACAACCACCACCACGGCCACCACCACAGTCTCGGCGACGCCGTCCACCCAGACCGCCGCAGTGGACAGCAGCCACAGCGCCGGCGGCGACGCGACGCTGGATCGCATCAGCCACGATCTGGATTACCTGCTGAACCGCGGCTGCCTGGATGCGGAGGCGGCCACAGCGCAGCCGCCGCCACCCCCACCACCCGCCGTGGTGGTCAAACAGTGCGAGGAGGCGCAGCAGAGCAGCCAGCTGTAAGGCGAGGGTCGCTCCTAATCTTATCAGTGTAAATAGCTCTACCGAAAGTAGTTTATCAAACTGTAAATAACGAACTATTAGACCTTAAAAATAATCACTTTCATTTCTTTATTTATTTCTTTTTAGTTCTTTATCAATTGTGAATACGAACAACATCAAATCAAATCGATTCAAATAACTCTGTAAAATGACATTCAAAATCAAACTTCAAATCATCTAAACAAAATGAATTTAAATACCAAAAAAAAAAGAAAATAAATAAAAATTAAAAACAATTTTTTAGCTAGATTTACAACAAAGAGAAAACATTCAACATTCAACAAAGTAAAGTTAAATTAACCGATTATAGTAAATATGAATAATTAACCTTAGGTTAAATCGATGTGGGCACAGCTGTGCTTCGGTTTTTTGATTCCATTTAACATTTTCCTAGACCTAAAAAAAAAACAAAAAAAAAAAACCAAAATCAACTCTACAAACTACAATAATTGTATAACTAAACTGAATATTACAGAACTATTTCTGCAACAACAACAAATTATACATACACACACACACATATATATATACATACATATATATATCTTTGAATAAACTCGAGACTCTTGTTATAAAAAATCTAAACGCAAACAAATCGGATTAATAGACATCGAGAGCGGAACAATCCACTGTGAGTATATATGAAATATTATTATTAATTTATTATTATCAATATGGCTGATGTACACATTATCATTATTATTATTATTGATTTTTGTTAACTGAATCATCTCCACTAAAAACTAACCACATGCCCCACAAAGTGGGTCACGTTCTCGCCCCGGATGGCGAAGTAGAATGGATGATCCGCCCGAAAGAACTTTTGCCTCGACGAATTGCTAATCACAATTGGCTTATAGCCTGGAGGGGTAAAAGAAGTGATAAAATATATATGTAATACTCTTTGATAATGCTGCACTTACCTGTTGCTGGCTGCGGCTGCTCTGAGCCGGAACCCGATTCGTTTAGCTCGATGCGCAGCTTGTGCAGCACGTCGACAATCGGCTGATTAGGCACTGAGTGCAGGTGCTTGAAGTTGGCTGCGCTGTCAAAGATCTCCGAAAAACCCAGCTGTGAAAAAGGATGAGTAAGTGGCGAGGGTTGATTAAAAAGTTGATTACAGCTATCTGTACTAATAATATAAAGAGGAATTATTTGGACGTTCGTTTGAATTGAATAGCCTTTAAAACATCTAGACATATTTGAAAACTTTTTTTACCATTAAATTTCTACTTTATTCCTGATGCACAAAGCTCATAGAACCCTTTAAAAAAATGTAAGGATTTGTGTGAAACCCCAATCTATTGAAGCACTATCTAATTGAAGCACCTGGATTTAAAGTCCTCCGCACCTTCACAAGATCAGATCGAGAGACAATTATAGAGAAGTTTAAGTTCACAGTAACAGATCGGCTTTTATATATGACCCATAAATTTATTACATTCAACAGTTTTTTGTTCACATCTTTGGCTTCATTGTCTTTCTCTCTGATATATATTTTTTATATATTTTTATTTTATTTGAAATAGTGCTCCAACATTAGTGTCACATTGAGGAGCTGAGGATACTCCTTAATACTCGTTGCATATCATAAGCAATGCAATAATATATACATGAATGGTGCGTTAGGAACCTGATGAGCATCTCTCAAAAAGAAATATTTATAATTAGCTCAGGAACTGTAAATCATGGTCTAATAAATATTAAAATATTTTTTACAACATTTGCAAAGTCAGGTAAAAATATCTACGCTGTAAGCAAATAATGTAAATTTGCAGGAAAAAAAGTATATAAGAGAAAATGCAAAATAATTATTATCATTATTTCATAAAAATATTTAATAGTAAATATAATGTGATGATTGATTTTCCTATGTTTCAAATGATCAGGGATTTTTTTCAAATTAATCCCTCCGGTCTACATCATCGACTCAACTGCTATTTAGAACTTTAGTGCCAAAAATTTAAAAGATGCTGATAACTAGTCAGCTCTTTGTGGGGGGCGTGAGCATACAGATATCTCAACAGCATCTGACGTGTTCTAGCTCTAAGACTGTGAAAGATGAAATTTTACCCAATTTGCTATGCCCCTCAAAGGAGCATTCGACAAATCGTAAAGCTTTATAAGACCAAGATATCAATGGGTATATCTTTAAGTCTTTAGCATTAATGTTTTTGAAATGGCTTGTGCTCATAGGTAGACGGACAGCAACAGATGGATGCCGCCAAGCCAATATACTCTTTTCACTCTACGAACGAGTGTGATGAATCCAGATTTTCGGATATTTTTCGACTCGGTATTTTTTGGCGATTATTTATAAGGTAGGTCATGTCTCTAAACACCCCATTCCCTATCATCTACGACATCTTCGATTTTGACCTCAATGACAACAACTTCTTAAGCAACCCGCGCACGTGCTGATGTCAACGTCAACAGCTTTACTTTACCTGCTTAAGCGCCTGCCGTAGGCTGCACTCAAAGTCGATGGAGAACTTGGGCAGCAGCACCTGCACGCTCTCCATCTGCATGCGCTGCTGCAGGGCGGTCAGATCCAGAGACCGCAGCTGGGCCTCCAGCTCGGGCAGGGCCGAGGCGTCGCGGCTGTTGGGCAGGATTAGGAGCATGGCCAGCTCGTCGGCGTGCTCGTAGGGCAGCTCGATGGCACGCGCGTTGAGCTCACGCAGCTCCGCGTACTTCACGAACATGTCGTCGTCGAAGAGCATGGGCACGGGCTTGGGCTCGCCCGTGGAGCTGTGGAAGTCGTAGAGGCCCGTGCGGTAGGCGCTGAAGGGCAGAAACCATTTGCTCTGCAGCCGCGCCACCAGCAGCAGCAGCAGCTGCGCCGCCTGCCCCACGTTCAGCTGCAGCGGCTGCTGCCAGCTGCCGCCGCCCACGCTGGCCAGCATATTGTCGCTGATGTAGCGGCGCAGCTTCTCGGACTGCTGCAGGTCGAGGCACTCGGCCGTCGCGTGGAAGTACGTCTGGGCAATCTTCTGGAAGTCGTCCGCAATGCTCGTGCCGCTGCTGGCTTGCAGCAGCAGTCGGTTCTGCAGCTGCACGCGCGTGTCCGCGTCGCCCGTCGCCGCGGCCAGCTCCGCCGCGTAGTAGTTGGCCATCTTGGCGTTGCTGGCGAAGCGCTGCTTCAGCTTCAGCAGCCGCTGCAGCTCCTCCGCCGTCGTGCCATCGGAGCCCAGGTAGAGCAGCGCGAGCGTCGCCTCCAGCAGCAGCGGCGATACAATCACATTCTCATCGGCTGCCGCCGACGCGATGCTGTGGAAGATCTCAGCCCCAAGATTGATTTCAAGTGCAGCACCAGACGCTGTGCTGGCAGGCGCAGCACTCATACTGATAGAGCAATCGGGTGGGCAATCGGGAGCTGCGAAGGAGAAGGAGAGGGAGAGCTGTTAATTTAATGAGTGAAGAATTTGTGGATATATGCATATATATTACATATGTATATCTTTTTATATATGGAGCAGAACTTGGGATGAGCTAGGAACTGAAGGTATTTTAAGTAGAATTAATAATAATAAATTAAATAATAATAATAGACTTAAAATGATGGAAGCTAACTAAGAAAAATATTAATAATATAAAAAAAAATTCTATATCTTTAAGTTTTAGATTTATTGTATAATAATATAATGTAAAGAAATAAGAATCATTATATTTCTTAACACTTTTTTTTTTAATTTTAAAAATATTATTCATTTCTGAACGATTTTTATTTTTTTTTATTTTTTATTTTTATAAATTCGTAATTTCTTAACGAATTTTAATTTAGGAAAGTTTTGTTTTAAGAAGCCATACAATACCACTATGGTATATTAATAATAACAAAGATAAGTTTTATAAAGCCTTAAGCTGGTATAGAGTTAGTCTTAAGTAGAATACTTTGAAGTAACATCGAATATATTTTTAGGAAATGGCGAGTGTATTGCCAAAAATAAAGTTATAAAGTCTTGTCTGACATATTTATAAACATATATAGTGCAGCACTATTATTTTTTTTTAATCCACATCTATTTATAAATATTGCTCCTATACATAATACCCACATAGTAAAGTCTTTTGGTTCGAGTGAAAACATGCAGTGAAAAGTGCAGCGAGATTTCGATTATTCCATGAAGGACCCTGTATATGAAGTTATTTCACTCAATTCTATACAATTTTTATCCGCTTTCTTTTATTTTATTATTTTTCCACTAGCTAAGAACTAGAATTTTTAAATAAATTGTAATGCAATTTCCGATGGGTCTAGCCACTTGTAGAGCTGTGCATGTATTTAAATGTCCATCGATATACCTATATATCGTATATTCTTATTCTTATTTCGACATGTTGAACTCTCCAGCTCCAGGGACGTTTCCTTTAGATACCCCCATTAAGAAATACCCGTACAGCAACTATTATAGTAAACATAAATATTTAGTTTATAATTTATTTTTTTAATTAAACAAAAAAAATTCTCTATTCGCAGTCTTCGATTAAAATCTTATATGCGAATCGAAAATAGTTTACGTTACAGTGAACACACGCACATAATCAATATCCATATGTGCCCTTGCAGCATAATGCGAAACACATGTGAAGACTTTTAATAAAATATGACTTATTTTATGGTTTTCAGATCAACATTTTATAGTTTGGCACAGGCTAGATATACAAGATATAATGGGATGGCTAGAAAAAGTACTCAAAATGAGACTTTGTATCGAAATAAAATATTATTTTATTGCAATCGCATATTGAACACTATAAGAGACTATTTTTATATATTTTCTCATTGTTCAAATTATTTGTGCGCAGATTCCATTTGGCGTTCGATGCGCTTAATTCAATTAGAAAATCTTTGGCCATGGCCTAAAAACTTCGTTTCCCTATAAACATTCGTTTTCCAATTCTTCCATTTCACAGGGCGGTGAATGAAATTTGCAATAATAGGGAATGCACGACTTGCGAATACCGCGTAAGATTTAGGAATTACAAAGAGTTTGAAAAGCTTATAACTTGATATTTCGTTTGAAAATCTTATAATTTGATATTTAGTTTCTCCCTAAAGTTTTTATTGAATGGGTGCCAGTTAAAGTTTATTTTTATCTTACTTGGGGTCTATCAGAAATTATAAATTTAAATTGAAAATATGATTCCCAAATATTCTATTCATATTCTGTTAAACCCACTTTATACACCTTAATGTGTAAAGAATATAATAAATAAATTCATTAATAAAAAATTAAGCAGAAAATCAGAAAGTAGTCGGGTATAACCGATTGCACTATACTTGTGCAGAGTTAAATAGTTACATCTATTAGAGAAGGTATAGGCTTTCCGAATTGCTTCATATTATCTCTAAAGATGTGAAAGACAAAGCTTTATAATTTTTTTATTTATATATTTAAAGAAGTGGAAATTATATTAGATTTTTAATAAATTTGAAAAAATAGCTTCATTTGATTAATGATATATAATTTTAAATTAATATATATGTATATCTAATCATATATCAATCATAATCAATCTATAAGGAAGGCCAAGAATATCAATTCTAAATATAAGCATCATTTCCATACCTAAAAACTCAAAACACTTTTTAAAACGAGCGTGGAGTTGACTATATATTCGAAATTACAAATCTCTAGCTGCCATAACATCTGTGAGTAGATGTAAACAGACGAACTGTAAGACACACATTTCGCAAAACGTATAAACTCTTTTCACTTAGCGAACGAGCAGACGAAAACAATTGCCAGCAAGCCCAAAGAACTTGACACGATTCTCGTTTCGCCCACAAAGTACATAAGAACAGAAGCATAGAACGGAAAAACTTTTTGACATTGCTTGGCTAAACAAACATGCACACATAAAATCTTAAAAGTATATATATTATAAATATATATATGTTATATACTCTCACATAGACTTTCGTTAACTTTTAATCTCACGCGAATCTCGCTCAATAAGATCTCTATGTCGCCCCCACAAAAAGAAAACAACTTAAGAACTTGAAGATATTTCATAGATCTAGAAACGCTCTAAGAGCTATAAATTATATAGATAAATGGAAAGAAAGAAGATTGAATATTTTGCCAAGTATATATTTTACATATATAATGCATTAATTGAAGCATTTTCATTGTATGATATGGATCATATTTAATTATAAAACATATTTTATAGGGTATCGAAATAGTCTCTTCGCCCAGCTGCTCGCTCTGTAAGTAGCTCTACGTAGCGCACTCTGAAATGTTTATTGTTTATTTTGGGTGTGCCAATTTTTGTGTGTGTTTTCTTTAGGAAATTAATTACATCATGAATTTGTCAAAAGTGTTTTTCTTCGGCTTGCAAGCCGAAAACAAAATGTTCTATCTATATGCTCCGATGTAGAGCATGTTTACAGCTGACGAGTGGGCGGTACGGGGTCGGCACTGGAGCCAAGTGCCAGATGTTAGGCACTCTCTACGTTCTCAATGGCTAAGCATGAGGTCACAGCATTAATTTCGTAGTGAACATGATCATAAGGAAAGATCATAATCGCAAGGGGAGCACTATATATATATTTCTTCATTTTCCATATAAATATTATATATATTTATATTTAATTAGATATTTTTATTAGCCAAACAACATTTGTTTTCAAACACTTAAAACACTTCCGGAGTAAACTGTCCCATTTGATATACCTATTATATTATCTCGTCACTCGGAGACGCTCAGTTAGTATTTGCGAAAAGACGAAATCGCTCGGCGCAGCACGAAGAATAAAATAAAATGATAAATAAAATAGATATAAAAGAAGCGGACGCCCGCACGCAGCTTCGCACAGAATGGAACTAAACGCGCTCAGCTAGAGCTAAACACGAAAACGATTCGAACGAATCTCTAATTAAATTGGGCCGACGCTCCGCTCCCCATTGATGACGACACTTGGACGGCGGCGGGTCGGAAAGCTCCGGCCAAGTTTGAATTTTCTGCAACTACTTTGGCCGACGCTAAAAATTTTAATCTATTTTTATAATTTCGCTGCCGCGTAGTCCATCCGAGGGGCAGCAGGCGGGCTGCGATGGGTGTGGGGGGCGGGGTCGGGCGCTGGAACCACTCAAATTGCCGCTGATTGGGATGCTGCACGCCAGCGATGCGACGCCTGATTGAATTGTGTCATGCAGCTTGCGCTTTGTTTTCACAGTTCCATTGTCTAATCAACCTATCTAATCTAGCGCATTTGGGTCGTTATGCTGTACAGTAAAAATACGGCGACACGACCGACAGATGGACAGATAGATGTACATATGTGAGAACAAAGCTTTTATCTTAAATGCTAGCCACACTAATTGTTCACATTGTATTCTTAAATTCTAAATTCACACTCTTACAATATTTGCGTTCAATTGCAATTATATTTCTTTTCCTCTTTTTAATAACATTAATACAAGGTGGGGGACACATCGGTCGCTGTTATTTTCAAAGTGTATGGGCTTTCACAGAATACGTTAATAAATAAATATACTAACAGCCTAAAGGTATGGTAATCCGAAAGAATGATGTGTATTTTGGAACTAGCACACTCCAAACAGTTTCATGGGGCCATGCGAACGCAGCAGGCTGCGTCCTGACTTCGCGTCTACGTTCAACCTCCAGCGGCTGCCAAGCGCAGCTGGGCAGGTCCTCCGGTCTTTTGAGCGTGTGCGTGCGTATGCGTATGCGTCTGTGCGTGTGGAACTGTGTGTATGAATGTGTGTATTAGTATGTGTTTAACATGCGAGTATTTTAAAAAATTAGAAGGTAGAACGCGCCTAGATGCGTTTTCATGGCCGCATGTGGGACAATGCTCAAGTGCACAACAAACAAGAGTGTATATAGATATACATCGAGAGAGGCGGCAGAGGCATGAGTCAGTGGATAAGGACATGCCTCTGCCCACCTTTACAGAGTTGAGGTCTTCGATGCGTTTGGAAGTGACGAAACTAATGGAGCGTGATTTCTTCGATCGTGTAGCGCGGTCGCATAAAAACGTGCAATACGTGTGTGTATGTGTATATATATATGTGCGTGTGTATGTGTGTGTGTATGTGTGTGTGTGTATGTGTATGTGTATATATGTATGTGTATGGCTGGCACTTCTTTGCTAAAGTTAGAAGGTATAGCCGCCCTCGGGCGCCTTTGGCTGCGAAGCATTGAACTCCAGTGCGCCATTGACCTCCTGCGGCGCCAGCTCCTTCTCGGCCTCGTCGTCGCCGGCGCTGAAGTAGGTGTCTATCAAGGCGTAGGCCTTCTTGTAGACCTCCTCGTTCTCGTGCTGCTGCAAGGCCTCCAGCTTATCCAGGCCACCCAGCTCCTCGACCATGAGGCACAGGTTCTCGGTGCCGCCCAGCTTCTCGGCGAGCGCAAAGAGATTCGAGAGACCAGTCTGCACCACCTTTATGGTCCTCGGATCCTTTGCCTCCAGCAGGTCGATGAATGGCTTCAATATCTTGTACTTCTCAATCAGATCGACTATCTGCTCCGGTGTGCCGGACGTCGTGGTATTGGTCACGGCCCAGGCGGCCTCCTTTTGAGCCTTGAAGTCGCCCTTCTCCAGGACGTGACGTATTTGCTGAAAGATACCCGCGTCGATGACGGCCTGAATCTGCTTCTGATTTCCAGCCGTAATGTTGCTCACTGTCCAGGCAGCCTCCTTCACAATGTTGGCCTTCGAGTGCTGCAAGAGCAGGCCGAGCTTCGGCAAGCCACCGGCAGCTATAACCACATCGGTCTGCAACGAGAGAAGGAGAGAATGAGTAAAGCTCACCGACAGCTAAAACACTTGAAACCAATCCGTCCGTTTGTCATTTCGCCTGACCTGTTGATCCGTTCCGGTGACAATGTTGCCCACGCTGCGCAGGGCCGGCACAATGATGCTGGGCTCATCGGTCTGCAGCAGCTGCACCAGGCGCGGCACGGCGTCCGTATCGACGACCGCCTGTATCTTGTTGTTGTCGTCGTCCGTCACGTAGGACAAGGCCCAGCAGGCATCGGCCAGCACCTGAATGTCCTGGCTCAGCAGCAGCTGCGACAGCACGGGCAGCAGCCGCTTCACCTGCTCAAAGGGCGGCGAGGGGTTCTTGTTGCGGCACAAGTTCGACATCAGCCACACAATGTTGCGGAGGAACGACAGCGGCGTGTCATTATTGATCAGGCGCAAAATGCCATCGATGACATTGTGCTGGATGACGATGTCGCGTGCAGCGGGCCCGTCGCCGGCAATGTTGCCCAGCGCCCACACGGCCTGCTCGGCCAGATTGAGCGACTTGGACTGCAGCAGAGCTATGAAGTGGGGCACTGCGTTCTGCTCGATGACGCAGCGTGTCTGGTCCGACGTGCCCGAGGCGATGTTGGTCAGGGCCCAGGCGGCTTCAAACTGCAAAATGGTGCTAACCAAGCCAAGGAGATCGGAATGAGGACCGTCGTCTGTGTGGGTCGTCTAGCTATGTCCACTTACTTGCTTGTGTTCTGAAGGAAGCGTATGCAAATGGGCACAATGCCATGTCCGATCATCAGGTCTATGGGCGGATTGCGCTCGCGGCTGAGCATCTTGCGCGCCTGCTGCATGCCCACAAACTGGCGCTCCGGGTCCTCGCTGTTCATGGCCGCCACGATCTCGTCGACCGACAGCAGCACCGGCGACTGCCCATTGATCTCCTTCAGGGGCGAGGTTAGGTCCTCATCGTTGATGTTGCGGCGCTTGAACAGCTGGTCCTCCTTCTTCGACTTGCGCAGCTCAATGGTCACCTCATGGCGACGCATGCGCGATTCCTAACCGGGAACACCGCCCGAAGTGAGGTTAGAGGCGAAAGGCACTGTGCAAAAGGGCGCGCTGCTTACCTGCGTGTTGATCGTGTTGGCCTTGTAGTGGCCCTGGCGTGTGTTTGCTTCCGATTTGCTCATGTTGGAATAGTTTTCAGTATTTGGGTTTCTCAAACAAATTTAAAATGTTTTTGCTTTGTTAACAAGTGTACAGCTGTAAAGAAAAATGTGCGTGTGTGAGCCTGTTCACAAATGTCAAAGAAATCCCAGATTAATATTTCAAGGGCTGTTGCGATTGCCTCACACGCACACACACATGCACACTTTCGCATGGACGCGTGCACAAAAAGTGCGCCTGTGTGCGTATTTTTTTCTGCATTTCTTTTCTGCCTGCCAATTTTTTCTTCGTCTGCCTGTGCCTTTGCCGCGCTCAGCAAGGCCAACCGGCGGAAGCAACAACAAAGCAACAGCTGCGCCGGCGTTTAACTGTGTTTCGGTACGAGACGCAAAGGAAGATCGAAAGTTCAGCGCCATTTGCGCTCGCCACACTCTTCCTCTCCCCTTCACTGTCTTTGTCTATATTTCCATTCGCTCACTTACCTTTCTTAATTCAGCTGTATATTAAAATAAGATGAACTGGTTGGGTGTGCTAAGTTAACATCAATGGATTTTAGCCGAAAATTTAAAACACTAAAAATTTGAGAGAGTCCAAATGCTGGGCGTGTTAACGCTTCTAAAATCGGAACAAAACTGAAGGATTTACTAAAAGTAGTGCCGAGTACCGCAGGGAAATTGATTTCAATGCCTGCTTTGCGCTCTAAAAGTTCCGTTTGGTTTGAATGAGATGCTTGACTTATGTAGGGATGCCTGCTGTATCGATATATCGTCGCTAGTCGAGTGTGCGATAGTTGATATTGAATAGAATCGATAAATTGTAGGGTAGAAATTTAAGTGATCTCTATAAGAAGAAAAGAATAAAAATACATTTTTTAGTTAATACAGAATTTGCAAGCTTAGCCTGTGGCTTAACAGTGCGCTGTAAAACTCAAAATGGCACTGCACACTGTTAGCAGATCGTTGGCCAGCTGGCTCGATCATACAACAGATGGCGCTCGCGAATTAAAGTTTATTTTTTCGAGGCTGTGAAGAGTTGAAGCAGTTTCATTTGTGTATTATACTATGTAAAAGTGTTTAAAACTGTTGATATATTTAGAAACCTATATTTATTACGTTTTGTGTGTTAATATTATTAAGTATGTGTCGGCTTTACGCTTTATCAACAAATTGCATGTGCGCTCCAATGGAATCCACACCTTTGCAGCCAAGACACTTACCATCCACAAACGCGGAATCTGCAAAGTCAGCAAAGCACTTGCAATTGCTGACACAAAACGAAGGCGAAGTAGGTAAAGAAGGGTATATTAGCTTTGTATGTTTGTAGTTTTTGAATAGTTTTAAGCTATTTTTGAGAATTGGGAACAAAAATTAAATGTTGACATAATAAAAAAAAATATTCGAAGGGGCTTCCACTGGGTTTGATAAATCCTTCTTATTAAATTTGACTCTTTTCTCGAACCACGATTAAAAATCTAAAAAAAAAAAAAACAAGTAAGAAAACTCTAGTCGGGCGTGACCGACTAGGGGATACTCTGAGCCCCGTCGAATCTGTGTTTTTCATAGAATTTGGGCCCGGTATCCAAAATATAACAAAATTCAAAATTGCATAAAATATATATAAAGCTAAATATAAAATTTGGCGTGTCTAGCTTAAAAGATGGGCGAGATATAATTTAATAACTGAATTTCGATTTGGTTTTTAATCGATAACAATTAATTGGGGATAGTAATCGATTTTTGAAAATATACTCGATCTGCGCGTGCTATACACGGGCCTACAAAAAAAATTTCAAGTCTCTAGCTCTTATGGGGGCTGAAATCGGCGCGTTCAAACATACGGACAGACGGACAGGGCCTAATCGATTTCTCTTGTCATCCTGATCAAGAATATATATATTTCCCATTTTCAATGGTCTCAGGGTATAAAAATAGGAAGAGGAAATACTTCCATTTTGCCTAAAGGAGGAAAAGAAAAACCCATTTGAGTTGTAATTCTTTTATATTCGGCTTTAATCTCAACAAAGTTTGTGGAATTTTGCAATGGGATCACAATCTAGGCGGACTTGTTGTTGTCCTGGCTCTTCTGGTTCTCCGCCTCGGCGTTAGCTGGCGAGGCAGTGGTGCTGCCTGACTCCTGGGCGGAGCGTGCCTCGACCACATCGCTGTCCGAGTCGCCAACGGGTGCGGGCGAGGCGGCTGGGTAAGGAGGGAACTGCTGATCCTGTGGGTAAATCGGCTGCTGCTGCTGCTGCTCCTGAGGGTAAAACTGTTGTTGCTGCTGTGGGTAAAGCTGCTGCTGCTGCTGCTGTTGCTGCACATCAGAGTAATCGACAGGTGTCGGCTCCTGGTCGGGCTGACGTGGTGCCTCCACAACTTCGCTCTGCTGCTCCACGTTGACTTGTTGCTGCGGCTGGAAGAGCTGCTGCTGCAGCTGGAGCTGCTGTGGCTGTGGGTAGTAGATGGGCTGGGCTGGAGCAACGGGCACGGGCAGAGCGCGGGCAGCGACCAGGGGAACGCGCTGCACCACCGCATTGAAGCCGTTGACGTCGTCGGCCGTGTAGGTCACCGTGCGCTTGTAGCCGTCGGCGTCGAGCACGCTGTAGGAGCCGACCACGTTGCCGCCGTCGCGGCTCTCCACCTGGCTCTTGATGTCGCCCGTGAGCGAGTCGTGGACGCCGTAGGAGAAGTCGTAGCGCGGCGACGACTCCAGCTCCACCTGCTTGACGAGCGGAGCCACAGGTGCCACAGGTGCCACGGCCTTCACCAACGCGGGACCCGCTGCATAGGTGGCCACGGGCGCCACGGCCTTGACGAAGGGCGAGGGCACGGCATAGGACTTGGCGTAGACGGGCGCTGCCACCGCCTGCTGGTAGACGGCGGCGGGCGCGGCATGGTAGACGGCGGGCGCCGCCTGGTAGGTGGCGTAGCCCGGATGGAAGCCCGAGTAGGTGGCGGCAAAGCCGCCCAAGCAGCACCCGGTCAGCGCCAGCAGCGAGAGAGCAGTGAGGAACTGGGAATGAGAAAGAGGAAGGAGAAATGTTGAAGGAATGAAAAATGAAAGTCTTTTTGAATGAGATTTTGTGGGAGATAATAATATCTTAATATGGAGGAAAATCAAAAAGATATTTAAAATAAAGTAATAATAGAAATATTTAAAAATAAAATGATAGTATAAATATTTATATAAAGGTAGATCTAGAAAGTAGAGAAAGTTCTGGAAGACGGAAGATGAAGTAGGTTCAAGGATCAATTTTGAAGAGCTAGGGGATAGCTGATCAAGTCAGTCAAATAAGAGAACCTAAAGCAGCTCTACGGGAGTAAGTGGAAAAGTAAGGCAATAAATAGAAGTAGAAGAACTTGAAAGTTTTTACTATGTAAGCTAAATTCCAAAAGTTACGAAATTTCTACAACAAGAAAGTGTAGAAGGAGGAAAGTGTAGAAAAAGAAAAGTGAAAAAGGCGGAAGGTGTAGACGGAGAAGAGTCTAGATGGAGAAAGAAGGAGAATGTCTCAGAAGGAGTTGAAAAAGAATACTAATTGAAGCAAGGAAATGCAGAAAGACGCTGGGACTTGATGATAAAAACGACTATTTAATAGTCTCCTTTCATCTCAAACTAATAGTAAAAGGAAGTCAAAGATAAATGAAGAAGGAAATGGAAGACGAAATAGGAAACTGTTTAGGAGAGTCAAATCCATGGGAAGTATCCATTCCTCCTCCCATTTGAGGAGGCAATAGAAAATATGAAAAAATGAGGCAGCTGTGCTTGAAGTGATTAGGAACAGCAAAACGGGCTATGTATAAAGGCCAGGCAGGGTAGTATAGGAAGGAAGAAGAAAGGATTAGACCAGGAGGTAACACCCTTCCTTTAGTTGCCATTGCGGGTAGAACCAGAAGGAATAACACAGAATCAGCTAGCTGTTCCTAATAGCCAACTAATATCTGTTGCAATAGACTTCACTCATTCTTAGACTTATTTTAAATCTAGTTAGGCTAAGGTCACTTCTTCCAGTATTTGACTTAATTTCCTCTCTCATTCTTTGACTTAGCTTCCATCTAGTTAGACTAAGTTGGTCTCTCCCAATATTTGACTTAATTTCCTTCCAGTTAGACTAAGTAGACTTCTCTCGTTCTTTGACTTATTTCCCTTCAACTTAGGCTTAGTTGACTTCTCTCAGCACTTGGTTTAGCTTAAATCTAGTTAGACTAAGTAGACTTATCTCATTCTTTGACTTATTTTCCATCTAGTTAGACTAAGTTGAATTCTCTCAGCACTGGACTTAACTTTAATCTAGTTAGGTTAAGTTGGTCTCTCCCAGTATTGGGCTTAATTTCCTTCTAGTTGAGCTCTCTCTTTTTTTTTGACTGTTTTCCATCTCGTTAGACTAAGTTGACTTCTCCCGGTATTTGACTTCATATCCTACTAGTTAGACTAAGTAGATTTCTGTCATTCTTTGATTTAGCTTCCATCTAGTTAGAGTAAGTAGACTTCTCTCATTCTTCGACTAATTTTCCATCAAGTTAGGCTGAGTTCAGTTCTCCCAGTACTTAATTTAATTCCCTTGCAGTTAGACCAAGTAGACTTCTCTCATTCTTTGACTTAGATCCCATCTGATTAGGCTAAGTTCCATCTAGTTCACTTTTTGCACTGCAGTCGGATATCCTTTGCGTAGCCGTTCTTCCTTACACAATCGTACATCTGTCTAGATGCAATAGGAAACTTACTTTGCTTGCCATTTTGTTGTTGACTTGGGGGGATTTCTGTTCGACTTCAGAGATATATACACACACACACACGTGTTCGAGTTGCTTGCGTTGTTCGGGCAGACACGAGCGAATTATGGCTAGAGCGCGATCCGGTTCGAATTCGTGGTCCTAGACGGATGTCGACACTTGGCGCTGCGAGCGACGCTGGCTAAATGATGTGGTTGGGGCTGCGCGCTTGTCACTTTATATGGATCGGGCGGGTGCCTAGAATTAGCATGGCCATGCCCACAGACACTGTCCACGGGTGCACCCACACACACGCGCGCTCTGTGGCCAAACCGGTAATGGGTACAAGAGCAAGATACAAATGTATCTCATAGATACGCGTTGACAATTGTGTGACAATTGCGCGGCAAACTGGTTTCGTTTTTCGTGCTTTGTCCGCTGACGGCTTTTGTTGTGCGCTTTTTCAAGTTCAGCGCTGCCGGCGCTTCCTTGTAGGCCTATTGACTATTCAATTCAATTAAGCCGATCATTATCGGTCAACAATGCGAACTGCGCTCTGCACTCGTCAATCGTCAATCGTCAATCAGTGCGCCGCTTACATCACATTCCAATTTTTGCACTTGAATTTCGACAATTACTGCGCTTGAGGAGCTCTCTTACCCCCAGCCCAGCCTCTGCCTCCGCCTCTACCTCTGCTGTCGTCTCTCGCTCTCGTCAGTCTTGCCGTTGGGTGATTTGTTCGTCTGTCAACACCTTTGGCACTTTTTTACTTGTCGTTTGTATGTCAGCAGCATTTGCTTCATTTACTGCATGATTTTCAGTTTCAATTTCAATTTTAGTTTCGGCGTCAGCTTCAGCTTCAGCTTGGCTGTTTTTAGGGAATGTATTTGCTCCATTTTCGTGCTGTGTCCATGCCCCACATGTCAACATTTTGTTTATTCACTTGTTAATTGTTGTATTGTCTGTGTCTTCGCTTTAGATATGCCAAACGTAGCGCCGACCCATACCATAAATATCTCTTTAAAGCGGCTCAAGTTTAATCCAGTAGGTCAAAATAACCAAGCACTCATGTCTAAGCATAACATAATTATGTACTATATATAAATACGATTTTTTTGTAGATTATTTCATTAAAATTGGGTATAAAAATTGTTGAGATACAAATCTTGACTTAAGAATGATTACATGCATGCAAGTGTATCTTTAAGATACAAGTTATTATTAATCTGAAAAGAGTAGATATTAAGTTAAGATAAGAGTAGTAGAATAACTTTAAATAAAATACTTTACACTGCAAAAGGTATATATGGTCAGCAAAACATTTAACTAAATCTATAAAAAAATAAAAAATAAAATGAGGTTAAAAATATATAAAAATTTATGAAAATAAAAGAATACATTTTAAAATACAAATTTATAATAATTATAATATATAATGTAATCTGATTAAATAAACTAAAATACAAAATATTTATAAAATAAATGAGGATAAAAATATATATAAATATAAGAAAATAAAAGAATACATTTTAAAATACAAGTTTATAATAAAATGTAATCTGATTAAAAAAACAAAAATATTTATAAAATAAATGAGGATAAAAATAGATAAAACTATAAGAAAATAATAAATATATTTTAATATAAAAAAAAATTATAATACAATTTAATCTGATTAAATAAATAAAAATACAAAAATATTTTTAAAGCATACAATTTAATTTGCTTTTTATCCATACTACATTATAAATTAATATGTTGAATCTATCAGAGAGTTAAGTCTCTCTAAAACACAAATATATTTTAATAATAAAAAAGTATCTATTATTCGTAGTCTATGACTACGGAACTATCTTTTCTTTGTATTCTTGCAGACTTGCAGAATACAGACGTATCTTTCCGATACAAGTGAATACGTGAGCTACAAATGTATCTTTGTCCATTTTTACATGAAGTATATCTTATCATATGAAGTGTCTTATTTATCATAGGTTAAGACATATATATATATAAAGATATAAGAAGTAAATAAGATAAGATATGTATAAATTTATAATTTTATTAATAATATAAATATTAAGTATGCAGTATTAAAACTCTAATAAAATACTAAAAAAAACTAGTCTTTAGATAAAAATAAAACACTAATAATAATTTAATAATAATAACTACACGTATAGAGCTAAAATTCAGTGGAAAGAACATAATTTCAAAGAGACTCCGTTTTGTATTGATATTTTAGAGGGAAATATATTTTCATTTGTGCGTTACCTTCGGGTCGACTTAACAATTAGCCAAGCCGCATTCGAGCCCAATTGACTGCAAGTTTAATTAAAAATCGGAAACATTCAGCACAACAAAGACTGAAGGTCCGAGCACAAGAAACGAAAAGGTTTTTCATGGCAATGGGCCACACGCAGCATCCACGAGGAGGAAGAAGAAGAATAACTGTCAACTCATTTACTGGCTCGGATCTAATTAAACGGCGACGCAATTCAAGGAATTCCGAACCTATTCAAGTGGCCAACTCTTATGGCATGTGTCTCAGTTGGCAGCGAGCTGCGAGCAGCTGAAAGGCGATCGTCGCCGTCATTCAGTTGAAAAATTAAAAGTGCGTAATGCGTTCATAAGTGGATTTCGTTTCCATTCTATTTTGCTGGAGCATATTAAATGCCAATTACTGCCCCCAGACACGTAACCCCAGGCCCATAAAGCGGCCTGGCCAACTGCTGTCAGCTGCCTGCAAAAAATATGTCTCTGAGTAAACGGTATTATAATGCCTGGATGGATATAGTATTCGCTCGAGAAAAAAGCGAAATGTTGAAGGCTTGAACTTGAACTCGAACAGCCCACATGCAGTGCGACAATACACAATTGTTGAGATATATATATATTGTGTATATATATATAAATGAATTGAGCTCAATAAATTATTTGCTCAATGGCGGAAAAAGGCAAGGAAAACAAATTACGGAATACCAAAGGCAATTTGAGGATGGAAAGAGAATCGGCATAAAGATGTTAAGTAAATTGAAGACTTAGTGCATAAAATGTGCTATAAATAAGTGAAAGTAGTTTAGGTATACGATTATAATGTATTTATAAATATAAATATGAAAAAAATTAAAATAATTAATATATACATATATTATATATAATATATATAATGTAATTATACCATAATTCAAATATAAATATTTTATATATTTATTTAATTATTTTTATTTTTATTATATATATTTCTTGTTTTTTTAATCATTTTTATTTTTAACACAATTATTAATATACATTTTATCAATTTAAAATACAACGAAAGAAACTCAAATATCTGTTTTCTATGATATTATATTATACGTTTCGTAAATTCAAACTTAAATATTAATTTTTATTTAAAATTAATTGAAATATCTTTGATCTCTGCTCGCTGAAACATTAATTAGGTTCAAATCAAAATAAAAAATTATATAAAATTTAGAGAATACTGAAAAAGTTGTCAAGCTTTGACTTTTAATAAAATTATTGTATGTGTGTTCAAGCAACGAATAAAATACAACTAATTTATATTTAGTTATTTCTGCAGAAAATTTGGCTGATATATTGAAGATCTTGTTCGTATTTCGACAACTTGAATTTTCTAATGAGAGCCCACATATAGATGCATATTTATATTATATTTAAAAATGTAAAAATTTTATAAATATTCTTATTTCAATACTCCTCCTATGGTGGGGATAAATCTTAAGATCACTTTTTGAATGCTTCTTATTAATTAAACTAATTTAATAAACTATTTGTAATGTCAAAATAAAAAAATATAACAAATTTTAATTTTTTTATTTGATTTATATATTTATCATTGGAATCAAAATAGTGTTAACAACTTTGTTAATAATAAAAAAAATAATTTAAATATATATGTAATTTTTTATTTCTATTTTTTATTTATATATATTTATTCAATTTATATATATATATATATATTTATTAAATTTATATATATATATATATATATATATATATATATATATATATATATATATATATATATATATATATATATATATATATATATATTTATTCAATTTATATGTTCTCCCATCTTCAATGTACTCTTTAAAAAATTGTCCATATAAATATTTATACAAATATTCTCTACGTATAATGAAGATTGACAAGTCAGATAAAATTTCTAAATTTAATATTCTAAACAAATAATTTGAATATATTTTTATGAATTTGTTGACTGTGGTTTGAGTAATTGTGTTGATTGGCAAAGCGCGCTGCTCTAGGAGCCCGACAAGGTCTAAAGAGATGCCAGAAAATTTTGACATACGATTTGCATATACAGATAAAGCAGCACGCAAGCAGCCAGACTAGCTTTTCTGAAGCATATTTGCGACAAGCGAAATTTGTCATGTCGACACAGCTCCAGATACGCATTGAGACTGTCTCCACAGCCAAGCCAGCTCTCGCATCTAATCTGCCAATCAACAACTACGGGCGAAGGCTGAAGAGATTACACGCCTTGGACTTGAAGAGAGAGCTTGAAATGTTGTGGAATTGAATAGAATGAAGAAAAACTAAGTGTATATTAATGAAGTACATATATTACCTTAGTTAACTAGCTAGTTTGGGCTTAGAGCTAAATGTGCTATAGAGTCGAAGACAATTAAATTGCAATAAATTGTAAATAATAAACATCTATTCTTATGTGCAGCCCTGTCGTAAAACTAATAATAAATAAAAAAAATAAAAATAAATAATAATAATAAATCAATCATAACAAGTAAGAAAACTCTAGTCGGGCGTAACCGACTAGGGTATACCCTGAGCCTCGTCGAACCTGTGTTTTCCAATACACTTATATTTAGCGTAAAATTATACAAAAATTTCAAGTTTAAAGCATTATTTTCAAAAAATTGACATTGGCGAGGTTTGAACCTACGTTAACTAAGCAACGCGCATCACCTCTACCAACAACGCCACTCCACTGTCTTAGAAAGCGATGGCAAATGTAAACTAAAGCAGCAGCTGATAATTCAACAAAATTCAAACGTAATTTGCGATTCTTCGAATCGACTAGAATGCGGCATTTGTATGTGTGTGTGCAAGTGCGTGCGCTTGGCGCTGCTGCCATGTGTGTTTGTTAAGTAGCCAAACGTTTTGTTTAATAACTTTTTTGCTATTTAACGGATTTCAATGAAATTTTCGGCATATGATCAACATATTCTATGGGCATATTTGTCAGTTTAGTAAAAGTGCCAACTCATTCGCATTTTGGCTATATTTGAAACTAAACTTCAATTTGGGGAAATTTGGGGCCGGTATACAAAATATAACAAAATTCGAAATTGCATAAAATACATATAAAGCTAAATATAAAATTTGGTGTCTCTAGCTTAAAAGATGGGCGAGATAGAATTTTATAACTGAATTTCGATAATGTTTTTATTCGATAACAAAAAAACGAATATATTTATCGATTATCGAAAATAAACTTGATATGCGCGCTGTATATAGGGATCTACAAAAAAATTTTCAAGTCTCTAGCTCTTCTGAGAGCTGAGATCGACGCGTTCATACATACGGACAGACGGACAGACGGACGGACGGACAGACGGACAGACGGACGGACGGACAGACAGACAGACGGACAGGGCCAAATCGATTTCTCTTGTCGTCCTGATCAAGAATATATATACTTTATGGAGTCTGCCACGCCTCTTTCTGCCTGTTACATACATCCAACAAAAACATTATACCCTGATTTCCCATTTTCAATGGGCTCAGGGTATAAAAATAATAAGAAACAAAAAAAATGGAAATCAATCATAAAAATATATACCAAAAAAAATAATAAATCAATCATAAAATTAATAATAAATAAATAAATAAATGTTGGACAACACAATTTATTAATAAGCACAATAGTTTGAAACCAATTTGAAGTGAATATTTATATTAAAATATTTTTAAATAATTTACATATATTTTAGTTCGAAATTTAGGAATCTATGCGCTTCGGGGCTTAACAAAGAAGAAATAATACAATTTATTGTACTCTTTCATGAGAACAGTCGTAGAAAAAAATGTTAATAGAATGTAGTTTTTTCATGAAAATAGTAGTAGAAAAAAATATTTCAAAATGTAGTTGTTCGTGAAAATGGTAGTGTCTATTAAAAAAAAAACAGAAAAAAAAACTTTACCGACGTTTAGTTGTTCCTAAAAAAATGAAGCTATTAACACGAAAAAATCTGTGCCAAAATTTAGTTGTTCATAAAAATAGTAGTGACATCTGAAAAAAATAAAAAAATTAAATTAGTTCAACTTCACATATTATGTGGAACATATATTGTTTAAGCTAATATTTTTTAGTTGTAAATTGAATATATTTTATTACAGCTTTCTCAGCTTGTGAGGAATTTGATGATGTATATATTGTATATTTCAGCTGAAAAAGTAGACTATTATTGTGCAAGGTCATTTAGTAATCTCCTTCAGTTTTAACTACAGAGAAATTGTCATGAATGAAAAAAAAAAAGAAAAACAAATTATCATCTATCTAAAAAATATGCTGCAGGCCAAGGAATATTCAGCTCGGGCTGCATATCGAGGAGGAAGGACATAAATACTAGAAGGGGACTAGAAAGTCCCCTACCTTTAATATATCAGATTACAGGGTATCTCTCGATTGCTTTGCATTTTAATTGTTGACTTAGCTCGTATTTAGTCGCTGCATAAAAGATGTAACCCGTTAATGATTTCCTGCAGGCGGGGCTCCATTTAGTGGCGTTTGGCGAGCAGCGGAAATTGCGGCAACGGAAATGCAGCGAATCAAATAGGAATGCGACGAGTGCAAAAGCGAATACACTCACGAGTGCAGGGGTGGGGCGGTAGGTGGGGTAGGTGGGGTGGAGGAGACACTTTGACATTTGACAAATACTTAACACTATTTGCCTGGCTTAATAAACTCGTTTTCGTTGACTTTGCCCGCCACAAACGACGGCCGGGCACATAGAAGCCGAGTTGCACGGAGGAGCAGTAAAAAAAGGCAGGAAAAAAGAAATTCACACAGTCAAGGACAACAGGATGGGCGTGGATGGGTGGTGTGTCGGGCTGTAAAATAGCAGAGATACGAGTACGAGGCGGCAATGATTGATTGCACGTTAAAGCTCGAGAGCATCACATCATTTCCTTTTTACACTTGACAGGAAATGCATTTTTAGCTAGCGAAATGAGCAGACCGTGCGAGAGACAGAGGCAGATAGAGAAAGAGAAAGAGAGGGAGAGAGAGATCAGCGAGATATACAAAATCACGGCAAGTGGCGTGAGATGAAGAAGAAGGTGAGAAGTGGTCGACAGTCGCTGCGAATGCATTCGAAGGCTCACAATTTACACAGAAATCAATGTGTGCGGAGCAATGCGGGGCACTCGAATGGAAAATGCTGGCAGGGCTTGCACTTGACTTCGATTCTTCACCCGAATGTGGCCGACAGAACAGGAACTTGAGCCAGTGAAGCTTAAATCGACTCGGGTATCGATCAAACTCCCTCCGGTGACAGGCAAATCCGAGCTCATAAACACCTTTCCGCATTCTGCGAATGAAGTATTCATCGGGGCACTATCGAGCGGCATAATTGCCAGTCAGCTTGGCAAAGACAAACGACCTGAGACGAATCGCATGTATGGCAAACATTTTGTGGATTGAATGGGTCCGCAGAGACACAGCCCCAGCCACAGCCTCAGTCTCGACTCTGCAGATTTGTTTGTCGCCAACCTGCCAGTCGAGATAATCCATCAAAATTGGCGCTGAAACGGATATTCAAATATGCATGGACTGTAGGCGGCGTGGCGCAAGAACAAGCAACTGGAACGAACTACACCTGGGCAGTCAGTTAAGCAGTTTAGTTAGGTTGAGGAAGTGCTAGCAGAGAAAGTGAAAGAGAATACGAGCACATCAGTGAAAAGGAGAATCAAGTTTCACTTGAGCTCTATGCGCCTGCATACCAATTCGGAAATCAATAATGCAAATGGGTAGAAGAGAGATAGAAGCAGAGCCATCGTCAGGGTGTTGCAGCTCGAGTACTCCTCATCGCATTCACTTGATTACAGAGCATCAGTTGAGCTGGGTGCATGGATACATGAAACTAACTCACTGATGCCTGGTTATCAATGCACAAAATACGACTTGAGAACCATGAGAATCATGTTGAAGGCCGTTTGGATGTGTGATTCACTCGTTATTCAACAGCTGCTAAAAAAGAAGGATTGTCATATGGGTATTCAGTGTGATTCTCATGAATTTTTAGCAACTATTTGCTGTACTCACACAGAAACTACATTGCTTTTTTTGCAATGTTACTCTACTTTACTTGCCTGCTGCTGTTCTATGCGCTTCTCATGAATTCAAGTAAGCCTTGTAGACTTCAACTACTTCATTTACTTCTTGAATTCTTTGCTTTTATAGTATTTATTATTCTCTCTCTATTTTTATATCTCTCATTACATTATTTATCGCCTGCTCACGCTTTCTCTCTCACTTTTCGACTCTCCCACTTTTGCTTTCACTTTCTGCCTTATCCACCTTAGTTATACTTTATATATCTGTAACTATATGTTTTTATTTGCTCTCTCTCCGTTTGGCAATCTTTGAATTTTTCTCTTTTTAGTTTCAATCACTCTTTATCCCTTTTCTATTGATTTCCTATCATATTTCTCTCTATTTCGTCTTCCTCTCTCTTTTTTTTTCTTCTGTCTCTCTCTCTCCCCTTCTCTTCTCTCTCTCTCTCCTTCTCCTTTTCTTCTGTCTCTCTCTTCCCCTCTTTTTGTTCTCTCTCTTTCATTTTTCTCTCTTCTCTCTCTCTCTCTTTCTTCTCTCTGTCTCTCTCTATCTCTGTCTCTCTCTCTCTCTCTTTCTTCTCTGTCTCTTTCTCTTTCTTCTCTGTCTCTCTCTTTCTTTTTTTCTCTCTTTTTCTTTTCTCTCTCTTTATTTTTTTTTCTCTCATTATTTTTCTTCTCTCTCTATCTTTCTTCTCTCTCTCTTTTTCTTTCCTCTCTCTCCCTCTCTCTCTCTCACTTTTCATCTCTGTCTACCTTTCTGATTCTTACTATCTTGCTCTCTTTCTCGTTAGCTTTAATTTATTCTTCCGTTTCATTAATTTTGTTATATTTCTTCTTATTCACTTTGTATATTTTTGCTCTTTTCTTTTCTGTTCGTTTCGCCCAATGAAGGATTTATCATATAAAATAAGCAAATTAACGCTTAATATGACTTTACAACTAATTATTTTAAATTGTTCAACAACAAATTTGGTATAAATAGTGTCAAAATTATAAAAAGCTTAAAGAAACACTATTAACAAAAATTCCGATAGTTGTTAAATAATTAAAGAAACATTTCAACACACATCATATATACAATGAAATCAATTAAGTTGATCCGAATGGATATATAAATATATAATAATGAAACCAGTTTCGGGGCAACAGACAATCAAATTAATCAATTTTTCGAATTACGATGCGATTCGAATTCGAATGGCGTCAACAAAAACTGAACTTCGAGTGCGCCAAGCGATCTTTGCAGATTTATTTCTATTGATAGTTTTTTCCCCCGCCTAAGCCTTTGGGATTATGCAATAAATAAGAGACCAAAGAGCCAAACGCGATGACGAGTGATTCTGGCCGTGGTTAGGTGTGGGAGTCACGGGCGAAGTCTGAGGCGGAGTCTGAGTCGGAGTGTCCCAAGCTGTCTCCCCGGCACCTACGCACGACGAGGGCTAATTATAGGGTAGCTAAGCGGATTTCGTCTGTGTGTCTAGCTGGTTATTCATAGAATCGCATTCGTGTGTACTTTGATTGAGATTGATGTCTATTGATAGCAAATGGCAAGCACGTATTGTAGGAAAGCTTAAAACAGCTTAGTTTATTAACGGTATACATACTTAGCGAAACTATAAATATTATTTAACTGATTGGGAAATAAATATTTCTTGTTATTCGTACAACAGCTGAAGAATCATAAGAGAACCTCAAGAGACAAAAGCAATCGTAGGAACTTTAGAATAATTATTTGATTGACTTTTCAGATACTCAGGATGACCCTATTGAAACGTAGGACATGCTTTAAGAGAAATTAATAAGAAACCCAAGAGAACCATACACGAACTGCAAAAGAATCACAGCAGAACCACAGGGGAACTTAAGGAGGATGCTAGAAACGCTATAAGAGAATCTCTGGTAAGCCCTACAATAGTCTTGAGAGAACCTCTGTGGAACCCTGAGATAAACCAAGTAAAACCCTATCAGAGAACTGACCGTAGGCCAATCATAGCACATCCTTTGAAGAACTGTAAGACATCTCTAAGAAAATTGCAGAAAAATGCGGGATACATCTAGAAGAACCTTAGGAGAATCCATGGACAACAACATAAAACTCCCAGAAGATCCGCAGGAGAGCTTAAGTGGAGCCACAGAAGTGACATAACAGAACTGCCGTGAATTCCTAAAACAACCTCAAGAGAAGCTCAGTAAAACGTGAGAACATAGAACACCCATAGAACAACTCAAGGGAAACTCTACGAGAACCCTAGGAGAATCATAGAAGAGCTCTGGGAGGATTTTAAAAGAACACTAGCGGAAGCTTAGAAGACGTCTGGGAAAACCATAAGAAACCCAAAGGATAGCCCGAGGAGAACTCTAAGAGAACCCTTTAATCACCTGAGGAGAAATACAGGATAATCCGAGAAGAGCCCCAAAGGTACAATGGAACGATATCATACAACTTCCAAGAGATTAACGGAAGAACTTTGTTAGATCCACAGGTGCAAGTCAACAGAACCTCCAAATAACTTCAGTAGAGCTTCACACGACATTATCGAATTGTTGATCCATATATTTAAGGCTTTCGTGTAGCCTAATTTCCTCAAGAATTCCCTATCAAGCCAATATCTATTTCAATAGATGTTTCATTGTTTCAATAATTATGAAATTCTCTGCAGCAATAGTTATAGATTCTGGCATGCCTATGACTTGGCTCCCCAACTATGTTTCCCATCCACTCTCTTCGTCAATTTAAATAAATTGCATGCAGCTCTTCTATGTGTATATATTTAATACATCAATATGTGGAGCTTTGGAGCGTTAATATTTGTGCACATCGTATTTTAATTAAAAGCAATTTTCACAATGTCAAACAATGTCAGCGCGCAGCGTTAGGTATTTTGCATGGCTGTTGAAAGGTGCCTCCCCTCCCCCCTCGCATCGCTTTAATAAAGCGCGCATAGCGCATACGCCCCGTGGCCCAGGATCTGCCGTTAAAGTGTCAACGAGCTTGTTGACGGAGGTGTCGCTGACAAGTTGCTGCGAATGGCAAATGGCAAAAGGCAAAAGGCAAATGGCTGAATGCCGAACAGCATTAACGTTGCCAAGGACCTGCTTAGCCCGTTACCCCCCAAATCCGGCGCACGTGAACTGAAAAACAACAACAGCAGCAGCAGCAGCAGGAGGAGCAGCGGCAGCAGCGGCAGCGGCAGCAAAAACCCAATCAATATGCAGCATAGTCAATATTTGTGAGAATGCAGGCTCGGCACTCAGCTTTCCAGCCCATTGAGAGGCGATTGGACCGTCTAGCCCTAAACTGCAATTGTTTGACTATTTGCCGCCGGCAGAGATTAAAGTGCAGGCGGCCCAGGATGTCGACGCCGGCACCCAAGTGGCATCCAGGTCCAAGAGGGCCCTACACAAATTTTTAGGCATTAGCAAGGCGTGTGCTCCCGTCTCGTTGTCTCAGCACTTGGAATGTCAACGGCATTGTTCCGCACTCTGCTTCAAGTGGGCGTGGGTGGGGGCGAGGGCGTGGGCGGTGGGCGTGCCTGTTGGCAGACAGACGCAAATGCAATCAATGCTCCAGGTTCTGGTTGTTCATCATGTTGAATTTGATGTTGAATGTGAGATGTCGTTGTTGTTGTTGCTGCTGCTGTTGCTGTTGTTGCTTGTTGCTGTTGTTGACGCCGACACTCAAAACAATCAGGCAAGCCAAAACAGCATGCATGATGTGTCAGACGTCGCGCTCTGCACTTTTTGCCAGCACTTAGACGCCTTTAAATATGCAACGTTGACAAGTGTATATGCACCAGGTGCTCCTGCTTCAGCTCCTGCCTTAGCTCTCCCGCCTCCACTCCCGCCTCTACTCTCTCCTCCCCCACTTTGCCCACTTTGACGATGCATCGTCGCACGGATTTCTGTTGTGCTAAGCATTTTAGCAAACCAATTGAAGCTGATTTGAACTTGAGTGGGAAAAGGCGAATCAACTTGGAGCACTTTCGCATTCCGTCACAAAATACTCAATAGAAGACTCAAAGCAATTTATTTCTAGTGAAAAGCGAAAAGTTTAAATCTCAATAAAATTGATTAAATTCAGTTTGATTATGATGCAAAACCTCGGATATTGATTATTGATTATAATGTTATGTGTGGTGTATCGATTATCGATTATACTAGCACCGTTGCTATAGACTATCTCTTATTATATTAATTAATTATAATATTATTGGTATACTATTTTAGCTTCCTTAATATTAATATTATTATTTATAAATTCTTGGCCGTTTCATACATTTTTTAATTGTATTTCTAATCGACTTTCTTTTTTTCTTCCAGCTGAATGGCATGTTGAATCGACGCCTGCAACATTTGAAATGCTTATGTGGAGTTACGATTGTCAAAAGGATAGGTAAGAGCTAGTAATACTATTCTACTTCATGCTTTTTTTTTAAGTTTCAAGTATTTTGTATATAATTTATGAGAATTCTTAGGGAATTACTATGAATTTCATAGTCTAACGAACACAGCCTCATTAGAAGAATATCAATTATATTTAAATTAATTTGAAAACGGAAATATCATATCCAAATGATTTTCCAACTGGATAATATTTGGCCATACGAAACGAAAGAAGACTAGTCCACTAACATTCTTGAAATGTTTGAATAGATTGTTCTGATGCATCATAGCAAAAAAAATAAATAAATATTCGGTCAATGCATTTATTACTATAAAATATGCTAGCTAAAGATGTGAAAAAAACCTTAAACCTGGACGCAGAAAGCGGTGGACACTGATTATCTATAGCACATAGATGGTTCCACTTTGAAGATAATTATAGTTGAAGTATTAAATATGTGGAAAACATAACAAAGTTACACAACACAATATTATGTTTTGAATCTGATAATTTTTGACTTTTTCCAAATTCTAGGCTTCAAAACATAAAATGTCATCAGAGGATTCTTGTTTTTATCCATCTAAAATATCATGCACTCAAATTTAAGTTTTTTAAGTGTCTATCTCCTCTAACACATTTAACAAGTCACTTCGAATATAATGAACTCTTTTTATCCTCAAATCTATCACCAACAGCAGCATTTTATGATAATATTTATTATTATTTCTATAATTATAATTTATAATTAAAATGTAGGTATTAAATTTTATTTCTAATTTATTATTTAGCTATCCTTTCATTCAACTGTTGTCAAAATTTGATTGCCAAGCGTTCATTGCGAAATAAATATTTATTTAAATGTATCTTCTGGTCATACGTTGACCTAACCAAGAGCAAATAAATAGTATATTTCCCCGTCGAAATGGGAATTAGCAATTAAATGATCCAAATCAAAAATCATATTTTAGCAGCGCTAATCTCACTTTTGCCGAATTCGCATGATGACCCAAAAATTAGCTGAAAATCCATTAAAGACATATTTTTCTTTTTCGGCTGTGCACAGGCTGAGCTTTTGCATAATTTATCGATTATACGGAGTACCCCTGTTGCACATGAAAAAACGATGAAACGACGCGTTAAGCTCACATAGCGCATGCATTATTAAATGCTCCCTCGAGTCTATTTACGAAAATATAATTTAAATATATGTTAAGTGTTTTAGACAATGAAACACGAGAACAGAAAAAAAGGTCGGCTGCGAGATACTCTGTACCTTAGAAAAAAGAGAGAAAGATAATTTGACTTAATCCTTCAAGCTCTGGCATAAATTTGTGTATAAGCAATGAGTTCTTGGTAAGAAAATGAATAATAATAGACCCCGAAACTTAAGAATCTTTAAGCATCTTTGCCTTACCCAACAGTCTACAAAATCCTCATTTAATTACCAAAGAAATTCCAAAGAATATGGAAATATAGATCTATAAAAAACACCCTCTTTTACTGTATATAATTTATCATAACAAAAATTAGTAAAGCAAACATTTTTCTAGGCATGAAATCAATAAAATTTTCATCAATTATCAAATGGCCTAATGTGGCTTGGGCCGCCACATGATTTGCGCGAAATCCCCAAACGAAAATTCGTTGACAAATTTGACGGCAAATTGTTCCACATGTTAATTGCATGGAACATGATTTCCGTGTGGGTCTCCGTGGTGTTCGCTCTGCGGAAAGCGAACAAAGCACAGGCGAGTTAATTGCATAGCTGAATTACGACTTAAGGGCAATATTAACATGGAAATTATGGACATGGCGGCCAATGAAATATGACAGACACCAGCAAAAACAAAAACAAAAACAAAGACGAAAGCT
Source organism: Drosophila pegasa (assembly GCA_035046225.1). NCBI lineage: Eukaryota > Metazoa > Arthropoda > Insecta > Diptera > Drosophilidae > Drosophila > Drosophila pegasa. The sequence continues at coordinate 5,111,564 of JAWNOD010000072.1, forward strand.
AGACAGTTATGGCTGCAACTGTAAGAAGTGCAGCACTGTTAAATACCGTGTAAAGTTAAAAAAAATTTGAAATTTTTTTTTTACTTAAATTCAAAATTTAATTTTATTGTATACCAAATGAAATTTTTTAACTGAGAGAAGCCTTAAAATATATACATACATACATAAATGTTTTATTATTATACTTATTATTTATACTTATATATTGTAAATACCTAAGCTAAAAAAAAACAGCATAAGCTTTCACAATCTCTTCAAATTAACTTTGATATAATAATAATAGGAAAAAAGTTAGTTTAACTTAATTTATTTAATCACTTTTATTAATTGAGAATTAATTAAAAAATTGTTGACCAGCTTAGAAAAACTAAAATAATTTTTACCCTAATTTATTTAATCAATTTTATTAACACTTTTGATCAGTTTAGAAAAACTAATATTTATTAAAAATTTAATTAAAAATTTTAAAATTATTTTTAAACAAATATTCTAAAAAAATATTTAATAAAAAATTAATTCTTAAATTGCTGCTTAAGTTTGCATCTGTCCATTTTCTAGTTTTGTATAATTTTTCTACTAAAATAAATATAATACAGTTTATATATACAGTTTATATATACAGTTTATATATCTCAATAAATGTTACTCTAATATTTATTTATATATATACAACTTTTATATTTATTTTTACAAATTAAAAAGTAGAAAACATCTCTCAAATATTGTAAAATAAATGTATAAATAACAATTCAAGCATTTTAAGCGCCACACTAAATATTTAAAAATATATTCTATATATTTTATGTTTATATAAGCAGTATTTATATTATATATATACTGATATACCATTTTGTCTCTTCATTTACAGGGTATACGTAATAGAAGGCACTAAAAACAAATGGCAAAGCCAGGCCAAATACAGGCACTAACTGCCCAACCATGGGGATGCCTACAAGCTGCCTGACACAAAAACAAGAAAATAATTTTCATGCAACAAATTTTTGTGATTTTTGAGCAATGAACCCGGAGCGGAGAGGAGAGGCAAGAGGCTAGGACTGGGACTGGCCACAACGAGGATTGCTGCCAGGCTCGTCGAGTGCTTCTATATGGACCGAAATTGTCCGAAAACTGCGCCGCAACGGGGAGTTCTCTGCACTGGGCAACCATTGACTGGCTTTCTGCTAGCCGCTGCTGGCGCTGCTGCTGCTGCTGCGGCTGGTTTTTGCTCCTCTCTGTCAACTGGCTGCACGCATTGCATACTTTGCGGCGTTTAGAGAATGCAAACAATGCCCCGAACGAGACTCAAAAATAAAAATAAAAAAAATATTAAAGCGAAGCTGGACTGCAATTTTATATATGGCCCTATGATTTATGCCATCATCATAATAAATTTATGTGATTTATCTAAGCCAAGTCGGGATTGGCAAAGCATTTTTTTGTTCATACTTGTTATGCCATGCTGCGGTAGCCGACGACGAAATTATCTCCCCTTTAATTGTAATGCAATTACTTCATCTGTGTGTGTGTGAAAGTGTTTTTGTGTGTCAGGAAAATTCATAACTTTTTGACAGTTTTAGGTTGGCATTTGCTTTGCCCATCGCAGTCAGTTAGGCAAAGATGGAAATAAAAATTTGGACAATTTCCTAAAATTCAATTTGGACTTTATTCATTGTGTATGAAAACAGTTGATCCAACAGTGATTAGCAAATAAATATTGTGAATATTTGAAGTGATCTTTAATCTTAAGTGATGCATTATTTGTAAAAGTGAAAGTGACCGACTAGGAGATACCCAGATCAAAGCGTTAAGCAGCTTTAAACATTATCATTGTGCAAGAAACATATTTGGGGCAAGGAAATCAGGTATTTTATATTATTTTTATTTTTATTCAACTTAAAGCGAGCATAGGTCTGCAACCCTCTGTTAAATGGAATTGTGCGTCTCAGCACATGTCTCGTATGGCCAAAACAATACAGCAACAGGAAGCTGTCATCAGCATTCGAAATAAAATCCGTTTTGGGCAAAAGCGCTGCATCAGCGTATTTGGGTCAAGTCTAGTTTTATTTGAGCAAAAAATCGTACAGTCAAAACAAATAAACAGAATATCTTGCATTTATGACATCGCACAAGAAATATATTAAATCATCAACATATGCGCTGTTAATAAATTTCTTTACTTTACTTGAGAGCCCATTGATAGTTGAGTTTAGTCGCGCGTTTTATTGGAGACAGACTTATACTAGAGTAACGTTTATAATTGGTTGATATTTTTTACAAAATAGTCTGTTCATCAAATTTTCCACCATTCTAACTCTTTCATAATAATGAAGCTCCTTTTGTTTCAATAGTTATATAAGTAATAAGTAAAAGTAAATAAAAATAAATAAGTAGAATCGTCCTATTTAATTTGAAAAAGATCCGCAAGCTGTTGTCAAAATATCATTACATCCACTGAAAATGACTGTTTGGCTCTTTGGCTCATATGTCTTTCAAAATTATGATTGGAAGATTGTGAGAATTTATGTTTTAGAATTCGCGGCCATATGAATAAAGTCATATTTATGACATTAAATGTCAGAAAATGTCCCAAGTCAGTCCGTTTCATTGATATTAGAAATATATTTGATGTATTATAATTTAAGCTTTTATACTCTGAGAAATACTCCCAATATAAGTAGATAATCAGACAAAGTGACGGACGAATGGAAATACAAATAAATAGTTATATATCGACTCGACTGTGCAGCCTGCTAAAAAAATATGAGCCCGGTACCGCCTACATCTGTCTGTTAGAAAAAACTTTTTACCTTTTTTTCAGGACAAATTTTTTGTTTATTGTAGATTTATTTCAGACGAACTTTTAATCTAGTCTTAACATCTGACTTGTGTTTTTGTGTTAATTACATAATGATGAAGTCTAAACTGGTGAGGGTTAGTAGAAATTTAAACGTGTGAACCGGGTTTTGTAGGTGGGAAAAGTGGGCTGAATATGTGTATGAGTTATGTTCGCTTAAGTCTGAATATGCCCAAGTCATACACTTAATATCCTAAATTTACATTTTTAATGAGTTCAGCTCATCAAAATAAAAATGTATTAAAAAGCTCTGGCATTATTATTAATAGAATTTATATTACTATTATTATTTTGACTAGAAAAGGCAATAGCTAACCTTGTGTAAATATTCTATATTTTATCAAAAGTTTCAAGTAATTGTTAATGTATGTTTAAGGGAAATTGAGCACAATAAATAAAATAAATACATACATAAATACATACTGTAAAAATCTTCGGCCACATTAAGTTAAGCTAAAAACTATAATAAGTCTAATAACTAAAATTAAATTTAAATCCAAATCCTTTTAAACGACTATTTAAATTCTTGATTTCATAATATCTGTAGATAATCAAAAAACTTTCATTATAGTCTGTAACATTTTGCCAAGCCCAGGCGCATTGACTTGGCATAAAATTTGAGTTGACATTGAGATTTGGTGTCAGCTGCTGGGGCCCAGACATTTGGCCGTCTAAGTGATGCGGGAGAGTTTCGAGTCGAAAAACAGCCAGATTTTGAGTGTTATGAATATGCAAATGACAAACGGCAGATGGCGGATGGCGGCTGGGCGAGGCGACAATTTGCGTCAGGTGCGACTGTCGTCGAGGCGGTTCATTAAACTGCCGCTGCCCGAAGAAAGTGTGCAGCACTTAATTAGCCTGCTGGTCGTGTGTGTCTATCTCTCTCTCTCTCTGAGAGGACCCCCGACAAAAGTTTAATGAACTTGCTCGGCGTGGGCGTAGGGGCGTGGTCATGGTGGTAAAATCAAAACGTGGGCAACAGGGACTCCGCCCCAAGGCGTCTGCACAAATTAGTTACAGAAGCAAAGGCGCAAAAAGGATATGCGCAAGTGGTCAACAATTATGAGGGAAGGAGCAGAGTGAGGAGGGGGGCAGTCGTCAGACACGGTCTAAGGCAAACAGGCAGCAGCTGCGACTGCGACTACTACTGCGACTGCGACTGCGACTGCTGCAAAGGGCCTCAATGAATGACATTTAATTATTTCATCAAGAAAGCAAATAGCCCAAGGAGCAAACAATCAACTGGCGCCCAGCATAAGGCATCGGCATATTTTTCTCGTTCGTCCCTTTTCTTATTACATTGTTTGTGATGCGAGCCCACATTATGCTCTTAGCAGACGCAACCATCATCCGCAATGCCGAAATGCCGAAAACCAACCAGGCAGCAGCTCAATATTTTCGCCCTTGCCCTGTGCCCAAGGATGCTCGACACCAAATTGTTTGAGATTCATGGAATTAAGGCGGGGCACTCGGGCACTCAGGCACATCAAAGGAGCAGCAGGCGAGAAGGCCAGCAATTCCTGCATGCAGGTGTTTTATAATTTCAAAATTTCCTCTTTTTGGATATATTTATATTTTATATATTATATTTTGTTACGTATAATATATATAAATATTTCCACAGTATTCGATATTACATATTCTACACGATATACATATTTTAGTTCTTAATGCATTTTTATGAAGAAAACGATTTTTTGTATATATTTTTACCTTTTCCCACACGTGTATTTTTGATAAAACTGCCAGAGTATTTACAATAGTTGGACTTTTTCTCCTTTGAAAATATAATACACGATTTTATAAAGGTAACTTAATTTAATTATAAGCTATACAATACTCCATTTGCTTTCTAAGACAGCCGAAAAATACGTGCAAGCTGTCTCAGACTTATCAGCATTGCTAACTGACTCATAAACAAAATTTACTCCCATCCTAACATACTTGCCAGTTGAGCCAACACAAAGGAAGGCACAAAAGTCTCAAGTGTATAGTCCCATCTTACTTACTCAATCTCTTTATTTAACTTTCCTCTAAATATTAAAATAACTTCGCAGCTCACTAAAAGCTTTGTCTTCATGAAGACGCTAGTCCTGTTTAACATCTTTTGATTCTATGCTCTAGTAAAGGTTGCTGTATAGTGACAAAAAACTAGCAAAATATTTATTATTTATTTAAATTAAAAATCACAAGTTTATTACACCCTGAATTCCCATTTTCAATGGTCTAAAAATATAATAGAATTGAATTTTATTACTGTAAAACTTAATTTTAATTTAACTGTCTTCTATCTGTAATATATGTAAACATTGATCCATATACAATTCGCCTGGTTTTTATAATACAGTTGCATATCATCCAATCATGTCAATCGCTTCGATTCGTAATACCATACGGTTTTTAAATAGTTTTAGAAAAGGTTTTAGTTTTAGAAACACGTAAAACTAATTGTCTCTCCGTTCATATATATTGATTTAAATATATTGTTATATTTAAATATATATTAAATACTTTTAAAGATAAGTTAGATTAAGTTAAGTTAAGATACTATATTTCAACAGAAGGGAGAAATAATATAGCCCATGCCAGAACATGAAAAATGGTTTTATTATCTTCACCAATGATGTCCAGCAAAACGCTTAAGTATGAAATCATCATTGTTATTATTTAATATCAGATAATGCTGAAAGTCACATGCAGAGATGAGCTGTAGCTTTCAGGTCTATCTTTATATTAAATTATAATAAACGTTTAAATAACAATAATTTTTAAACGTTTTATGATCTGTCGGAAAACGTTTTACTTTGATCAAATGGTAAATACATTTAAATAATATAAAGCTCAATTTAAATTGCAACGGAATTGTCTCAATTATCTCCCTCAGGTCTTGCTACTCTTTCTTCCATTTATTCTTCATTGTCTGATCATTTTATATTTAATTCAATACTTAAACCACTCACTTACTAAAAACCTAATCAATTTAGAGGAAAAACTCGACACTCACCTTAATTAAGTCTAGTTACAATTAATTTGTAGTCCTCCACTGCAGCTTTCAGCGCTCGAGGATCTTAAGCTCTTATCACGTGCTCATACCATCAATTAATCAAGCTGCGCGGCCAAACTAATTATGCAACATGACAATCAAACTAGAAAAATGGAAGACCAAAGGAGACTGCGTCCCCCTGCTTGGAGTGCTGTCGCAGGACGAAGGACATGCTCGAGGGGGCCTGCGGCAACTATCTGACCTCGCGACGCTGCTGTCTCTGACAATTACGCAAATTGTTGTTGTCATTATGTAAACACTTGTTTATGTCAAATTTGACATTTGATACGAACTGCAGACAGGAGCCACTGTACGTGCGTGTGTGGGCGTGGGGCTGTGCACACACACACACACACATATTCGAGGAGGAGATTTCGGTATAGGCAAAGACAATGGCCCGTCTGACCTGTCGGACGACAGGTGCGCTCGGACATGTCCATGCTACAGTTGATTAAGTAGGCGCCGAGCTCGACGAAATGGTTTTTAGATGGCGCCCACTCGATAGCAGCTGTCGGTGCTGTCGGCCAGGTGGCAGAGCCACCCGTTGATCGGGTCACAGGACGTGCCAAATTATTGACAGCGTGACGCCAAGGCCTCGCTTGCCCTCTGACTGCCTGGGACCTGGGATGGTGGGTTGATTAATTAGAAGCCAAAGCCAACGGGCTAACAGCAATCCTTCCGACTGACGTCCTTCGTCCTTCGTCCATCGTCCTTCCATGTGCGTGCGCCAGTGACCGCGTCATAAGTCGCCAGGGGGCGGAGTCGAGTCGAGTCGAGTCAAGTGGAGTCGAGCTGAGCTGGGTGGAATTGAGTTGTTCATTAACACCAAACAAAGATACAACCAACAGGCGCTGGCCACGCTCATCATCATGGTTGAGCGCCTCATCCGGTGTTTAGGCAACGCACGCTTTGATGCTTGCCCTAAATTGTTTAACTTGGACATGCCCATATTTGAAGTACCTTATTTAATCGAGCTGCGTATGTTGTGTTGCCTCTGCAACTGCTGCTGCTGCTCCTACGGCTGCTGCTGCTGCTGTTGTTCAAGTCAATTTCCGTTGTGCGAACTCTACTCTCCGTTTTGAACCGAGTGTGTGAAGTGGCGCTGATGAATCGTGAGTGAGCAATGGGTGTGGAATGCTTATATAGGTATGAACTTTAAACTTCAACTTGTAGGTAACTTGGGTGAGATTTGATATGAATTAAGGTATAGTTGGTATAGGAGATAATGGATTCTATTCTTATACAAGTTAATTAATATTGAAAAAACCACAATTATATTTAACTATATATGGAACTATAGCTTATCAGTCATAAAATTAATTTTAAGGCAAATAAATGTCTAGGACTATTATCAGTATATATAATATGGTCAGGAGCTCAAAAGGCTTGTCAGGAGATATACAAAAATTGAAAGACTTAAATCCAAAATCAGAAAACAGATAGAAGTCATAAAATAATCATTACTAAAGGAAATTGTAGAAAATAAGTAGGTACAAAGACATATACTACTACTACTACTCTTCCCTTAATAAGAAAATAACTGAAAATAATAATATATGTATGTAGTCAGCGTGTACTCAGAAAGTGTTTGGCTTTCAAAGGAGTTGAAAATGGCGTCTTATGTTTTAGACTAAGTCTATTCTGCTTGCATTTTCCCGCTAAGCACATATATGTTAGAGTGGAATGACAGAGAAGCTGGGAAGATATGAACGCTGTCGCTAGTTGTTTGTGAATACGACTTCGATACACATCGCAGCTCTCTGCGCTTTCTAAATTTACTCAATGGAGGACAATCGTCAGACTTCGACATGTGCATTCTGTGGTCACACATATGACATGAAATAATTACTGTTCAAGCATGAAGATGTGATGATGATGATAATGACGACTGCCACTTTCTAACGTAATCGAGCGAATTGTGGGTAAACAATGAGGAAAAACAATTGAGGATTAAATTGAAACATTGCCCTATGCTGTAACTATATATTATGGCAATAAATATAAGATATTATATAAGAATTCTATATAAAATGCGTCGATATTCGGAGTGGAGAGTGTTGAATATTTTCTATATCGTTCGAGATATTGTTATAAATTTGTTTCCAATTTGACTCTGTTTTATTCTCTTTAACAAGGAAAAAGGTTGAGATCTGTAAAATTCCAGTAAAGATTTTTAAAAACACTTTGAAGAAAAGCCCACAGAAAGCGGTTGTTACAAGTTGGTTATCAGGATAGCGCATTGAAATTCCATATTATTTTTTTATGTATATAGTAAACTACCTATCTATGGAACATATTTTCAAAGCAGATAAAAATGTCTTAATTTTCCACTTCATATATTAAGACCTAAGACCTAAGACTTAAGCCGGAATAGACATTTACAAAACAAAAATTATAAGAATCTTACTCATATCCGGCTGTCAGTCTCAGCTAGCCATTAACCTGCTTAATAAAACAAAAAAATATCCCAAGAAAATATTAATAAAAAAAAATTAATTTTAAAATTTTGCTTTTAGCTCATGCAAAAAGTCAACTCCTAACTAATTTAAATTTTTAAATTTAATTTAAAGTCTGAATTCAACTAACTTAAGCCAATGCTAAGGCTTTATTTGCTAGCCCGTTGCACTGCTTCCACCTAATAATAATCCATACCTACGCTATTAGCTATTAGCTAGCCAGTTTTGCAATGCTTTAACTGCTTACCTCCGATCATATTATGTCGATTGGCGTATCCTTTTATTTGCCATCCCCTTGGCGATTGGCAGTCGTTGGCATAAACAAATGCTGCAGCACGGCCAAGTGAAATGTCTTATCGCTTGTCGAGGAGACTTTACTTTCCTTGCTACTTAAACAATACAATTTTACGAGTTGCCCTCCACGCCCCGCTCCATGCCCCAGCGCCCACTTTACGCTGCCAGCTTATCCCCAATCCCTCGCCTCTCCTCTCCTTTCTCCTTCGTAATGGCCACTGTAAATCTCGTCTTTCAACTCCTCGCAATTCTCACAATTCGCACAATACAATTTTCGATGCGTTTTATCGAATGCTCCTTGTCTGCCAAACGTCATACACATGTCCAATTCAAGGATGTGTGTGTGTGCGTCTGTGTGTGTGTGTGTGTGTGTTTGTGTCTTCGAGTTGTTGCTATTTTGTTGCATACTTTTGTGCATGCTCGACGGCAAATTGAATTTATGCGCTGCAGGCACATTTAAAGCAGAGCAAGGACCGCATTGATTGTATTCCGGTAAGCTGCCAGGGATCTACCAGGGAGTACCCCTATGCTTGTTTGAGCAACGCAATCCCCCTTCGTTTGGAGTGGGTGCAAGACATTTAGTTGGCTTTAAATAGTTGCGTTTATCATGGGAGTTCATGGATTGATCTCACATTTATTTGTTAACAGGAGGGACGGACTTAAGGCTAAACAGTCGACAAGTGGGCGAGCTACTCCTCCTCGGGCTGCTCCTCCTCGACGACCTTCGGTTTGGGCTTGCGCCTGGAGGCGCCACGCACTCGTGCAGGTCTCTTGGTCGTGGTTGACTTTGGCTTGGGATTCTCCAGCTCGTCCAGCTCGGCATCGGTCAGACGATCCTTGTACCAATCAGCGCTGCAGAGAGGAAGGATTAGCAAAGGCTTAGCTTAATTGCGGCTGCTCTCACCAGTCGGGCACCTTGCGCGCCCAGTCACAGGTCTTGTTCTCGTCGTCAAACACCTGGCCCAGCTTGCAGCCGTTGCGGCGAGGGACGTCTCCATTCACGCACACATAGAAGAACTGGCAGTCGTCCGGGTCGGCGTACCGCGGATGGGTCACCGCAATGCTCTCGTTCACCTTGGGGCACTGGAACTCAAAGATGTCCTCCGACTTGCAGCCAGTCACGCCCACCTCGTCGGGCCACGTGCAGATGCCAGTCTTCGGATTGAACACCAGGCCGGACGGACAGGTGATCATATTGAACTGCCCGTCCACGCAGAAGTAGAACTTGTCGCAAATGCCGGGCTTCTCGTGCCCAAAGTATCCGTTCTTGCGCGGGCAGTGCAGCGACGATTGCGGAGTTTCTATTAGGGGTAGAATTATACCAGATATTAATATTGAAATGTGTAAGGGTCTATAATTAGATTAAAATATTTATAGACACTCCTGATGCAATCCCTTCTACTACTAATTTTACAACTCTTATTACGATTTCTACTACTAATTTTACCACCACATCTCCGAATAGTTCAAATACTACCTTTAATACTATTTCTTCTGTCACCACTTCTGCTACTATTTCTATATACTACTACTCCTTTTATTAATACATCTATTACTACTCTCCTTTTACTACTATTCCTCTTACTACTAATTGTATTACTTCTACTCCTACTAAAGTTGTTCTTTTGTTAATGTTTTACTTTTACACGTTATACTACTCCATCTAATACTAATCTTACCATTGTGGCTACTACTAGTTTTAATACTATTTATAGTACTATTTCTGCTGCTACATATAATACTACTTCTATAATACTTATTCTTATACTACTACTATTAATACTACTTCTTTACTCCTTCTTTTACTACTCTTCTACTACTACTTCTACTACTACTTTTAGTACTACTTCTTTACTCCTTCTTTTACTACTCTTCTACTACTACTTCTACTACGACTTCTACTACGACTTCTACTACTACTTCCACTACTACTTTTACGACTACTTCTACTGCTACTTCTACTACTACTTTTACGACTACTTCTACTGCTACTTCTACTACTACTTCTACTACTATTTCTACTACTACTTCTACTACGACTTCTACTACTACTTCTACTACGATTTCTACTACTACTTCTACTACTAATTATAATACTACTTCTATTACTACTTCTACTAGTACTTCCACTACTACTTTTACAACTACTTCTACTACTAACTCTACTCATATATATAATACTACTTATAATATTACATTTACTACTATTTATACGACTCGTTCTATTACTACTATATGTTGCCTTTGATAATACAAATAATACAACCTTAAAGACTTCTACTAATACTTCTCATTTTACTCTACCTACAGTATTCTCATTCTCATACTTCTACTTCAACAATGCTTTCTATTCCTACTTCTACTAAATCTTCTCCCAAAATATCTCGTATAACTTCTAATACTTCCTTTCATAATACTACATCTATTACCACTACTACTACTTCAGTTCCACTATTTCTTTTGTTAATGTGTCTCCCCTACATATACTACTTCCACAGCAACCAGTAGTGGTTGCTAAGCCTATATCTTTGCATTCTTTAAAAATCCTCTAACACACACAGTCTGTTTTTTCTATAATTTATGTGGTGCACTTTGCATATGAAGTCGTGTGTGTGTTTATATTTTTTTTTTTTTTTTTTTGTTCCTTCCCCGAACAGCTTTCGGTGTCCAGGCTGCATTCTTTGGCTGCGCTTGTTTATGCTGCAAGCTGAAAGTTTACTGCCGCAGCAGTTTGCCAACAGTGCAACCTAGTGGAAGCACATATCTTAGCAAGGCCAACTTCCTGTGGCCCAACACTGGGCATTTCCTCCGGCAAGGACCGTGCTGGAGCACAGACTTAAATCGATTATGCTGCAGTACTCGGAGCAAGGCCACAAAAAAAAGTGTTGCAGGGCAGCATATGCTGGTCAAAGACAAAGGTAATTGAAATTGCCAGTGGGCGAATATTAAGTGTGCTAATTGCTCTGATGGACGAACAATTATTTATTTAAATTCTGAGAGCGAGCCACTCTGAATTGCGGGTTGTGTGAGCATATGAAATGGGCGTGTAATGGAGCTCACGTCAAAATATTACTAATTGGAAATTAGAAAATACAGTCGACTTTAAGCCTCTTTACTGCCAATTCAAATGTACTAAGGCAAATGCCAAGAGCCTTGAAGGCCACGTGTCGGCCCAAAGGCTGCCTCCCCCACCCCTCCCCCGGCAGGCCTCGCACCGTAAAATCCTACTGAGCGTGACAAAATAAAATAATAAAATCAGAAATAAAACAAGTCTACCAAAGCAATGGCTAAAATAAAAACGAAGCACCCAAAACACCAGAGAGAACGAGAGATGGGGATGGGGAGACCCCGACTCAGGCCGGGTCCAAAGACCTATTGACGACGACAATTTGGGTTAACCATCTCGCATGCTGTTTTGCATAATAAATAAGTTAACTTTACTTTTTATTTTGTTCTTTCCTCTGCTCTTCAGCTTTAAAGGTACGCGTAACGAGCAAATAAGTGTGGGCACGGCCGTTGTGTTTATTGGTCTGATTTTAGGCAGGTTTAAATATAGCAGAGCGCGTGAGATTCCGCGCTGAGCCACACGCTCTGCATACATAAAATAAGTGGAAGAAGTGGCAGAGCAGAACTCGGCTCGGTACTCACGCAGCTTGGACCGCTTGGTGCAGTCGATGTTGTACGGCAAGTCGCACTTCTCCTCGATGGGCGTGTAGTCGTTGAACACCATGCCATCGGCGCACAGGCGCTCCGTGGGCACACCGTCTCTGCAATTAGACAAAGGCCAAGACTTAATTTGTGCATCAACTGAAATATATCAAATAGATTTACTCATGTGGCTTAGAGCGCGTCATTGCTGTAACTCATCTTCCCCTTTCTATTTTTGTGCTCACAAAGAGCTTACACATCATTTGATTCGCGTCATATTCTAACACTTTTTTTTCAGCACACCTGAATTATTAATGTCGCCCTGTCACCTGAGAGCCAATGACGCGAAAGGCGAACAAACGCGCATTTGAACGCATCATTGATTACGGCGAATAAAAGAAGTTCAAAGAATGAGTTGGCTAATGCTGAGAATACAAAGCACTCTGTATATAGATAGTGATTGTTATATATAAAAATGATAAGGAGATGTCTCATGTTATTATGCGCTGACTATAACTGAAGAGTTGAAAAATTTGTATACACAATTTAAATTATTAGAAAATATTCTTCAATCTATAATACCACTAAAAACTAAGTTGAAAGAAAAATGGGTATGTAGTATGCTGAATGCATTTATAAATTACTTTTTTTCTACACATTTCAAAGTAGTATCAGTGCAAAATAGATGCCTTATTTGTATTTTGAAAATATTTTGAAAATTTTAAGACTACATCAAATGTAGTTTACGCTTTGAATAAGTGTTTATATACTAGATTTATATTAAATTTTTTTTTATTTATCTATATTTAAATTTTTTTATTTATCTATTATTAAATAACCGTTGGTCCTTACATTTTTCGCAACCCACTGATATAGTGATGCTAGCTTCTACAAAATATTATTCAGCTTATTGAAATAGTTTAATATATAGTTCACTTTTTCATTTACCAAATCTTGTTGAACTGGATTTAATTAATTTTATATTTACGACAAAAAACTAAACTAAATGTCACAACAAGCAATGCAAAGAATTTATAAGAATACCAAAAATTTCTATATATTAAATTCCTTTTCCTGATGTGTCCTTACTCTTATTAAAAGCCTCCGAAATGTTTCTTATTCCATTCTAGCTCGCAACTACTGCTCTCAGTACTCTAATATCAACAAATATCTGCTACATATATGCGTATATATCTGTGTCACTTACAAGCACGCATAGTATTTATCGCACTGTTTGTTATCCGGATAGAAACCATTTGGCTCTGGGCACTCATCGGTGGGCTCATACTCCGCCGCTGCCTGCACTTGTTTGCGTTTGGGCTCGACTGCTGCCTCCTGGACGGGATCACGAGTCCTGGGCGGCAAATGGCGCTGAGATGGCGGATGGCCCGGACCCACCCGTAAATAGGCACGCTGAGCTAGTGTTGTTCCTGTGTGAGGGTAAGCAAATATTGCATAATATTAGCTATATTATATGATTTAATTGAATGAGAGTTAAGTCTGAAATGCAAATAAACTGAATATAAATATTTGATAATTCTGGCATTTGTAAGAATTTTAATATAATATTCAAAAAAAAAAAAGCAAATTAATAAAATAATAATTTTTAACCATACTTGTTGTAATATATTAAAAAATAATAAGAAAATGTTTTTATTATATTTTAATATTTATTTTAGATTCCAATTAAATTTTAAATGTAATCATTGAAATAGAAGCTCTAATTTTTCATAAAAACAAATTTAAAAAAAAATAAAACAGAATTATTTTTAAAAAATAAATTAAAATTGTATATATATTTACAAAAAAGTTTAATTTTCAATATTATCTTTCCTTTAATAATAATTATATATTATTTATTTTTTTGTAACTTTGACTTAATATTTCTTTATAAAAAAAATAGAAAAAAACCAAAATATTAATGAACATTTTTTTTTCAAAATTAAATTTTTTAAAATAAATATTAATAAATACAACACTTTTGTATAACTTTTTTTGCTATTTTAGTAGCAGATAAAAACAATATCAAGTTCAATCATTTAAGTTATTATAGAGCTTCATTTCAATTAGCGAAATATCTATTTATTTTAATATGTTTACCTTAAACACAACAATGTTTTTAAGTTATATATTTTTATATTTGCCGGCCGGTCAACATTATTACAAACTTCTCCCGTAATTTTGTTCAGTGCAACTTTTGTTTTCCTACATATTTTTTTCTTTTAATTTGTAGACGCTTAAAACCAGTTGTTGGAACTTAATGTATGCCGATATGTATATGAGTAAGCGAGTTGCTGCCTTGTTTTATGAGCGGAATGGGGATTGTGACATGGGCTAATCGGACAAGCGACCTCAAAAGTGAAAGTTACAAGCCAAAAGCGTCCAAAGAAGCGCCAAATCAGCTGTTTTTGCTGCCAATCAGCTGCAGCGGGAGCTGGTGGCACGGCAGGGCCAAGGCGTCCTCCATTCGCTCCAGCAACCACCGAGCCATTGCCATGCACTTCCGACAAGCTGCAGCGAATTGCAACAGCTCGTGGCACTTCAAGGTGAACCACTTTAAATGGCAGCAATGCAAAAAAAAATTAAAAATAACACGAAAGAAATACAAAATATAAAACACGATCAAGACACGAAAATACAAGAAACGACGAAATCAATTAAATTTCAAGCCGAAGAGCCGCTGTTGTTGTTGCCTATTGGGGTGTGACTGCGACGACGACTGCGGCCGCCTGACATTCGATTAAACGTTAATAAAGAAACAATTCCACAGAGCAATTAGTGCGTAAAGTGTCAGGCAACATTTAAGCCGCCACCAGCACCAACAACAACAACAACAATAAAACAAGTTGTTGCCACTGCAGCTGCCGCTTGTCATTGAAACACGTTTTCGTACACGACTTGACCAAAAAAACAAAAAATCAAAAAAGAAGAAGAAAAATCAAGCGTCGGGAAAAAACTCACAAAAGCAGAAAAAGTCGCTATGACTTTCGTAGTTGATTTTGGCTATACTCTGCGCTGCGAGTCGATGCTGCTGTACTTCAGCTATGTGAAGAGCTTTGCACTGTGAATGGGTAAGCTTACACTTCACATGACAAATTGAATGTTTTTCTAGTATAAATATTTAGAAGTAGCTGTATAATTAGGAGTCTGGTGTAAATAGAAGTACATCTTTATCGATATATATCTATTCAGCCTTTTATATAGCCTTTTATCTTTAAATTTTTCTATCCAACTAGCATTATATATATATTTATTTTTCTATCTATCCATCAATAAGAACAATCTATCAATCTATAATCTATCAATCTATCTATCTATCTATCCATATATCTATCTATCTATCCATCTATCTATACATCTATCCATCTATCTATCTATATCTATCTATCTATATCTATCCATCTATTTATCTATCTATATATTCAAGCTCTTTATTATATATTGTATGTATCTAAGATTGAACTGTGATATTTGATTTTTTTTATCTTCTATGTATTTATTCAAGTCTATAATAATTAGTTAATGTCAATCTACTTCTATACACATAATTTTCTAATACTCTCTCTATTCATCCCTCCATCTACATGTTAATTTATCAAAATATCTTTTGTACTATATCTTAGCATCTGCTCTTTTCCTTCACTTTACCATCTTTCTATACAGCTATTTAAATGTCTATAGACTCCTCCGTATATTATCTTCTCTTTGACATATGCTCAGCTATGCCGCATATTGGTTGCTCATGCCATTAAAGTTTTCCGTCGATCCGACAGCATGTCAACAAGTTTATCATAGAATCCCGGTTGCGACAACTGTCGTCTGTCCTCTCTGTCCCCCCAGTCGACTGTGCCCGTCCCCTTTGACTCTATTTCCAGTCCGGTTAAACTAGATTAATTGAGTGCCTTAGCTGCCGTGCTGATGAAATTGGAGGAAAAAATAAAGCAAAGTTTTTGTGCCGCGTTTGCTTTCATCGTCGAATCGCATTCGAGTCACACAATTTTTGTGGGTGGTCGAGGCTGTCGTCACACTGAAGTGAAATGGGCGTGAAACATGCGTGTGAAGTTCATTGAACATTTACCAGATGGAATAGAAACAGCTTGCAATATATTTTCAGGTCGCTCATTCAACTGTTCTGGGGCGAGAATTAATCAAGCCATTCACATCAAATGGAACGGCATTAAAGTGGTCTAGACAGCGCTGAAAAAGGCCCTTGCCTTGCTTCATGAGAAGCACGTAGAAAGGCGCAGCCACTGACTGGCCAATAGACAAATATTTAAATTGTTTCAGCTCATCCTATTCGATCTGGCTTCACAATCAAACATAATAGCAATCTAATTTATTTTCATTGTTGCATTTGTTTTATGGTTAGCTTATGCTGTGGCAAACAGAGCTAGTTGCTATTCCGCACACACATTATTGCGCCGTAATTAAACAAGAATTCTATTTCTGATGCCCACATCTGATGATGATATTTAATGAGGAGCGGCGCAAACAATTGCCAATAATTTTCATGGCCATTTTAACATGATTACAAAATGTGTTTTACACTCCCACACACACTCGCTCACACAATGAGAGAAAATTAACAAAAACACAATTTCGAACGTGTTGGGGCAGACAACATTTTTAATGAAGCGCCACACCAAAAAATATGCTAACTAAATACTCTCCAATATCTCCAGCTGGGCAAAAACTATATATTAATTCTCGAACATTAGTCAAACATGCATTAAAATAAAATGCACGCATGCTGACACGTCTATTTGTTTGCCAACCAAAATTATGCACACATATGTAAATGCAATTTAAATACAATGCAGAAAATACAAAAAAATGAATAAATAAGAGATATCTACTGGGAAGTGCCTGACTATGAAATACCCTGAACCAAGACTAACATTTTGCCTTTATGGACTTTAAGAACTGCCAGCAATTCTTCTCAGAATTGCTCCTTTCATTTGTTTGAAAAACAAAAACAATATGAGATATCTACTGGGAAGTGCCTGACTACGAAATACCCTCAACCAAGACTAACATTTTGCCTTTATGGACTTTAAGAACCGCCAGTAGCTCTGAGACTTTCATCTGATTGTCATGATAGTCCATACATTCTGGCAGAGATGTAGCTTTAAAATAAAACTAGAGTAAAATAAAACTAGAGTCAAATATTATATTAATATATATAATGTAATATAACATAATATATGTATATATATAAAAAAAAACTTTAACTTTCTAACGAAAATTGAAGAAAAAAAACATTATTCATAGTTATCCGATTCAATTGTCATCGAGACTGTTTCAATCTGTTTAAATCTCTAATGATATACATAAATTTGAGAGTCTTTAGTAGGCATGATCTTCAACTTTTTCAAAATAATGAAAAATATTGTAATAAAATATTTAAAAATCAAATTATAATTGTATATAAAAAATATATTACAAATTTCAAATCTCTGGATCTTATAGTCTACGAGATAGGCAGATAGAACTATACATGAATAGCTTGACTAACTTCGAAATCTAATCAGTATATACTCTATCATAGGGAATGCAACAGAAGCCAGAATTCCTGTTACATTCCCTTCCACAAATAAAATTTACCCTTTTACATAATATTTTCAATCATTTGAGGGTATTATGAAGCATAACCATCATATTGTTCAAACTCGATTGACGACAGTTTCCAATTTGAAGTTGAATTATTGGGCAAAAATTACATTTGTTGGCGCTATTAATATGCGTTTGCCAAACAACTGTTTCAGCTGGGGCTCGAAATGAATGCTAATTGTTTGGCGATGTCAAATATATTTGAATAAAATTACTCATTATGCTGACGGCTGATGCCATTTCATTAATTGCCATCGAGATCGAAGGGAGAGACAGAGAGAGAGAAGCAGCCTCTACTTACCCACGAGCAGCGCAAATATGCAGATTTTTATTGACGCCATTTTGTTCCACAGTTCGACCTAAGCAAAGAGAATTATTAAAATTTGGTTGCCTTTGTTTTGTTTTTCTATTAAATATTTCGTAAGAACACTCGAATTATTTGTTAACACGTATACAAATTAAGTTATTTTCCAATTGGTTTCGCACACTTTGCAGCATTTGGCAGTGTTTCAATTCCATTCGTTTCACACTTCATCAGTTGCACTATTTACCGTTTGTTTCTCTCCGTATTTCGTTGTGCGCACGCGTCGCCGTCTCAAAGCCAACTGTGCGCTTTGCGCTTGTCTCAGACACTTTTTAAATGTGCTTCGCGACCTGTTTGTGTTGTTGTTGGTTGTTGTTGCTGCTCCCTCGTACAACAATAACCCAAAGCAAGCCAAGCAAAATGTGTTAAATACTTTATGCAAAATGCATCTTGGCGGGCGGCTTCGGTGGCGCATACGCAATTGCCAAAACCGGCTTTGGGCAGCGTCGTCTGTTTGCAAAGCTTTAAGCGCTTAAAAGCTCTGCTAAGTCGAGCTTGAAACATGATTTAAATCTTGGTATTTAAAAGCAAAAAAACGTTACATATCAAGAATTTGAATGCTGTAAGATATTTGCTGCATTGCGGTCCTTGGCGTCGTATCTTTTTATCATGGTAAAAAAGCTATATATATATAAGGATTTATTGTATATATCGATATATTGTAGAAGATTTTGTAAAGGATATTTTATTCTTTCATTATTTCTATGCAAAGATAAAGTCAATTTACTGTAACACATAACTCCTATGCGTTTCAAAGAATATGAAATAAATCTATGTAAAAATTCAATTAACACTCCAATAATTTTTTTCCATTTTAATTAGGTAGTTCTGAAAGAATTTCTTTTTCAACATTATGTGTATTTATTATAATAATGAGATCAATGAGTTTATGTGTCGCAAACTTAAAATAAGATTCGGGAACTACATAAACAATTTTTTTATATCCTAGTAAAAAGTAAAAAAAATAATATTTATAATATATATAATAATATACATATATAATAATATATTTAAATAAATGAAATTGTAGTTATTATTGATTATTATTATTAAAGTTAAATATAAAAGGTGTTTACGCTGCAAGATGATTTTAGTTCTGCGTAGCAAATATCAAAAGATTTTCTTAAATAAAATATTCCTAAAGCTTTCTACCCCTAGTTTCAAAAACTGCCCTATATTTCTGCGTAGCTTGACAGAAAAATAGAAACCGTTTATCAAATATAATAACAGCCTTAGAGGATGTGCAAATTTTACGAAACTAGAGCACGAGCTAAATATGTACGAAGACAACAACAAGCTGAAGCAAACGAAGCCCAAAGAGTACATGGCGCACTTTGTAAGGATTGACGAACCGAACCGAACCGGATCCGGACCCGCACCCGGCTCCGCATCACGACCGGGAGGCAACAATTTGTATATGCTAGGAGAAACATAATGGAAATCCAACACGAAACGCTCGTTGAAATATTGCATAGTTTTAACAAGCGTGCGGCAAATAACAACGAAGCCAGAAAGGCGGCTCCAAAGGGACACCAGACCGGGCCGACCCAAGCCAGGCATCGATGATTTGCATTTTAAAAATTAACTAAAAATTATGACAAAATGTGTGTGTATGGAAGGCTTCAGGTGTCGCCTGCTGCACACGTAGCTCCGGTCATGTTTGCTGCATCATGGTGCAGGCCCATGCTCTTGGGCCCAAAGTCGCCTTGGCTTGTTTTCCAGCTGCTTGACTGACATTTGCCATGTCACTGTGTGTGTGTGTGACAGTATGTGTGTGTGTGTGGGGGTGTGTCTAATAATTGTGATTGTGACAAATTGTCTTTTTGTGCTAAATTTGCTCGGCCGCATCTCCTGTTCGCATTTAAAGCGTCCCATTTCATTTGGCCAAATATATGCAAATTGTCAACTTCAATGGCTACGGCCATATTATGTAAATACCGCATGTTTAGATATCTGATTATGGGCCTGAGAGGAAAGTCGCAAATTGAAAGCGGAAAATCAACTGCAAATCTGCACAACCAAATCGTTTTATTATAATATCTAAATATTATCATGTTCCGTTGAAGAAAAGCAAAATATATTTAAATATTTAATATTGTGATATTAGGTATTACAGCACCTAATGAAGAGTAGAGCCTCCTGTTGACTTAAACTAAGTTATTGGACATATATAAAACATATATTGGGCAGTGTGATATGAAATGTATATGGCATGGCTACCTATATATCTTATTTCTTTTTTCATTAAGTCAGTTTTATTTCCTGAAGAAGCCTTTAAATACAGGGTATACCAATATACTTTCAAACAAGCAATATTTCTATATAACGGGTCGGCTGAAAACTACCCGGCCTGACTTATAATAAGCGACATTAAAATTAACTCCATATTATTTTTGGAAAGTGCCAACCTTCAAATGATTCCCAGAAAAATTAGTTGCAAATACAGGGTATTACTATATACTTGATACATACTAGACTTGAATATGCAATTTAATTCCATATACTTGACAATACAGGGATTTCCATATTTGTTAAGAAAATTATATTTTACTTATTTGATACACAATTTATTTTATATGCTTGAAAATTCAGATTATTTGTATAGTTGGAACTTCTACTGATGTCTTTCGAAATAATTGAACCTACATATTTAGATGTACTTGAAAAGTATTTAAATATATTTAAAAAGTTGATTCTGAAGACTAACTTATATAAGATAAGAGATATTTATCTTAACAATATATTCTTACAAGTTATTCCTTATTTTCATATACGAATAAAACGAAATAAATAAATAATTTCAGCTACCATTCACACTTCACACTGCTTTTTATACAATTTAAGGTCAAGTTCCGACTGTCCGGCTGTTTGCATATGCTTCCCTGCTATCAACGACGACTTAAGCGTAATCCCTGCTATCATACAAAACGGCGACAGATAAAGTTGATTGTGATTTCGGGGGGATTATGAAGCGATTACGTAAAGCGACGCCGCACAATGCGCCCGCCATTAGAATGAAGATTGAAATTCAAACGTTGCGGAATTTTCGGGCTCCATTGTCACGGGGTTGAGCACGTTGCGCGCTTAGAGTTGTCGCGCGCTGTCCAGGGTTGCCGTGCACGCTTGACTAACGGCGTGTGCAGCGGCTCGGCTGCCGCAAAGTATGCAATGGCAGCTCTCAAGTGCCTGCTGACTGCGCTTGAAAACTTTACCCAAAGCTAATCATAATTTTCTCACAGATAGCGCCCAGCTGTCTCTCCTTCTCTCTCTCTCTCGCTCTCTGTCTTTGTCTACTACTTGTGCACGCGCCGCAGCAGCTTTAGTTTAGCTTTCGCCTGCAGTTTTTATCAGCTGCAGCTTTACTTTTATATTCAATTTTTCGTGAACCGCAGCGCCATAAGCGCCACGTTATTGTCATGTAATTGAATTTAATGGCAATACGAATGGATCCGCATCCGGGGGCGGTCATTCAATGTATTAGCCGGCGATTATCTGGCACTTTTGTGCTGCGCTTGCAACATTCGGCAACAATGCATGCCGTCGACCACTCCCAAATGGGCTGGGGTCAGCCCAACAAAGTTTTTCAGTTTTTGTTTTTTCTCTGCTCTGGCGCGAGCTCAAGTGCACGTTTGAATAGTAAAAAATAAATATAGATTTTAGCTACTTTTCTATACGCATTCACGTGTCATTAGCTCGAACTGCGCTTTGCAACACTGGCGATTGGCCCTCTTTGAGCCAATTAACTGAAATGCAGCAAGCTGACTCAACAGCGAATATGCCCGCATTGAAGCCGCTTGTGGAGGCTTCTTACGTAAGTGTAATCCCGTCGTGTGGTTTATAAAACTCCTCATTTGTGTACTTTTCCACACTGAAAGTTGTTCCGTCTCTTTTCAATTACACAGTCGACTTAAACCAATTAATTTCCCTTTGCAGAGGGTTACATAAGTATAATCCCTTCATATGATATCACTTAATATACTCGGGTAAAAACTGCATCGCGGCCATTGACTTAAGCCAGTGTAGGCCAATTAAATTATATACATATGATATCGATACATTTATCACTTGGACATTTTACTACACCTTAAATTGTTCTTATCTATATATTAATTTATTGATCAAATATATTAAGTTATTTTATTTACCAACACTGTAAACTTAGACGAGCAAATTACAGTGTTTGTAAAAGAAAGAACTTAATGTATTTGATCAATAAACTAATGTAGAGATATAGAAATATAATATATTTATAGAATATGTTACCAAACAATAAATATAAATAAAAAACGCTAAAATAAATATAATTTATATATTAAAATATGCATCTGTCATATTTTTTACTTGAAAGTTTCACATTTTTTAACACTGTAAGTAGCACATTAAACTTTTTTAATCAGCAAAAAAACCTGCATACATCAATTTAAAGATCTGTATAATCCTAAAATATCTTTAATATCTTTAATCTTTTAACGCGGAGAATATTCCATATAATTAATTTATTCAACTGAACTAAGCAGCTGAGTTAATATGGACATATACACATAGGTATTCCTGTTTTATTTTTGCTTAATATTTTCTGTTTTCCCAACACTGAAAGTTATCCATATGTCATCTTTTATTTAACTATTGCATACATGCGACCTAGCTCTAGGTATCTCATAAATTAATGTAGAGATATAGAAATATAACTATTGCAAGCACCTAGCTCTACGTATCATCATATACATCTACATGCATGCCCAGTCATATATTTTAGCTATTCAAGTATCGAATTTTACAACACTAAAACTCTCCCATATAACTCATTTATTCAATAGACCTACTACAATCGAGCTAACTCAATATACCGACATACAGACATATGTAATCCTGTCATATTTCCTACTACATATTTTCGCATTTTTCAACACTAGAAGTAGCCCATATATCTCCTTGATTCAATTGAACTGTTGCATTCGAGTTAACTTCATATATCGACATATACATATATGTAATCCTGGCATATTTTTAGCTCAACTTTTTCAATTTACCAACACTGGAAGTAGCCCATATATCTCCTCGATTCAATGGAGCCATTGAAAGCATTATACTTAACTTTGCGTCTGGTAAAGAGTCTGGCGTGATTTATATGTATGGATATGGGCGCACATGAGTGTAATCCTGTCATATGCTTTAGTGATTTAATACATAAACTTCTGCTAGGCACTGTGCAGCCCATCAGCGGCATCTGCGGCGTCTGTGGCAGTCGCTGTCAGCCAGTCAGGCAGTCAGTCAGTCTTGGCGCCGTGTCAGCGCCATTTCACACACTGCGTGACACGTGTGTGTAAGTGAGTGTGTGTGTGAGAGTGTGTCCATGTCATAGGGCAACCGCTACAGCATTGTTGTTGTCGTTGTTGCTCTTTATTATTCCTGCTGTTGTTGCTTTGCAATTTTTAATTAATGAGCGACGGCAGTGCGTGGCACAAATGTTTACATGTCATCTCTGTTGCCAGCCATCGACCTCGTCGCGTTCCTCTCGATATTTTTGAGCGTCCATTCAGATTGACCACACACACACACACACCCAGGACAGACACGTGTTGAAATGGCAGGTAAATTTGTTCATTTTGAAACTAAGCAGCTTTTTGGCCTTGTTTGCCTTTTATTTTGTCTATTTCGCCTAAGTCCCTCAACAGCGACAGGGTATCTGCATATTTAATTGCGCGCGTCTGTTTGCCCTCTGTTTGCATTCGATTTGTTGCGTACACTTGAAGAATTTAAATATGAGAGCACTGAAATTAGTACATCATTAATAATATATAATAAATAAATGTATTTTGCAGCTATTTTATTTTTGAGTTAATTAATTGCAGATATAAATCTATAATATATATTTTGTTAGATCAAACAAATTTTTTTCTGATGACGTCTTTAGTCGTTGTCATTGTCCTAGTCCTCAAACACATCTTTTTAAATCAAACCTTGCTATTCTGATTTTAGCAGTGTCTAACAGTGTTGTTAAGGACACGACGTTTACATGGTTGTCAAGGGACTCTATCCTTTATATATTTTATGATTTGGAAAAAAAGGGACATGGGCTCTCTAATCTATTTCGATAACAGCGGAACTGAGTAAAGTTGTATATATTTATTTTTTATATAGTATATAGTTGAATATAGTGTTGGAAAATTTTTAAGCATTTCTCATAGACAGTGCTGTTAATTTGGAGAAATAATAAAGCTATATCTTTTATAATTAGGTTAGATCGAAATATTTTGATCAGTATTGTCTGCAAAATACTATAGCTAAAAATTAAAATACTTTCAAATAACAGTGTTGGTAAATTGTTAAGTGTTAACTTAGCAGCGATTCAAATTCCTTTTTCAAATTTAAATATTTCAGCTTGTTTTTTTGCAATGTCTACAAAAAAACAAAAAAAAATAATTAAAAATAAACAGGGTTGTGAAGTGACTTTAGCTGGTACAATACCACACATACATATATAGTAGCCAGAAAACTCTAGCGCTTTATATAAGATTTGTAAGTGCGGAAAGGTGTTCCGGTTGAATTCAATAAGGCAGCGCAACTTGGTAAAGTTTCATAAAAACTGTGTTGGTAAATGAATCCCGTCAAAAGCAAATCCTAATTTTGTTCTACGCACTCTCATTTCTCTTCTAATTTGCTAACTCCCACCGTTTCTCCCAGTGTACTTCCGGAAATAGTTTGGCTTGATGAATACGGTCGAACAGTGTTGCTAAATGAGTTCAATTCATTACGCCCGATAGCCGTACAAAGCCTATTTTGGTTGAAAAATAGTTATGCAACTTCGTAAAATATTCTCAGTTTCAATTAGAGCTCTCTATGTGGGCTGGGCCGCATCAAATGCAATATACGAAATGCAGCCAGACACTGGGAAACTGGAGAACTGGAAAACAAATGGCAATTAAGAATTAGCTGAAATTAAAGGACCAGACGTAGCCGCAGAGAAAAGGCAAATGAAAGGCATTTGCATTCCAAAATGAAATTTAATTCAATTACGCAACTAAACTGGCCAACAGACTGCGCTAACCACAGCGCAAAGGGCCACAGAATTGAGTGAGTGGCTAAGCGACTGTGGCATGATTCTGGGATTACACTTCAACTTTATGTTGCTGTTGCAGTTCCAGTTGTTGTTGTTGCTGCTGCGATTCTTGTTGCTTGTCGTTTTGTAATTGTTTGTACTTAAAAACTCATCAGACAAACGACAATGCGGCATGGCCAAAGACGGCAGGACGACGGCGCAGCCACTGCAATTGCAATCAACATCAGACGCCAGTTGAGAGCAGAGTTTTATCAACTGCTGCAATACCAAAGACGAGAGTTGTTGTTGCTGTTGTTGCAATTGTTGTCAGCCGCCCAGAGGCCCAATGGAACTTGTCCTCGAGTTTGTCGCAAGTCCTTGAACAGAATTGACAAAAAAAAATGCGTTCCTTCATTAAGTGACACTTGGCAAAAGTATTTAATCAACTCCCCACTGTAGTCCACTAGCAATTTGTATATGATTGTGCATAGAATACGAAAAAAAAGAAGAAGGAAAATCATACAGGCTGCATGGGAAAAAGAAACTTTTCTAATGCGCCTGATGAAGTGTTCACTGTACAGCATCCACGTCAGCGGCAACTTTTCTATTTGCATTTCTAATGGCGCCCCAAATTATACAGCCAGAAATTGAGTGACATAACAGTAGCCGGATGCTAGAAGATATAGGTCGAGTTAATATATAGCTATCCCATAGGTGTTGAGCGATAACCTGGCTAACTAACTAGCTATCTAACTAAATTTTGATATTATTCAATTTCAATTAATAATATTTTCATAATTGTCAGTAAAGCAAATCAACTTGACCTTCTTTTTATTTATTCACTTTTAAATTATAGAATATTTTTTAAGGGCAGCTTTAGTACGGCTCTTAACTTTTGCTAAAAAAATGCATTTTTGCTCTCTATAAATCTGAAATGATATTCGTGAACCTATCACAAATCCCACTTTATTAAGCCAATCATTCATTTCTTTTTAGCATAGACAGCAGCCGGTATATGTCTGAACTTAAATTGGATTGCTTCAGTCTATGGTTTCTGCGGCGAGTAAATTATATATGGCCAGATTCAATGTCATCAAAAACTGGTAGGTATTTCTCAATAGAATGAGCAGTAGGATGAAAAATGTTAACTAACATAATTATGTTAAAGAACATTGCCATATGAGTACCATGTTAATACACTGTAAAATAACAGTGTCTTAACATTGACATGTTAATGCACTGTTAACACACTTTTGCACCCTGCTATACATTTCTGTTCGCCTGGTATTTATGCAGAATTTTTGTTTACATTTTTGGCTGCCAACAGCCAAAGCAGCCGCCCCGAATGACAATGCAAAATGTTTTCTGCTGCTTGAATGTATTACGTTACCCTAAAATTCCTATATTGGTCAAATTATGATCGATCTTGGCCAGATGAGGGTCTTTTTGTGAAAATCCAGGCAATTGAATAAAGCTCAAAACCCAGATTTCAAAGGAAAGGACGCAGGATATGGTAAAGGGACCTGAAAAAGAATTCATACATATTTTTGACCATTTTAAAGCGAATTTCGCTGAGTTTAGACCTTTAGGTACGGTAGGACTTTATTCAAGGTATGATATAACCAAGAATATATATTTGTCAACTAGGAAGCAGTGGGGTTGGCTATGGCATGGTTGCTGAAAAGAAAGAGCATACAGAGTCATTTAGGTTATTTTTGATATGGCATAATCAAGAATACATGAGTCAACTGTAAGCCATCCTTGATGGACTGCTGAACTGCGAATTGAATTTTTATTTATTAATTTATTTAGCAAACAAAATTATTTTTAAAAATTTTGCTATAAAATGAGATATTAAAATGAATATCAAAATATTCCTGAAATTGTTTCATAACTAAAATTAACTGTTCTGGACAATTTCATTTTTGTTTATTTTATTTTAGTTTCTTTTATTTTGTTTATCTTTTTTTTAATTTAATTTGTTAACATTCAACATGCATAAAATATTTTAAATAATTTATGTAATGTTCATTACAAACTACATTTATAATCAAGAATCTGCAATACCGAGAAAAAGGCTAAACAAATTTGTATTCGTCGTAAATTAGTCGTAACAATCAAAAATTTCACTCACATGTTTCGTTGCATTACTACTACATTTTATATTTTCATTACAAACTACATTTATAATCAAAAATATACAACGTCAAAAAAGTGGTAAGCAAATTTATAATCGTCGTAAATTCGTTGTAAAAATAAATATTTTGCTCACATGTTTCTTTACATAATATTTAAATCTCTTTTAAATATATATATTTTTTTAAGGATCCAAATTCAAAGCCAACCTACTTGGACTTCAGACGATTCTAATTGTTTCCAAATCGATGACGAAAAATATTTTGCACTCAGGGTAGAATTTGATATCAAAATATTTTCCATTTTCGATTTACACTAGTCAGGATAGTTTGACAGTTCAGCAATCAAAATCGCAATTAAATGCTCTGATGTATATGATATGGAATTACTGATTGATTAGGAACATCCTTTGTTCAGATCGCATTTTATAAGGTATTAAACAATTTATCTAATTTTAACCATACTTATATTTCATATAAAATATTTCTAATTGATGCACTTTAAGAAATTTTTTTAAATGATGTCCTGCATGTACTAAACATCCCATCCTCAAGATAATGACAACAATTTGAATAATTGTAAAAACGAGGCTGCTAATTGAGTGAGGCTGTGTGGAGCTCTGAAGCGTTTCGTCAACTCGGCCAGAGCTGTTATCAAGCCGGCAGCTGCAAGGCACAAAAAAAATTACAGGCAGCGGCTGCTGCAGCAGAAGGGGGTCGGGACGGAGCCAATGACTGACTCTAACCGGGGCAAGCCCGGAGCCATGCTTTGAACTTAATTAGGCGCACATTAACGAATTTTTACTGCATGTGGCAGTTGCTAATGGCAGTGGCAGTGGGTTGGCTGGCCAGATAGAGAGAGCGAGTCACGGTAGTTGCAGCTAGTTACTGCAGCCAGGTAGTTACTTGCCACTTCCTTTCGGCCATTTTGCTGCACGGCTAATTTTTGTTTTCGACAACGACAACTGAAAGGGGGCGCCAGCGACTGGCTGCTGGACGCTGGCTGCTGGTCACTGTTAGGAAATGTCATACCGCAGGCACAGGCAAAGGAAATGTTGCCGAGATTAAATGCCCGACGCAGGCGGGCAGTGCCAAGTGGAAGGAAGGGGACGTGGCAAACTGTCAGCGCGGACAGGTGGGTTTAGAATCTCGGTCTGGCCGTGATTATGCTCCACCTTTGTCTTCGCTGCCCGAGCTGGCGCTGGCGTTGGCGTTGGCGTTGACTCTGCGTGTTGTAATAAACGAAATGAATTTACATTGCACACATTTTTCTACACCTTGTTCCGTTCGCTCTTTTCTCTTTTCTCATTTTTCCATTTTTCAAGAGCTTTAATTATGCTAAATAGACGTGGAGCGAGCGCATTTAATGTAATTTTTCGAGTACTTCAGCTGGCTGGCTTAAAGCTTAAATAGAATTTTATAAATAGCGTCTGCAGCGAGCGCTACTTGTTGGCCATGATTTATGGTAGACAAGATTGAGCACTTGCCAATATATAATAACCAGATCAAAGGCCACATTTAACGTAGCAGGAGCACAAAACACAGCACGCGATAAGCACTTTGCCTTCGGCCCGCCCACAATGCCAGCCAAAATATGTTGCAAAAAGTTCCACTTCGAGTGGCTGTTAGTGAGAGAATATATCTACCAACTAGCCAAAGTTAACTGAAACTCTTGAAGGTGGAGTCGCCAATGGAGGCGACTCTGCGGAGCTGCTGCAACACAAATATCGCTCACAGTGGACTCGAATATACAGCAAAGTTATTTATCAATTTAATATTGTTTACTAGCTTAGAGTGGGGAGAGGGGAAGGAGGAGGAATAGGAAACAGGACAGAGAAGTGAAAAAAGGGTATATAATAGAGGGAAACAGATTAGAAGCTAGGGAAAGGTAAAGAAAACAACACGATTAGAAAAGGTATAGGAGTAAAGAAGGTAAAAGATTAAATGGAATGAATAGAGAAAATGGAAAATAAAGAGAGGGGATCAAATACACAAATAATAAAAGAAAAGAATATTAGAGAGTATTTTACAAATGACAAAAAAAGGAGATAACATATTAGATGACCACGTCGAAAACAAAGAATAAAGAAGAGAAAATTTAAAGAAACGATGCGAGATACAGAAAGATATAAACGATAAGATTGCAGACATATGAAGAGAAGATAAGAGATATCGAGAAAAGGGAAGATTAAAAAAAAACAAATGACATTTAAAAAAGGAGTAACAAAAAAGAGAAAAATATTGACGGCAGAATAGAGGGAGAAAAAGCGTTTAGAGAAAAAACAAATTAGAAAATAAGAAGGAAATGCAAGAAATTAAAGAGAAAACAAGGGTCAAAATAGAAAACGGAGGAGCAGCATGGAAAAAGAAGAGAAAAGAAAAAAAGAAAGAAGAAGAGAAATTCCCAATATATCCTAAATTCCCATTTTCAATGGGTTCAGGGTAAACCAATTGAAATAAGAAATGAACTGTACTCTATTCTTCTCCCCTTTTCAAATTGTAGAAGAAATGGGTATAAAAGAAATAAAAAATATAAGTTAACAAGAGATAAATAGATATACGAAGAAGTAGTGAAGAGACAAAAATAATTATTAATTCTGAATTGCGAAAGATTGCGTACAATTTTTTTTAATAATATCATAAATTATTTATATTTTTCTACTTTATTTCAAAATAACAATTAATATTACTTTTAAAAATATCTTGCAATTATTTGATAATATTGTATTGAAATTTTTCAACGGAATAATCAAGGAAACACCGTTCCTTCATGATATTATGAAACTTAATTAAATTGTTGATGCAATAAAGCAAGCCAACAACTATTTTTGTTAGATACTTAACGTAGGCTTAGGCTAAGCGTTAATAACAAAAGAAATAGGTTATAAAATTATATATTTAAAAAATATTTTTTATTTATTTTAATTTTTTTATAAAACGGATTTATTTAGAGTAAAGAGGTTCGTTTTAAAACTTTCAAAGCTGGTCTAGTTACTAACACGATTTCTTTTATTTTTATGATATTTTATGTTCTTATTTTCCAAAAATATATTTCATTTAAATATTAGTTCGACTTTTCCTCATGCTCATCGGTAGATAGCAAATGCCCACTGTGCACACGTCAGGCACGTGCAACTGCATGCTACCACATCGCTCGAGCTTCGCCTTTTTGCGGCAAAAAGAAATCATCGTTTGCTCCTTTGCCTGCTGCGCTGTTGGCAAACAAAAGCAACAACAACAGCAACAACAACAGCAAAGAGTGCCACAAAAATGGCATAAAAGAATGCAGCTTAAGAGGAGCAAGAAAAAACATACTATTTGAAGTCAGTATATCCGTTTAGGAAGCCAACAACTTCCTGGTACATAAGTAGTGGTAAGTACATACTAACACCAACGCACACACACCAACACACACGCACACACAGACAGACACACAAGGGCACACACAGGAAATCAACTACTGGCAGCCAAGGAATGAAAGTTAAGGCAAGGACGCACGCTTTTTTCAGTTTTTATTCTCAGTTTGCCTCTAGTCAAAGGGCTGCACTTGAGCAGCTTTTCATAGACGTCCTCGCCCCAGCCACGCTCCACTTGAAGTTTTCATAACAAATAAGCGTGGCCCGATACTTTGAGTGGCCGAAAGTTCAGCTCGGCCAGTCAGATAAAATGCAAACGGCTCAAACGCCGCAAAACTTTTCTCGCCCAATAAAGTGAACAAGAAACGCGAATTGCGTATACGCCGCATGGCTCCGTGCATAACTTCTTAACACATCTTAAACATAAATTATAAAAAAATATAAATTGTTGTTTTTTTCTAGCCTTTGAAAGCGCTGGAAAAAGAAAAAGTTCCATTTTCTATATTTCTTTTATATTCGCTTTTAGCTCCTTGATTAAAATATTTATAGTTCTTATGTGTGCGCGCCAGCTGTGCCCGAGTTATAAAGATGCTTTAATTATTTTTCTTGGCTAAATAAAAACTAAGTTTTCTTCAAAAGCCCTCTAAAGAGGGCGCCGAAAAAACAGCATAAAAAGCCACTTTAAAAACAAAAGACCAGAACTAAAGCCGCCCAAAGTAGTCGAAACTTTTCATTAAAATTAAGGTAATTCAAAGGGGCTTCAATGCTTTCCTGAGTATGAGAAGAAAATGAATTTGACTGGATTGAATATTTAAAATTTTAATAAATTAATTTATTGTTAGTCTTACAACAAGGAGAATTTGGTGAATTCATCAGAAATAAAATTAATTTATTCGATCAAAAATCGAATCTGGACTTGAAATTTAATACACTTTATATTTGCAAGTATATAGTAGGTATGCCTTATCATATATCTCTCAGCTTCAAGGCTTAAAACAGTTAGCTTTCCTCACCAATCGCTGCTAAATGTTTTCCACAGATTCTTTAACTTTCACAATTTAAAAGCAATAATTCTAGATTTTGCTCACTTTCTTTCGATAGATAAAAAAATGTACGTCCATTCCAAATATTAAACCAGCGAGTGTAGACATATGTAAAGCACTTGTGTCCTCCAATGAGACGTCATGGATAGATTGATGCGGATGAATATAAAATAACATATATACAAATTCTAAACAAGATGCGCCGTACAACAAAATATGTTATATCTCAAACATCTGATAGTTCGAGTCACTTTGAGTAGAGTAAAGAGTGTTAAGCCTAAAGGTCGATATAGCTCATTCGACAACTATCAAAATGGCCATTAGAGCATTGCAAATTGTCAACGAATTGCATGCATTTTACAGACTTTGAGCCTTCATGGCTTAGATTATATATAATAGTTAAATTCTTCCATATTTTGAATACCTTTCCGCCTTGCCTCCAATATTAAAAAAAATACCTTAAATAGTAGAGACTTCTAAATTTCATTGTAATTAATATCATTAGGATTAAGATAGTTCATCTACATGAAAAGTCATTCAACAATTAATTTCAGTAAAGTCCTTACATCAGCTCCTCCCAGAGCTCAGGGTATCTTCTAGGCTGGCAGTCTCTATTGCGACAAATTTGTTAAGTGTTAGAATTATACTTTAAATTTTACAATAATTTCGAAACTTTTGTCTGGCATATGTTTGAAGACACATTGCTTGACCGAAGTATTTAGCATTTCTAAAGTTTTATAAAGTATTTTTAGATTCCTTCTTAGTCAATCAACAATATATACATACAGACACATATATACATTCTACTTTAGACGGCCACTGTAATATTTATAGCCCAATTTCGGGCAGGGCTTGTAGGCGAAATAGTTGCTGTTGGATGTTTCGCACTTGGTCACTCGTCTGCCAAAGCTAAATGCACATTTGCAGCCACCTTTTACACACACATACGCTTACTTATGGCACACACAGTTTCCGCTGTTATTTTGCTTTGTTTAGTTTTGTGCAATTTAACAGCTTTTGGCCAAAATAACAAGCCAGGCCAACTAACAACAGAAAACAGTGCATAACACACAACACACAACACAACAAACTGGCGTTCAACGCGCGCGACCAGCAAAAAGTCAAGCTCAACAATGCGCCAGTGAACATTCAAATCGAGGGGTGGACAGGGGGGAGAAAGGGTGGTCCATGAAGCCAAAGGGGCTGCCTACATATTTTTGCAACACAAAATAAACCGCAACAGCAGCAAATTTTGTTGGTTAGTTTGGGAGAGTTGCTGAAATTGACATGGGCATAGCACACACACACATACACACACACCCAGAGATGCCTAGACAGGTCTGAGCATGTGGCCGGAGTGAAGTGGGGGCATTTGCAACTATGCAGCAGTGCGCCATAATAAAATGAAATATATTTTTAAACAATTACCTTTAGGAGTGCTTTTATAAAAGCGGAAGTTGCTGGCTAACCAGCAAAGCCTCAGCAGCTAAAAACTGCATTCAGAGTACTCGCTCCATAGTATAAATATAAATATATATATGTTTATATAGATGTTAAGCACTTTGTGGGCTAGCACGTTTTTATCTATAATATTCGCTCAACACCAAAAAATAAATAATAAGCCAACAGCCACAGCACAATTTAGCTGTTATGAAGGGCTTAGCATAAATGTCAGTAAAATTCTAAAGATTTCATGCACCTCTTTTATTATTATAGCTTTTATAATATTTATTATAGCAAAAAATTAAGTGAATAAAAAATAGTTATTAATATTTATGCAAAAAGAAAATGACTTGTATTATATTTTGTTGTATTCATCAATGCTTTTTTAAGGTATTAAAAAAACTAGTTGAAGGAGTAAGGCTTGGACTTATTTAAAATGCAGACAACTATAGAATATTTCAGCTTGATTTTATAAAAAAATATATGAAATCAAAAATGTAAATTACAAATTTTATTAAATAATAAATAAATAATAATAAATAATATAATGATAAATTCATATTACAATGCCCTGAAGAAATTTTAAAATAAAAAAATGTATTTTCTGCTACATTTAGCAGCAACTTAATTTTTTTTTGCAATAAAAAATTGTCCAAAGTTTTATTTTATTAAGATTACAGTCATTATTATATTTTTTTCATATATTTTCATATATTTATTATTGTTAAGCCATCTATATTTTTCAATTGGCTTCGCTTACATAAGAGTAATGTGCAAAAACACAAAAATCGGCAACGTTAAGTCATCAGTATTTAGGGATGGTATAATATTCATCATTTAGTTGCTTTACGTAAAAATTCTTTTGTAACGTCAGTCCAGTCGCCACTCTGACCCACGGTATGTCGCACTGTACCACTACCACTGATCGTCGACTGAAAACTCTCATAATTCTTGCCTCCCTTCACCAATAGCTCGGGCCTTTCTCCCGTTTGAACCACGAGCATCGAGCAAGCATGAGCAATTCGGTGCGCTATGAGAACGAAAGAAGCTTGTAAATAATAGAGACAAAAGCGGCACGGTTACAATTTCTCTTCAAGTTGAAGTCTCCTACTTGATCTCTTAACATAAAATGCTAAACGTATCACAGACTGCTGGACCCAAAAATTATTATATATTATTTATTTATATTTAAATATTCTCTTTATGCATAATTTCTGATTGTAATATTTTAAAGTACGAAAAAAATAAGTATTTATTTAGATAAATGTATATATTTTTATATTATATATAACTAATATATTTACATATTATAAATTATTTATTTGTATTTAAATATTTTCTTTAATTTGAATTTCAGATTGTAACATTTTAAAATTAAGAATAAAAGAAGTCTTTATTTATATTAATGTATATATTTTTTATTTTATATTAAATTAATATATATACATATATTTAATATATTTTAATGTATTTAGCCCGTCTGAAATAATTTTCTAACAATTTCTATGACCCCTTTTTATAAACAACATTTTGTAATTTAATGTTTCAAGATTCATTTATCAACTTTAAGTAGTACACAAAAATTTTCTTTTAGTACAGAAATTAAATTTTCACCAGCTTTAAATTGTTTGCCTTTGCTTTCTTTTCTTTCCACCCTCTCAAATTTATTCACACTCTCTTTTCAACCGTAGCTGCTTAAGCTTATGTTCACCCTGAAAATGAAAAGTGACTTTTTGCCTAAAAGCAGAAACTGAAATGAAACATTTTGCATTGCGAATTGTCGAAGCAACGAATACGTGAGCTGCTCCCAACAACATCAACACGAGAGTGTTTCATAATTATGGACGAAAGACTTGTGTGAATACTTCTTTGTTTGGCCACTGTGTGTGAGTGTGAGTGTGGCTGAGTGTGTTTATGTTTGTCTCTGAGTGTGGAAGTATGAAATTTTGGTGGCATTATTTGTTGAGTGCTTTTCAAGGTTGTCACAACGCTTAGAGACTTGGGTCAGTGCCGTGGCTGCTGCAGCTCCTCTTTCCGGCTGCAGCACCTTTTCAAGATGCCTGACAACACTTTCCACTTACGGCAACAAACTTGCAGCGACAGCCGGCAGAGAGGAAGCCGCACAATGCACAGCGCCCAAAACGGGATAGTTGCATTTAAAATTCCATTAAATAAGAAGACGCCCCAGAAAACCCTGGTCGCAAGGCGTGGCAGTTACGCATGCGTGGCCGCCACATCCACTTGCCACTGCCACGTGTGCAGCAGAGGCAGGCACCGTCTTGAGTTATGAAATGTACAAATTGTGTTAAATAAATAAACAGTTGGTGCGTTGCACATGTGTGTGCTCTCTGGTGCATGTGCCACATGCCACATGCCACAGACATCGACACAGACACGAACACGGACACGGACACGGCCGCAGACGTAAACACAGACACGGACACGGATACTCAGACACGCAGCAGTCACGTAGCTGCAGTCAGCAGAAGCTGACTTTTAAATTTCACGCTGCTTCAACGAGGCAGAAAAAAGTGCTAGACCCTGCTCAGACCTTGGTAGTAGCTTAAAGTACACACTCCATCATATATATATACAGATGTGTAACATAAATACATGAATAACTGACGCACTTAGTAACTAAGCTACTTATAATTGACTGAAAGGCTGAAGGACATATTAGCTGGCTGATTGAACAATTTACTATTAACTAAGAAACTGAAATTTTAATTTTAATTTCATTACAGATTTAATTTTAATTTTTGGAAATTTAATTTCAACTTACATTTAATAAAAAGCCATTTTTATTTTTGATTTTACTCTTTATTTATTATTTATCTATAATTTAAATTTTTAATTTTTATTGCATACCAAATTACTGTTCAATTTTGATTTTATTTCAATATTCAATTTTATAAATTTAAATTAAATTAATAAAGTCATTTTTAATTTAATTTTGATAAATTTTTTTATATTGTTATTAATATTTATATTTACTTTTAATTTTTTTTATTTGTATAAATTAAACTTAAAGTAAATTTATTTATTATGTTTTTTATTTAATCTTGATTTTAATTTAATAACTTTTATTTTAATTTTTACTTTTATTTTATTTTTATTTCTATTTCTACTACAATTTCAATTTATAATTCATTTTAGTTTTGAGCTTAGTTTTGATTGTAATTTCAATGTCTTTTAATTTTAATTTGATAAAAATTAGAATTAATATGACTTAACAAAACATTTTTTTAAATTATAATTTTATTTTTTTTATTATTATTTTAGTTGTAATTTTAAAACTAATTTTCATTAAATTCTTGAGTCCTTCATTAAAGTCTTCAGCTTCAACTAATCAAACAAAAATAAAACCCTAATTAAAAACTTTTTGCTTTAAGCTCTGTCTGTCTCTGCTTCGCTCTATCTCTCTCTCTCTCTTTTAGTGGACTTGAATTCCCAGTAAAAATTCATGACCAGACTACTGGCCACGCCCCTTCTGTGTGTACGGCACGCGCCCCCAAAATAGTTGGCACACATTGAATTACGGCAACCCATTCGCGTTTTAAATGCTGGCCAAATGCAATAAACGCCAACTAAAAGCCACGCCAACCGAGTAAAGCAAAAATCAACAGCAGCAAAGCAAATAAAAGTTTTATAGTCAGGAGTATCCGACGGCATAATGCATGTTTACTTAGGCATAACTGGACTATATATAGCTGTGAGTAGGGATGTAGAAACTTCTATGGAATAGAATTTCTGTAGTCCAGCTTCAAAGGCAGTCTCCTCGATAATATACCAACTATATAGTAAGTTCTCTAGCACAGTTTTTGGGATATATACAGAGATATCAACTGGGTTCCCAAAATGTAAAATTATATAATATATAGATTTATCCAATATATATTTTTATTCGAAGCTAACTTTGAGGATTATGTAGACTAAGGTCTCTAGCTCTAGGAAATGCTGCTAGACTCGAACACAACCAAGATACTCCTTTCCCTTTTTCCAAGGAACATGAAAAATAAATTTTAAAAAATACATATATATATAAAAGAAACATACGGAAATTCCAG
This sequence comes from Drosophila pegasa, assembly GCA_035046225.1. Classification (NCBI taxonomy): domain Eukaryota; kingdom Metazoa; phylum Arthropoda; class Insecta; order Diptera; family Drosophilidae; genus Drosophila; species Drosophila pegasa. The sequence goes on from JAWNOD010000072.1 coordinate 5,148,916, forward strand.
GGGCAAAGTAAAAATGCCGAAAATAAAGAAGCGCCGAAAGTAATGCAATAAAAATGCATTAAAATGCCAAACGAGAGCAACCAAACAATTTCTATAGCCACCAACAATTGCAGATCCAATTCAGAATATATATACATATATATACACATATATATATATAATATATATATGTATATTAATGGTACCACAATTGAATGCAGCGCACAATTAGACGCCAATATGATGGGCCAATAAAACATATACGTTACATACATATATATATTAATACATATATGACTATATATATATAAATATATATTTATACGCACAGTCAAGCATTTTTATGGGCAATAGCTAGCATAAATCTGGCACAACTGGCCTGTAATTCAAAACGTGCTTCGTGCTGCCATAACGCATAGTTTAATAATTTATAGTTGAGCTTGATTTTTGTACAGGCTGTACAATGGACTTGCAGTGCGCCCCGGAGCATGCAACGCCTTTTGCTGTCCAATGAGCCGGAAATGCCGAACGCCGAACAACATTGCGCTCGATGGTCTGCGGCCAATGCGCTTTTAATGCGTTCTTTGACTCCCGAGCGCGCGCAGACAAACCGCATTTGAGATTTAAGCTGATGTTGGCTGTCTGGCCGTAAGCCTATAAAATGGAAACAAATCGAAGCTGGCACTATGATTGTATTTCTATCATCATAAAATGTTTCTTTCAATTAAATAATTGAACTGAAGAGTGGAGCTGCGGGCTGAGGCAAGCAATGTAAAAGAGAGTTGCCAAAGGGGGATGTCTAGCTTACAAGACATTATCTCGTGGGCACATTAAGTTTGATTTATAGTTCAAAAATATGTTTTTGAGACTAGAACTCGTACTTTCTGTTAACTGAAATTTTTACAAATTTTTTTGTTTTCATGTTACATCTCAAATGGATATGAAATATTCCTCTTAACACATGGTGAGCTTGTTCCGGTTCACTTTAGGATTCAGCTAGTCAAAAAATGGTCTAAGTTATTAAATAATAAAATTTAATAGAATATAAAATTATATCAATATATCTAGAAGAAACAACAATATAAAACACTCGGGTCACAGCTTGTCTCTTTTAGAGTCTTCAAACAACTAACACGGAAAAGGTGTGCTCATATTCTGCTACCCATTAATATTCTAGAAAACTAAACAAGTCATTTGAAATTAATAAAAAAATATTTTGTTCCAAATATTCACTCTCGAAAAATGCCACAAGGACATATGACTCTCTTAAGCAAATTTAACTTTGTTAAGTCTCAAATAAAAAAAGCATTTATCAATTATCAATTAAATTTAGCAATATCTCTAAAATATTACAAGTCCACAGGGTATATAATAAGAGCGGACTATCCAACCTAAAGGAAAAACTTTTAACTTATTTATATAATTTCTTTTGGAACATGGAAAATCACTTAGTTGGACATGCAATGCGAGTGAAAAAATAAAACTGTGAGTGGACTTTTTGTGGTCACCTTTTTTTTATAAAATCAGTGTCACTAGAATGTGCTTGGACTAACCGGTTAGTGCTGCAAAATAAATGTATACGTTTAATAAATTATATATATTAAATTGAAATACATAGTTTCCTATGTGATTGCTCACTTGCAATACAATCCCATATTCTGAGGATAACATTTTTTTTAAACAGAATTCGTAACTTTAAAGAAAGAAAATTGTAGTAGCCCAGGTCTTATAACGACTTTTGATCCGAATAATCGGGAATCAAAGTAAGCTTCGATTTTTGGTCCGACAGCTGAAAATCAAGTAGTACCAATTTGTATCACTCAGTTTGTTGAACAAATAGTTTTAAAAAATATTTCCTGAAATTTTTCAGAGAATAATCTTTTTCATTTTAATAATAAGTAAAAAGTCAAAATAAAAATAAATAAATAAAATAGGACGATAGCTCGAATAATATAGAATATTTTCCACATTAACGGAGAACAGTGCCCTAATCTGACGTCACGCAAAGTGTATTTTCGGTAATATCCGGCTAGAGAATACCCCGCCTACCGTGAAGTGCAAAATTATTTGTTGGAGAATCAGCAAAGGTAAATATACAATACTTTTATACGTAAATATATAACTAATGTTGGAATAAGAGAAGTTTAGTATTGACTTACGTCAATCTCTTTTAACTTAATTGGCATGGGTTAAATGCGGGAATAGGAATGTACATGGGACTTATTTAGAAGGACTTTAAAGCTCTTAGCTCAAATAGATTTCGAGATCAACATACGGACAGAAAGAAGCATTGAGCCTGCCTTTGACTAAACCTTTCTCTGTCAGAAAGGTTAAAAAGTACTTTACTTTATGATTTTAAAAAGTAGTTTTAATACTTGTATAAATTTGTTCAGATTGTAGAACTTTTTAAAAGTAGAATTTTTTCTTTGAGTTTTCGACATGATAAAAAATATTATAATTGAAATACGATTGCCATTGACATTTTTACTGTTATAATCACAAATATTAATCCTAATTAAAATGCTTAACTATATAAAAAAAATTTCATTTATATTTATAAATTTAATTTTTAATATAAAACTAATTTAACGGATGCATCAAATTTTTGATATTATGTCTGCTCTAAATATATATATATATTTTTATAATATTAATATAAAATTAATTTAGCAGATGCTTCAAATTAATAATATTATTATATTATATCTGCCCTAAACATATATAATTATTAATTTAAATATTTATATAATATAAACATAAAATTAATTTAACATATTCGAGCTAATAATATAATATCTAATCTATCTGCCCAAAACAATTTCCATCTAATCAGCTAGAAAAGAAATATTAGAACTAGGTCCTAGAGTAAAGTTCACTTAGCCGATTCCGTGTAGCTGGCTAAAAGTTCTTGCCATTCCGCTCAGCAGATCTGCAAGCCCCATTGGCAGCACTTTTTGCTGTAGTTTTACAACACTGACATGACATGTGAGAATTGAAACGTTTGTGGCAGAAAAGCAAAGGAGAGTTCGAGTTCAGGTCGAGTCGAAAAACGGAGCAGCAGTTGAGATACCTGCCACGAGCAGGCCGTTGGTTGTTGCCCAGTTCGACAAATAGTTAGTCGAGCTCTGGCGTTCCCACGTTCGCACCAAATCGAAAAATTCAAGGAACTTTCGTCGCATCTGACGGCCGTCACGTGGAATTCTCGTTAATGTTTCGCCTGTACGAGCTCTACTCGCTCCATCTGAAGAAAATGACCAGCTACGGAACGTCGCCGACCTGGTGCCTGTGCGAGAAGCTGCCGCGCTCCATTCTCCACATAGCCCCGACCCCGGAGCTGTGGTGCGATGTGTGCGGCCGGCGTCGCCGTCCGCGCGCCTGCGTCAGCTCGTCCAGCGACGAGGAGGAGAAGGCGGCGGTGCGCCAGCAGATGCTGGCGGAGCGGCGCCGCAACGAGGAGGCGCGTCACGGCTCCGTGCGCGTCAAGGTGGCGATGACTGCCAAGAAGCCCAAGTCCCGGCGCAGGGCGAATTGCGTGAAGTGCGGCGGAGAGCCAAAGCCGGCAGAGGCAGGCGGCGAGGCAGGTGCACCACCAGCACCACCACAAGAGAAGCAGCAGCAGGGGAAATCCAAAGGCAACAACAACAAAAATCACAAGTTGTACGCGGGACGCTTTGGACATTACCGCAAGCCGCAGCGCCTGCAGCCCAAGCAGCGCAAGAACGAGGATGCTGCAGTCGAGCCGAAGCAGGCGGAGATCGAGCGCGAGCCCGAGGTGACGGCACCGCCGCCACCACCATCGCCGCCGCCGCCTTCGCCGCCCGTCTATCCGGCCAAGGCCTGCGAGTCGCTGTGGGAGCAGCCCACCGAGGACATGCCCAACCTGGTGGCCTTTGCCCACGAGGTGTTCAATCGTCCGCTGCATCTGCGCAAGCGCCAGCCCAGCTTCTATGACAATCTCTTCGTGAGCGACTTCATACCGCTGGACAAGCCGATCACGGACGCCGCCGGCGGCGCCATATCGAAGCGACGCCGCATCTTCGGGCGTCCGCTGCGCTCGCACTGCAGCCGCCCGCTGCCGCCGCTGTCGCAGGTTCTGTCCGAGATTCTGGCCAAGCAGAAGGTGCGCGCCAAGGGCGGCGGCCTGCCGCCCAAGGAGGAGGAGGAGCCCAACGGCTGCAACATCGCCACGCAGTTCTCGCCGTTCGACATATACGAGGGTCCCTCGGAGGACGCCCTGGTGGTGGACAGCGCTCGGCTCATGCTGCGCCAGCCCAACGCGCTGCACATCAAGCAGCGCGCCGATCTGCCGCCCACGCGGCTCTCCAGCTTCGAGTCGGAGCCGAGCAGCGACTGCTCCTCGTCGTCGCCCCTCGACGTGCCCTCGGCGCCGCCGGTGGAGCGCCAGCGTCACAGCTACAACGTCGGCGCACCGCTGCGGCTGCACGAGATGATGAAGGCGGTGGCCCACTCGGGTCTGTCCGACAGCAGCGCCTCCAGCAGCAGCTCGAGCAGCAGCAGCCACAAGAGCGTCAGCTCCACGCTGCCCGCGCACCAGCAGTCGGTGCGCAGTCGCGGCGGCGAGGAGCCGCCCTACGTCGAGGAGAAGCCAGCGGCCGAGACCGAAATGCTGCCGATCTCGATCATCGAGAAGATCCTCTGGCTGATGGAGCAGAAGCCGCCGGCAGAGCCCGGCCCAGCACCGCTGAGTCCCCTGACCGACGACGCCTTGCACCACATCTCGCTGATCGACAAGCCGGAGGAGCAGCACATCGACAACAGCCACAAGGAGTCCGTCAAGGGGCTGCTGCACTTCATGGAGAGCCTGCAGATCAGCGACACCAAGGACAGCGAAGAGACGCGCCACGACAACGACGACGAGTTCAAGCTGCTGGACATGCCCGCGCCGGCCGAGTTACTCCAACCCAATGACATGTCAAACGAATTGCCTTTAAATCCTACCAATAAATCAGCAGGTGATGAAAAGTATCCGAACAGAGTGTACTCCACTGCCAGGCACCGGGCGAAGCTCGCGCGGGGGGGTTTAGCGCCGAAGAAGGCGGGGCACAGCAACTCCTCCATGTGGTCCCTGCTCAGCGGTCTCTTTGCCCGCAAACAGTTGGAGGAGCACGAGGAGACGCGGCCACTGAAGCAAGCCGGCAAAGCGGACTACGGCGCCATCAAGCAGACGTCCGAGCAGCCGACTCACGGCAATCAAAGCTGTCAGAAGTGCGGCCTGAAACGCAGGAATAGGAGGAGCGTGAAGAGCAGCTGCACTGCCTCGCATAAGCCTGGCTGCAGGCTGCACTCGGCTGCAGACTCCAATGCCTCGCGAAGCAGCGAACCAAAGACCTTACCCACCCAACCCTCTACCCCAAAACCAGAGTCAATCACTACTAAGGACAACCAGCCAATTGTCAATCAAGCTGAGGCGCTCGACATTGGAATTGCTGAGGAGCCAAATTTCAGCTATGATCCAGCTCCGTTTCCCACGCCCACTCAGTCCACGGCAACTGCTTCCACACTCTACGAATCGTGCTGGGGCTCGGCAATGCCCACAAATGAGAGACCTGAGCACCGACACCAGCTGCTGCAGGAGTTGCTGCAGAAGCTCAAGGATATCGAGAGGCTGAAGCAGCCAAGGGTTTATCATGTGGTCAAGACCATGTCGACGGTTCAATATGCCAGCAGTGAGATAGTCCAGCCCAAGATGCTGGCCAGCAGCACGCCGCGCACGGGTCGCAGGCAAGAGCACAGCCTAAGTCCGGCCGCTGCCTTGGGCAGCTACGAGTTTCGTACCCCGGACATCCAGGCCTCCGAGCTGAGCGATATGAGAATTAGTACCAAGACCTTGGAGGAGGTTCTCACACCGATTGCCTACACGCCCACCTCTTCGCCTACGGGTGCATCCTCAGCAGCGAGCAAAGTCCACAGGAAGAGGCTCTGTCAGCCCGTGTGGCCGGCGCATCCGTTCAGGCACAGAAGGCGCAGCATCCACTTTGAAGCGGTGCAGCTGGAAATCAATGACTCGATCGTTCAGGACGAAGATCAGAATCTTATAAACGAATTGATATCGAAGGAGGAGCAGCAGCAGCCAAAGCCACGCCGAAGAAAGCATCGCGATACGTGGATAGTGGATGAGGCAGTGCATCAAAAAATCATCGAGATGATGGCCAAGCCCATCAAGCTGCTAACTCCGAACGATAAGGCAGAAATAGAATTACAATAGAGGGAGGATTGGGAGGAAATAGGTAGATATTGATAGGATAGTTGGGTATTCCAAGGAAATTATAGAGTATAGATTGAAAAGATTGGGAGGAAATAGGTAGATATAGATGGGATATTTGGGTATTCCATAGATATTATAGAGTATAGATTGAAAAGATTGGGAGGAAATAGGTAGATATAGATGGGATATTTGGGTAATCTATAGAAATTATAGAGTATAGATTGAAAATAGAGTTGACTTCTTCTTGACTTATGTAAATAATATAGAACATATATAATATATTTCTCTTAATATATATATAGATCTTTTTTTCAGCAAAACTAATTCAGCTGGGTCTGCCTTCCACAATCCACAAAATGGACGATTCACAGATGTGCCCAATATACCTTCAAAAAAAATACAAAAATCTCCCCAGACCTCTATATGATATAGTAGACACATTGGTCGGCATTGTCAGCACGGTTTTCTGGATCGTATTCTATGCATCCTATGGGCTGATCGTGGTGAGTGTATAAGCAAATATAACTAATATATATAATATGTCTTATTCCGTAGCTAGCGGGCGTTATCATCGTATATGGAATACTCCATCCAAAAAACTTCTTTTACTGGATAGCTAATTTTCTGGACTGTTACGAAGACCAGCGTCGCTACCACGAAGACCTATAAGCTCTATATATATTTTGTATGAATTGTATAATTGTTGCATGTGTTGTGTTTTTATTTCGAAATTGAAACGAGTATTTTGTTATTCAAGATTTCTCACATCAGAATTGCCTAGCTTTATTTTAATAATTAATTAAATGTTTACACTACTAATTTCAATGCTTTAATTACATTTTAAAGTAAATGATCGTACATTAAATATATATTGTATGTGTATATATATTCATGTATTGTATAAGTATATTTGTATATATTTATGTGTGTATGCTTCTTTGTATAATCATAATCATGCGCATCGTAAACATTATTATCAATTGCAATTGTTGCACTTGCACTCAATTCGAAAAACAATTACAAATCAACAGAACATTGAGCTGCACGCAATTTGTTTTTGTTTTTGTTGTATAAAATCAATCAATATAATATTGCTGTCCAGAGAACAATTTGGGAGCTCATGCCATACATAAGATTAGAGAGAGTGAGTAGCAAAACCGAAATGCTTTGGGCCATATTTCTGTCTATGGTAGGAATTCATTAGGCACAATATCAAAAACTAAATTATATATTTATATATATAATATATTCACTACAAAGAAAACAATTTGAATTTCTATTTATGGACTGTTTGCTTGATGCCTGGAAAAGCCCGACATGTGTTCGAATCTGCTTGGAATCAACGTTGATTGCTGCTAGACTTGCCTTATCAATTAGCTAGAAGTGGATGTGGTTGATTTAAATACAGTAAAGCATAGATTTCGTTCGAGTTTCGTTTTGCTGCCGCTGCCGCTGCTACTGCTGCTGCCACAGTCTGTTTCCACAGTTTGTTTCCACAGTTTGTTTCCACAGTTTGTTTCCACACTCAGTTGCCCGCAACGTTTTGCACTTCACTTGAACTAATTATTTCGTAATCTTTGCTTGAGCTCTCCGAATCCGATTCCGAGTTCCGCGGCGTGCTGCAAGAGAGGGACGCATCATTAGTAAAATTATCAACAGACAGCGGCTATCAGCGGCGGGCAATTCAAAACAAAACATTTTAATTTAAGCAATAGAAATTTAATACAAAAGCCAAAACAATGTGTGTATGTGTATGTGGTATGTGTGTGTGTGTGTTTATGTGTGTGCGTGTGTGTGTTGATAAATCAAAACTCATAAAACTTACTCAGTTAATGGGTTAATCTTGAAACTTAATATCCACACTTTAGGTAGAAGCTCAAATTCAATCAGAATCAGAACAGACTGCAATAGAGCCGCTTGAATGAGTTGCAAATGGCAAATGGCAAATGGAATCGATATGATACAGGGAATTGCTTGGACTTGGTACCCAAAGGAAACGCCTAGCCCAATTACGAAATGTGCTCTAAATGGAGTATCGATAGAGCTTGGCCGAAATGACAGCGATCTTGCAATTTCTATACATAATTACTTTTATAATAATATACAATATATTTACATTTCTTTCTTTATTTACATGGCTAAGATGGAAATTTATTTTCTGAAGGTATCTTGATTTCTTCTAGGCTTAGCTTAAACCTGTGAGGAAATGGGAATCTTTGACATGTGAATGAATACGACTAAGTCTCCAGTTAAATGATATTTATTAAATATAAAAATAAAATGTATAAAAATATGTTCAATAAGTTAACGTAGTCTTTTTATTATCCTGTTACCAGCATTATTATATATATATTTTATGATCTTACGATCTCTTACACATATTTTCCAGTTACCATAAGTGTCTAGCTTAACTATATTTTGGACATGGCTCCTACTACCTCTTGTATGGGTTGTGAATGAGTGACATGCTTAAAAAGAAATCAATGTGAAATGCAAACAATGATATAATTCGCAAAAGAAAAGATTAATGAGGAACAAAACTTAATGCATATTGAAATCAAAGACTTTACAATTTATTAAGGAACATTAATTTACACAATCAACGGGTAAAGTTACTATGGAGAGTTACTTCAATTGCGAGAGAACAAAGTCGGGACCAGTAGATTATTGGTTAAATTCGAGCAAATGCCATAGCAAACGAGATTCGTTCGGTAATAAACAAATAAGCGGCCAGCTTACCCGGCTTTGGTATCCTTGGCTTGCGCCGTTGCCTCCATCTCCCCGCCTGCAGCTATGTCCTCGTCGTCGTCCTCGTACTCATCAGCGCCAACTTTGCGTCGTTTGCGCACCTCCATGTCGGCATCGTGCTCCTTTATAAGCTCAATTTTTTCGGGCTCCAGTGGTGCCACATCCACATCCACATCTGCATCCGCATCTCCATCGCCATAGCCGTCTCCATCGCCATCGCCATCGCCATCGCCATCGCCATCGGCATCAACAGCCGTATCTTCCTCGCCGTCGCTGTCTTTGTCCTTTTTCTTTGCTTTGGATTTGGATTTCTTATCAGTCTTCGAGGCGGCTGCTGCGGATGCGTCGTTTACGTAATTGCTCTGCGAACGGAGATTACTGCGATTAGCTTATTTCCGTGCAAGGTTCTATGCAATACTTACCTCATACAGGGGCCAGAAGGAGGCGAAGAAGCCCACGTCTTCGGTCAAATTCGGAAAGATCCAGAAATGCAGCTTGCCGCCGGTCAGGGCCCACACGATGGTGAACACCACCAGGCGGACGACAGTCAGGGCCAAGATGAAGACCAAGAAGCCGGCAGCGGCTATCGACAGATAGTAAACTCCTTTGCGCAGCAGCGGCGGCCAGAGGGGAAACAGGCAGATGCCCACAGCGCCGAGCAGCAATATGAAGCCGAAGATCCAATAGTGCAGCGGAATCGGATCGTAGATCCACACATATGCCTCGGAGCCGTCGACAAAGATCTGCTCTGGATGCATGTCCAGACGGATTTTGCGTTTCTTTTTCTCCTTTTTATCGGCAGCAGCGGCTGCCTGTGCCGCATCGCCATCGACCTCCGGATCGGTGTCCTTCTTATCGGACGACGATGAGGACTTGGCATTGGTCTTGCCGCTCGTCGTGTCCGGTTTGTCCTTTTCCTGCGCTTTGCCCGCATCGGACTTCTTCTCCAGCTTGCCACGCAGCTCCTCCAGCGTCACGGGCACCTTCTTGGCGCGATGGAAAAACTTATGCTCCAGCATCACGTCCAAAAACTCCACGGCCTGCTCGCGTGTGCTGAACAATGCATTGTCGCCCTCGGCGAATTTGGACTTCATTAGTGCATCGATGGCTTTGCTCGACGTGAAGTACTCGACGATGTGACTCAGAAATTTCGTCTTCTTTGTCTTCACATTCTTTTTCAACCATTTGGCGACATTCTTCTCATCTTTCGAAGGCTTGTCCACCTTTTGCTGTCCCGGCTCTGTGTATTCCTGCGAAATAAAATAAAGAAATTTAGATAAATTAATAAATTGTTGAATTTTTTTTAAATATATTAAAATTTTCAATTTTTAAATTTTTAAAGTAATATATATATAAGTAAACAATAATAATTGTGTTGACTAAAAAGCTAAATTAAGTTTATTTTATTTTTTATTTACATATTTTTTGCACAGAACAAAGCACAATTAATTTTGTATATAATTTAGTTGCATTCCACACAAAGAATTTTTTTTGTATATTTTTCTTATTTATAAACATTTGAAACTTCACTTTCAAACAACGCCTTTAGGCCACGACATCAAAACCGTATTTCGTCACGCCGCAGTTTCATTAACATATAGATTTATATTCCTTTGTCTCTGTGTGTGTGTGTGTGTGTATTGACATATTCAATCATATAATAGATACCGTTCCATCATCAAAGATCTCCTGCTCCTCCTCCTCGTCCTCCATCCCGCCCCCTGCTAAAAGGCGCTCCTCATCGCTCATTCTGCACTTGTATTGGATTTATATAGAAAATAATATTGTATTTTGTATTTTGTATTTCTCTTTCCGGAGCCGTGACGTGTTGCAATCGCCAAGCGAGTCTAGAAAGTATTAAATCTGAGCAGCCGACGGGCAGCTGGGCTGGTCAAACAAGTGCTTATACCCACAAAAACAGCTCACGATCTGAGCTGTGTACACACACACACACACACAGACTTATATACACACGCATACGTGTGCGGTAGAAACTTTCCCCAAGAAAAAACGACAACAACAACAACTACTACACAGAATACAAACTAATCCACTGATAAGTGGGTGCACCTGAGAACGAGAGAGAGAGAGAGAGAGAGAGAGCGCACGCGCGAGAGCGCCTGCTCTGATCAGCACCGTTAACAACGAGCTTCTGCACAGTACCACACAGTCACACTCACACACACAGCCACAAGCCGATGTGCGAGCGCAAAAATCATCAACAACTGATCTACACACACACAGACACACGCTCAGCTTACAACACAAGCTTTGACGGCGTTGCCAGACCTGTGTCAACATTACAGCTGTTTGATTATGCGACCTAGACGCTGGCGGCCGACGGTGGGGGGGTGCGTGTTGCAGAGCACACAAAGCTGAGTAAATTGAAAGATGTAAGAATGGGCTTGGTATTTATATTAATAATAGACGGAGCGCACGCAGGGGGCATGTCACCCACGCATACATATGTACACTGGCATCCAAACACGCAAATGCACGCATACATAGGCAATAGAGCCAAGCCGCATGGCAGCTCCATTTCATAAAGTTGCCCACCCGCGGACGTCTTACATGCATATTCACTTATATATATATATTAGCGTTATGCTTTTGAAGATTTGGTAATTGTTTTTCTTTTTGTTTTTTTTTTGTCCATGGCAATGATAACAAACACAATGAGCTTGCCAATTAGACTGTGGCAAATACATACAAACATACACACACACACTATCACATATCTACAGAATCATCGCGCAAGACGTAAATGTTGTTTTTCTTTTTTGTGTTTCATTTACGTCGTTTATTTCGCTGCCCTCAACTATTGACTTACGTCTTTGCGGCGGCGTGCGCGTTTCTTTTCCGACATTTTTTGATTAAACACTACGTAATTGAGGATTTTAGTTAATTGATTTCAAGTATTTTTATATTTCTGCCACACACGCACAACGAACTAGGCGCACGTGAAGAGGAAGAGTGAAATCGCTTGAAGTATATAATAAAATGCACTAAATAATACCAAAGAAAATACCGAGCTAGCTGCATACTTGCCTCTTTACAATTTTTGGCAATTGCAAATGAAACAAAATTGAAGTTTGTGCGTTTAAATAGAAATGAAATATTTAGGTATAGCTAAAGACAAAAAAAAATACACATTTCATTGACTTCAGTAGGCTCCAAATTTCCCTTTCGGCAGAGTTATTTATTTTTTTAATTTTATTTATTTTTAACGGACACGACGGCTCAACAAGGCCAATTTCTCGAGGATGTACTGAGCCAAATTAGTCAAGACGCAGGAACAGGCGAGCATATAAAAGAACTTCTTGTAATGGAAGTACAGGTGGTTATTGTACGCAGCCTCCTGCATGGCCGGCGCACAGACGCAGGTGCAGACGGCAAACGTTATTATCAGCTTGTTCACGAAGATGCAGACGCGCTGGGCACGCGTCATGCTGTCATTGATGTTGGAGCCCCGCCACTTGCCGGTGAGGGGCTGCCAGAGGCCCCAGTTGATCCACTGGCGCTCGAACTCGGCGACGAAGCGGTCGCGCCAACGATTCGAGGCGAACTCCTCGCCCGGCCGCACCACCATCGAGGAGCTGAGTATGAGGAACTTGTGCCGCACCCAGCGGTGCACCTTGAACACCTGCATCAGCTGCGCCTGTATGTCGATCACCTCGATGCTGCGCAGGAACCAGCTGGGATACCGTCCCTCGTTGTTGTGCACCACGGCGATCCGGGTGGGTATGCGGATGTCGCGTGTGCGCAGCCAGAGTATGTAGGTGGAGTTGCGGGTCAGCTCGGGCTTCTCCGGGTTCTGCATGAGCGTGAACTGCAGCTCGGCCCGCTTGCTCGTCTCGAAGATCAGTCGCACTGTGGCCGTGGTCATCGCATTGAGCCGCCCGCCCGTCCTCAAGTAGATCAGCAGGTCGTGCACATTCCGGTCCGACTTGCTCTCCAGACCGGTCATGTCGCAGGCGATCGTCTTGCTGGGCTGCTCGTTGTGGTACCTGAAGAGCAGCGCCAGGATTGCCAACAGACCCGCCATCAGCACCAGGTAGGTGGCCAATATCAGCCACGAGAACTCCAGATCCCGACTTATGTGCACGGGCACGGCGATCGCCGGGACGTAGTAGACATAGCTCGTGAACGTGCCCAGCATGCTGCACTTGCAGAACATGTAGCCCTGCTTCGGATACCGGAGTCCGGGCACGCAGTGAATGTGCTCCCAGCGCTGTGCATCCTCTGGCTCAGTGTACCGCCAGTAGTCGCAGCTGCGCACCTGAAACACAAACGAGAAGTTGGCCGGCCCGTTCGGCACCGGCCCATCCGTGTCGTCCTTGCCGTAGAGCCGTATGACGAGGTACGCCTTCTTCGCTGTCCCGCACGTGTTGCGCAGCACAAAGGTCGAGTTGGTGGAGGACGCCGGCACGTTGCACTGGGAGTTGGCAATGGCCGAGACCAGGTTGATCGGCAGCTCCTGCAGCACCAGCAGCACGTGCAGCCTGTGCGTGCTGTGCTTGAAGCGCACCACAAGCAACGACTTCTCGTCCAGGCTCATGCGATACGCGAGAATCATCATCTTCGTATGCAGTTGGGCGGACTGCAGGCAGTTCAGATATTTGCCGGTGTCCGCGACGGACTCGTACTCATCGATATCGTCATTATCTTCCACGACGATGCCATCCAACGTAGGCATTGGATTAAGGCTTTCGCTTGCTCTCTTAGCTGCAAAATTTGTGATTAGAAATGCTCAGGGTAAACTGGGTTCCCACTGGAACACAGTTTACGCCGCATTCTCTACGGTTATATAAATCGACATAGGTACGAAAAAATATATATGGAATATGGACAAAGGACAAATTTGTTCCACTTCATCTTTTCTAGGAGCTTCTTCCGTACCAAATCGATCTACTCCTTTAATACTTACGGCCTACGGGAATCACGGCGGGCTTCAACTTGCCAATGATGGTTTGAAAGGTTAGATAGCTACGCTGTAGCTTATACTCCTTGACGTAATCGCTTTTAGACGTCTGGACGCGCACGGTGAGCAGCACACTGCTCGGCTGCTTCTCCTCGGGATACCACCAGTGGAGCTCGCGAGTCCGTGAAGCGACTTTGATGCACACGTTGTGTGACCGAGCGCCACTTGTTAGTTCATCAAGCAGCTCGGGCGAGAAGTCCACCGTGTGCATTAGATCATTTGTCTCGACACTGAAGTTCATGCCAGGCTTCACGATGATGCAGTGCACCTGTAGGGACAGACCCTCCAAATAGACGCCACCGTCATTTGGGTCGTCCACTTGAACGTGCTTACGCGCTTCCTCCAGGAACCGGCGCAGGCGCTCCGTTTCCCACATGGACGTAACCCATTCGATCGTGTGCTGCTTCAGCTTTTCATTCTCATAATGACTGATCTGCTCGAGCAACCCGTCAATAGCCGCCTGATCCAGCCTGTCCTCTTTCAGAGCCAGGTTATACTGATCAAGAATGTGTGTGGTGGGCCCTGGTATCCGCTTGTTGATGTTATCCATAAAATTGTTCACCGACATCAGGGTCTTCGTCATATTAACGTAGGGTGTTTTGTGAAGCTTTTTCGATCCTTGGGTATCGTTGACGACCTGGAAGTTCTCGTTCAGTTTCTTCAGGGCGCGTACCAGGACCCCAACTTCACCCTCGTGCATGGGCGACATATTGATGGCCATGACCTTTGTGAAATTCGCCAGCAAGCCCAGCGTGGGCATCGATTTCGGAGCAAAGTCGTCAAAGGCGCTCAGCAATGTCGCAAAGGTTTTCGCACTGCGAACCCGCTTGGCCGCCGCTAGCATGAGAGCCATGAACTCCACGGGATTGTTCACGTCGAGAGCATGGGGCGGCTTCGATAAGAACTCCATTAATTTCTCGGCTGGCTCCGTCACCATGTCTTCCAACGGCTTCACAAGCACGCTTATCCTCCTCTGATAGCATTTGAATTTTTCGCTGCAGACTAGCGCCACCAGCGCTCTGCTAACGGGCAAATATAGGTCGCAGTCGCAGTTGGTGCATTCATTGAGCATCACACGACCCGCATAGAAATAACCTGTCAATGACTCCCCATCTTTCATGTCCCTGCAGCACGCCTGGAACTTTGTAATGGCCTCGATGCCCCAGTGCGGGTAAAGCGCACATTCTTTTTCTTCTGTGCGCGGAGTCAAACCATACTCCATAGAGCCGACGCGAAAATCACTTGAGTGCACACTCAAGCTGACGACGTTGTCGTTGTCAGACGTGTTCGAGCCCAGGAGCAAGTCCACACTTTCCGATTGGCCCGCCGGATATCCGTTGTAGTACCACGCATAGGTAAGTTCGCTATTTCCACAGTCGGCGCACTTGGCCGACAGGCTCACCGTCTCATCCGGATCGTATAGATGCGACTCGCAATTCGATACGCACGTAATATCCAATCGCAGCGTATTGTGCCGCACGATCGCAATAACCTGCCTCGCACTCGCCACTTGCTCGGGATTAATATCGGACACAACTGTCAGGGTAAACTCGTATTGATGGCCCACAGTGTACGACCCGCCGGGTATCGTAAACTTATCAGCTGCAAATATTCGAAAACAGTAAATATATATATTATGGAAGGACAACCAGAATGAGAAACATCCCTTTGGACTACTCTTTCGATCGGACACAAACTTAGATCGATCGAAAAAGTCTAGCGGACAAGTTCTCACATCTAGTTATATGTATAGATATATAGTTACATTTCCACGTTCGATTGTTGCACATTGCATTGTGAATGTCGGTTGTTATGCAGGTCCAGTTGTACGCATCAAACTGCTTTTCGCCTGGGGCTTTGTGGTAGTCCCTACTCGCCGAGCCATCCATGTAGATTTGTTGGCCGTCCTCCACCACCTTCTTAGGGCCTCCACTGATCGTCGCTACTACCTCTTCCACCGTCTGCTCTATATAGCAGCGCGCGACGAATTGAATTCCCTTCAGCTCGCCGCTGATTCGCATGACATATAGATTGGGTTTCAGGCGCGGAAAGTGCCGAGCATAGGGACTTACGGAGATTCGCCGTGTTTGGTCACTAAAAGTTTTCAAGATCTCTGCAATGGAAGAGTATTGGATTAGATTGGGAAATAGCGCGACGGCTCAGCGCACTCACTTGTCTCCGCTGCGTTCATCACGGCCCACGTTAGTGGCACATCGTCCCTCCCGCAATCATCGACGAAACTCACTTCCATCTCAAAGCCCTTCGTCACTCTGAACTTCGTTGGGGTCGACGGATCAAAGCAGGTCCGTGGTTCCATGCTGGGTATGCACGCGTCTGGAAAACGCATATTCAAATGAATGGTCTTGTCAGCTGGATTCATCGGAAGACTATCTGGGCACTGGCCATTCAGCGTCAATTCTATGTCGCCCTGATCCCAGAAGGTCGCACTCAGCTCCGTAAAGTATCCCTTCTTATAGTCCACGCTCGCGCTTGGCACAATATCCAACCGACTCAGCTCGCCCTGAACATTATACGTCTTCTTAAATTCTGGGCCAGCGAGCCAGTTGGCCACCAGGTAACTCGACGAGCTGACCCGCAAGATCAGCTCATAGTCCGGCTGCTCGGACATGGTGACCACCACAGGCGTCCGCACACCGTACGAAATCGTTTGGTTCGCATACAGCCCCAGTCGAATCGGAGTGCTATCCTCGCTCCTAACGCGCGACGCCAGCAGTGAAACGAGTAAAAGGACTGCATATCCTTGGAGCTCCATGTTCGCTGCGAATCACTAATTCAGACAGTTCCCTATTTCGCCAAATAAATATTACAAATTTAATGCAAAGATTTTCCAGCGAATTTTCTCCTGTTTTTCCAATAGATTTTATGGTGTCTGTAGTCCGCGCGGCTGTTGTTTGTATACTAACTGAATATACATTACAAAGATTACATATTCAAAATCTTGTTTCGTTTCGAACAGATGGGCAACTACGATTGTTCTTATGGAGTCCGAAGGACACAATTTACTTTAACTTATGAATAAACTATAATTAAAAATAATTTCGCATTGCTAAAATGTTTCATTTTGTTGGGATTATAGTTAAAAATTAAGGTTTTTTATTATTCTTTGTTTTACAACAAAATACAGACTAAATAATAAGTAAAATATATTTATTTATTTATGTATATATATATTCTTATTATTATTAATATAGATCCCTCGAAACTCTCTCTTGGCTCTAAATGTTTACACTATTTTTTGTTTTCATTCATTCTTCTTTTTTTTTTTTAATTTTTTTTTTCCTTTTTTTAGTAATTTTGTTTTGTTTGTTTATTTCTGTTCCAGTTATGTATTTTGTTGTTTGTTTGTTTCTGTTTCTGTTTTTGTTTCGGATTGCAAACAAAATAAAAATATATGAAAAACTATGAAATGGTGGTTGGTATTGCAGTTCTTGCATAGGACAGTATGCAAACTAGACTTATGTGCGAGATAAGTAAACTATCTATAATGCCAGCTTTATTTTTGTTTAAATCAAATTTCATTCAATGTGCAGCCAGCGCCGTGGACAAGCTATTCAGTTCTTTCAATTGAATTTTTAAAAATTGTTTCTTTTTTGTGTTTCAAAACTTTTTTCCTTTTGTACAATTTATTCGCATGCTCTCTACATTCATAAATATATTTAAATTGGCTTTTGATTGGAAGTTACCTTTAACACAACATCGAAAGTAGCCGCTAGATATTTAGATTTTAGATATTTTTACAGACTTTGGACATACGACTGGCTTGGAGGATGCTGAGTGGGGAGGGGGTGGGTGCATGGATCATGCGTAATCATTGCTCGAACAGCGGCGTCGGCTGACATTGGGCCCAAAATAAATCAAAACAATAATAATTATAATATGAATGTTAAACAACATCAGAACTATTTGAAATTATAACGCACAAGGAGGTATGCAAGCGGTCCGCTAACACACAACTGCCTCATCAACTGGCTTTCTGTATATATATATACTTTAATATATATATATATAAATATATGCCCGTTTGATCTGGTCTCTCACATGGGTCTCCCATCAATTCACATCATTTTCATCATCTCTTACTCGCTCTCTCCTCTCTTCTCTTCTCTCACATTTCTGATCTCAAGCGCTGGCCCACCGCTGGCGCCTCATGCTGGGCGGCACCGTCTCCAAACTAGGCAAGAGACTCGGTCTGGTTGGCATGCTCGCCAGAATGTTAATTGGCATGGTTGCTTGCTTTTGACTTTGATCTGGATAGAAGTTACTCTAGTTTTGTGTGCGAATTCATTTTGTTTGTTTTGTTTCGTTTTGGGTGAAGGAAAGTTAAGAGGCAGTTGGGGGAGTAGAGATATGAATGGATTAGAATTCGTGTTGCAATAACAATAACTACAAAAATGTGACGCAAACTGTTGCAACAAACATTGCCTAGACATGTTGTGTGGCTATTGCATCGAACACGACTTAATGTGTGTGTGTGTGTGTATGCGTATGTCTGTTTGTGCTGTGTGTGTGGGTGTGTGCATGTCAGTTTATATGTATGTGTTTCGTTTGTTTCTTGATGTACGGTTTAAACTAAATGATAAAGTATAGTTTAAATGGTAGTCGTGTTAACTAAATGTTAAAATCTGGATCTTACGAATACAGCACTAGAATCGTGCTCACTGTACCCCAAGCGTTTTGTATGCTTAAACACCTCGTTTGTAATGCTCGTCACTGGCATCGACTGATCCAAGTTCTCAGCCATGTTGAGCACAAGGCGCAAGTCTCGCTGCATGTGACTTAACGGTTGCTGCGGATTGAAGTCCCCCTTGGCCATTTCTGGAACAGAAAGAGAGAAGGAAATTAAAAACATATTTCAGTGAATAATTCTAAATTAAATCTTAAATAATAATTATTTTCTTTTTCTTTAGCAGTGTTAAGCCCTTCCAATTAAATACTTTTAGTTATCTTAAAAGTTTCCATTAAATACTTTTAGTTATTTTATAAATGTAATAAAGAGAGAGATAGAGGTATAATACAAATAAAGAAAAATTTGATTAATATAGTAGTAAATTCATCTTAATGAATACCGGTGTAAACATCATTATCTTCTTATTCGT
This sequence comes from Drosophila pegasa, assembly GCA_035046225.1. Lineage (NCBI taxonomy): Eukaryota > Metazoa > Arthropoda > Insecta > Diptera > Drosophilidae > Drosophila > Drosophila pegasa. Next base: position 5,167,967 of record JAWNOD010000072.1, read on the forward strand.
TGTATAATAAAAGTCTATGTATCTAAGTTGATATCAACTAACTAATTCCAAAAACTCTCAGACAATAAGAAATAGTCAATAAATTGGGGTACCTTAAATTCATATTTATTTTAATTAATTTTTTCCATTTTTATTGATCATTTCTTTTGTAAAATAAAAAACTTTTATCTTGCAAATTCAATTTACTAAAGCAAATATATGAAATATATTTAATTTTAATTAATATTTTTCTCATTTCCATTTTCATGCATAATTTTGTAAAATAAAAAAGAAAAGAACATTTAATCCTGCAAATATATTTTAAGCTGTTAGTTGAAGCCTATTCTAAAAGTAGTTTTGTTTTTAAGACTGCAAAATCTAATACAGATTTTTTTTAAATTCATATTTATTTTAATTAATTTTTTCCATTTTTATTGATCATTTCTTTTGTAAAATAAAAAACTTTTATCTTGCAAATTCAATTTACTAAAGCAAATATATGAAATATATTTAATTTTAATTAATATTTTTCTCATTTCCATTTTCATGCATAATTTTGTAAAATAAAAAAGAAAAGAACATTTAATCCTGCAAATATATTTTAAGCTGTTAGTTGAAGCCTATTCTAAAAGTAGTTTTGTTTTTAAGACTGCAAAATCTAATACAGATTTTTTTAAACTAATTAACAACCTAAATTCGTGAACCCCAACTATCCAAGCACCATAACTCATTTAAATCTAGTAAACTTTTAAATTCTTTTAACACTTACCCTTGCCCTTAGCAAGTAGCAACGGCGATTTCATAGAAGTTAAGTCGAATATGTCTATGATATCGTTTAACGAAATGGAAAAACGATCAGCTATAAGCAAATAAGAAACACATTAATAATTTTCCATTTTTATAGTGCAATAAACGAATCTACGTACCCAAAGCTAACGCCTCTGCCAGGCCGACGAGACTGACGCCCAGAATTGTTTGCAAAATGAGGTTCACTTTACAGGCGTTGCCAACATCTGCTAGATAAGAACAATGGACCAAAATTTAGTGTACGCTTGAGATTTGGTGAATGCTATTGGCATGCTCAACTTACTGCCCAAGAAGAAGGTGTTCTTGGCTATAGTTTTGAAGCAGGAATGGCACTCCTCAAAGACTGTGCGATCACCGCCGGCCAGAATGATCAGCATTCCTTCGGCAGCCTCTTGTCGCGATCCATGAATTTGTGCCTCCAAATAACGACCATTACATTGCTTGATGCCCTCTCCAATATCCATGGATGTCTCTGGATCAATGGTTGACATTTCTACGTATGCCTTATTCCGCAGATCCTTCAGCTGCAGGACACCACAGTTGCCAAATACGAGCTGCACGATTAAATTTGAATTAAATAAGTCAGGTAATATATGTATATTTGATCTACTTACATCTTTGGCACCCTTGGGATCTGAGACACAGCAAAATATGATGTCTGCTGCCTCCACCACATCCATGGGCGTGTCCTTAACCTCAGCGCCAGCGTCCACAAAAGGCTGACACTAAAAACGAGATGAGTTATTTCTATTCGTATAATGGCGGGCAAAGGAGACTCACCTTATCAATGGTGCGGTTCCAGACCACAACCTTGTGTTTTGTGTAAATCAAGTCCTTGACAATGGTCGAGCCCATCATGCCCAGACCGAGAAAGCCAAACGTCTGCTCCGACGGCACAATGTCGCGATCTGCCAGCGTATTGGAGCGCGAATTCATGTCAATGGCCTGTGTCTCTGGCCGAGTGACAACAGGTCGATCCAGCAGAGCAATCGCATTCGGTGTGCGCTTTGTTAGTGTGCCCAAGAAGGCGTCTGTGTCAATGCGTGCTCGTGCCGCCAGCGATGACGAGCTAGCGCCATCGTAGTCCGCATTCGGACTCTCATAGTGATCCGCCTCGCCAGACGCAGCGCGTCGTCCACGCTTAGCAGTACTGGCACCGGTGGGCGTGTGTTGTGCCGAGATGCGACGCTTTTGCGCTGCTGCTGATTTGGCCGAGGCGGCTTTGCTCGCTTGCTTGCTGCTGACGGCGACAGCGGCACTGGACTTAGCTTTGGGTGTGCGTTTCGCTTGACTCTTCGCCGTGGGCGTGGTCGTCACAACTGGCGAAGTTGCCGAATTCGCGTTATTCTCAGCTGCCGTTGTCGGGGTCAGCGCATCTGATTCGTCGGGGCTGCCAACCACGTGCGGGACGACACCATTGTTGCCATCAACTGCCGTATCGGGATTGTCGTCGCTGTCCAGCCCATCGCGAATCTTGTCAAAGTCTGCTTCGGTGGCGTGATTGGCCATGCCGCAGCTTTCGTCGATTTGACCATCAATCTCGGCAGGATTCTCCACATATTTGTCAATGTCAGCCATAGCATGCCTAAAGGCTGCCGGCTTGCTAACCTTGGCCAGTTCATCCTTCCATGGTCCCTCAAACGGCTTGATATTGTGCTCCTCAATCCATGCGCTACACGTACGCACACACACACAGACACATATACGATTAGTTATGATTTTGCTTATATTATTATTTCACTGCATTTACTTACAAGTTCCGCGAACCGAAGAAGAACACGCATTTCGTATTGGCGCGTCGCTGCTGGGCAAGCAGATCGAGCGGCGGCTCCACAATCTGCAACAGAACGGTTAGAACAATTATAAAACATTTAACAAACATACGCAAGAGCTTTTCTTTCTGCCATAGACGCGAGCACGCACACATCGCCACACAGCTCAAGCCATTTCACTCTGCTCTTTCACATTAATTTTTCTGCGTTATTCAGCTGTTCATGCAGTGGAAAGCTGTGATATGCACAGCCAGAGACAGAACAAATAGGCGCGCGCTGTTGATATCAATGCTTTACACTTCGTTTACAACAAATATTGAAGCGTGTAAGTGCGTTGTGACGTCGACAGCAGCAGCAGCAGCAACAGAGGTGGCAGCGCTCGACGGCCGACGACGCCGCTGCATGAAAAAAAGTACAGTCGAAAACAAACACGGCAGCGACAGCGGCAGCGGCGTCGCCGTTGACAGCAGCATAAACAATTCGCTTACCATTCCCGGCCATGGTGTGAAGCCCTTCATTTTGGCCCTGTAACATAAATAAAAATTCACATTTTAGTTACATTTGCTCACATATAAAATGTTTTTCCATATCAATAACTAGAAAATTGGGCGCGCGCGCGCGCGAAAAAAGCGCCAACGCAGCGACGTCGACGTTCGCTGCAACAGAGTGAACGTCGGCAGCGGCAGCTACCACAAAGTCGTGTTTGGAAAAAACAAACATAACTGTATTTCATGCTTTCCATCATACGCTTAATTGTTAACCAATTGTATTTTTTTCCAATTATTTTACGCTTGCCCAACACAGCGGCAATTGAGGTTATGTATGGGTTCATTTGATTTTCTTGCATCGAATCGAGCACAAAATGTCATTACTATTATTATTTTTAACGATCGGAGTTTACTGTCTCTGTTAATTGTTTAGAGCACTGTACATTTCGGTTGGGTCAAAGCAGTCTTACCATATTAAGTCCTTGGGCTTGTAGATAAATTTCTCTGTCGAGTCGCCCGATAGCGACAATTTTTTATTTTTCGACATGATGCTCTCTAGGCGTATATTAAACTTGGTTATTTTGCTGCTGTTCCTGGGACGACACACACACAAAAAATATTGTTTATTTGCTGTAGCACAAACTCGTCGTAAGCAGCGCCTAATTAAATTTCTTAATTTTTCGTTTGCAGCCTGCTTATTTTACTTTATTTTTTTTTTCTTGTCTTTGTATGTGTGATGCGCTTTGTGTATGTCGATAAGAACTATTATCGAAAACAAAAATGGCGCTCGACATGTGATGCGCATGCTTATCGATTGTTTAGGAAATTTTTGGGCAGAGCGAGTTGGCATTTCGCACACGAGTTGGCAGGCCACTAGAAGTAAACGTAAATAAAAGTATGACCAGCTTAACGGTTTTTGAATTTTAAACAGTTGAATAAATTGAACTTAATTAAATCAAAATTGATAAAAATAATAAAATCAAATTTATAAATGAATTAAATTAACGAAAAAAAAAAACATAAATTCATGAAAATTAATAAATTAAATGAGTTAATTTAAATACATTTAAAAAATTGATATAAATAATTTAAATTAATTTAATTATTTCAATACAATTTAAAAAATAAATTAAATTGAATAAAATAAAATAAATAAATTTACATTTAATAAATCAATAAAATTAAATAAAAAGAAATAAATTAAACACAATAAATAAAATTAACTTAAAATAAAAATTTTAAATAAATAAATATAAAAAAGTTATTAAAAAAAATTATTTAAAATAAATAAATTAAAAAAATGATATTAAACTTTAAAATATTAAATTAAATAAATTGCATTATATAAATAAACTAGATTAAATAAATAATTAAAAAAAAAATATTTAAATTGAATTCCTTTATTTACTTTAGCAATTTGGCAGTAGAATATCTTTCGCTTTTATTTGTTAGTATTTGGCATCTGCCAAGTTTAGACTTAGAATATAAACTCTTTAATACATTAATTGCATAAATATTAATCTAGCGCCGTCTGCATGTTTGCCAAAAAAATGGAGCAAACCATATCAAAGATTTGCAAAATAAACACAAATGCGTGCCAACTCCACGCACACACACACACCTCACTCTCACTCTCTCTCACACACACACACTCATACACTCTCCAGCACTTGCCATTCACAATGGCTTTTAACCCGTGCGGCCTGATTTGTTTGAATAACCGTTTGGCAAAGCGCATTGCAAATGTTACAATTCAATCGAGTCCCGGTTAGCGACTGACCTCATCCACATTTGCTGTTTATCTTGTGCGTACGATCTTCCGCCCCTTTCGCAACTCAAGCGCACGCAATGCGCATCCGGCGGCAGGCAGGCACTTTCACTTAGGCCCGGCGAGGAGGAGAGTCCTTAACCGCAAGATAAATTGCCACACGCAGCCAGCCTGCCACTTGGCAGAGCAGTCGGCACTGAGGCATAATCCTCATAAATATGAAACAATCAAACAGCATAAAAAAGGAGTTAAGGATATAGGCCACAGGGGGCGGGGTGGGGGGCGCACATGATAGACGACATAAAAGTTTTTTTTTTTATAGGCGACCCGCAATGGCAAACAAAAATAAAATAAAAAGGAAGAAATGTAACAGTGAAAGTTGCAGAGGGTAAAAACGGGGAAAAAAGGGTTAAAAAAATGATGCATTTTCTATAGGAAAACTCGCAACTTTTTTTTTTTTTGATGGCAAACAAATTGTTCACACTTTGTTTGGAAATTAGCCAACAAAAAAGGTAAAGGGTTGCAATAGAGGCGGGTGCATGTGCGGGCTTAGATTGCGAATGATTTATAAGAATAAACATGTGTACATGCATATGTACATATAAAATATATATACATATATATGTATGAAATAAAAGGTATATACAAATGTAAATATGTATGCATTAAATTAAATTATATATGTTAAATTATATTTAAAAAAATAGATTATGTATGTATGTGCATTTACAAATATTCAATTATAAAAAAAAATTAAATTACGATCATAAAAAAAATATAATAGAAATTATAGCGTTTCGTGAAAATGTAGAGAGAGTACGATGACTTTAGTGGCACACTGTACATAACTGATTAAATGAACGCAATTCATTTTGAATGATAGGAAGCGGTTCGTGTTTACCCGTTTGGTACGCTACTTTGACACAGTGTATGTATGTATGTATGTGTGTATGTACCACATGCATACGCATGTACGCATAAATGCATGTACACGAATGAACATTATTCATTTTGGGCAATAGGCAGCGGCACGCAGTCTCCTGTTTGGTAAGTCACTTTGCAAAGAATAAACAAACACAATTTTAGACATATTTATATGCTATCCAAGACTCTTTGACACTAATTAGATTGCTTTACTGGTAAAAAAAAATATGACACTGAAAAATCTGCATCTTTTATCAATTGCTCGCACATAAAAAGAAATCTAACACTTAACACACACACACACAAGCAAGCGCAAGCAAGCACAAGCATGCACACGCACACATACATTCATACAAGTGCTACGCTTTCCGCATGTTTATACTTGTATGTATGTATGAGTGTGTGTTGGGCAATTTATGCCGGCAGCCAGACATAAACAGTGAAAAACAGTCGCTCAGCCGATTCGATCGCTGCTGGCTCGTATCGCGCTCTCGCTCATTTAATCGATCTTCAAGGAATAAAAGAAAAATATGTTATTTTACTAATTCAGGGAAAAGTTTTCTTATCGTCTTCAAATTCTTATTCTTCCAACTGTCTTTGTGTCGCGGTGTGCATATCCATTTTTCTTCTACATCACTTCTTTCCAGGGTTGTAAAATGCCGTGCAGTTCGCCTCGTTCAGTATTGGCAAAGGAATTGTGAAATTTTGCATTTGTCTAATTGTCCTATAAGCGTGCACTACTGCGGTGAGTAGAGCTTTGAAAATAAAAATTAAATAGGCTCCGTAAAATCGTCGGGTTTGAGAATTCTTCTTATCGCTAACAGTTCAAGCGCAGCTCAGCAATTTACTCAAAATAAAATCTCTCTTTGTTTGCTGCTGCGTCAGGAAATGTGCTGATAGAGAGACTTTTTCAGATGCCGTTATAAGTTTTGTTTACGCGTGTGTGTGCGAGCATGTGTGTGTGAGTATGTGTGAGTGTGTGAGTATGTGTGTGTGCGTCAGCTAGAGATGGCATTTCTGAAACGATGAAGATTTCGCTTTAGATATTTCACTTCAAATGTGACAAAGCACAGCGTGGAGTCTGTCTGTCTAATCAAGTGTTTTTTTTATTTATTTTATTATTTTTTATATAATTTAATAACATTCATTTTTTAGTGCATCAACTCGTGACGCATTTGGTAGAGTGTATCTGATCGCATTAATCGCTGTAAGTCCCTTTTATATACATTATTTTAATGAAATTAGCAGAGATTCGTGTGCTTGAATAGCCACGATTTGATTGATCTGTCAACCCCCGTAGAGCTGGCAGCATATTTGCATATTATCCGGATATAGTTGCATTTACGAGATTTTTTATGTGATAAATTAGGGATTTTTTTTACTAACGTAAGCGGTTTAGTAGGTTAGGAGAGGGAGAAGGGAAAGAGTGAGGGTGTGGTTTGGTCTCATAAGCTAAACGCTTTGATTGTTGTCTCAATTGAAAGTATTTTTTTGACAAACTGTGTATATAGACATAATACTATAATATGATAATTTACCTATTTAAAGCCAACTTGTCAATCCGTTGAGCTCGCAATTGCAACTCGAGTCAATAACTGTGCCGCCGCAATGCTCCAGGTTTGACCCTTTTTCAATTGCAGCGAATGCGTTAATACAACAACGATTTCAGCCGGCCGCCTGCTGTGGCCAATTGCGCTTTCAGCGCGGCCCAAACAAGTGGCAAATAGGCACAAGGACCGCCTGTCGAAGCGCCCAGTTGCGGCTTTTGGCACTTTAACTGGCCCCGTTTATGCAGTTTAAAGTGCGCAGCGAAAGCTTTGTTTCAAATTCAATTAGCGAAAGTTGCTTAAAAGCCAAAAAAAACGGGCCTAAATGAGGCTAAGGACGAATCACTTTATTTGTAAAAGGGGGTAAAGAGTGGAAAGAGGGAGAGAGGAAAGAGAGGGAGAACGAGGCAGAGGAATAAGTAACTAACTCTTCCTAGTATTTACACAAAATGCAGAGAAAGAGAGAGAGATTGAGAAAATAGAGAGAATAAGATAATGGAGAGAATTAGACAAAAGAGAGAATGAGATAAGAGAGAGAATGAGACAAAAGAGAGAATGAGACAAGAGAGAATGGAACATGGAGAGAGAATGAGACAGTGAAGCAGAATGGAGCAGTGCGAGAGAATGAGGCAAATGAGAATCAGGGAAATAACTATATCTTTCCAGTATTTACACAGATCGCTTTAATTACACAGGAGGGTAAACAGCAAAGAGGCTAAAAGATAGAGAGAGAGAGATAAAATGGAATAGATGACTAACTATTCCCAGTATTTACACAAACCTATTGTTAGCTAAAACAGACAAGCATATGCCTAGTGTTAAAGTCTGTTAATGGAGTTTTCATTAAACCCATAGAGTTTTATATATCAAATATCAAGTATTATATTACATTTAACAAATTATTTAGAATTCTCCGAATTTTTAACTATTATTTTCAAAGAATTGAAAACGAATTGCAATTGATATAAAATAGACTGTATTTAAATTCACCAAATGCATTTTTAAATAGTTCTCAGTATTCCTTTCATTTATGAAGTTATTAAATAATCAAATATTTATCATATGTAATTGATTATGATAAAAAATTAAATAAATAAAAATAAATAAATAAGCCAATTTGAATATCTCTATTCACTAATAATAATTCAGACAATAATAAACAGTGTTTTATATTCCTAACGAATTTCTTTCCTGCTCCCAGTATTCGCATATTCGATCTTCATCACGCTTCTTCAAGCATTCACTCAACTTTCAACTTGGCCGTCAATGATGTTCTGCAAATAAAAGATATATTAGACTGTTCCCACTATAATACGTTCTCGTTGCTTCGTATTTTAGTATTTTTATACCCTTAAGCCCATTGAAAATGGGAAATCAGGGTATAATGACTTTGTTGGATGTATGTAACAGGCAGAAGGAGGCGTGGCAGACCCCATAAAGTATATATATTCTTGATCAGGACGACGAGAGAAATTGATTTGGCCCTGTCCGTCCGTCCGTCTGTCCGTATGTTTGAACGCGTCGATTTCCGAACATATAAAAGCTAGAGACTTGAAATTTGTTATGTAGGTCCGTGTATTTCACGTGCAGATCAAGTTTGGTTTAAATAATCGATAACTATCCCCAATTAATTGTTATCGATTAAAAACAAAAACGAAAAAATTATATCTCGCCCATCTTTAAAGCTAGAGACTCCAAATTTTGTATTTAGCTTTATATATATTTTATGGAATTTCGAATTTAGTTATATTGTGGATACCGGCCCCAAATTTCCCCAAATTCTATGAAAAACACAGATACCTTCTGAAAACATATTACACTGTGCCTAGTATTTATATTAAATGGTTAGATAAGGCAAAATATGCGTCTGAATATATTCAAATATTATATATATTCATTTATATCTAACTCATCTATTCATATATACCTTCCAGCATATGATTAGTTATGAGGTACATATAATTAAGAGTTCCTACTAACTGTTCCCCTTATTTATAAATTCATATTTCTAAGTAGCGTAGCCTCCCTCTATGTTGCTATCCCTAATTAAAGCTTTAACTGTATATATAAATATTTCGCCCACGCAAAACTTTGTCTGGCGTGGAAATCAGAGAAATTTCCACATGAATAATTTCTCCTTTACTCGCTTGCGTAAATTTATTTGAACTTTAAGCTTTGGCTATTATTTTCTTCTAATTTATATATAGATATATATATCAAATCTTATATATAATATATAATATATATATATATGTACATCAACTTTTCTTAATGATTAATTTAAAGTACAAATAAATCTCTTTCTCCAGTTCAGGCTAGATAAAATGGAGCAGCTAAAGAGGGCACAGCAAGGCGGGACACAGGAGTCCATTCTGATTACGCACTATGTGAATCCGCAGTTGTTCTGCTACATGAGGCTGCAGCAGCTGGAGGCTGGCGGCGCCTACGTGAACCAAGTGGAGACGCACTTGTCCAATCTTTGCCGTGCGGACAACCGGCGCGAGAAGTATATGCCGGATATGTATGTCGTTGTGCGATTTCTGCCGTTGGATAAATTGTTGCGGGGACTCATCGCTGTGTGCCAGCCCGAGGACGAGTACCTGGTGTGGGCCATGGACTATGGCTTCACCATCAGCTGCCGAGCGCGGGATATGTGGTTGCTGCCGGAGCGTTTGACTCAGCGCTACATCGAGATCGAGTGGGGCGCCATAGCCGGCATAGCGCCGCGCACGGGCAGCGAGTGGTCCAAGACGGCGGTGCGATTGCTGGACGTGCGCTTGGAGGAAGCGCAACGTGTGATCTTCAAGGTGAAGCTACGGAACGCGGAGCGCCGCAGCTTCGGGCAGTTGCTGCTGGACGATCCGCCGGTGGACGCGGCTATCTATCTGCAGGAGAAGCACTGTGCTCGCCTGTGGAGCAACGAGGCCTTCACAACGCCGTCCCAGAGCTCCAGGGAAGCCCACGACATGAATCTGGCGGCGCTGAATGATCCAGATATCAAGCCCAGCTTGCGTGTCGCAACCATAATCCAACTGATGAGGAGCTTCAAAGTGCTGCCCAAAGTGGAGCGGGAGCCACAGAACAGGTGGGATTTGGATAGCGAAAAGAAGCAGATCTACATGGACTCGAAGCTTAAGAATTGCTATCACAGACTCGGCACCAAGACACGTAATCTCACCTGTCCCTCGAAGCAGTCGGCCCGGCTGGACAGTCTGCTCGCGTCCCGCATAGCACCCGGCGTACCCGAGTCGGCGAAGCGCCTCAGCAAGATCAAGAGCAACAAAGATAATGTCGTAGAGACTGCGCTCAAGCGCAGCAGCAGCAGCAGCAGCAGCTCGAGATGCTCCAGCAGCAGCAACTGCTCCACGGACAGTTCCGAAGCGCCGGAAGAACAGCAGCAGCAGAAGAAGGAGCAGGAGCCGAAACAGCAGCAACCACAGCAGCAACAGCAACAGAAGAAGCAGGAGCAGCAACAGCAGGAGCTGAAACAGCAGCAACAGGAGAAGCTCGAGATGCTCGAACAGCAGCAAAAGCCGCAGCAACAACAACAGCAGCAGAAGCTCCAACAGCAACATCTTCAACAACAGCAAAATCTTCAACAACAGCAACATCAACAATATACTCAACCTCAACAACAACAACAACAACAACATAATCAACAACAACAACAACAACAACATAATCAACAACAACAACATAATCAACAACAACAACAACATAATCAACAACAACATCAACAACAACAACATCAACCTCAACAACAACAACAACAACAACAGCAACAACATAATCAACACCATCAACAACAGCTCCAACAACAATTCAAACAAGAATTCCAACAACAACTCCAACAACAACAACAAAAAACAGTAAGCACAAGAAATAGTCGCAACATTTTAGACTTTTTCAGGCTGCCCATAGCTGCGCCCAACTCACAGAAATTGGAGGAAAATAAAAGTTTATCTGAGAAATCAAAGAGCCAACAGCTGTCCACATTAGATCAGGGACTGATGAAGTCATCCCCAAGTGCGAATAGAGCTAGGCTAGAGAGCAAATCGCTGGATACAATTCATGAGTCTCCGGATAACCAGGCTGAGAGCCAGGCTGAACAGTATATGAGTAAACGCGAGAGGAAAAATGTCAAGGTCTCAGGCAAAAAGAATTTGTCATCCTCACGTCGTAATCCTTTTTTCCAGTCTGCTAAGTTGGATAATATAATTGAGCACGTACTTTTAAAAAGCACTCATAATATTCCGAATAAAGTGGATTGTCCTAAGCACACATCCTTATCGTCCGATCCGGATAAATTGAAATGCTTTAATAACTCATCCAGAACGAATGTCGTAAAGACTAGTAAATATCAGTCTTCACCGCTAAATTGGAATAAACCGAAGTTCAATATAAAAGCAAAAGCTGAGCAGTTATCAAACCAGCCGGATAAACGCGGATACAGCACATACAAAACGGAATCTAGGAAGACCAGTCAAGAGAAGTCCCGAACGCTTAATCCGGATAATCTGGATCATATCTATAATAAATATTTAAATACGGATAATGCAGCAAGCTACTCGGATATAGTGAATAGCTTGAAGAAGGCAAGTGAACCGGCTTCACCTTTCAATCCGGATAAGCTGGAAAGCATCTATAATGAATATTTAAATGCGGATAAACTTGACTGCGTCAAGAAAACAAGAGAGTCCTCGAATCGAACTCAACAACCTTCACTTTTCAATGCATATAAGCTAGAAAGCGTCTATAATTCATTCCGTTTGGTAGCTAAGCCGGATATTATGTGCGAGGATTCCGTCCTGGAACTCGGTGACCTGGCGAACCAAGTGCTGGCGCACAGCGACATCCAAGTGCAACCGATCCACAGTCTATCCGAGTCGTTGTTCTGTCCGGACGTGCTGTCGGCCATGGTGAGCTTGAATATGAAGCCAGCGATGGCCACCCAGAGATATGCCTGGCCGCATGTGGCGAACGGTCACTCGTTGGTGCTGGTGGATCGTGTGGGCAGCGGACGATCCTGGAGCTATTTGCCTGGATTGTGCTCTCAGGTGATACGCTCGATGCGAACGCCAACAGATGGCGCCACCCTGGGTCCTCTGGCCGTGCTGCTGGCCGACTCTGTGTCCGCAGCGTACGCACTGTTCAACCAGTGCAATCGACTGATGAGTGGCTACAAGTCGAAGATGCTGAAGGTGCTCCTCACACATGGCCATTGCGAGAATCAGGTGCACCTGCGACTGCTCAACTCCTGCGGCATTCTGGTCACCACGCCTACCCACCTGAAGGACCTGCTGCAGCCCGACACGGGGCTGATGCAGTTGATCGACCCGCGTCGCCTCCAGCACTTCGTCATCGATGACTACGACCGCGCGAATGCCACCCAGCCGCAGTTGCTCAAGGAGCTGCTGCAGAGCCTCACCAAGTTCCAGCTGCAATTGGTGGTCATCGCCCAGAAGTGGCATGGAAAAGTCTTTCTCGGTCTAGCCAAGCGATTTGCGAATAATCCTCTGCTGCTCTTCGGCGACTTCCTCGAGGCAGCTGTTTACGGTAGCGTCAAGCTGAACGTGGCCGTCTTGCAGAGCGACAAGAAGATCGTGCAGCTGCTCAACTACTTGAGTGTCCAAGGTCCGCTGAAGAGACGCACAGTTATTTACAGCAAGGACGAAGAGGAGTTGACCGATCTGCGAGTGACATTGACTGCAGCGGGCTACGACTGCGTTGGTTCCATCGATGCAGCTAAGCAGGTGAGAGGCACAGTCGAGCCTTAACCACGTTTGATCTTAATGCATTTCTACTTTGTACTTTCTACTTGCCAGGAAGTTCATCAGCTGCTATTGGTCACGGATGTAGATCAGCAGCCTTCGCTGTCTGCTGGAAACTTCGAGCTGATGATTCACTTCAGTTTGCCTGCTACGTGGTCGAAGTTCTCGCATCGCTTCCACGCCTTCAGCGCGAATATCAAGAACCTTCTGTTGCCGGAGAAGGAGGGCGAGACGGCACCCGTCTCCTTTGTAATGCTAGACGAAAACAACATCCGCGAGCTGCCGCGTCTGGTGAACTTCCTCCAAGCGCACGACATTCCGCTGAGCGATGAAATACAGCAAATGGTGGCCAGCTGTCGCCAGATGACAGATCGCACTCGCCAGCTCTGCCCACAGATGTTGATCAACGGCGAGTGCGCTCAGCTGTATTGCAGTCGCAGGCATTGCTCCATCCCTTCAGACTTCCAGTGGACAGACCAGTCTCACCTGCAGCAAGCAGGCGCCATTGTGCGTGGCAACATCATCAAGGTTTACGATCCGGTGCACTTTGCCATGACGCCCGTCAGCTACAAGAGCAGCGGTGGCGCCTCCTGGCAGGATGCTCCGAACTTATCTGCCCTGCGCACGCTCAGCACTGCGCTCAACATGCACATGAGCATCGAGCAGAATCGTCGACCGCTGCGGACGCCGGAAATCTCCGACGTATGCGTGCTGCAACGCCGCGACAAATATCAGCGGGTGCGCATTGTGGACTTGTCCGACAAGCGCCAGGTAATTGTGCAGCAAATGGACGAGGGCACGGCGCAGCTGAGGGTGCAACCGACGGAGCTCTTGGAGTGCGATGCACGCTTCGCGCTGGAGCCGCCTTTGGCCATGGATGTGCGAATTTGTGGACTGGTGCCGCCCATAGTTGAGGGCGACTTTCGGCCTAAAGCCACTGAGTTGGCCACTGAGCTGCTGACCCACCTGAGTGAGAATCAACACTTGCAGCTGACCGTGGAGTTCGCTATGTTCGGTGTCGTCTACACGAAGGACATGGCAGTGCTGCAGGAGTGTCCAACACTGAAGACGGTGGTAACGGTTGTCCAGTTGCAGGATGAGCTGATCTATCGGAAGCACGCCAAAAGCAAGCAACAAATCATGGATAATTTGCAGAGGCTGCAAGGCAAGTGGCTCGCAGAGTTGGCTCAATTTCGTGGAGAAGTTTTTATCTTAAAGAATGAAGGAGAGGTAGAAGAGCAGCAGGTGAAGGGAGACGAGGAGGTGTGGGAAGACGAGCTGGCGAAGGAAGACGAGCAGGCGAAGGGAGACGAGCAGGCGGCGTTGACGCACAAGCAAAGTGAGTCCGAAGGAATCCCTAAAAAAACGACGGATGTCTCGGACACAAACGTCGGACAACTCCAAACTGAAGCCGATTCCCCAGCTAAAACAGCTGACTTAACTCCCGACGAGCCAGTTGAAATAAGTGAGCTCCAAGAGGATCCATTGCTCAAAGAAAACTCAAAGGAATCCGCTGACCTCCCGAACAGCGCAGCCACATTTATGGAGATTCTGCTGCAGGACCTCAGCTCCGATGATGCAACGATCAAAGATGCCGCCAAAAATATGATGCAAGAAATGCTGGGAACTGACAGCCCCAACCCGGATAAAGCTAAAAGTGCAAAGGTGCTAAACGAGAAGAAGCAGCCGCCTGTATTAGCGGAGGCCAAGCTACAGTTGACACCCGCTATGTTGGCCAGTGCGCTAAGCTGTGCCACCGTCGCCGACAATGCGGTGCGTCCCACGGTGCGCTGGCACCAGACTCTGCTGCAGCTCGAGCTCATCTTCGAGCAGCAGGTGCCGCAGTACCAGCTCGAGCATCAGGGCAATGTCCTCTTCTATCAGGTCATCGAGGTGACGCCGCCACAGCGCTGCATCCTCAATCTGCTGGGCGAGGTGAAGATATTATCGGAGCAGCAGCACGGCTATCGGCTGCACGTGAAGCTGGCCAAGGTTGGCCTCAATGTGTACTGGCCCAGTTTGCTGGACTCCCTCTACGCCCAGCAGCACTCCCACTGGCTGGTCTTCGACACGGAGCGCGCCAAGGCGCCCCAATCGAATATGGGTCGCATACACTGGATGCGCTACCAGCGGAATCATTTCGTTCCGCAGGAGAGCGAGTACGAGACCGCAGACAGCGAATATATGTCAGTGGAAGAGCAGAGCGATACGTCGGACGTGGAGCGCCCTTAAACTGATAATTTCGATTATATATAGAGAGATCAGAAGTCTTTTTTTTAGGGCTAAGGCATTTATACAAGGAGAGATTTAAAATCTTATATAATACATTTTGTAACTCTCCTTTGTGGAGTCGCTTGACTTTCTAAAATTTTTTACGCTTTTGCATATTGTTTAATCATTTTTTGATTATTTGTCAATTTATTTAACAACAATTTGTTAGACCCCTTTAAAAGAGTGGGCTTATTAATATTGACAAACCCAAAAGTTCCCGAATATTTCCTTACTTATCACTTAAATTATATATCATCTCCATCGAAAAGTTTGAAGCCTGAAAATATTTTAATTATTTTTATTATACACGTTTTTTTTAATTATAAATATATATACTAACCATATTACATAAAAAAATTATATGTAACTCTTTTTTTTACTTATATTTTTGGGCTCTTCTATTTAACTTCTATCTATTTTGTTTTAAACAATTTTATTATCTGTTAATTTATTTAACAACAATTTTTTTATCTGTTAATTTATTTAACAACAATTTGTAAGCTGAGTCTAAATGGCCCCATGTTTTTAATTTTATTTATCACTCAAATTATATATCATCTCCATAAAAAAGTGTAAACCAAATATTTTAGTTCATACATGTATAATGTATAGGTAAATGTATGAGCACGTTCCACTCCAGATTTCTGCGTCCGTCAGTGATCAGTGTCAAATGTAGATCACTCGTTTCCCCAAGTGAATATTTAGTCATCGCTAGCCCTTAGATTAGTAATGAAAATTTTGTTGCTATACGGCGGTGCTGGAGCGAACTGTTCGGTTCGGCATCTAATACAAAACTGATTTTGCGGAAGGAGTAATGTGAAACTTGGGCTATTTCATAATTGGAAGTATAGTAGGGAAATTCAAACTTCCTGATCGGCAAAGTCGCATCAGCATAAGTCAAATGACAACTCGGTGCTTACGACCTAATTATAACAACTGGCAAGATACGTTTTATATGAAATTTGATACAGCAACTTTGTAATTGCGGTTGTTTGATTAGTTTCGTCGCGAGGGGTCTTCATTGACTTGGTAGTTATCTTCGACACATATTTCCTTACTTTATAACTAAATATTATATATCATCTCCATCAAAAATTGTAAAGCCTCAACAAAATATTTTAATACATTTTTTTTACGTTTCTGTTTCACTTCTACCTGTTTTTTTGTTTTAAACAATATTGTTATGTGTCAATTTGTTTAACAATAATTTGTTAGCTGAGCCTGTTAAGAGTGGATTTATTCAATGTTACAAGTCCAAAAGCTCCCATATATTTCATCAGTGTAAAGCCTAAACAAAATATTTGAATTGATTTGTTTTAGCACGTTTATGTTTATAATTTTAAAATATATATTTACCAAATTATATTTTAAAAATTTAATTATATTGTTTTTGACTATTTTTTTTACTTATTATTATTTTTTTTTTACTTTTATATTTCACTCCTACCCAATTTGTTTTATACAATTTTATTATTTGTCAATTTATTTAACAATTTGTTAGCTGAGCCCTTTAAGTTTTACAAACCCAAAAGCTCCCATATATTTCCTTAATTTATCATTAAAATGATAGATTATCTCCATCAAAAAGCGTAAGACCTAAACAAAATATTTAAATTGATTTTTTTTAAATTTATAAATCTAATAAAAAATGTATATAAACCACATATATATATATATATAGAAAACCTTAAAATAAATAAAAACAAAATTGATTTTCTTCCCATCAAATAAAAAGAAATTTATTTGTTTAAATTTATGTGAGATTCGGTTGGTCTAGTAGAGAATTTCGTAATGGCTGAGCATAGCACATTCGGCGTCTCGCTTGATTGTGTGCTTCATTAGCTCGTCCTTCAGCAGTCCCTTCATGCAGGCCGTCAGGTTGTCGAGCAGTTCCATTAGGACGTTGTGGTCGGCCTTTTGCTCAACGGCTGTCCACGATTTGCTGGCCAGGACTAGGGGGGCCAAATACAGCTCCAGGTCGTCCATGAGGTAGGTGCAGCGGCGCAACTCGCTTTCCTCCGCAAAGGGCAGCAGCAGTCCGGCCACCTCGATGGGTGCGTCCTGGGTGGGCAGCACGCAGCCCACCCAGATGATCTGGTCGCGGTAAATGGTGCGCTGGATGCGCAGATAGCGCCCCGAGAACTGCTCGGCCAGGGGCTCCTGCGGCAGCACGTTGGTCAATATATTCGAGTTGACGATGTACAGCTTCTCGTAGCTCTTGCAGAAGGTGTGCGTCGTGAACTTCTCCATGGTGGGCAGCTCGCGGATCGATTTCGAGCCCACGCGCCACGGCGCATCGAAGTCCACGATCATGAGGCTGCGATTGCTACTGAGATACAGATGACGAATGGCCTCCATAAAGTTATTTTTAAAGAATCCCAGCAGATGGAGGGCATCGCCGTCCGAGAGCCGGTACGTCTCCTTGGCTATCTGCAGATACTCCAGCAATTTCTGGGTATTCCAGTCCTCCGGCTGGATCTTGTTGGTCACGTAGTGCCCATCATACAGGCCAAACGACTTGACCAACGGCAACGGAATTGACTCATCGAGTGGCTCGCACGTGGTCCTCAGATTGAAGATCTGGACCACCCGTTGGCGTTTACTGATTGCGGTCGGCGTCGACATGGCGACGGCTGCCTTGGTGCACAGTGCCTTCGGGGAGACAATGCGCTCGGAGTTGAGATAGTAGACACACCTTTGCATGATTAAAATATTCTAGCAATTACGAATACAAAGTCAGAGCTTGACCAGTGTTGAGCAGTGCGTGATCCTTTAGCCACTTGTCACATCAATGTGAAATACCGGAGGTAGAATATTTTTTGACATATTGTAAGTCGGCACAAAACAAACGAAGCGCTTCAACACTTTTGAGGCAGTGTTGTAAAGTGCCTGCGCGTACTCATTACTTATTTCCCTCTTTGTGGAGGGGGGAGGTACTTTTTAATTTCATTTATGCAAATGCAGAGAGTGTTGCAAAGCGCGTGCATCATCATAATTTCCCCATTTGCATATTTATGCAGCACTGCGAAAAGGACATTTATGCGACGACTTTAAAGCGCAATTTAAGATTTTGACTGTTACGATTTAAATGTGGGATATTTGGGAGAGGGAAAAAATTGTTTTTTAATTGACAACGACCTGAAGCATAAAAAGATTGCTTTTTATATATACGTATTTCTTACCAACTTTTTTGCCATTTTGTTAAAATAAAGTCGAGAGTTTTTTTAGCAAGCGCTAAATTGAATTTAATTTAGATCAACATTTCTTTCTAGGTTACAGAACAGTTCTTGTATTTGATATATATATATATAGGTTTATCTTTGTTTTTTTTTCTTCTTCTCTCACTATAAGACTTAAATTTAAGACAAAGCATTTAATGATTAGAACTATGTGTATATATGAATATATATATATATTTTCTATGATAAATGCCGACTTTTATGCCTATTTAGCCTAACATTTACATTTAAATATGGTTAAGCTGTTAATGATAATATTTAAATTAAATAATCATCAGCATAGATGTATATATATACACATTTATTAAAAAAAATAAAACTAAAAACTTAATATAAAAATTAAAAATTAGAAGATTAAACAAATTTATTTTTGAGCTGGATATATATTAAATCGTATGCGATTCAGTCAAGGCTTGAAAATATGATATTATTGAATATAAAAAAGAATTCCTGAATTTATTTAATGATTCCCTGAGGGATAACGAAATATGAAATGAATATTACAAAATGAAGAGCTTTAAAGATTTATGAATTTTAAGCACAGTATTATATGGTTCTATGTGGGTGGGTGATACGATTTATGTTACGATTATGAATATATTACTGAATGTAAGAAAACATTCTGAATTTAACTGAAATTATGTTATTCCCTGAGGGACAACGAAATGAAAATAACAAAATAAAATATTTGATGGAGATTTATGAAATTTTAATTTAAGCACAGAATAATATTATATGGTTCTATGTGGGTGGGTGATACGATTTATGGAAAAGGGAAATATGGAATATAAGAAAAAAAAAACAGAATTTAACTGATTTTATGTAACTCCCTGAGGGATAACGAAATACCGAACAAAATAAAAGTTTTGGAGATTTATGAGAATTAAATTTAAGCACAGTATTATGCGGATCTATGTGGGTGGATAATATGTTATACGATTTATGGATTATGAGTAGAGTGTAGTAGTTATATGAAATATGGGCTATATAAATATATATATAGTTTTACTTATGATAATCGTTGTTGCTGCTGCTAGGTGTGAGTTCCATCTTACTTGTCGTACATGAATAATACATTGTGGCTATGTTTCGTCTGCTAACTCTAGGTATATATATAATTCCGATATATATATAAGGTAAACTGCACTTAAATTGGGTTTTTTCTTTAACTAAATGCTACATTTCCTTTGGATGCCCGGACTACTCTTCCTCTTCGTTGGGAGCTAGAACAAGCTGCTCTGCTTGGCTAGGCTGCAGCTGTGCAGGGTCATGGTGCCCGTGGGGTGGATTGCGAGGGCGGCGTGTATCGTTGGCGGTGGCGTCGTTACGGGGCCCCACGAGAGCCGCTTTCAGTTGGGTCGCAACGGCAACATGCCATAATGTTGCTGATGCGCCTGTTGCTGCTGCTGCTGCTGTTGCTGCATCATCATTTGCTGCTGTTGCTGTTGCTGCTGTTGCTGCTGCTGCGCCGCTGTTGTCGTGATCGCTGGCGGCACCTGGGATGTGGTGTAGGTGACGGCGCAGCTCGCCGGCTGGGAGACAACGACGGGCGCGCTCACCTTGCGCTCCGACTGCGTTCGTATGGGCTGCGGATGCGCCGCATTGGGCTGCGGCGGCGGGGCATACATCAGCATGGGCGGGGGCGGCGGCGAGGGCTCCACGCTGGGGTGACGCGCGGGCGGCGTGACCGCCGAGCCATGATACGAGCCATACGAGCTGTCGTCCGACTGCGCCGACTGTCCCCGATTGCGCGGTCCAGTCATGCCATAGAGTTGCTGCTGCTGCTGCTGATCGCGCCGCTCGAACTTGTGATTGCCGTCCAGCGGTGTGGGATTGTTGCGCGAGCCGTAGACCGGCTGGAAGCCCTGCTGCTGCGCCTGTGGCTCCGACATGTGCTGCTGCGGCTGCAATTGCTGCTGCATGCCAACGGGCGCCTGTTGCTGTTGCTGCTGCTGCTGCTGCTGCAGTGGTTGCTGCTGGCCGCGCATGGAGCCGCGCATGGCATAGATGCTCTCGGTGCGCTGCTGCAGCTGATTCTGCACATTCTGATTCTGCAGATGCGACGATTGCGTAGCTGCGACTGCCTGCTGATGATGCTGCTGCTGCTGTTGTTGCTGCTGCTGTTGCTGTTGCTGCTGCGTGCGCATGGGATAGAGACTCTGCGCGGGCACCAGCGGGCCGGGGCGTGGCACGATGTCACGATTGATGGCCGTGTTGCTCTTGGCGTACACCGACTGGGAGCGGTTCAGGTTGCTGCGCGTCAGCGTGGGCGAGCGGCAGTAGAGGGAGCGCGTGCCGCCATACAGAGGCTCCTGCTGCTGCTGTTGCTGCTGGTCGTACTTGGAGGAGAGCGGCGGTGCGGTGTACAGGTTCTGGCAGTAGTTGCCGGCTCCAGCGCCGACCACGCCCATGGGCGGCATGCTGGCAGCGGCGTGCTGAGCGGCTGTGGCCGCCGCCCCGTTCGACTGGCCGCGCGGATAGGTGCCCTGCGCCTGCTGATACTTGTTCGGCTTCTCCATGTCCAGGTCGTAGTTCAGCTCGTCCTGGGAGTGTATCGAGCTGGAGTCGTTGTCGATGCTGCCCTTGGCGTGGCGCACGCTGCGCCGCGAGCTGAAGATGTGCTCGTACACCAGGCCAGATGCCATGCCGCCGACGAGCGGGCCGAACCAGTACACCCAATGGTTGTCCCATTTGTTCAGCACAAACGAAGGACCCAAGGAGCGCGCCGGATTCAGATAGGGCATCTGCAAGAGAGCAAGGAAGAGTGTTAAAATTGATGTGGGAATATGGAAAATGGGAGAGTCTAAAACAACGCTTTAGGTAGATTAAGGGTAAAGGTAAAGTGGATGTATTAAGATATATATTTCTGGGTCTAGGACTTAAGAGAATAAGGTGAGTAATAGAATAGGGCGAAGTATCCAGTAATAACAATATTACGCTCAATGAAATAAATCTTTAAGGAAGCAAAGAAAGTCTTAGAATTCGAACTCAAATCAAAAATATTTTTTATCTATATTTTCTATATATATTTCTAAATTATAATATATTGTGATAGGAATTTAAAAATCATTTAGGGAACGTTCATTCCACATTTAATAAAAAAACCATAAGCAACAAAATGTACAATCCTAAGGCACCTCATATCTACTCTAGAAACACAAACATGTTAAGAAACTGAAGCATAAATCCTCTTATAGACACAAAGCAATCAATCAATACTTCCATGAAACAAGACATTAAACATGTGACTCATACCAAGCTGTACGCCCACGCATACGCCTACAACATTTCAAGACCAAGGACAAGTAGACTGCAAGGACACTTAGTGGACTAGTCAAGCGTACTCTGCCGCACGCACTCAATCAAAAAACACTTGGTAAGAAATTATACAAATTATTCACAGTCAACGAGCTCACAATAATGTTGAATGAATTCTTATTGCCAAATAAACAAATTTAATATAAATATATAGAATATATAAAAAATATATATTTTTCTAGCTTATAGTTAACATATGTAAAGTGAAAAAAATCCAAATAGTAGATATATTATTATATACATTAAAATATAAATAATATATAATATTATAATAACGAAAAAGTCTTAATAGTTAATTCTATATATATGATTATTATATTATAAATTAATAATATAAATTATTATTAATATATATGATCAAAAATATTTGGATTTTTCACATTAAATATGTTAATTATAGGCTAGAAAAAATATATATTTTTATTTAATTTTTTTTTGTTTTGATATGGCAAAAAGCAAAAAAATCATAATTGTTAAAAATATTAAAATGTACAAGATTATTAATATATCTGAATATGAATATAACTATTACGATCTTTTTTCTAGAAAAAAAAATATTTTTTAGTATATATATGTACATATGTATCTTTATTTAATTTTTTTGGTATGGCTAAAAGTGAAGGAAACGCTATGTTGATAATATAAATTATATATAATATATAATTATATAAATATATAATTATTATATATATTAAGCTTTTTCATTTACTTTTCAAATATTTAGTATACAAAATTCAAGGACTTTTTTATTTATAGATACATACATAAATAAACATAAATTTAACAAATAAACTGTATATCAAATATATAATACAAAAAATTATGGAAATCTTTGGGCTGGAAAAAATATTATCAAGGATTGTCCAGCATTCCATTAAATTATTAAATATTTGCTATATATTATATAAATTATTAATATATAAATTCTATATAAATGTATATAAAATGATATATGTATAAATAAATTATATAAATCATATAAAATATAAATGATATACAATGGAATGCCTAGCCATCCTTGAATATTTTTTTTTTCAGCCACTCAAAAATATTTGAGTAATTTTTCGTATTTCAGTTTTCAGCGAATTCCACTTCAATAAATTGTGTAAAATTCATTTTCTGATTGCGTGCTCAATTATTATCGCCAGGCTGAAATCGTAATTCAAATCAATATAAATTTCATTTTTATTGTGCGGCTTAGCAGGGGCAAAAGAATCCAAAATAAACTGGCTAAATATTTGCTTTTAATTTCTGGACAGCGACGCCTCGAACCGCGCTCGACCCTGACTTGCGCTAAATTAATTATCTCGACCAATTTCTCGGTCCCTTTTGTGTTGACTGTGACTCGGACTGGGCCCGTCTGCTGCCCGCTGCCTGCTGCCTGTCATGCTGCGATTTTTGCACCATAAAAATGCGCAAGCGGCAGGTGCGTTTTTGTTGAGAGACTCCGTCTCGAGTTTCGAGTCGTTGAGTCTTTCTAGATCTGTGTGTTGTGGCATTCCTTGAAGCATCATTATCAATGTCAAACTTACCGAGACAAAGCAACAGGCGCTGTACGCCGCGCCGATGGCAAACGCCGAGTTGCCCATGAACTTCTTAATGGCATCCGTGGAGACGAAATAGCAGAGCACCACGACAAAGGTGAGTATGAACTCAACCCCGAAACGTTCCCAGGCGGCCAGGGCGGCGCTGTGCGAGATTGCCGCCTGCAGATTGCCCTGATAGCCGGGCACGGTGACACTGGAAATAACATGAGAAAAATGGGAATTTTTATTTAGTATAGATTTGGCATTGACTAAAGTTAAGGAATCATATATATAGAATATATAAAGTAGACCAAAGTTTATCATATATATTACGACAGTTTGTTAAGCCCACATTCGCCTCCCACTTCATATAGGCCCACATACACATATTTTATATATATGTATATCTGGCTGCGGCAAGTGGAACATAATTTAGATTGCCAAAGTTTCAATTGGCAAAAGTGACAAAAGTTGTTGCCTACTTCTAGGCGGTGTGCGGTATCAAAACTTTCTCGCAGCTCCTACAAGATTTATGAACAATTTAACTTTTGCGTTAATGCTAATGAGTTTACTCACATGCAGCTGCTATCTACTTACTATAAAAGTTAACTTCGCTCTAAGTTATAATTGAAATTGATCGTAAATCAAAGTCGACTTGATAAGCCTATTCAATTTATTAGTTATGACTAAGAACTCAAGGTAAGAAATATAATATGATTTTCTTTAGCAAATATATTATTATACTAAATTTTATACAAATTATTTAAATTATTTTTTATATTTTTAGTTTTTTTAAATTAATTTTAATTTATATTTTGATTGTATATTAAAGTTGACTTGAACAAAGCCTATTAAATTTATTAGTTATGATTAAGAATTCAAAGCAAGAAATATAATATAATTTTTTGCAGCAAATATATTATTATACTAAATTTAATACAAATTATTTTTTTTTAATAATTTTAATTTTTAATTTTAAAAAATTAATTTAAATTTATATTTTGATTAAGAATTCAAAGCAAGAAATATAATATAATTTTCTTCAGCAAATATATTATTATACTACATTTTATACAAATTATTTTATTTATTTATTATTTTTTTAATTAATTTAAATTTATTTTTTTTTTTTATAATTTATAATAAATAAATAAAAGTCTTATAGACATCAAATTAAATTCATGCTAATTCATAACTTACTAAATATTAAATGATTTCAACAAAAGCAATTTCAAGTTGCTTCGCCTTTATTAAATTAATTTAGCTCTCCAAATATAAAATTCCCCGCCGGCTAATGGAAAGCATAAAGAAATGCATACCAAAGCAGTGTTGGTAAATGCATGTTAAATAAATATAAATGCAAAAATACTCGCACACACACAACCGTAGGAAATTCAACGAATGGTGTTGGTAAATCCCACACATCATAAGTGTTGTTGAATAAATATTTGCGATGCTTTCTATGGCTGGGGAAGCGCACAGCGGCGCAATGGCAATTGCACATCATCTCCGGAACATTGAATAACTGTGAAAATCCGGAAATAAACGCTTTCGCAATGCACTTAAAAGTAGTTGAGCAAATAGAGCCGCCGTTGCATTGAGTAAAGTGAGCGGGGGAGAGAGAGAGAGAAGGCAATGGCAAGGTTGCCAGAATGTTCGCATGCAATATCAAGTGAAATAAAAGGTGAGATTCGCAGGCTTAGCGCCAATAAGCGCCAGCTTTGCTACCAAATAGCGCTCTGCCAATAAAGGAACGTAAAGTAAATGCGAGCAGAAAAAGCTCAAATATTTGAAAGACATTTGGTAGAAAAAGATATATAGATATAATATTTCATAGCCATGTGCTATGTGCACACAAAGTGCGGCTAACCAAAACAATTTTTCACTTGGCTGAATGCTTATTAAAGTTTAAATCGTAGCGAAAAGGAAATAGTAAAGAAGCTAATGCGGTGATTGACTGGCAGATGCTCTGTACATACCGATATGGCCACAGTAACTAGTTACTTATTGTAAGATATGTGGCAAACATTACTTTTTTACACATATTAAGGTAACTGAAACGATTTAAATAGTCAACTAACAATTTAAAACTGCACTCAGTAGCTAGAACGAGTACTCAATTAAAGCAATGTATCGATAAGCAATCGATAGCTTAAATTAATTCGATGTATAGGATTTTTGAAAAAAGGGAAATTTAATAATTTAAATGATCCCTGAGTACCTAGAGCTGGTATTAAATAAACATAATAAATCGATATACATTGCTCAGGCCATCTATCGACAGCTTAAATGAATTCGATATAAAGGATTTTTGAAGAAAGAAAGGCAAATGGACTTTTTTTAAAAAAATGTCCCTGAATACTTAGAGCTGGTAAACAAACACAATGTACATTGCTTACGCCATCTATCGACAGTTTAAATGAATTCGATATAAAGGATTTTTGAAGAAAGAAAGGGAAATGGACAAAAAAATTAAAAAAGTCCCTGAATACATAGAGCTGGTAAACAAACACAATATATCGATGTACATTGCTTAAGCCATCTATCGACAGCTTAAATAAATTCGATATAAATTAGTTTTCAGTCAAAAATGACTAGATCCACGCGGCTGATCAAAAATTGAGCAAATATTAATATTACCAACGGCTGCAACATAAATAGAATATCTTCATACACCGTTTTAATGCCTTTGCGATAACTGTAGGGTATCAAAGTAAATACGCCCTTGCTTATGGCTGCGTTAGTTTGATTTTCGAGTTTATTTCCTTGGCCATGCTTGTTTGCTCATAAATGTATAAAGTGCTAATTTTGCAGCAACAACAATCAACACACACACACACACACACATGCAGCTAAGTAGCAGGAAATAGCAAAATGTAGCCAGAAGTTTATGTGCCGTTAAGCTCAGAGCTTCCTCCTTTGGCTAACCGAACAAAAAAAGGCAAACAAAAGGGAACAACAACAAGAAGAAGAAATACCCACATATATTAAGCTGTGTGAAAAGGACACAAAAACACACACACGCACACATTTCTTGCTGTCACATGTGCAATGAGAAGTGAGGTTATGTGCAACTGCTTGCGGTTTGTGTTGAGGCGAGAGGTGGGGGAAGGGGGCGTAGTTGAGCTAACCTTTGGCATTTCAAATCAAAATTGATATTGCTGCAAAACAAAATATTTACGTGCAACAGTTGAGCCATTTAATATGGTTTAAGCTTTGCGAATTTCTTCGAAATTGTAGATTTAATTAATTAAAATGGCCCATAAATAGTAGTAAATTGCAGTAAATGCAATTTATTGACTCTGGCCGCATGGCAATTAATTATAAATTTCAATGTGCCACACAAAGCAATCAGTTGCAAGTGTGGCACAGGCACAACTTCAATTGAAGAAGCTCCAACCAGCTGTTCCCCTTTTTATGCCCTCTCTATGTGTGTGTGTGTGTGTGTGTGTGTGTGTGTGTGTGCAACAACCGGAAGCGTCGCACAGGATGCCATTTTCATGTTGCAAGCGATAAGCTGTTAGCGGGCGGCATCACAAACGTAATTCAATTGCCTCTATGTGACACGAATTGATTTTGGGCAACTGGCCAGGAGGGCGACGCCACGCCCCAACGCCCCGATGCCCCACATACGAATCGATAATGAAGGCGCAGCGGCCGCGATTTGAGCTCCCTGGCTGCCTGGCTCGTTACGTTCCGTTTCGTTTCGTTGCATTTAAAATTCAAATTTCGACTCGAAAATCCTGTTTTTTCCCTGCGCTCCGTCAGAGGCAACTACTGTAATTTTTTCAGTTTTTTTTTTTGGGCGGCAGGTGTGCCTGACTCGAGAGTTGCAGCTGCCCTTGCGTGCTGACCAACCAGCGAGCGGCAGCGACACGTGTTTGATTTCAAGTTTCTGTCGCATCCTGCGCAGGCGCAACGACGACGACGGCGACGAAGGGATGGACTGGGATTCGAGCTCGACGCTGAACAAAGGCCAATGGTAATTATGCAGTCGGCGGGCTCTACCTGATTTTTATCTTTCATCATCTTTGGCGAACGGGCATGCTTTGGAACGTGCTTGGCGCACGTTGCCCGTTGACGGTCAAGAAACCAAGTCGAAGATCCTCATTGAATATCCTCCAGAACGCCGCGCGCATAACAATAACAACTAAGCAGGCGAGAGCCGGATATCGATACTTAAACCTGCATGCGGGACACGCATATCTCCTTCTTCCTCTTCTTCACTTTTTTGAAGAGTTTTTACTTTAAAGCAAAATAAAGTAGAAATTGTAGAAATATTAATAAACGCCTGTGCCTCAAGTGCCTCTCGGCTGCGTCTGGCACTTGGGGTTAGTGGCAATTGAGATGTGACAGCCGCGCCTGAACAAGTGCCGCCTGCATAAACAGATCTCTATAGAGCAGATCTGCCTACAATAATTATAATAATAATATTTTTGAGTCGACCAAATCTTATCTTTAAACTGTGCTGCTGTCTCTACTGTTGGGTTTTATCTGAAATATTCATTTGCTTTACAATTTCATTTCCTTTTTTTTTGATTTTATATGCATAATATGTTCTTGATACTTGAAATCATTTCTTTGAAAAAGTATTTTCTCAATTTACTCATTCGTTTTATAATCAAGAAATACTAAACTAAATACTAAAAAAATATAATATATATTAATTAAATATATATAAATTATAATTTTTGTTGTAAGAGTTTCGAAGGAAATGAGATTTGAAAGGGTTTGTTCATAAACGTTTGTAGCCGCAAAATATGCATTTAATGTTGATTATATGTATATAAATATGTAATAATCAACATTATATATATAAATATTATACAATCAGCATTAAATGCATATTTTACATTTGAAATTTTGAATTAGATAGATATAAGTGTGGCATAAATAGAAAATCAAATTTGAAAACAGAAAATTGTAATTAATCTTTCTTAAGATTGTTCACACACATTTGATTTATATATAATATCTATATTGGCAGTTAAATACATTTTTGATTTCAAATATAATAATAATTTTTTAAGTTTATATAATAGTTGTTTAGCTAAAAAACTTTTTCTTCGAAAAATATCCCAAGAAAAAAAAAGGTTTCTTTTTAAGAAATAAGGTTTGATATTTATGTATATATCCTTTGCCAGCTAGTTTATTTATTTTTATTTCTTTGCATCCTTTTTGATTAGAAATACATAATTATACTTGAAATGCATAATTGTATTTTAAACATATAATTATATTTAAAATATAATTTATAAGAATCAGTTCCAAAGGGAACATAGCTTCGACTACGATTGGTATATCTAAAGCCTTTTGGCCAGACATAAAATGTGGGGCGAGACTTATTTATGAAAATGTTAAGGACTTTCAAACACTTTCTGTTAAACAAGCGCGCAATTCTTAGCCTATTTCAAATACAAAATGCAGCTGAAATACTTTAGATAGACAGAGTTTAGATACCACTGCGAGGCAGAAAATTTCCCTTGCGATAGTGGCGCCATCGGACGGCGAGGCGCAGTACTAAAAGACTGACTTCGTATATTAAAGAGCAACAGAAGAGATTTTAAGTAATTCTAATTAATAAACGCTTTCACGAAGAAAATGTTGATGCTAGAATAATGAACCATTAAAAATCTAAGAAAATCAAAAAATTGAGTCAATTTAAATTTTAATTTAATTTAAATTTCCCACAAGAAACAAATTTAAATTCTTGGCAACTATATTCACAGCTCTCTCAGCTGCCTTTAGCCACCTTGTTTTTCTTAGAAACCACAAGAATTTGCACTCAATTTCACGCATCGATTATGCTGCGAGACATCGTTAGTTTTTTTTACGCCGGCTTCAATCTCAGCCCCATAGAGGCCCATCAATCAAACTGAGCCGAAAAGAACTCAACTCAACTCAAAAGCCGCCCAAAAGCCACAAAATCGACTGCCAAATCTAAACCAATTAATCAACACACACACATACAGGCATACGCTCACTGAAATACTTTTGGAAACATATGTTTCGACTAAAAAACAACTGGAGCTGCCAGCGACCCTTTCGGAGATACCGTCTATATGGAGTAGAAAGAGAGGAAGATGCGAACCTGATCGGGCTGGCAGCTGAAACATGTTACATGGCTGCAGCGGCTGCGGCTGCTCGGATTGCGCCTCGGTAGAAAGTAAAGATGCCAATGCACTTAAAACAAAAAAAAAAACTGGAAAAAAAGGAGCCAAAGAAACAGATGTTGAACAGATCCAGTGAGCGACAGGGACAGGGACAGGCTGCGCAGGCGCATTAACTTTCCCAAAAAGGAGTTCAACGAACAACAAAAAAATTGGAGCAGAGGCAGATATATATGTATATATATATATAACATATATAGATATATATATATATATATTTATTTATTTTTTCATTGTTTATGCTCCCTCGCTATCTACCTAAGGCTGCCTGTTATTCCACACGCATATCCTGCGCAGTGTTTGTCAGCTAGGCATAAAAGACGCTGACAGGACCTACAAGGATTTGGCTACGCACTATGATGATGAGAGAGATGGTGTGCGTGTGTATCTAGGCAGCACATGTTGCCTGGCCTCGACAAAGGAATCCGGTCCTGACAGCAAACGCATTTTCAACTAAAAATGGGAAATCACGTCGGCAGATGTTTTCGCCCTAGCCGAGATAAGAGCGAGAGGGAGAGCTCAACTCCTAGCTGAGCTACTACCTGCGACTCCATGCAGGTGCTGCCACACAGCGCTTACCTGCATATCCTATTTATACATTTCTTCTCTAGCTGTTCCCCTATTTATTTCTTCTTTTTTGCACACAAACTACGTATTTCCTGTAAATGATTTTTGGGCGAGGTGTCCTTGGTACAGTCACCGCACTCGGGCGTTTCGGTCGCTTCGAGCACCTCGTTGAATTTGATTCGGAAATTGTTTAGCAACGCATATCCTGTGCCAAGCTCGGGTCAAGCATCGAAATGAATTTCATGCCCAACGGACATTCCACATTCCACATGGAAATTTTACTGGGAAGCAAAGCGGCTTAAGCTGAAGGCTGCGTGGGTGTTGCTCGAGTGCCATGAAGTCACTCGGAAATACTCGGAAACTGATTGCAGCGAGAGTCTCTAAGAACTGCTGAATACAAACTTTGCCAATTAATTTCTAATTACACTGAACGAAAAATTTGGGACACTTGAAGTAATTAAACTAAATTATTTGAGAGGTCAACTAAAAAACGAAGTTTTTATACAAATTTTTAAGTTCAAGTTGATCAACTGAGTCTTTTAATATTATCTGATAATTCTCAGATATACAATCCATTTTCTTTATATTTCTATGGTATAAAGATGAGGTTTATAGCAACAAAATATATTTTATATATTTTTAAAATATTTAAAAATTTTGTTTTAAATATTTAAATGTTTTATAATGAAGCTAATAATATGTTTATGTATATTTTTATTATTTTTTAGGCCATGTTTTGAAGTTCATAAAGCAGAAAAATGAGAGATAATTTTATGAATATTATTATATATGTTATCACAGTTATTTAGTGGCAAAGATTCCTATATTATAAGGATTTTATATCAATAATATATTCCTATAATCCTATACCTATAAAGATTAAATATCCAGTAATCCTGGAATTCCGTGAGAGCTGTTTTCAATAATTAAAAGCATTTTAAAGTCTTTCCCAATCAATTTAGATTTATATATAAAAATGCTTTATAAAGCATTAAACAAAATTTGCAACAAAAATTTATTAAAATTCTATCAATTTGAAAAATATTTTTTCCATAAACATTTTGTAGAGATTACAAAAATTATTGTTTCTAGAAGAAAAATGTTTTTTTTTTTTAAATCCTAAATTTCTATGCTTTTAAGAAAGTCATATATTGACAATATTATTATACCCTGAACCCATTAAAAATGGGAATTCAGGGTATAATGTTTTTTTTTCTATAATATTTTTATATTTATATATAAGAATATATAATAATTTTCTATGATTTATTTTGTCTAAAAATAAAAATATTTAAATTAGATTATGAAAAAGGGAAACTCTAGAAGTAAAACAATTTTTAGTCATAGCAAGACTTAATTTTCTCTCCCTTAACAAGTATACATCCCTCTCAATTAATCACTTCATTTATTAGATAAATAATTAGATATTTGATTTGACTTACCCGTAGAGCAGAGCGGCGCCAGCAATGCCTCCGCCGCACTGGGCGGTCATGTACATGGCCGCGCGTATGGGCGAGATGCTGCGGATAACGCAGCAGGCCAAGGTTACGGCGGGATTGATGTGGGCGCCTGTGGAGCGAGCAGGAGAAAAATATGAATAAGTGGATTAGTCATTAAATATTGTACAAGAAAAGAAAAGTTGCCACAGGTAGACCTGTCTTAAGGAAAAGCTGTCAAAGTAAAGCCTAGGCAGATGGGATAATTAAATAGAGCTAAGCTGAGCTGGATATAAGACTAATTTGAAATGAAATAAAAGTTGATAGAAAATGAAACTTTTATTGGATTATAAGAATTTATTTGATTATTTTTAATATAATATTTCATGCTCCCCTCTCTCCTATCACTCTCTCAGTTGTTTACACTTCCAGTTCAATCTATTATAAAAAGATATATCTATATATTCTGGTCCCCCTCTCACGCTGAAAACCGTTAAAGAACATTTTGACACTTTCGTGGAATATGTTTTTTTTTTTTTTGTGTCTGCATTGAGGGACTCAGCTCATAACTTAATGTGCAGCCAATTGGCTGTGAAAAGGAAAACATATATAAACTCCCATAGATATGGAATGGATGTAGATGCAACTTAAAGGCGAAATCAAGAACATGTGTTCTCTACGGCTCGCCCCAACTGCCCCAAGTTTTGTGAAAACATTTAATTGCCCTGAATGTCAACGCAGATGAACAAATACACGAGGAAGTTCTACAGCGAACAGTGAGAAATAACAGAGAGGCCACTGCAAGTGCGCCCGCCACAGATAAGAGTCTCGGCACGGCACAGCAAAGGGGAGCGAAACGGTAGGGGGGGGGGGGGGTGGGGGGAATGCACTGGATGGGGGAGACGGAGGGGCAGCGTAGACGTGGGCGACAACCACAGTGCGTTGGCTTTACGAAAATTACAGAAAAAAAGGAGATATACAAAAAGAAAACAAATGGTAAGATTGAAGTGGGGCATAACTGACTAGATAATACTCTACGAAAATTAAAGAAATTTCAAATTTCTCGAGGTTTATCCCAGTAAGGCAATTTAGAAAAGAAAGGTTAAGATGACGAGAGTCAAATTTACAACAAAATATACGATAATTTCGTAAAAATGTTCATAATTTTAAAATAAATTCCTTAAGCTTACAAATAAAATGTAAATGAATTCTTACTTTAAATATAAATTTAAAATTTTTAAAGTTTATAAACAAATTTTAAATTAATACTTTAAATTCATTTTCTTGGAATTTATAAATAAATGTTAAAAAATTTGTTCAAACTGAATTTAAAATAAATTGATTAAGTTCAAAAATACTTTTTTTTATAAATTCATTAAACTTACAATGAAAAAAAATTCTTGAAATTGAAAAAAAAAAATCTTAAAAGAATGCTTAAAATGTAGAAATTAATGTAGAAAAAATTCTTAACATTTATTTAAATGAATATTTTTTTTTAAAAAACTGAAATAAATGCTCTACGTTTAAAATTTAAAGTTTAAACGTAAATTAAAATGGATTCATAAAATGTAAATTTAACTTTTAGAAATTTAAAAATGTACACAGAAATTTGTAACATTATTAAGATGATTTTAACTGGGATAATTATATATATACATATATAAAATATACTATATATACCATGTAGTATATATTATATTAAGTTCCTCTAATAGCTTAGCAGAAGTATACATCTAAAGTTTTAGCTATCTAGCTGAAAGCTTTTAGACATTCTCCTAGACAAATAGTACAAAACCTATATACCCCTCTCGTCTCTTCAGAGGCAGCATAAAGACCCTACGAAATATATGTGAAACGGGGTTCTTGTGGCTGCTGCTGCTGTTGCTGTTGCTGCTGCTGTTTGTTGGCAACGAAATTCCCACGGCAGAGTTTGTGGACCCTCAACAACAGCAACAACAACAACAAGCAACATGCAACACTTGTCGCCTGTTTATTCGTTTGTTTGCTTTGTCTCTTGGCTTACCCGATATATGCAAAAAGCACTGTGTTAATGTTGCCATCGCCAGGCCGGAGGCGAGCGCCGTGGCCAGGAGCACGGATGAGACGCTGGCACCCACGCCGGCGCCCGCAGCTGCGCCGCATACGATGAACACGTAGAGGAACGAGGCGAGGCACTCGCTGATGATGGATCTGCAAAGGCAAAGGCAAAGCAAAGGGAAGTCGGTGAAGTCACTTCAGTTGGGGCATGTCATTTCATATGATTAAAGTAAATATTCAAGAAATTATGTTGCGCTACAAATTGCACACAATGTGCGCCTTGTTCCATGCCCAATGACAATTATGCAGAGAGGGTGGGGAGAAGGGGAAGGGAGGGCGCTTCCACAAACCAAAAAGCCAACAGCGACTGAGGAGACGGCAGCTGCCGATGGCCCCGGGGTCGTCGTCGTCGTCGCTGGACAACCAGAAAGCATAAAAAACAAATGGACTACGCCCTCCATGACAGCCATGACTCCTCCTCTCCTCCCTCTCCCACTCCTGCTCCTCTTTTGCGATAACGAAAAATCAAACAAACTGCTGCGATGGCAACATAAACATTGCCAGCTCCAGCTCCAGCTCCAGCTCCAGCTCCAGCTGCAATTCGGTTTGCCCAACTTTGCATTTGTTAATTTCCATCAAATTTCTTATTTAACTTTTGCATTATTCTGCTGCTCCCTAATTGCCTTTAACTGCGCGACTCCAAATGACATATATATACAGATATATATGCTCTTTCTGTTTTTTGTGGCTAGCTGCTGCTGTCAGGGACACGCTGAAGTCGTTGAAGGCAAACTTTAAATTTTAAAATTAAAAAAATAAATAAAATAAAAAAGAAAACCCTATTTAAATCACACTGAGCCGCGTTGCAGCATTTTAAATACTTTATGGATTTTTAATGAAGCGGCCATTAAATTAAATGAAATTAAATTTATATTGAGCTAACGGTCAGCAGATATTTTAAGCAGCGACTTAAGCGATTTAAAAGGGCGGCAATAAAAAAATTCTTAACAGTTTTGAAAGAACGTTAAAAGAGTTGAAAGTTGCTTAAATCATTTATGAATTTCATAGTTGAAATATTTAAGAAGTCAAAAAAGGAATTTGAAGAATTTCTACTTGCACAGCAGATGTCACATTATTTAAGATTTTACATAAAACTTTTGGAGCGTTCAACTTTAAATAAAACTGTCTAAAAACTCTAAATAAACTTTTAAATAACTTGCAAATAATTAAAAAGATTTAGAAACAATTCATTTTGCTTGCCAAATGACTTGGTATGCATCTCCTTGGTCCCCCACATTTGTTTCAAAGTTTGTTTTTAATTTAAAATTTTGATTAGGTTTCTTTTTAAGTGAAGTTTTTGTAAGGTTCTTAATGAATAATATATATATAAGGTTTATATAGAAAATCATAAAAACTTGAAATGTGGAAATATAAAATAATTATGCTTACATTCGTTTTAAAAAATGTATAAAATAATAAAATGATTACAATTTTCAAATAAAACAGAATTTAAAAGGGGAAATTCTCATGAAATTCAAATAAAATAGGGCTTAAAAGGAAATATTCTGACTGACTTATTAGCATGTTAAAAATATATAAAAGAGTTTTAACATGTTTGAAATTATATTTGTTGAATTAAAAAAATATTTTATAATGTTTTGCGTAAGCTGAAAGGCTCTATAAAATGGCTTGAGTTTAATTTTGCTGGAATTAAAATTTTCTAAGTATTATAGCAATAAACATATATAATGATTGAATCATATATTTTTTAAATATAAAAATTATAATAATAGTATTAAAAACTATTTATTTTTTTTCAATAATGTTTAGTTATAATAATAAAAATATTAATTATAGAAAAAATAATATTTATTTTATTATATATATATTTTTTTTCAATAACTAATATTTTTATTACTATAACTAAACATTATTTTAAATTAATTAAAATTGTAATTGGTTTCTTGCAATAATAAATATTATTATTGTGTTATTAAAATATTTTTTTTATATTTTTATATTAAGACTTGCTAAGAATCGAATGGCTAAATCTTTATACACATAAGACTTTGGATATTTGTATATAAAATATTGTTTTTATATATAATTTAATAGATTCTGACATGGCTGAGACATAGAAATAAAAACCTCAAAAGAAAAAAAAAAAATAATAATAAATATAAATAAATTTGTGTCAAATGCTTTGAATGATTGTTAAAAAAATGTTTAGAAAAATAAAGCACAATAATAATAATATAAATAAAATATAAAATGTGAAAATTTAAATGCATAACAAAATAATTTTTAATTAAATTAAGAATTCCACAGTTGCTAAATGGATAAAAATGACATTGATTCAGTCTCAGCTATACTCGACTCCTAGCAGGAGCCCACTAATCAAATTCTAGATGCATTCTTATAATTGCATTCTAATTAAATTGATCGATCAAATTAATGCCATTATCAAAATTAGTCGAACTAACTTTGATTTCAAATATATGTCATAAACTTGTGAATAAAGATTTGTCATCGTCTCTTAGTTTCTGGCAACGACTCGGACGGATGGACGGACGGACAGAGAAACCACTTAAATTCCACTTAGTTAGGCGTTGTGCGTACTACGGCTGGCTGCCTCTGCATTATGCACGGCGAGTCACAAAAGTTGGGATTCACGGATAAACAATAAAAGGCGAAGGAACAAAGCCCGTGATAGTGTGGGGGGGGGGGGGGGGAAGGAGGAGGAGTGGATGGGAATGATGCCCACCTCCAGAACTCCAGGGTGCGTATCTCGGCCTGCATGCTCCGCTTGGGCACCTGCAGGGTGCTCGAGAGGCGATTGTTGATGGCGTTGCCGTGCGAGTCCTTGCGCAGCGCCTCCAAGCGCTCGAACAATGTGACGATATGGTAGTCTATATTGTGCTCCAGCGGCATTGTGTGCAGACTCTCGTCGGCCATGGCTTGTTTATGGCTTTGTTTATGTTTTCGATTAGAGTTGATGGAACTGCAGTCGCTTTGCTTTGTTTTTGGTTTTGATTGCTCTCTCGACACACGCGACAAATGAATTGAACGGAATTGTCTTAGGCAAGCATTTCGCGGCAGAACTTTGCACTCGCAAATTGCACTCAATTGATTTCAATTGCAACGAACTTTTAACCGATTCGGAGAGTTTTTTGGGATTCGACGCGAGAACACGACCGTACGCAAGGGCGAGCTGCGAGCGAATGGCGAACAAGTTGACGCCAAGAATCCACCATCAGCACAGCACGAGCAAAGCCACCACTTCGACTACTGCCCACACCACCAACGCTGTTGTATATGCATCCCTCGCAGCGTGGTGAAGTTGTGTATACATCAACCGAAAAACAGGCAACCTGTTGGTCAACCCAACTGTCATTGTCCATAATGTTGCTGGCGAACATCATTATGACGATGTTGCTGTGGTGGTGGTGGTTGTTTTTTTTTCTCCTTTTCGGCAACTGGCAACATAATGAAAGCGCGCTCGTAACTTGATTATGCAGCTATGATCAATAACACTGATTTCACGGGCAGCCAACAACAACAGTAACCCGAGACGAGCCGAACCGAGCCGACCCGCCCCGCCTCGGACTCAAAGGCGAACTCCCAGGCAGCTCAAGCATCTGCCGAATGCTGGTCTCAGCTTTCGGTGAATATGCATAAGCATAAGCATTATGCTCTTTGATTTTACGCTACATTAATACAAATTTATATAATATTGAGCAATCGAGAGACAGGACACGGGACAGGGTGATCCAAAGAGGAGTTTGGGCGAAGAAAATGATGAGAAAATTAAAAATTAATAATAATTAAATTAATAATAAATCAAATTCTTTCTAATTTTTCAAAAATTACTTAATATAAAGTATATACAACTAAAATACAAACAGATTTTTGTTAATTAAATGAAAAACAATTATAATTTTGTAGTCAGTTTTTAAATAAATATTTTTCAAAATAATATACAAAAATCAAATTTTTATTTTATTATATTGTTAATTTTTTATAATAAAAAATTCTTCAAAATAAATAATTTTTTTGATATTTTTGAAGAATTATTTAACATAAAATATTTACAATATAAAAATAATAAAATTAGATCTTTGGATTACAAATGAAAAAAATTTAATGAAAAATTCGTAAATTAAAACAACTTTTTTTTTTCAACAAAAAAATCATAAATTTTCAAAAAAAATTTAACATAAATTATTTTCAATACAACAAACAAAATCAAATTTTTATTTTATTATATTGTAAATTTTTTATAATAAACAAGTAAGAGTGCTCTAATCGAGACGGCTCGATTAAGAGATACCCTGAACCCTGTGGGAGCTATGACTAAAATCATTTTACGCTTCTTTTATATATGCATTACATATAACGCATGCATACATAAATACACAGTTATGCGTAGGCATAGGGGTGGGAATGTTACATATTTTTGGTACCTGCTGACCCTTTTAGAAATCTGAAGTTGGCAGCAAAAAAAAGGCATAATTGGAATTTCCCAGTGTTTATGCGTATCGCGAATATCGCACTCAAATACATTCCTTTACATATTTTTACGCTTCTTTATATATACATTGCGTAGGCTGGCGCTCTGCTTACTGCGCAGTTTACGCAGCGGCTGCGCTTGAGCTGCAACATGAGCATTACTATGGAAAATTGATTGTTGAATAACTTTTTTTCTGCTTGGACTTTCTGAATGAAACTTTCAGAGTATATTAAAATGGTACATATGTTTGTATTTGCCAAAGCACAAGTCTCTAGTATTTGATATACGACTTCTGTAGAAATTTGCAAATTGTGGGGAAATGGGGGCCAGTATCCAAAATCGAAAAATGACAAAATGTGCGCATTCATTACAGTAACATACACTACAAATCTGAAGTATCTAGCTTCTACGGTTATAGAGTTACGCATGAAAAACTAACACAAATTATCGATTTTTATCGATAATAAGGAAATGGGATGAGTTATCGAAAATTTAAGATAAACTCGTTAAGCGTATGGTATACACGAGTATTCATGCCAAATTTGAAGTCTCTAGCTATTGTAGTTTCGGAGATCTAGGAGCTTCTACGGACGGACGGACGGACGGACAGACGGACAGGGCTCAAACAATTTCTCTTGTCGTCCTGATCAAGAATATATATACTTTATGGGGTCTGCCACGCCTCCTTCTGCCTGTTACATACATTTTCACAAAACCATTATACCCTGAATTCCCATTTTCAATGGGTTCAGGGTATAAAAATTCTTCAAAATAAATAATTTTTTTGATATTTTTGAAGAATTATTTAACATAAAATATTTACAATATAAAAATAATAAAATTAGATCTTTGGATTACAAATGAAAAAAATTTAATGAAAAATTCGTAAATTAAAACAATTTTTTTTTTCAACAAAAAAATCTAAATTTTCAAAAAAATTTTAACATAAATTATTTTCAATACAACAAACAAAATGAAACAACACAATTTTATTTTTCTCGTAACTTTTTTCAAAAAACCAAAATTAATTATTTTAAAGAATTTTTTATTATAAAAAATTTACAATATAATAAAATAAAAATTTGATTTTTGTATATTTTAATGAAAAACAATTTAATCTTTTGTAGTATTTTTTTAGTCAATAATAAAAAAATGTACAATGTAACAAAAAAAGTTCAATTTTTGTAAATTAAATGAAAAATTATAGTTTTCTAGTATATTTTTTAAATAAGTAATATTTTTACATAAAAAAATGTTTTAAAATCAAAATCAAAAATAAAAGAGAAGAAAATTTTAATTTTGGTTATTATTAGCAGTTTTCTTTGTAAAAACTTTAATGAAATATAAAATTGATTAAAATAATTATTGAATACCCATATTCCACCAAAATGTTCCTATATTTTAAAGATGTTTATAACTGTTTATAAATTTAAATAAATATTTATATTTTACCCTTTGAAACCACGTAAAACTTTGCAACTTGAGCAAAAGCTAATGAGCATATAATTGCCGATTCTTCGCTTGACTACCCCTAGTCAATTTACAAAAACCTCAAAGATTTTGACAAAGTAAGAAAAAAGAAGTAAGTATCACATTTTACGCACCACTAAATACTATAATTATAAGCGTTCACCACTTGATACCTGTCGATTTTTAACCTGTCAGAGCGAATCTGTGGAGGATGCCTCGCCGTGCATACATAAACGTGCATACGTACGTGTACGTGTGTGTGAGTGTCTGTATGTGTGTGTTCTGCATTATCGTGTGAGCGACATTGCGAGCCCAATGAGCTGTGAAAGTCAAAAGGCATACGAAGAAACCAAAGTGAAATCAATCACAAAACACATTTGTTTGAGTGAGCAGGCGAGAGCGAGAGAGCGCGCAAGAGAGAGCGAGTGAGTGAGAGAGTGGAAGAGGAAGAGAGTAAGTGAGAGAGGGGGGAGAAGAAAGCCGCAAACATTTTTTTGGCACTGCTCGGGTCAGCTTTCGCACAAGCTTCGAAATGGGGCGGTAAGGACGTTGCCCAGCTTGCGCCTTACATGGGGCGGGCTGTGGAGGGGCCAGACGTCGACGTCGACAAAGGGCAGCCTCTCTGAGCGTGGGAATTTGTTGTTTTTGCACGCTCTTCTTACTTTTTTTTGCTGGTCAGTCAGTACCTGGGCTGCCTTTGGTACATGTCCAGGTCCACATCGAGGTCGCACGGGGTCGTTCCTTTTGCTGCTCCTCGCTCGTAGGTAATAATAAGATGTTTTGTTTCAATCACATCGTCGCATCATCGCCGTCCTCTCCATATGCATACACTCACACACACACACAAGGTGAAGGCGATCGCTGTGTTCTCTCCTCCTACTCCTCCTCCTCCTTCTTTATCGTGACGTTGTTTTTGCATTCGCTTTTGCTGCCGCTCTTTTTCCAACACTGTCTGCGCCTTTGTTGTTGCCCTTTATCTTTGCTTTATTGTGCGCTGCGCTTGTTGTTGCTATTGCTGTGATAGTTGCTTTTGTTGCCCATAGATGGTGTCGTGATGCGTGCAAGCCCCAATCGCCCGAACTCTTGCACTCGCCCGTCGATGCAGTTAATTGAATGTTATGAAAATGTTAACACTTTATGCACACACCACCACACGTGCAATTAGTCGTGATTTATTGATTACTATATTATGCATAATAATGGTGTTTAACTCGCCATGCTAAGAATCTTCTCATGTGTAGTCAGCGCAGATCGCTTTGATACATAACTTAAATATTATTATTGGGAGTTTATAGAGATTATGTTTTGTTAGGATTTGGTGTTAGCTGGAAGACATCATTTTTTAGAATACATCAATGTATGTGTTATATACATTGCGGATATTTTATATTTGTTTATTTTCTATTATTTCTATCTTCTAGTAATACTCAAACTGTAACATCGCCAAGATATGGTGAAAGAATGAAAAATAATTTTTTAAAAATATAAAAGTAATAAATGAATAAAAGTAAAACATATATATATTAAAAAATATAAAATTTAAAAAATAAATCAATATAAATTAAAGCATTGATTTTCTTCATATAAAATTTAAAAATGTAAATATTATAAATAAAGAATAAAATAAATATAAATATATAAAAAAAATATCAAAAATAAATATATATATAAAAAATAAATATAATATAAATATAAATATGCAAAAAAAAAATATATATAAAAAAAATAAAAAGATAATATAAATATAAAAAAAATAAATATTAATTAAAAGAAAAAAAATTGTATATAAAAAAATATAAAAATAAATTCAATGAATATAAATTAAAAAAATTAAATTGAATACATAAAAAAAGACAATCAAAATATATAAATATAAATTAATGATTTTTTTGTAAAGAGATATAAATATTAAATAATAAAAATTAAATATATATAAATATTTAAAAAATAAATCGACATAAATTAAAAAAATTGACTTTAATTGCATTCCTCACGAGTTATAATAACACGCTTGCTAAAAAAAAATGATTTTACTTAGGTATAGCCTAGAGTCTGTAATTATTTCTGTAAGGGTACCCAACTTGGATCGCTGATGTTCTATCGTGGTGTTGAAATCCTTAAGCACATTTTATATAGTATTTTTCTTTTGAACAGTCAAGTTGTGGTATCGCTGAGCTCTCGGTTAATACAAAAACCATATACAATATATATAATAAATATTCCTTATCTTTAAGCTCGCTATGCATCACGTGCATTATGTGTTCTTCAACTGTCCTGAAAGAAACCAATCCTAAGTCGTGAATTTCGATTTAACTTGAAACTTTTACATAGAAATTTATAAAGGGACATATAAAAATTCTTTACTTATTTTTACCTATAAAGTCTCTATAAATTCTCCATCAATTTCCCCTAATTCGTTTTTACCATATCTCAAAGATATTTTATATTTATTATATATTATTATATGATGTCATTTAGGAATATAAAGTGACACTTGGAATATATTTTAAATATAAATAAAGTCCCTCTAAACTCTTCCATCACTTTGCCCCAAGTGAATCCCTACGAAAGACATGCAACGCAGTCAGCAGGTTGGGCACTTATCGAGCAACTCCCTCGCTTCACACAGACGCCGTGGATACAAAACGACGGCGTGACTTATGAGTGGATTAAACGTGGATGCCCGGCCGGCCGGGCCGCAGCATCCCAGTGCCAATGCCGATGCCGGCGCTGTCCATTGATCAGCCACAGCCACAGCCAACTGCGAGCTACGAACTGAGGTAGGCAACTGCCTTGTCGACGCTCGTCCATGTGAGAGCAGGTCGTAAAACAATGCTGGGAATCTGCCAGACGCCTTGCTTGATTTTATTTTATTTTATTTTTTGCTCTTCTGCCTTTATTTTGTTTTTTTCCTTTCCTTGTTTTTTGTTGGTCTCTGCGGACTGTTTGAGCAAAACTTAACAAGGTCAAATTTGTTGTGGCTTAATTTGCCGTCCCTCGGTGTGTGGGAAAAAAGCAGAGGAGCTCCGATAGCCGCCTTCTGAAGGCGTCAAACATATGATGAGCCAGCAGAAATAAAGACCGAGACAAAGTTAATAGAAAAGATTCCAATAGAAAGATGCCCAAAGTTAAAAAGCTAATAAGTTGGCATATTAAAGTTGGAGTGAAGGTATAATTAAAGTGAAGCTGTGGCGCATAAAAGTTGGAGGTCTAGAGTAGTATGAGATGAAGAGGGCATTACTCTAGAGGAAAGCAGAGTTACTAGAAATATTATTGTTAATTATAATTATTATTTTATTTGTTGTGCTTTATTTGCCTCAAATATTTTTACAAGAATTTCAAG
Organism: Drosophila pegasa; assembly: GCA_035046225.1. Lineage (NCBI taxonomy): Eukaryota > Metazoa > Arthropoda > Insecta > Diptera > Drosophilidae > Drosophila > Drosophila pegasa. Next base: position 5,210,910 of record JAWNOD010000072.1, read on the forward strand.
CTTTTGATACAATTTCTTATTATAATATTTATATATATAATATAGTTATATTTGTATAATATAAATATTATATTTATATAATATAAAAATTCTTTGTATATAATATAATAATATAAAAGGTAGAGAACAATATTATATGCAAAAACTATCATAGTTTCTGGTTCTGGCTTCCTATCTGGGTTCCTGGTCCAATCAGTTGAATAAGCTGAGAGCCGAGCTCCAGTATGTAGACGACGGCTGAAATTGAGAAATCTTTAAAGTTTCGGTAAAGAAATATATATTTATACTTATTTAAATATTAATAATAAATCTACAAATATTTAAAGGAAATCGAATTGGGATGACTAAGCTAAAGACCAGTGAAAATGTTGAAAATATGTTTATGATTATAATAATGTTTATAATATTTAATATAATATTTCGAGCTAGATATACAATAATATATCAATATATCAAAATATTTCCTGGAATTTTTCAAAGCTCAATTTTTTTTTCACTTTAACGAGAATAAAACAAAGTCCAATAGGAAAAAAAATTAGAACGATATCTCGAACGATATAGAAAATATTCAACATTAACGGAGAAAATGAAGGGTGTGCTATCCTGATGACGCGCAGTGTATATAAATAATATATATCGTATAGGACAGTATTAGAAAGGGCAATATTATATGCAAAAACTATCCTAAGCTCTGGTTCTTGCTTGCTACCTGAGTTTCAGGTCCATTCATAAAGGAAATTTAAATTAAATATATTAATTAATTAATTAAATTTATTAGACTATTGAAAATTTGTAAATAAATGATTTAGAATATTAAATTGCAACTCCTTATAGCTAGAATTCTTGCTAAAATATATATGAATGTCACAGCATTCTGTGAGTTATTTTTATTTGAGTGATTTATAAATTTGTAAGAACGGGCACCTTATAATGAATTCTGCAAAGCCAAAATTAATACATATATAAATAAATACATATGTACGATTTATAGCTTACAAGATATTAAATTAAATAATATATAAATTATTATATATATTAAAAAAAACAAAGATAATATAAATAATTATTATATTTATTATTTTTTAAGTTTTTTTGTTATTATATTTATATTTAAGTATTTTGTTCTATCACTTATAGCCTTCAGCCAGGTACTTCATTCATATATAAATTGATACATATAGTTCGATTAATAGCTTTCAATATATTAAATGACAAATATTAGATATCAAATATGAAAGATAATACTAATAAGTATTACATTTGTTTTAAAAATTTTTTTTCCATTTCCATTGCTCTATCATATTTGACCTTCAGCTACGTACTATATTCATATGCTCATACACCGAGTTTCAAACCCTCTCATATATGTTATTTTAGCTTTCCAACTAAGCCCTTAGTCAAAGTGCATAGTTAGATTAATAGTTTGTTGCCAAACCCCTAGGAGATGCCTAAAAATATAAAATATTACAAAAATGAGGCTGAAGTTCAGAGTCCAGAGGCGACTTTCAAAGTTATTTTTGGCACTCAGTCGGCGGCTGTCAACCCTTTTTTTTCGGACCCAGCCCAAACCCCAAGCAGACAAATGGGCAAAAACAAATTTTCCATATCCATGGCCCACTAATCGCTGTGAACAACAACATATGCAAATACGTGGCGAGGTCGCAGGTTCAAATTCAGCTACAGATAAAAAATACCAAAAAAAACGGGAAGTATTTGCAGACGCTGCGCGACACGTGCGGCGCACTCGGAACCGCAACCCTTTCGATATCTGATTCGGATCGGGATTGGGATTGTGAATGCTCTAATGATGCGGCATTATTTGCATACGCGCCGCCAACTGGCCAGAAAGGGTTAAGGGGTTGCTGGCCGTTAATGAAGTGAATTATGTGAGACGGAGAATGTTACTGTTACAGTTACAGTTACCATTGCAGTTACAGTTAATTTATGCATGTTATACAACCATTGACTTGTCCCGTTGTCATTGTCACGTTCCCTTTCCCGTTCCCTTTTCAGGTTTCTTTTTTAATGATAGCCCAACTGGAATCGCAATCAAAGGGTTAGCACAACGTGCACTTGCCAAAGTTAGCTGCATGCAATCGACTCTATAAATAGGGAACGCCCCGCACGGGGTGGACCTCGAGCCTCGCACACAATTGCTGGCCTGAGCCGTGCCTGGGCTTGCGGTCGTTCGTCATCGGGCAGAGGCACAGGTGCAGAAGTGTTGATTGCTGCGGTTTGTCCTGTCAAACTGTCAAAGTCCGTTGCATTTCGTGAGAATTGCAACATTTTGGGGCTTCCAAAAAAACAATCTTTTGTGATTTTTTCTTGATTTGCTTCAAGTGAACAAAGAGAGTGAGAGATAGAGAGAGAGAGAGAGAGAGAGAGATGAAGAATGGGCTGTTTATTGGGCGTGAATCCGTTTAAGGCAAAGCAAAGGTAAGGTAAGTTTAGCCAAAGGTAAGTTTAGTAAAGGTAAGTTTAGCCAAGCGTTGCCAAGGCTTGGAGCTATTGTAATCTTATGTTTATCACATTGTAGCTAGCTTATAGTGTATATAATATTATAATAGTATTTGCCTGGGTTATTGGCCTGGCAAACCTCTTGAATAGGCTATCAAATGTGTCTTTTAAGTTAATAGCAAACTATTTTTGGAACTATTACTATTTGGAACAGTATTCAACAAGCTACAAGTATTTATTTAATTTTTAAAATGTTAATACATGTCAAATATAAAAATAATATATTTATTTTATATAAAAAAATATTTATCATCATAATTTATTATTTATTAGTATAAGAGCTTAGTATTAGTTAACTTAAAAAATACTCGTTGACAGCCCACGATCAAAAAGATATAGTTGAGTATAGTTACTCTAATAGGGAGCGTGGCAAATAAAGTAAAAATATATCTTCCACAATTTAAGAGCTAAAACTTCAATATTTGTCACAAGAGTTTTTTTTTAAGATTCTCTTCAAATGTGTTTCCCAGAGACTTTAAATTTTGAATATCACACGTGAGTACAAGCTGAAATATATTGTGCAAGAGACAAATGATTTTTGGAGTTAAAAAAAAGAAGTTCAATTAATACGAGTCAAAGAAATTAATTAATAAATTCAAAAATTGCGTATAAAAATATATTAATATAATTTATGTAAATTAAATCATTATGATATAATTTGCTTCCAATTATGTAATATAATATATAAATAAATTAAATATAATATATAAATAAAATAAATAGGTAATTTGCACAATAACAATAATAATAATAATAATGCATAAAATTTAGAGAAAATAAATTTATATAAATAAATAATAAGTATGTATAATATACATATATTTATTTTATATATTCATAAACTTTTTTATATTTTATTTTTACATTTATAAAATGAATTCCCATTTTCAATGGGTTCAGGGTATAAAAAGGGTTTCTAAAGCAAATACAAAATAAACGTAAATTAATATTTTTTATATTTTATTTAATTAAAATTCTTATTTTTTGTGTATTTTTAATTTCATTTTCATTTATTTATTCATGTAAAATATTAATTGATTAATGATAATTGGAAATAAATGATTTTTTTAATGATTTCCCAGTGATTTTTTTGATAAGTGCAAAATATGTTTACATTTATACATTCGGGTTTTTCTGCAGTAACAATGCGAGTATCTATGGAAACAAATGTAAAAAATCGGAGTTATCTGGAAAATTTGTATAGACAGATGAAATGAGAGTAAAAAGTGCTTCAGTTGGCAAACGCCTGATTGACTCTTCATTCAGCCCACATGTTCGCCTGTGGAGTGACCGTAAAAAGGACTTTAAAATGGTGGCTGAAGGGCCGCAGTTCATAAAAATGTTCGCAGTGGCATAAAAATGAAAAATGAAAGCGAAGACTGTAAAAAATCAAAATTGCAAACCGATATCGGAGGCCGCGAGGCGAGCAAATCGATTCCCGGCTATTAGGCGTCACACAGTCATTAAAAATTTTGACAGCTTTTGACAATTTATTGATGTTTCCACGCAGCGCGCGACAAATGATAACAATCAACAAAAATCAGAAATATATATATAGGTTGACGTAGTTCGAAAAGTTTGACCTGTACAAATTGCGAAAAGTGGACAAATGTTTGCCCGGCTGCAATTTTTACTCTGGAGTGGATGCTGTGTGAGTGTGTGTGTGTTTGGTGCCAACCCCCGGGGCGAGATAATTTGATTAATTGAAAGTCAGGAGACCTTTTTTTATTGCGTCGAGGGGTTGGCCGAGGGTTGTTGCGCGGCGTGATTAAATGATCGTTTGGCGCGCTCGCAGCTCGTCCGGGCGACCCTCAAGTAGCTCTATTGTCCGCACATTAACAGGTTCGCTACAACCGACCCACCCATTGCGCCCTCATTCTGAAACTTATCTAACTGTTTGTATATCGCTTCCTCCTCCTCCTCCTCCCCTCTTTTTATGCAGAATTTAAATATCGCATTACCCACAGACACTTGATTTTAAAGCGCATTCAAATGTTTCACTTGCTGCCCTGGGTCCAACGGCTTCTTGTGGTCTCTGGACAATTTTCGAACATGTGTTTTTTTTAAAATCTGTTGTCCGCTCGTGATTATGCGATAAACTGCGCTCTGCCGGGACTTTCGCTTTGCTTCTCTATCGCTTCTGCACAGTTGTCCAATTGCCTGTGCTTCCTCAAGTGCTCTGCGGTTGGGAATCTCTTCGCCCGAAAATTGGCCTCATTGTGGTTTGCCTTAAATTTAAAGCACTTTACATATCAACTGTACCGGGGTGAAGGGTTCTCGCATGTGATATAGATAGTCTTTAAAAATGTGGGAAAAGTTGTACAATTTGTTATATATATTTTTATATATTCATCTATATTTATATATATTTATATATATTTTTATATACTTATATATATTTTTATATATTTTTATATATTTACATGTATATATAACTTGGTATATAATAGATTTTGTTCATCTAAACTAAACGAGATTACGAAATATTTCATAAAGCAATCCAGCTATAATTACACATACTAACAAAATATATGGTAATTTCAGACACTCAAAATTATATACTAAATATTTTTCACAGCATTTTTACGTTTCTTATACTTTTTTAAATATTAATAAATTTATGTATTAATACTTTACATTTTTTATTCTATTTATTTATTTACTTTGGAAATATAAATAAATTGATTTAGTAATACATTACTTTTTTATTATATTTATTTATTTACTTTTTAGGCAGCTTAATCTAAACTGAACATAATTAATATACTGTCATAAGGCTATGGCATGGCAACTATAACAGAATGAAATTGTAATTGGAAGCAAAGAGACGTAGGATACTCTGAATATTTTTCTTTAAGTCAAGATTCTGTCAAGTAGGCCTTGGACCAGCTCTAAAACCAACTTGACAGAATCTTGAACTAAAATAAAATATTCTCTTAAAATTTCCTTGCAATTATCGCCATCGTCGTCTGAGCTGTATAGTTATTTAGTTAAAAAATACGACAAATCCCAGTTTAATTTCGAAAATGTATTACAATTTAATTGATTTTTTTTTATAAAAATACTTAAACCTGATAAAAATGACCTTACTACACAAATAAATTTTGCTTAAATTCAAAATTTTTTAGGCACTTTCAGCTGAAAAGCATAAATAAGTTTGGCTTACATCAAATCAATTCTTTAAGCTTAAACATATTGGCCAAAAATTAAATATAGCGCGTTTGCTTATTGAAAATATGAAAGGCTTACAATATTTTCAGTTAAGCACGCGCTCAATTAGACTGAAAATCTGCTAAAAAAAATAAGTATGATTTGGGTGGATGGAGATGTAAATAAAGCTGAATAAGTACAGTTCAAGGACTGAACTTATTTGTAATCTGAAAATCCGCGTCTAAAGATTTTAGATAGGATTTTTAATTTATTTTACTATTATTATTAGTTTTCACTAATGAGTAAGCTTAATTTTCAATTTGAAAGCTGCTATAAATATTATATATATAATCATCGAAATATTTAATTTCAACATACAAAATGAACCTTTTTACCTATATATTATATATATTATATAATATATATATAATATATGTTATATATATATTATATATGTTTATAATTATATACACATCTCTAACCATTCTCCCCATTTTCGTCTTATCGAGCTTCATTGTAATGCATTACCTGTCTGTTTGATTCTAGGAAATTGCCTATAAAATACATAGATATGCTTTTACCTTACACACAATTTCAATGACACATTATCATATACACTAGCACTTACACACACGCACACTTACATAAACAGTCACCTTTACTCAAAAGCCCCAACATACACCTACACATACTAAGATACACACATCCACCCACTCACTCGCCCACACACACGCCCACTCTGACCTACACGCCTGTGCCTAGCCTAGAGGTCCTTTAGAATATAGCCACATTAATTATCTCAAACTTCGAAGTTGGCTAAATGCAGGTGGAGCAACAACATTTTGTAATTTTCTGGCACAATGCCCCAAAATGTGGCTATGTTGCTATTCACAAGTGCCACGCCCACATACAGATATGCAAATTGATTTTGTGTGGCACATGGGAGGGAGGGGGGAGGGAGTCAGAGAGAGCGTCACGTCAACGCCGAAGGACATTCAACCTGTCAAGCAGCTCGAGTACAGCAATTGTAATAAATGCAAAACGATGTGGTTTTCACTTAAAAAATACTCGTTCACTTAGTGAGAGGTGAGTATATTGGGCTTATGTAGTGGGAGCTTTGACAGACTGTGATTTGGGCAGGATTGAAGATGTAGATGTAGGTTTACATTGATATATAGAGGCTACTCGTCTGGAAGATAGTCTAAACCCTGCGGAAATCGATATTCTAATCGTAGAGATATCATACAAACATAGCATTTACACAAGCTGCAGGGAAAGTATCAACAAAGGCCAAAATAAATTAAATATATAATTAAATATATATAATATATATATTAATTACATATCAATTAAATATTGTATATACAAACAAAGTAAAGTATGTTTCTGCAATTTTACTTAAAATTTCAGAAATATTTGTATATTAAATGTATTGTATATAATAAATGTATATATTTAATATACAATATTTACTAAAAAAAATTTATTAAATATGTTATTAAAATTACCGAAAAATTAATATACAATATTTATTAAAAAAAAACAATAAAAAATACCTTATTCAAGCTGCGCTTAAAATTCGAAATGAAACTATCGGTTTTTTTCGATAATAGAAAAATGGATTCAAGTTTTAATAGATATAGACGATTATTTAAGTTTCAGGTCTCTAGCTTCTGTAGTTTACGAGATCGTCCACACGGACGGAAGGCGAACGGACGGACGAATAGGCGGGCAGACAGACATGCTCATTGTCCTGATCAAGAATATATGTATATATTTTAGGATTCTCCTTCTGCCTGTTACATATATTTTACAAAATCACTATAACCTAAACTCCAATTTTAAATGGTAGCAGGGTTTAATGAGAGCGTTCATCATCATAACTGTATCATTGTTATATAAAACAAAAAATATATAGATTTAAAAATTGTTGACAAAAAATCAAATATATTATATAACAAAATATATTATATAATATTATATAGTTGAGAGGCATGGTATTAAGATAAAAATTAAATCTAATACAATTTCAAATTTTAATTTTTTACCCACAGAAAACTCCTAACTATTGTAAATATTTCGGTTGAAAAGCGACAGCTAAGCTCTGTAAAAACTAAATTTGTATCAAAAGCTTTATATGATTGTTAAAGATTGTAGAGAGAAATAAAGCACAACAATAGAATACAATATATTTTTTACAGCTCAAATATCAAAATTAAATTTAAATAATATAAATTTAGATATTCAAAAATGTTGACTATAGTCTACAGATTAATCCAAAATTATAGCCATAGCTCAACATGGGCTTGTCTAATCGTAAAAAGACAATATTTGTCCATATTTTAAATCTTTTCAAGTCTTATAGCTGCATTAATGTTGACCCGCTGCCCCGATCATTGATCCGTGTCGAATTGTTTGCATAAATTGACTTGCTTTTGGAAGCATGAACGAGAGTTGTGCAGTCGATTGAGACTGACTGCAATGCTCTGGCTTAATTTACAATTTGCAACTCCCTCCCTTTCCCCTTTCTCCCTCTTTAACTCTATTTGCCGCTCGCCTCATTTGCATATTTTTCGCCAATTATGATTTGCATATGCGAGAAAAATTTCACAGTCCATTGTGGCTGGCGTCTAATGCGATTTTTGTTAGTTCGCGCCCATTTGTTCGATTCGTCTTGCAATTTGCATTTTTTACGATTTGTTTTGCCAGCCCGCGTGCCTGCCCCGCCCCCAGGCCCCTTTCTTTTTGGCATTGATCTCATAATCGAGGCGAGTTGTTGCCTTTTGATTGGCCCTCAACAACAACAGGCTCAATTTTTGCCCGAGCTGAGGGTCCTCTCTCACTCTCTCATATTTGCATGCGCATTTTTTTATGCTTTGCCAATTTTTGATAGATGATGCGTGAAAATCTTAAATGGCAGGGGAAATAGGGGAGAGGGGACAGCGGGCACCCGTCTCTCATAAATTGCGCATTTCAAGCAAATTGTTTGTGGGCCAGCTAAGTGTTATTCAATGTGGCCTGCCTCGCTTATTTGCATATTTGATTAATATGTTTTTTTTTGTTCTTTTTTTCTGCCCGAATGTTGCTTCGTTTTGGGTGATTTTTTATAGAAAAATAATAGGCCATTTATTGGCACAGGTCTGGAGCTGAGGGATGTGTTTGGTTTTTTTTTTGTGAAAGCCAAACAATTGAGTGATGTGGAAAATCAAGGTTGCATTTAAGTGAGCTATTGTTTATGGGTGTACAACATGATAGGTGGAGACAGGGATGGAGTGGAGATAGAGAGAAGGAGATATATAGACAGAGAGAAAAGAAAGAGAGAGAGAGACGCGGAGTGAGATATATTTTTATCTATATGTTAGTGTTCTACTATTGACTAAAGAGAGAGAAGTTTTGCATATTTTTAAGAGTGTTAAGGCTGTAAATAGGGTTACAACCTATACATTAAGATTAGGCACTGAAATCATAAATTAATTAAATTAAATTTTTGTCTAAAATCTATTAAGTATAGAAATAATCAAACGAGCATGATAGACTTATTTTTGACTAAGAAAATAAAAGTCTTATAAAATTAAAGCACATAATTGGGAAATATATATAGATAAGTTGCCATCCGTTCTGGAATTCCGGGACATGTCCCGATTTTGGAGGTAATGTCCTGGTGTCCCGACCTGACACGAAACTGTCCCGGTCATTTTGACAAAATGTAACTCAAAAGAACAAATAGTCGTCGACGTCCCGGAATGCCCTGAGGTCCATGTGGTCAGCCCATTATGAATATTAAGGTTAAATTATTATACTTTTCTGAATTAATAATTATAATCATAATTATATAATAATTAATCAGGTTGCTTATTTAGCTAAGGCCATACTACTAATCTTATCACTAATCTTACACTTTTCTAATGTAATCTCTCTTTCAAGTACTCTCTAATAGCATTAGCCTTTTGTCTATCTCAAGCTTTGCAAAGAGAGGCAAACAAAGTCTGCTGATAAGAGCATCGGAGGGAGAGAGAATCATCAAAATCTCTTTAACCTAAATGAGTACTGAAAGCAAAAAGTAATACAATGTATATACATATATAAATATATATCTATATTATAATTATATATATATATATATATATTATATATATATATATATATATATATATATATATATATATATATATATATATATATATATATATATATATATATATATAAAAAGTAATACAATATACATATACATTGTATTACTTTTTATATATATATATATATTTATATATTTTTTTCATAAAGGATATATAACTAGCTGGAGGTAAGCGTAACAAGATTATTGAGATAATAAATAAATAAATATTTTATATATTACATTTTTAAAATTTTTTTATATATTCAATTTTTAGAATTTTATATATATTTTCTTACATTAAACAATTTCATTCTACTTAACTTTAAATTTGATCTACATAAATTTCTCTTCATTTTAAATACAAAATAAATTAAAGTTAAATTAACTCAAATAGTCTTGCATATATCCTCAACAATGTTGGTCCATTTCACTATCATTATATGGATTATGGGTAAAGAACAAATGTGTTTCATTGACAGCGGCTTAGGCTGTGCTTCTTTCAAATGCAAATCGGAGCAGTGCGAAGACCCACTCTGCCAAGGACAAGCCTATGCTGCAGCAGCTACTGGATGTCTCTGTTGCCATTCCTCCTCCTCCTCCTCCTCCCCCTCCCCCTCCCTCTGCTGCTGCTGTTGTGTTTGCCTGGCGGGCACGCACTAATCCAATTGCTGTATGGATCATTAAGCACTGATTGCGTTTATGGTGCAGACACTCGAACAGGCAGACACACAGACACATGTCGCACATATGCAGATTAACCCACTGCGAGCGAGTGGGCAGGACTAAGTCCCAGCAGCTCCGACATCAATTACGTCGGGCTAAAAACAAAATTGATTTCGCATTTAAAGTGCGAGAAGTTGCAGCTGCATTTGGAGCAAATGAAATTTCAAATCAAAAACTTTTCTCCTTCCTCTGCTCCAGCAGCAACTTTCGCGTAGTCAAATGAGGCGCTCAGATCTGCATTTGATGGACCCAAGCGCACATGTTGCAAAACCCAAAAAAAAATAAAAACAAAAAACTTTTGGGTAGAGCAACTGTCACAAAAGGTAACGAAGTACACACAGATACACACACACACTCACACACACCGTCATGCAAAGGGCAAAACAATTGCCAATTACGTTTGGTGTCGTTCAGTATGGTTGTTTACCGTTAGCGGCAACCACACACCACACCCCACCCCACTCCACCCCACCACAACGACGTCAGCGACACCCTTAGCAGCCACCGGCATAACAACCACACGAAACAGCACAAAAAATCAGCTCGTGAAAAACTATGAGGAAAATCACTTTTGCGCTCATAAATTTCAATAATAAAAATTTGAATGCATTTGACACGAAACAAGAGAGGGGGAGAGGGAGGGCGGAGGGAGCAGCAGGAAAACAAGGTTAAGTGAAATAAAAATCATTGAAATGCATAAACAAGGCTCAAGGTGCGGGTCGACCAGACACAGCCAGAGCCACAGCCAACAGCAACAGCCACAGTCAGAGCCACCGCAGCATCCACAGCAGCAGCCCGATAATTGAATTTGGGCTGGCAGCAAATGCAACCCTTTCGCCTCGCGGATGAAACAAAAGTTTTCCTTTTGCATATGTTACACTAAACGCAGTCGTTAATCTCGTTCTGTTGATTATAATTTCACGTTGAATTGTGCTCAGATGTTAGGGTTTCGCCTGCTGCGCCTCGGCTGTGCCAGAGGCCACACACACACATAAACAATATTGCACTTGGCACTCGGTAATTGGGAGCTTATCTGGAGGTCAGAGAGCCTGAACTGTGATGAATTTCATTTTTTATATTATATGGTGAATATATTATCAGGTGAAAAGCAATAGCTAACCTTATTAAATTTGTATCAAGAGCTGTTTTAAGCAGAATCAAGTATAATAAATAAATAAAAATAAATATGTAATGAGGTATGTTATGGCAGTTACTATTTTGAACTTTGAATAATACAAAAAAAAAAAAATGATTTTTAAAAATTAAAAAAAAATGTTATATTAAAATTTAAAATTGTGTGCTTCTTAAATAGTATGTCATATACTAAAGTATTTTCATTTTACATTTTTGTGTAAGAGAATTTTAGATACATATATTATTTATATAAACACTAGTAGGTAAAAGTGCAATCAATGTTAGAGTATATATAATCAAGCTATAATCATGAAATATGATAAACACTGTTGGGCTGAAATGGCTTACCCATATTCCTGCACAATCATATTAGCCCAATATGAGGCGAAACTAAGACAAGCTACAAATTGTTGAGGTAGTGAAAGTTTCAATTCAATGTCATTTGCCTTCACCGAATTAGGCCTTTCTTTGGGTAGAGCTAAACAAAATTGTATTGTGTTAGATTATTATATATTCAATATATATGTATAAATAAAATACTCCATAACATACATAAAATATTAGTGCGAATATATTAAGTTGGCTAAATATATATATATTAAAATGCCCAAAAATATATATTCAATATGATAATATTTTTTAGATTATATAAAATATTAGTTTATATTAATATTAATATGTATGTATGTAAAATTTATTTAACATTTATTTAAAAATGCTTAAAATAAGTAATATACATTATTATTTTTGTTTTTAAATAATTTATTTGAGCGAGCTTAATAAGAGAAATGTAATATGTAAAATGTTAATATATATTTTAATAATAATTTTTTATCAATTAATTTTTTATTCAATATAATATTTGTTCAACAGTTTATAGAACATTAAATTATTATAATATGGTAAAAAAATATGTATTATATATAAAATATATTATTTCTATAATAAATATTATATTTATATATTTAACTTTTTTATATTATTTTATTTTGGGTAAGTCTTTTACAGTGCATATTACTACATACTTATTATTTGTTTTAGATTCATTCGCAAGAAATTTTAGTCTATGTATGAGAATTGGCTTGTATATTTGTGTTTATTAAAAATTTCTGAAATGTATACTGGTGAGGATTAGTAAAAAATTTGTGGTGTGAACGGGCTGTTTTAGGTGGGAGTATTCGGTTGATTAACTTTAATTTAAATTTGAACTTTAATAGTTTCATACCATATGCAAGCCCTGATTTTAAAATAAATAATCATACTTTTTTTGACTGAAGAATAAGTTCTTCAATAGCATTCATTCAGTAAAGAACATTGACTACATGTAAATAGTAATAATTTAAAATTCAAAAAGTAAATTTATAGATATACTGAACGATTCAGGCTACATTTTTTTATACTAAACACCTACAACAGAAAAATTAGTGGTAAGCATCAACAGAAAATGGCTTCATATATACCGTAATATATACAATATACCTATTAGTACTGTTCATTTTCTACCATATTTTTCACCTTTTATTCAGTATTTGTTGATTTAAAAATTGCAAATTTCAAAACAATTTCCATCGTTTAAATTCCTTAATATTTCCCACACTAAGCCAGCAGCGGATGGCACCCGCGCAGCAAACATCCGAACAAACAAGATTTTCGTATTGACTGACTGTGGCAAGTCCAACGATAATAAGCAGCTGCCATAAGTAAATGCTCCTATTGTTACTCCTTGGCTTCATTGTTCTGCTAAAGGTAAGGACGACTTCTGAATCGTCTTAACAAATGTTGCACATGGGGCAAGCAGAGCACGCACCAATTGGATAATTCAGCAGCTGCTCTTGTGTACAATATAAATTCCGTCTCACACGCTCGACTTGGTTCATATAATAGGGATAGAGGAAAACACAACTATACGGCATTCACGTTTATGAAAAAACTAAAACTTTATTCTGGTTGTTGTTGTTGTTATTGTAGACAGAATTATCAGGTCTAGATAGAGTTTACTTCTTGGCCTTCTTGGCATCGGCCTTGGCGCCTTCCTCGCTCTCAGCTGCCTCCTTGGCCTTCTTAGCGCGAATGCCAACCAAACGAGCATCAGTACGTGCCTGCAAACAAAGACATTGTTGGTAAGTAAACAATCAGTCAAGATTATGACAAAGCTAGCAATAGACATAAATCAGAGCTAAGACGCACCTTGCGCAGAGTAGCGAAGGCCTTGAACTTCTTCTCGTCCTGTGTAACATCACGGAACTCAACAACAGCTGGCAGCTCCTTCTTAAGGGGCATAACCGGGCCTTGCAGCTGGGTAGCCAACTTGCACTCCTCAACAGTAGATTCGCCCTTGCGGATCTTCTTCTCGTTGATGGGGAACAGAATCAGTTTGCTTCTGTATTCCTTCAGACGCTGAATGTTGCGTTGACGCGACTCCAGCGACTTGTTCTTGCGGCGACGATCGACAGCGATGCCGATGGTCTTGGCGAATTTGTAGCTCAAACCAGCACCCTGAAAATAGTCCGATTTATTAGTTTAATTTAATTTATTATTTAAGCACAGCAGATTCACGTACCTTCAGCTCCTCAACGGTGAAGCCGCGACCGGTACGCAACTTTGTGTGGTAGCGGATGGTGGGGCAACGCACCACTGGGCGCAGGGGACCGCTGGCGGGACGTGGGAAGACTGCCTTGGCCTTCTTCACACGGTTCTCGTGTCTGCGGATCTTGCGCGCCGGCTGGTTGAACCAGGTGCGCACATGACGCTGCCACCACTTGTGGTAATGCTGGTTTGGAATCATATTGTTACCCTTACCCATCTTGGCGGTTTAGTTTAGCTGCAATCAAAAGACGACACAATACACACATAAATATCTATATTCACATTTGCATTATAACCAAATAACGGGGAGCATACACCACGTGGCTGGCATATAGTTTCATGTTTCGAGGGTTATTTTAACATAAATTTCAACATATTGAATGTGAATTCATAGCCTAATCGGCGGTACATATTTTTATCTATTAATCGCATAATATTGTGTGTCACTGCTTATCAAAATTTATTTATTTCTATGCGTTGTAAAATTCCACACACCTTTTGCTACCCAACAACGAATCAAAAAGAAAATCGCAACCAACTTCACGTCATGGGCAGGCAGTAACACAAAAATGTCCCCTGGAAAATTACCCTCGCTGCCGCACAAATTTCCCCAGCTATCGATTGGTGATGCAATCAGTGTTAACTAAAATTCCACACAGTTTACATTTTAGCGTCACCGGACGTACAATAAATGTCAAATGCGCAGCGCTTATAATGCGTCTGACGATTAAAAATAGAAACAAATCACAAATTACAATTCGTGCGCATCCGTGGTGACAGCCAATACAACCATTTGCCTTATCGATTGACTACTCTGTCGCGTGGCAACTCTGAACTGTACTTTCTGATACAGATAAAAAAAACTATTGACTATTGAACTGACTATCTATAATCGAGAAATTGCGCGCTTATTTTTTTGTGGCATCGGTAATCAGATACCTGTAAACAAGCGAAATAAACTAAAAAATGAACGACGGAGTGGCCAGTTCGCCAATGGTCGTTGAGGCCAAATACGAAGATGTCTCGCAGCTCAATTTCTCCAAGCTGTACTCGCCCAAGATGAAGAGCGTCTACTGGCGCTACTTCGGCTTTCCGTCGAACGATAATGACGAGGTAATTACCAAGCAGAACGTCGTGTGCATCAAGTGCCACAAGGTGCTGACCAATCACGGCAACACCACCAATTTGCGTGCGCATCTGCAGCACCGCCACAAGGATCTGTTCAAGGCGCTGTGCCAGGAGAACGACATCCAGGTGCCGCCGCGCAAGACGCCGCGCAACCTCAACCATCCGCCATTGTCGAAGCGCAATGTGTCGTCGCGTCGCGTCAAATTGGAATTCATCACCAATCGCACGCACCATGAGAACGACGAGGATGAGGATATGGACGAGGCCGCCGTGGCCGCCGCTGCCATGCAGGCCGAAGATGACGCCGCATCCCAGACCATGCTCTACGAGACGATGGTGCCGCTGACCTACGACGACGCCGAGAATCTGGTCGAGGAGGAAGACCGCTCCATCAGCATCGAGCCGCGCGACCTCAAGTACGCGCGTAAGCGCAAAAGTACAGCCGCGTCGGGCACCATGCACTTTACGCGCGCAAACATCAAGCACGAGGAGGGCACCGGGGGCATGCAGGTGCGCAACTATATCACCAATTTGCCGGAGGCCCTGGCCGACATTGTGGTGCACGACTTGCGCAACGTGGAGACGCTGTATGACCAGGGCATCAGCGAGTTCATACGCCTGGCCATGGGCAATCTGCCGTCGCTGCCCATGCCGCAGAAGATCGACGCGCTGATCATCGAGCAGCACGCCTCGAAGTTCGTCGAGATCGGCGATTTCACGCGCGACTTTACGGCCGAGAAGCCCTATTCGCTGGCCTTCGAGCAGTGGATGAATGTGGAGCAGCGACGCTTCCTCAGCATCTACCATCACTACTTGAGCGACGAGACGCAGTGCGTCCGCAGCGTCATGTACGCCACCATAGAGTATACCGACTACATCTCGTTCGACGAAGTCCTCGCCGACTTCTACTTGCCCAACTGCACGCTGGCCATCGTCAGCTATGACGACGAGGAGGACCTACTGCAGACCTATCTCAAAGAGAAGAGTAAGTGAAGGCATATTCTATTTTTCCTTTCCTGTAAATTCCTATCAGATAGACCCTATATATATATTTAAATTCCCAGGCTACTTATCTTTATGGAGTATATATATACCAAATATAATGATATAATCCCAATCTCCCTCTATAGATATACCCGTCGTGCTCTGCTACGTCTCGGTGATTGACAAGTGTCTGCGCCATGTCTTCGAGCTGGAGGAGGTGGCCACAGCTCTGGAGCAGGTTAAGGACATCATACAGCGCCATTCGGCTGAAATTAGCTCCAAGGTTTCAGAGTTGCCGGCATACAATGAGCACTTCCCCTGGACTCTGTACGAGCTGCTCAAGTTCTTTGCCGAATCCATATCTTGGTCCGAGGATATGGATCAATTGGTCATCACTGCCAAGACGGTTACCGAAGCGCTGAGTGCTCTAGTGGTAAGATCAGCAGAGGACATTCAACAGAGCACACTCAACATACTCCATTTCTCTCCTAGATCGCACTGGACACCTTGCGGGGCGAAGATATGCCACTGTGCAGCATGTTGTCGCCGATCACATCGAAGATACTGATCAAGAAGCTGGGCATTGCGGAGCAGGATGAGCCCCTGATGATGAACATCAAGCGCACGATTGCCAGCGTGCTGCAGTCCCAGATCATTGCCAATGACACGTTGACCAGCGCTGCGCTGCTCGATCCGCGCTTCCATCGTCTCACCACAATCGACAATCTGGACAGCTGTGTGCGCATGCTCACCCAGAAGTATAACAAGGCCTTTGGCGGGTCGATGGGCACGGATAGTCAGAGCGGAGATTCGACTGAGGTGGCAGCCGCTGCCACTGTGAGCAGCACTCCAACCGTTACCATCAAGACGGAGCCAAATGTAAAGTCGGGCGGCGGCTCGACTGCGTCAGTTGCCGCTTCGCATGCCGCGAAGAAGTCAAGTAAGTTGGCTATAAGATCTATAAGATATGTCGGTTGAATTAATTTGTATATGGATTTTCTGTAGAACTGGAACTGCTGTTTGATGTTGCAGAGATCCCGAGTCCACCCAAGCGCGATGCCGACAGCACTGTGGAGACGGATCTCAAGCGCTATCGCAACGAGGTGATTGTGCAGCTGGACGAGTCGCCCATCGAGTGGTGGAACAAGATGGGCCATATCTATGGCACGCTGCGCGACCTGGCTACACTCTATCAGGGTGTACCTGGCGTCGTCAATCTAAACTTCAAGAAGGTCTTGCGCGAACAGATCTACGATTACAATAAGCGCTTTATGCTCACTGGCAGTCAGAATCAGATCGATGCGATACTCTTTTTGAATCGCAGCAGCAGCTTAAAGGACACCATTTATGTTTAATAATAGATTTTAATGTTTTTATCTGTATGGGATATGCATACTTTTAATTCTGCAATTCTATTCTGTAATTAAATATACAACAATAATATATACAATTAAATGGCATTGTTAGCAAGAGGGATTTTCCGGGTATTTTAGGGAAATTATCACACAGCGGGGAAACAAAAATGAAGGAATTTAGCAAATGCAACTCTGCATGTGTTAGTGCTGTAAATTCTGTCAGTCTCGGGACGTTTTACAGCACTGGGCTGTTTTTGGTACTGCCAGACAGTTAAAACTTGCCCCTTATCAAGCGATTGCCACTGCACACATAAAACACAAAAAAAGTTAATAAATAATTTTAATTTGCATATTGCAGCTTGGCCTTAATTGTTTTGCGTAGTGTGTGTCTCTGTGTGTGTGCATTGGGAAACAAGCAATATCAACATGTGCGCTAAGCGCTTGCCAACAGTCCGTGGGTGTAAGAGACGTTCCATGTAAAATTCAGATAATCGCACCAACCGAAGAAACCAACAGACAAACAATAACGGGGCGGCGGCAACAAAAAAAAAACACAGCAACAACAACAACAACGAAAGCAACGACGATTTCGCTGCTCGGCGGCTTTGTCTAGTGACGAAGGCAAAACTTGTAGCGTATCCGCAAAACAGACACACAAAAAAAAACAAACAAAGAAACAATGTGCAGGATGTGCCGCATCGATGTCCGTCGCTTCTTCGAGGAATGGCGCATCTGGATCAAGCCGCTCCTGATTGTCACCTATGCGATATTCGCGATAATTGTCGTGCCGCTGCTCATTGTCAACTCGGTGAAGGATGGCTTCAAGCAAAACGACCAGCTCATACTCATCGGCGGACTCTTCGTGCTCTCCGCCGTGCCCATATCCATTTGGCACATCATACAACACGTCATCCACTTCACGAAGCCCATACTGCAAAAGCACATCATACGCATACTGTGGATGGTGCCCATCTATGCGTTAAATGCGGTAAGTGGGTCAAGGGAGGTGGTCGCAACTGCGACTCGAAATTATTGAAATCGAATCTGTTTCAATTGTCGTATTTGATTGACTGAGATTGCACCTTTTCGCTTCTACAGTGGATGGGCTTGCTGTTTCCCAAGCATTCCATATACGTGGACTCGCTACGTGAGTGCTACGAGGCGTACGTAATTTACAATTTCATGGTTTACTTGCTGAACTACTTGAATCTCGGCATGGATCTGGAGGCAACGATGGAGTATAAACCGCAGGTGCCGCACTTCTTTCCCCTCTGCTGCATGCGTCCCTGGGTCATGGGTAGGGAGTTCATCCACAATTGCAAGCACGGCATCATGCAGTACACCGTCGTGCGACCCATTACGACATTTATCTCAGTGTAAGTGGGATTCTCATTATGGGATGAGCTGACTTTGGAATTAGATTTAATCTATAAAGATATAGATTACAGCTAAATGATGCCTAAGATGATCAGTGGCTAATCATAATCAATGACTATGATGATCTATGGCTATGATGTTCTATGGCTATGATGATCCGATTGTAAATCCAATGAATTGTTATAGCATCTCTTCCATGATTTCAAATGCAGATCAATTTCTTAATTTGCCAAGTTAGAATCTGTCAAACTAGAATTAATATTAAGATCATTTAAGCTCATTTATTGTCTGTATTTAATTAATATTAAGATAATTTAAGCTCATTTATTTTCTGTATTTAATTTAAGCTCCTTTATTATCTATATTTAATTTAAATATTATTTATTCATTGTCACAGCATATGCGAACTATGTGGAGTCTATGGCGAGGGCGAGTTTTCGGCGAATGTGGCCTTTCCCTACATTGTGGTCATCAACAACATCTCACAGTTTGTGGCCATGTACTGCCTGGTGCTCTTCTATCGGGCCAACAAGGAGGACTTGAAGCCCATGAAGCCCATACCGAAATTCTTGTGCATCAAGGCCGTTGTGTTCTTTTCCTTTTTGTAAGTAGCAAAGCACTTCAAAATTAATTAATAATACTAAAATCGCACGCTTCTTTATAGCCAAGGTGTGCTGCTTAATGCGCTGGTGTTTTACAAAATTATCAATGGCATCTTTGGCGACGTCGGCGAAGCTAATCTGGCCTCCACGCTGCAGGTAACACTCTGGATGACGTCTCTAATTGCCATGCGATAAACACATATTCTTCGTCTGTTTTTTTAGAACTTTCTTATATGCATAGAGATGTTTATTGCAGCTGTGGCGCACATTTACAGCTTTCCGCATCACCCATTCCATATCAATTCGCCGCAGTATTGGAATAATCCGAACCACAGCTGGTGCCGCGCGTTTCTCTCCATGATGGACAT
Organism: Drosophila pegasa; assembly: GCA_035046225.1. Lineage (NCBI taxonomy): Eukaryota > Metazoa > Arthropoda > Insecta > Diptera > Drosophilidae > Drosophila > Drosophila pegasa. The sequence continues at coordinate 5,230,948 of JAWNOD010000072.1, forward strand.
CTCGGACATGCAGGAGGATGTGACGGAGCACTTGGGCGTGGTCAGCAGTTCGATAAGTCGCCGTTTTCAGGGTCGCAGCACGTATCAGCCGCTGCCGCGTGGTCCGCGTCGCTCGAGCAGCGAGTCCGAGTACTTAATTGGCAAGCGGCTGGAGCAGACGTCGCCCAGTGGCAGCGCCGCACAAGCAGGTAACAGTAATGCCACATATGGCGCCACAACGAGCCGGTTGATTGTGCCCGTCAATGTTGGGCAACTGGGCACGCTGAACGAACACCAAACTCATTCCCCATCTCGATTTCCCTTAGCAGGCTCCGATGTAGACGGTGATATTAGCAGTAGCAAAAATTACCAACAACAACAACTTCACTTGCCGGGCGCCAATTCGAAACTGTCGGCGCGCCAACGTGACACGAATCAGCTCCTGCGCGAACGAGATCAGCAGCACTTTCTCGGCGGTGTTGGGGCGCCGCAAGCGGGCGGCAGCAGCTTCCTGCAGGCGCGCACCACTGCCTCGGCGGCAGCTCCGATACCCGAGTCGAACGATGACTATGCGCTCCTGCTGGGCGCGGGCAGATGACAACGTTACCAGCAGCAGCACATCGATGTGCTCGAGGATGGGGACGATGTAGAAGTTAGTCAAAATTTGAATGCCTCATCGCTGAGCGCATCGCTGTCCGTATCCTTTGGCATGTCGAGCAGCTTAAAGTTTAGCGCCACGTGCAGCAATCAAACTGCATCCGAGTGGTCCAATTCAACGGGTGGGGATGATGACAACGAGGACGATGACGAGGACGAGGACGATGACGAGGACGAGGACGATGACGATGACGACGACGACGACGATGACGATGACGATGATGTTGATGAAATAGTGAATGCAGAGAATGTCGAACAGATGCCGATTGTGGTTGTTGCATCCACGACGCGCCGTCGACGCGACAGAGAGTACATCACCTAGACCCAATCACATAGATACTTGTGCTTTCTATATACCTGTCCATCAGTTATTTAAACTACCCACTTATCATTCGGTCCATCAATTGGCGAACCCAAATTCCTTTGTATATTAGGCTAAATACTCACACTAAGCTCTTCTGGCAGCCCAATCAAATTGGGTGATTCAAAATTGCGTGGCCTTAGTTCCGAAAACGATTTTAGACCCTAGCTGCATACGTATATAGCCGACTTAGAGAGATGCATATTACAATTCCATAGGATCTTCATCATAAAAATGGCCAGCCAGGATTTTACACACACATTATCTTAGATTAGGCTCGAAAAACTTACTTCAAAATCATAGGAATCATCAAATCTACAGAGAGTTAACTAAAGTATATATATATATATCCTTATGCGATTGCTGTGTGAGTGTCGGTCGGTAGCTTGTAATTTGATTAGGCTATTAATACCCTGTACTCAAGTGTGTTGCATAGTAGATCAATTGATACATACCCTTAAAGCAAACGATTGTGAATGGAGTGACTGCCGGTCAGAAAAGGGCGTAACTTATGTTTGAAACAAAACAAAAATAATGTATATTTAACTACTGTAACTCTCAATAATATAATTATGCAAAAATGCTATTATGTTGTATTTTTTTCGGTTTTTATCGTTTCTAATTGGCTTTATCTTTTTTATTTTAAAAGCACTTTTACATGCATTCTGGCACCTGTATTATTTATAATTATGATAATCACATCAACTCGAAATATTTTATGCCTTTTATATACTCATGCCTTTTGCTTCAAGTATTTTATACAATTTTATTTATCAATATTAAAATCATAATTAGTATAGATGCATAGCATCGATTAGCCGCTAGTATATTCAAGTTTGATGCCTTTTATCCATGACAATATTTAAACAATGATACTCGAACAGCTAGATATTGATAAATCTGAAGAGATTCTAAAATAGATTGTTGTAAATTACAGTTTATTCCTTCACTCGAGGCTGAATTCATTTGCCCAGGTAATTTTCTGCCTCACTCAAGTATGAAATTGCTCCACGCTGATTTCTGAAAATTCTCTTCTATATATAGTATATAGCCATATCTGCTTAGGGCCAGCTCACAGTCCGTTGGCAAACATTCTTTTTCATTTATCAGAATCTTGCTGGCTGATAAAATGTAAATATCGTGATTCAGAGCACACGCGAACGCAAGTTGTGCCTGTGTGCGAATAATTTATCAAGTTTTTAAAGTGCTTCGGGCTGATAGCACGACACCTCCAATTAATTCAGCAATTTCGTCAAATCAGCGCCCACGGCCATGAGAAAGATTTAAAGCGTTTATTATTTTTTATTTTCTTTTTTTTTTGCAACATTTGATTATGTTTATTGTTTTAAGCATTTTTTATGTCTTTTCATAATACTTGAATTCTAAGATTAGAACAAATAGAAAAGGAAAAACTAAATTACCTGACGCAAACGGACGATTAACAAAATAGAGAAAAAAGAAAGTAAAACAGAACTGGTGACAAGGACAACGTTCAAGTAGCAGGCAGAACAAGCATAATCAAAATATATATATATCAAAATGGCATTACGAAAGACTTCGTAGGATTATCGTATCGGATTCAATTGCCGTTAAACATAGGGGAAGAAAAACATGAAACAAAATTCGTTAATCGAAACACAATTAAAAAATACAAACAATTTCAGTCCAGGGTTGGTTGGTTCTTGTCGTGAACGAATGGATAATATGCTTAGGTATTATCATTTTTAAATGTATTTCCCGTAAATTTAAAACGCGTTCTCGAATTAAAGGCACACACCAATTGCTTTCGAATCAATACACGCATCGGCACCAATTGCTGTTGCCTGTTTATTAGTTGTTGTAGTTCTGCCTGCCGCCCAGCTCGAGCAGATACCGATCCGGATGATCCATCCAGTCGGCGGCCGTTAACTTGACTGTGCGCTGACGCTCCGCCTCCTTGATCTGCCACTTTTTAATATCCAATTGCACGTCGCGTGATGACTTGTCGCCGCAGCCCCAAACCTGTAAGAGCAAAAGTGTCGTTATTGTTGTTGGTAATTGATGTTGTCTGAATTGATTTGAATTCGAATTTGAATTTAACTTTGTTTTGTTCTGTTTGGTAAAGGAGAATTTAGACTTCATTTGAATGTACACACACTTTCGCGCCCCACTGTCGAGTCTGGCCTCGATTGAACTCGAGCAAATTGACTCTGAGCATGATGAAGCGTCCAAGGTCGATGGCCCTGACTCTAGCAGCGGCTCGAAAGTGTTGTTTTTAAATGCTTAGACTGGCCGTTGATACATATATACATTATATTATATTATTATATTATATGCGATAGACATGCGGACATGTCTATCAATTTTTATACCATATATATATATACTATGTTGATTAAGGCTTATTGCACTTATAAATATATAGCATGAAATATACAATATTAACAAATGCGTGAGTGAGTTTACCTCAATGGACATGAGGCCCGCCGCAATGCCCTTGCAGTCTACATTCTCGAAGTGCTCATCAACCGATATGATGGGCTTGCGGGGATCAGCGCCCGCTCGCAAACCCTTCGGATAGCCGCGAATGCTGGTGTTAAGGTACAAAATATTGGGCTTCTTCTCCAGTATCACAAATCTGAAAGACAAAATATAAAATATATATATTACTCGATCTTCGTGGACTTTCCCCAAGACTTACTTGGGCAACAACTGTATCACACAGCTGCCTTCTGAACCGACAAACAGATGTGTCTCCTTCCACTCACTGGGCGCCGCAATGCAGTAGGTCTGTTTGTCTTTCGTGTGCAGCAGCACCAGCGTCGGGCCGCGATAGCCGAGCACGTGGTGCAAGAAGCGATTGGCACCGACGCCATGCTCGTTGGAATCGTACAGCAGGGTCCAGTGGGACGGCATCATGGACAGCTTGTCCTTGAATATTTGCACAGCCGACGAAGCGCTGCTGTTGTTGCTGCTGTTCGGGGGCGTAATAGTACGCGGCTTGGAATACAGAGGCGGCAGGGCACCAGCTAGGAGCCAGGCCTGGGAGAGTGGCATCAGCGACTCGATGTGTGTGCTTTGCGCACTGTGATCCGTTGCATCGGCGGACGCGAATGGATTACGCTGCTCAATCACCGGCGTTTGCAGCTCGATGCCGCACGACTGTGACTGCTGCTCCAGCCCGCGATATGCCGTGGACAGCGTGTGGACGCAGTACTTGTGCACCAGAAGGACTGGACGTATCAAATTCTGTTCGAACCATCGGCAGACGAAGCCCAGACTGAGGCTATCGTGGCCGAAGAATATGGACTTTGTCACCGACTCAAAAGTCCTGTTGATGGCGCCACACAGCACGGCGTTGCCCGAGTGCTGCATGGCGATCGTGTAGCAGATGTGCAGCAGGCGGGTGACGCCCACTTTATCTATGAAGTCGCTGTTATCCTCCTGGGCATACATCTTGATGTAGCTCTCCAGCACCTTTGCGTCGTCCATTATGCCCAAGAATCGTTCGCATTGCTGTCGAAAGGCGACGACGCCCAGGTGCTTCGTTGTCGCCTTCGAGTTGACGTGCATCAATTGAAAGAGCCGATTGCCCAAGTCTGTGTACCCCGGGAACACTTGAGACTGTGCATGTGTATGCGTGTGCGTGCAATGAAAAGTTGTCAAGTTGCTATAAAAGTGTTATCAGATAATTAATTGTGCTTGCTCACCACAAAAACATCTGACACAATGCCGTTAATGCCGTACTTGGCGCTCGTCTGTTCCTTTAATATCTCAGCCAGGCGCTCCACTGGCACCAGCTGTGTGAGGTGCTTCTCTGTCACATCGGCGCCTGACGCCGATCTGGTCATTGTTTGCGTTTGTGATTGCACCTTGAGACTGTTATTGCTTCCACCGCCGTTGCCGCCGCCGCTGCTGTTGCTGTTGCTGACAACAACATCGCTGGCATTGTTGTTGCTGTTCGATGACTGTATGCTCGATTTGTGATGTTGATGGTGGTTTTTATGCTTCCCACCATCCAGAGGAGGTTCGCTGCCCTCGCCATCGGCCTTGGCACTCACGTTGTTGCCCATTTTGAAGTTGTGCTTGTGTTGTGCTCGTGGGTCCAAACTTCGACGCAATTTAATTGCAAAAAAATTCCTCAATGTTAAAGGGGCAGAAAATGGCCCAAAACGCAGGCTTGCTTTGGAACCAGCCCAACAGGTGCAGGGTAGATTTTTTCGTTAACTACGCCACAATAATAAACCAGTTATGAAACACACGCTCACATGCACATAGCAAGTCCGTACTAATGAATCAGTTAAATATATTTACATAATTATATCTGCTAATCAAAAGAATATTGAAAAAACCCAAACAAAAACAACCATCACCAGCTGGGTAATTTTGTTATCGATTATTAGCATACGCCAATTCAAATAAGCTCATCCCTAGAACTTTCAAAACAAACATTGCTGGGGTGGTGCAAGTATGTTTTTCTATAAATTATGTTATCATATAATTATATATATAAATATGCTTTATCAATCTGTTGACACGTAATACATGAAAAACTTTCAAAGCGAGAGCAACTTCATTAAATTTAACTCTTAACCACGCAGTTTATAGGCAGCCATTATTGCCTTTGGTTGCTCAGCTGACCGAACAGCTGTTGGGCAAGAAATCAGCTGTAATATTTTAGGGCAATTTCCCTTGGCTGTTGAAAGTTCAACAAACTCGTATTCGATTGCATTTGTCTGTTTTTTCCTGTAACTTATTAGTTATTATTGTTATTCGATTACCAAACAAGTGCTTTTAGCTGTAATTGAAAAATATATAGAGTGCACAATGGTAGCTGCCGTAAAAAAGCTGCAGAAAAACACAAATTCGGATGAAGATGAGCCCACCCGGCCAGCCCATGTCCAGGGACCGGCTTCCTCTACGTTGCACGGCTCGAGTCTGTTGTTGGACGCCAACTCGACTAAAAGGAAGAGTGCGTTTCTACCCTATCGTCCTCAGTCGACGGTCCTAACGAATCTGCAGCGCGGCAACACGGAGGCGACATTTTGCACTGTGGAGGTAACGCTGTCCTTCCACGAACGCGCTGGGCAAGGCGAAATCACAGAGGAGCACGTGAAAGCTGAGCTACTGCGGCAGCCACATATCGATTTCAGGGACTCCCACGGCTTCACACCGCTGCACTGGGCAGCCTCCTATGGCCAGCTAGTCTCAGCCCAGTTGCTCGTTGAGGCGGGCGCCGATGTAAATAGTCAGGCAGCGGACATGGTGACACCATTGCTGCTCGCAGCGGCCGGGGGACACAATGAGATAGTGCGCTTCCTACTCGATCACGGCGCTGTGTCCACACACATGGACATCGTGGGCAACACAGCACTCATGTATGCGGCAGCAGGCAATCATCCGCACACGTGCAACGAGCTGCTGGCCAGAGATCTGGACTTCAGTGCGACCAACGAGAACGGCGAGACGGCCTACGCGCTGGCCGTGGAGCACGGCTCACATCTGTCCCAGGCGCTGCTGGAGCAGTATATGACTGCCGTGCTGACGGCTGGAACACTGGGCAGCATTCAGTAAAATATGTATAAGAAATTTATAGAATATTTTAGTAAATAAAATTAATTTAAGCTGAATTGTAAATTAGAACTCGAACATTTTATTTTTGCTCTTTCGCGTCTGCTGCTCTTTGCTCAAGCTGCTCTCCTGCGCCTGCAGCGTGGCGAGCTCTTGCTTCTGTGCCTGGAGCTGCACATTCAATCGTTTCTGGAGCTGCGCATCTGTTGCATTCCGCGCCAGCGACTGCTGCACCCTGGCAATGTCTCGCTGCTTCCTGCGTATGTCATCGGCGATCCTCACCGTTTCCACATTGAGGGTTTTGTTTGAGTGTTGCTGCAAATTGTTCGCCTTTGCTTTCTTGTTGGCATTCTCGCTCTGCTGGCTGCCCTGGCTCAGCACGCTGGTGTTGAGGAAGGCAAACACATCTGGGCGCTTCGACTCGCGCTCGTAGGCCTTCTCATTGGCCGCCTGCTGTCGGCGTTGGGCGCGCTTCAGCTTGCGCTCGACACTGAAATAGTCCTTATCGCCGTTGGCTGCCTCACGCAGCTCCATGCAGGCGTCCAGCGAGCGACCCTGCGGCAGTATCTGTGCGCTGACTGGCGTAACGATGCCCCGGCCATCCGAGCCGAGGCCTGTGCCGTGTATGTACCCCATACTGGCCATCAGCTTGGAACCTATGCCCTGAAAGCGAAGAAATTTAGTCTTTAAAAATTAGATTCATTCATTGGAAAACTTACGCGCGTATACTGCTCCCAGGCGCCCAATCTTTCGGTGGGCTTGAACGTAAAGAGGCTGAGCTCCACCATGCGTGCTTGACGCGCTGCCTCGTAGTCATCCAGGTCGGATTCATTGCCGGCGTCGCTTCCATCCGTTTCGTTTGACTCTCCACTGTCGCTGGACAGTTCATCATCGTTGTCCTCCGTGATCAGAGGATATAGTTCCTCAAAGGGAAAGTCACGTTCACGCTCCTTGTGCTCCTGGCCATCCAGACGCACACGACATTGCTGCTCCACAAAATTGACGCACAACACTCGACCACGATGCCACAGTCGATCTTGCAGCTTGGCCAGAACTGGACAATTGCGTGCAAGCCTGTGAAAATCGGGAGCATTGTAGTCCTTAATGGATGCACCTGGCACTAGGGCACCATGCGAATAGCGACATCGCACTTCGTCAAATCTGCATTCGCCCTCCAGGTAGTAGTTGCAGGGCAACATCTCGCGGTGCGTCGGATTTGTGAAGAGCACGCGCAGTCGTACGTCCAAAATGCCATTCTTATCCACAATCAGCTCATCATCTACGCCACAGATGAGTGCATTGTGATAGCTCAAAGCTCCCCAGCTGTGCTCATGGGGCGCGGAGCACTTTTCACCCAATAAACCATTATATTTGGTGCGTAGTTCTTCCAGTCGTTGCTGATCCGCGCCTGGATCTGCTTGCTCTTGCTCCAGGTCAATTAGTTCACTTTGAAAACGTTGTAGTTCATCATCTATATGATCAGTTGTCTCGGGTGTATTCGTATTGTTGCTTTCTTCTTCAGTTTCACTGCTTCTGGTCAGAGCCAGGAGCTCCTCCAAATTTGTACGCAAGGCTATTAATTCTTCTCGTTGCTGCTCGTCGGAAGTAACAAGCAGCGCCTGCTCCACCACCAGCAACTGCAATTAGGAAGTGAAGTATAAATGATTTTTCTTTATTATATTGAGTTAAATGTCACCTGGGCTTCATATTCATCCATATTCTACAGCTAAGACATTTTTGTTTATGTTGTGCGAAAAAAAACTTGTTCTGCCAGTCAAATGGAAACGGCGACACACTTAAGGCTAGTATGCTGTTTACGTAGCACAGAGAATGTTTATTACACACTGAACCCATAGCAAATGGGAAATTTTTCAATGCTAATTATTATATATATTTTGCATGCAAACTTGTAGCCTATTAATCAACAAATTTTTTACATATAATAAGAAAAGCAATTAAATAGAAAAAAATGTCTATTAAATGAACAATTTTTTTTTGCTCTCAGCCAAACGATTATTTTGCTCACAAGAATAAAAATGAAACAGTGTTGGAAAACGTTCCAATCGTGTTGCACAATTTACCAAAGCATGTCCACGGGCGCCACATGCCTTGTGTTTATTTACTTTTTGTGCAATTAAAAAAGTCCGTATAATATGGCTTCGCTTTTTATGCGGGACACGGCTGGGCATATAATGCTGGCACCGCGGCTATTTCTGACAAGCACACACCTGTTGCAGCGCTACACCTGCAAAATAAGTGCCGAAGTCGAGCCGGCTGTGCTTGCCGACCTGGAACAGGCGGTGATAAAGCCGAGGAAACATCCGGGAATTATTAAACCTAATTTCATTGAGGTGCCCCAACAGCTGAGCGAAACGTTAAAACGCATCGTGGGCGATCATCCTGTGAGAAAAGTGCTGCGCGACAGTGATCAGCTCAATCGTTATATAAAAGCGAGGCATCCCCCACCAACGCAGCTAGAGATTGAGAATAAGAAGCAACTGATTATAGAGGAGATCAATGCCAAGATGTCGCTGGATCGGCTAGCCACGCTCAGCGAGGAGGAGGCGGCGCGCTGGCAGCGAAAGCGAGAACTAGAGATCAATAAGCGCTTGGATCAGCGCACGTACGCCTGGAAGCGCATCGAATACGGCCCCTACGAAGCCATCGTCTATGCCGTGGGCCGCGCCGCCCAGGAGTATGCGGTAATGAGGCGGGTGCTCACAGAAATCCAAATGCGTGACGCACAGTTTAAGCCGCGCAGCTACATCGACTTCGGCTCCGGCGTTGGCACCGGCATGTGGGCGGCCAGTGAGCTGTGGCGCGACAGCATCTTCGAGTATTACAATGTGGATCGGTCGCGAGACATGAACGAACTGTCTGAGCTAATCCTGCAGCAAGGGCAGGAGAACAAACAAATCACGTTGCGCAACGTTTTCTACAGACAATTTCTGCCCGCCATCGATACCAAATACGATTTGGTTGTTATTTCCCATACGCTATTCGAGTTGGAGAGCAAGCAGCAGCGGCAAGAGATTCTGTTGAATCTGTGGCGCAAATGCGACGGCTACATGGTCATCGTGGAGGAGGGCTCACGTCGAGGCAGTGAGCTGGTCAATGAAGCTAGACGGTTTCTACTGCGCGCTGATGAGGAGCATGCGGGCCAGACGCTGGCGCCAGTGAGTAGGCAATAAAGTCCTAAACAAAACTTGAGTTAAGCAAATCATTTTTAGTGCCCTCACGACTTGCGCTGTCCACGGATTCAGGATTTGTCAGATCGCACACCATGCAACTTCGAAATCGCCTTTACGCCGCTGCGTATCAGCAGCGATTCAGTTGTTGATCGTCGAACCTCCACGTACAGCTATGCAATTCTGAAGAAGGGCTCCATCACAGATGCCACTCGCCAGTGGCCGCGCATTGTGCGACCCACTTTGGTGCGCTCGAAGCATTCGATTTGTCGCGTTTGCACGTCGGCTGGCAAGTTGCAGGAAGTCATCTTCACGGCGTCAAAGCACGGCAAGTAAGTAGAGAATGCTCCTCCATTTCCTATTCACCCAATAAATTGTATCCATTGCAGAGCCGCCTACGGCTGTGCGCGCGTCAGCCGCTGGGGTGACCGCCTGCCAATGACTCTGGGCACGCCGCAGCCGAAGCAAAACAAAGCCAATCCGGAGCCAGCGGAACAGTCTGAGCTGGCGTAGCTCGCAATATTGTTATAGCATTCTGTTAACGTTACCCACGCTCCCTAATCGATTGGCTTTAAATATAAAGCAAGCAATTTGTTGCTTTAATTAAATACAAACAAATCGTTGCGCAGCGTAAATTTTGTTAATTATTTCGATGCATTAAAACGGCATTTCCTTGATAGTAAATCAAACAGCTAGCGCACCCTCAACCAGCATTTAATGACAACAACACAAAGCGCTGGAACAAGTAATGCGATACAAAGCAGCGGAGCCAATAAGCCAAACAGTTGGATTAAATAGTTTTCCATAAGATATACGAACTAGTATATAAGCGCTGTGTTGCGCCAATGGTCAGCGCTGAGAACACGCCCATTGCCTGTGCTCCACTCACTGAAAGCGCGGATGGGTGTTTGGATTTTATTACAGCAAACGGCGAATTTTATAGATTATATTTGTGTGTGGGTGAAAATAAAATTATAAAGCGTGTGTATTGTCTCGGGTTTATGATGGAAGCCTTTACTAATTTACAATTTGACAAGGTTGTAAAACTCAATTATAAATAGGCTTAACGGATATTCCTAAAAAAAAAGGGAAAAATTGAAATGCAAATTAATATGCTGAGCCTATAAAAGAATTGAGGGCAAGTCAATCATATTCATTTAATTCACAAGAAGGGAAAATGGCATGGAGAGTTTTGCACAGAAAGTCTGACTCTTTCTGTGCATATATTAAATTATAGAAAGATAAATATTCATAATTAATTTGTTGACATAAAGTTAATTTTATACCTGAGTAAATAATTTGTAGAAATAACTATTAAAAACCACATCGTCCGATCAGATGATCGACTTCATGAGAATCGTCTTTAATAACTTTGATCATTTTAATAAAAAAAGACAAGGTAGAAAATTCAGCTATATGTATTCATATATTTGTATATGTATGTAGATCCACTTACATATAAACATAATTATTAATATGATTGGTATAATTGTTTTTTTTTTTTTGATGAAAATAATTAGACTTATTAAAATATTGATGATGATATGAATGGAAATGATGCTTATCATGTGGATAATAATGACGTTGAAGATGATGATTGTTTCAATGAAGAAGACGACATTTGTGACGATAATGATGTTGACGACAAAGACAATGATAGAAATTTTTGGTACTAATATTCAACAAATTATAAAAAGCAAAAAAAAATGAAGAGAAAAAATAATATAAAAACTATAGAAAAAATAATAAAAAAGAAAAAATAGGGGGAAAAAATATATATACAAAAATAGAAAAAAAATATATATATATATACAATAAAAAATTTTTATATATTATTTTTAATAACAATTTATAAATTATAAATATTAAAATATTGTTAGCAAAAATATTTACCAAAGACAAAAGCGGAGCGCTGCTCTACTCGACAACTGACCGGGACCAAGCGAAGACCTCGACTGATCGAGCTCTGCAGCAGGCTCGCCCTTTTATAGGCGAAAGGCGCGCTCAAAATGGATCACAGCTCTTGAGTGTCAAGGGAGTTACTTTTTACGCTCAAGCTGCAATGGAAGAGATTGCTTGACTTGAGTAAGAGTAAGAATATGGGCAAGATTTGTATGATGTACAGAGAAACGGACATATATATATATTCCTGGTCAGATCGGCGAGCAGAGTCGATACGTAAATGACTGATATCGATGCTGTTTTCTTATTCAGGAGATTATGAGAAACTGCAGACATAACATTTGATATGTTATGATGAGCCAAAAGGTTATAAAGCATAAAGTATTTAAATTAAAATTTGGATCATGGAAGAAATATTTATACTATATTTCGTACATGCGAATTTTGGTATTCAGACCGATAATAAAAGTATTACAATTTTCTTTTCTTTTTTTTTTTATTACTATTAAGTTATTAAATGACTGAACAAACTGATCTTCATTGCAAGTAAATAATTTTATCGATATAATTTTTAATGATTATTAATATTTAATATAATATTATATATATTACCCATAGAGTTGTCAGCCCTGTATTGGAAACTCCTTCAAAATTCAATTAACAAAGCTAACTGCCAGGAGAGTTTAAATGTCTGTGCACGAGCGTGCGATTCGGGTGGCATCAATGCCAATCCCAGTTAACAGGGGCAGCGAGCCGCACACACGGCCAGACTGACATTTGGCTATGTGTTAATGTGAAACGCGCCCTTTTGGTGACCGCGGATCATCCCTGCGACGCGTCGAGTCGGGCTCCTCGCGTGGCCATACGGCATAACGCTGCGAACTGGGCAAAGGACGACTGGTGGGGCGCGAAAACTAACACGTCTCTTCTCCTCACTTATCCATGGGTGTGCCAGTATGTATATATATATATGGTTTCAAATGTATATATGTAATATGCTTTTAAGGATTGGCTCTATAACAAGGTGTGCTATGGAGCAATGGACTGTGGCTACATAAGAGTGGCATATAAATATTGGCAAATGGAAAATATCTAAGGGGTTTCAAAACGATTCCCCCTGGTGCCTTTTCGAAATATTACATTATTACATTATTATGATTATGTAACAATTACTTAAAATATAATATTCGTGGCACTTTTTGGGGACGATTGTAGTTATGGTATAATTTGTAGAGCAGGTGTTGAAAATATATTGTAAAATATTATACATATAAAAATATAATATTTATATGCACCTAAAATATATATGTTTTGTATAATATTATATTATAAATATTAATATTTTAAGATTATATATATAAAGGACATATTTTTATATATAAATATATATAAGTAAAATAATAATATTTTAGTCAACACGCCGCATATATTATACATATGAGATATGTGACTCAAAACTACAAATATAGAATTTCCTCTTGGCCAAGTCGTTTAATTAACATGGAATTTCATTTGGGCTAGCCTATATTAATGTTATATTTGCATCACAAATAATTACAATTCTCTGAATTAAAAAATTATAATAGTTCAAATAAGACTAGGGTGCAGATTAAAGCGGGTTTTTTTTAAATATATGTATTTTATATATAATGACTGTAGAAAGTTACAAGTTGGTTTATTAGAAAAAAAGAATTAAGAAATAGTTTTGTGTGTTTACAATAGGCAGAAAGAGGCACGACGAGCCCCATATATATATTCTCTACCAGGACTTCAAACTGTGGCGATCTAGAGGTCGACTTAAAGCTTCAGTTATTCTTATTTCTAACATTGTGTAATTTATTTCATGTATTATATATTTGATGCATACACATATTAATTAGATTCGGTCTTTTTAGTATAAATCTCTTGTAATACGTGGACAGCCGACGAGAGGTAGTGGCAGAAATAAACAAGGATATTTCTAATATGATTTGCTTAAAATTTAAATGCGTCTCTTATATGTTAGTCTTTAAGAAACGTTAAAGCAAATTAAATGTACATAAAAATATTACTAAAATGTTATATACAAGTTTTGTGAACTTTACTTTAAATGATCAATATTATCAAGTAATCTTTAAATGGATGCTTCTTTGACAAATTCCAAGCGTTTGCTCTTCTTCAATATAAGAGTTAAGAGTTATAAGTTTATATTACAATATATTTTTATAGATTCAAGGACTTTTATAAAATATTTCTGAAATGGTTGTTGGTGCTACAATTTTTCTCAAGTATTCTAATACCTTATACTTTTTAAGAACAAATCTTAATATATTTTATTATACAATATATATTTCTATATGTTTCAATCAAGAGGCTAATGCGAATCATCATCCTATGACACCTTCAGCTGCATTTGGCATTTAAATTTAATTAGGGAATGCATTCGCCAAGTCATTAACCCATTTAGTTAAATACATAAAAAATTGATATGACAAGACACACACATATACATATATACATACCTATATATGTATGTATGTGTATATATAAGGTTGTCCAATGATAAACGTTTACATTATATGCTAACCAGGGCACAAAGACACCCCCGCCCTATGGGAACGAAATAGCCAACACACACACACATAGAGAGAGAGAAGCGCGTCATGTGGCGCCCCCTGAGCCATGGACATAGCTAGCTCTTAATGCTCTAATGTGTATACACACACACATATAGACATACACACATTGATATACGCATACCGACTAGGTGGGGTCAGCTCATTAAAAAGGCGCGTTCGCTGGTGTCAGCTGTCGCCCCGTCTCTATCTGGCTATTTGTACTAGTAAGGTGCGTCCCACAACAACAGCAACAGCAGCAACAACAACATCGAGTGAATTGGTGGCGTTTAGAAAGCATGCGCCGCTGTTGCAACATTCGCTTGACCCACCCAATCAGTCAGTCAGCCAACCAAGCGGCCAGCCGGCATTGTTGTTCCTTTTGTTCCGAGTCTAATTCTAATGTCGACTCCCCTGGAAAATAAAAACTAAAAAAAAGAGAAGAAATACGGCAGCAAAGTTCTCATACAGTATATAGTCGGCCGGACGAGCAGTTGGCTAGTTAGTCGAGCAAATGGCATTCCGGGAGGCTACCTAGCGGCTGTTGGTGCGGTTTGTGCATCAGTCGAGGCTCGAGCGTTGCCAGGAATAGTTGGAATACTCAAATAACTAAAGTGGACTCATTGTTACTCTATCTCTAAGTTGAATCTAATGGTGTGCCATCCTCTTAGCCGGCATCTTTCATTCGCGCCTGTATCTTGCTGAACCGTTACTATTGACACATGCAAATCCGGTTGAGCAAAATTTCAGGTGTGTGAGAAATTTGTAGCGGTCCCTTCAAAGCGCGCAAAGTGTTCCATATCAAGTCATATGAAACGATAGAAATCAGAATTGTTAGAGATGACTAACAGGTATGATACTTTATTAAGTTTGGAGAGTGCTTGGATCTGTGGAGAGGGTGAGTATTTTACAGCTTTCATCTGTGAAGGGTTATTAAGCGAATACTCAGAAAAATATATCCTTAGAGGGGCTTCAACATTTTAGTGGATTCAGCTCTAAGACGTATTCAAAAGCTCTTTAAACTTCCAATTAAATGTTCTAGATCTTAGATTTTTAAAATTTGGGCGTTAAGCCCTATATACTTTATTTTTCGATTCATTTTTGACTGATTGATAATATTCTGGGAATCTAATTTAATCTAAGCTCTAAACAAACACTAGCTATATAATTCAGTCTCTATTTTCGAAGATTTACAAATTGGACAAACAAAATGCAAATTGTTTTTTTTTTTTTTTTTTTGTAAAAATAGAAAAAAAGGATAAATATATATATGAATATATAATTATCATTAATGAAATAACAGCATAAATAATTTAAACTTTGCGAATGTCCTTTTTCTATTATATTTGTTAATTCTAGCGAAATTATCTATGACCCCACAAAAAGGTCGCCCTCGGCTTTAAAGGGCTAACCATTATTACGTGTCAAAACTCTTATGTTAACATGTATTCCTGTGAATATTATACAAATTTCTAATTTTCAGTTATTTTGAAAATATGTCCATAGACTATTATTTTTTAAGAATATATTAGAAAATACTAAAATAAATTACGCATTTATTTTTATAAATTTACCCAAAAGTTTAATTTCAAGCTTATTCTATATTTCTTGCTATATAAAATATATATAGTTAAATAAATATAGTTAACTTAACAACGTTTAATAATAAGAAATAAAATTCTATTCGGTTTTCAGCTAACTTATAATAAAATATAAAAAACTTAATAAACAATAAAACAAAACATTTAAAAATTATTTTAAAAGGGAAATAAGAAGTAACATCTAATGTGTGGGTGATTCCTTTAAAGCTCACAGCGCATCAGCGATTGCGTATCAGCTGATCGAAATGCTGTAAAAATATTCATATTGTATAAAGAAATCATTAAATGTGATTGATCATTATGCTGTCAACTTGATGATAAGAGCCAGACGGCTTGGCACATAAATAAATAAATAACATACATATATATACATATAAAATATACAGAAATGAATGTGTACAAAAAGTTTCATTCATTTACTTTCATTCATAGCTGAAAAGTGCGCAGTATTATATTATAAATATATACATGGAAAGAAAATTAATATTCAAAAGGTGTTCGGAATCGGAAATTAAAGAGAAATTGAAATTTTATATTTAATATATATTTTTGTGAAGTAATATATATTATATCATATAGCATCATATATGAGTCCTACAAACAGAGACTTAATATTATTTAATTTATTTATTATATTTTTTATAATTTATAAAAATATTAAAGCTATTTATTTCATTTTTTTGAAGATTCTGCTACAAAAATTTCTTAGAGACTTGTAAAGATTTGGAATTGAATTAAAATAAAATTTTTAGAATATATTAAGACTTATTTAAATGAGATCATAAGTGTGACTTCATATATATTATTGTATATAATTCTTAATCGATTGTTTATATTATTCTTTCTTTCGTTTCTCAAATCACGCCATTCAACATGAATGGGTAATAAAATGGGCACACGTTTCGCGTCTGACCAGAAGCGTGTTGAGGCGATGTCGTAATTGTTCTATGGAAACAGCCCAAGACAAATTACTAATCCCGAGTTATCAGCTTCAAAATGAAACGACAAACACACAAACGAATAGGGAAAACAATAGCTACAATATGTGATTGCCGAGTCTATATCGCGCGCAGTAGTACACCCACAACTCAAGCTGACGTCGAGTTCGACTGAGACTTTGACATCGACTTCGACTGAGATCATAAAAGTGCCGCAAGTATTTGGACTTTGGCATTAGACGTCGCGTCGCACCGAATCTCTCCGATAAGTAACTGACTTTTATATATATATTATAACGTGCTTTCACGTTGACAAAGAGGCCCAAGTATTTGCCAAGAATTTCCTGTTAATTTCATGATATTCAGTGTCGTATATTTTTTTAATCTTATCATTTTATGTGCAATTCGTGTTTTCGATAATATCGATGGCTATGAAACACTTATGTAAATTTCTTATAAATAGCATTTTCCATTCTGATCATCAATTAATACATCAAGTATCCAAAGGCTGCACTCACGATCTACAAACGATCTGCTAATCAGCGCCACAGACTCGCGGGAACCAGCCTGTTCATGCCTTTTAATTATAATTACAATTTTATTTCTATACTCGTTTGTGATGGGAGGAGAGTATATTAGCTCTGTGCAGTGAGCGTCCTTGGAATTTTAAATACATATAAAATACTTTATCAGATGAGACAGGATAATCGTATAGAGTATTTAGGGAATTTTGAGCGACATCCATTGAGGGCGTGACGAAAACTGTAGCTCAAAATTTAATAAGTGACTTACAGTTGACCTCTATAGATTAACAACAACTGATATACACCTTTTTGAAGGGAGTGGTTAGTCGGGAAAAACAATATCTTTCACAGTTTTAGAGGTGGGATTGGTTCGCTCGGCAGCTCGATAGACATTGAGCCGCTCTACAGATTATGATTCATCAATGTTAAACTAAATAATCTAACAGTTCTTCAGCTTTTGCATTGTGAGCGAGTATTCAGCAGCTGGTTAAGCTCGACTGTAGCGTTGATACGCTTTTATTCTATTGGAAAACTATAATACATTCGTTTCAATTGGGTTTTGTTCACTCTCGATGCACAGTCAAACTAATTACGATCCAAAGTCTGAAAGGGAACACACACACACACACAAATATACAAATCTAGCATTTATTTATATATATGTATATACATTTAGAGTACAACAATTACGATAATAACTATATAGGCAAACAACTTTTATTTGACTTGAGCTGAGTCAACTTCTGAATTGAGATTTGAAAATATTTTTAATAGTGAAAGTAGTAGATACTGCAAATATATATATAATTATATATAAATTTATAGATATGTATTTTCAATGTGAAGTACTGTAAGCTCTTATTGATAAGCAAAATAATGTTATTCCGATAAGATATAGATTTTTAAGCAAAGTCAAAACAACCCAGCCCAACCCTTTTTTTTCTAACTAAACTTTGAGACTAGCTTAATAGATTTTAGAATTAAGACACTTTTTTTACAAATCAATAAAATCTTAAAACTAATTTGGAAAATTTTCCATTCCTAGTTACAGCTACACAAGTAAGTATCAAATTGAACTTTGTAATTATATTATATATTATTTAATTTGCAAACACTATACTATCAATAATATAGGGGAATCTAAAAATTCATAGATAGTCAACTGATATGAAAATTATTTCATAGCTTCCTGTTGACAATTTCTGATAAGAATTTTAACTAATTTCTCTATGTAGTTTATATAATTGGAGACATAGTATACGAAAGCGATTCTTTGGCAAGAAATGAGAGCTAAAACCCAATAATTAATTGGCCATGATTCACGGGGAGAGCACAAAGAACTTTGACTGCATGGGCTTTGTGTGTTGGAGCATTGTTAAGTCGAACGATAATGCGGTTCGTATAGAGCGAGCCATTGTTAAAGAGCGCAGAAAATAGCAGCAAGGCCAGCAGAAACAATTTATTACGTAGCAAGACGAAAAGTATGTGAAAGACATACGATAGATGGACTTCTGAACCCAGAGCCCCAAGCCCAATATCAATATTAATTCGTTGCCAACCGATCGAGAGAGCTGTTATCACCGAAGGAAAACTACAATATAACAGGCCCGAAACACTAATAGCCAATGTGAACAAAAAGCGTTAATAAAAGCGAGCCGAACGGACTTCGTTTCCAGTTGCGCTGTGATAAAGCTTGCATTGCACAGATACACACACACACACACACACACACACACTCGCATTCGTACTCGCACAAGTATTCGTGCTCGCGCTCACATAGATACACACCACACAGCTGAGACGCTCGATCGTGTCTTTGTGTGCGTCTCAGCCGCCTGGTAGCTGCCTCCATTGGAACGAGGAGGGAACTGCCACAGCTAGCTGGGATTACTGTTTGTTTGCTGGCCGCCAGTCGCCGATGTCACATCGAAGACGCTGCTACGCGGTTTCTGTGGAGCGCGCAAAGTAACCGAATAGCAAAATAAGAGCAACGCAACGAAACGAACAGCACAGCAAAGAATCGAGTACATAGCGAAGACTGTGAATTGTGTAGCATAATAACCAAGCGACGTGCAATATCATTCTTTAACTGCGATCGTTCGAGCACGGCACGGGTAAGGCAAGCACGAAATGTTTGTATCTACAAGCTACAAGCTACAAGCTAACGCAACACCAGCAACAAGAACTGTGCGCAAAATAAAAAAGCAAAACAAAAATACGAAATTGTTAAAAACTGTTGAAGAGACCGAAAATTTAAACGTTTTTTATTTGTTTTGACTGCGGCTTGAGCTATGTGGATCTAATTTTAATTAGGCCTGAACAGTGCATTTAAAGTGATTAACAAAAACAAACTGAGCTGAGAAAATCAATTAAGCATGAAGACTGCATAATATATAAAATAAAAAATTATAATAAGAAATTCTACAACGGAAAAGTAAAATTTAATTGCTTCATAAATAAAAGACTAAGTCAAAAAAAGATAAATTAAATATCAATGAAAATGAATTAGAAGAAAAAACTGAACACAAAAATAATTATAATAAAATGTAAAAATATTATTAAATTTAATACTAAAACAACAAAATTTTAAATTTATTTTTGAGCTATCTATAATCAGCATAAAAAAAAAACAAATATTATATAAAAAAAATATATATTTAAAATATATATAAAAATAAAAACATACAATTTTTAAAATTGAATAACAAAACATAAATTGAAAACATGTTCGATGTAGGGTTAAAAAATGTTTTAAAGTTAAGAAATTAGATGATTTTCTTCTTTTAAGCATTTTTCAATATTTGAACATTTTTTTAAATTTAATAAATATGTATAAAAATACGTATTTATATATATATATATAAATAAGATATATATATAAATTTAGAAACGTCAAAATTGAAAGATGTTTAAAAATATAAATTGGACAGTTTATTAAGCTTTAATTTCTTTTTTTTCTTGTTATTAAATATTTTTAATGTAATTTGTTATAAATTATGTAAATGTAATATATACATAAATGTAAATGTAAAATGTACATATTGAATTTTAAAAATTGAAACAAAATATAAATTTAAAGAATAAATAAAAAATAAATAAAATAATAAAATAAAAATAAATCAAATAAAAATAAATAAATATAAATATTAATAAATAAATATGAGAAAAGGAAAATACAAAATAACTCAATTTAATTAGCAGTAAAAAAAAACAAATAAAAATTTTAAGAAAAAATTCATTTAATATATGCGCAAATTTTAATTGAGCGCAAAAATACGTACTATAAAATAGTAAATAATATATTTAAAAAAATCTATAATCTATGTACATACATTATTTTTTGTATTAAACGTGCCTAGTTAGCGTTCCAATTATTCCAATTATTAAAAAAATATATTAACATAAAGTAAACTATTAAATGTATAAACAATGAGTTAAACTATTGCCCCACAATTTTGTTATTGACTAAAGTAATCTCTGCCCTACAGACATATATCGTATATAGTACAAACTAAATTCCGAAATTAATCAAGCTCAAAGATCGCCTTTGATTGCTGAGCTTGCAAATTTAATAATAAAGCTATTAATTAGCTGGCGTATCGTCGTAAGCCATTTAGAAAGATGAATGTACTTTACACCTCGTTCAGGGGTATATTCACCTTTTGCTTAATATATAGATTTGCATTTTGATGATTTCAATGATTGTTCCGACTAAATTATCTCATAATTAAGTCACATTTGGGGAGAAAATAAACAAATTGTAATCGTATTCTTCGGCTTGATGATGTTCTGATTCCCAACGGAAGCAGCTGCCGTGCTGCTCTCCGCTCTGCTGTTCTCCAGCTTTGGCTGGAGTCTCCCAACCGGTTTACTTCCGAGAGCGAGGTAAACAATAACATTGTAGCTACGAACAATACAGACAAAGACGCAGATACATAGCACAAATACAGGCATATATGAATATATATCAGTTACAAGTGCAGTGCGTATACATATAATATTTCATAATACGCGAAGAAGATGAATTTCGGGAATACCTTGGCGGCGAGGCAAGACAGGTTTCTCAGTCACCTTCGAGACGGTTGGATGACAAGTTTTCCGTTTTCGGCACATTTTTGCATGCAAATAACGAGAGCGAACTGCAAATAGCGGAGCCATATCAGTGTCAATCAAATATTGAAATTCTGCTGATAAAGTACCAACGAGTGCGTCATAAGCAAATGGCGTAGTTCTAGTCTGGCCCTTCAGCTAGCTGTAAGGGAGATTCGGGGCATTGACATTGTCTATTCAGCTCTAAGCAGCTCAAGTGCAATGCCCACTAGTAGTAGCAGCAGTTGGGTGAGCTAGATTATCAGATTACTAGATTTACCGATTAATAATTCGCCTGTTATTGAATATATATGGCATATATATGCAGTTTACGATCAGTTGAAAAGCTGCTGTCGAGTCTAGACCATATGCAGGTATGTTAAAGCTCTATTAGTATGTGAGAAGAATGGAATAGGAAAAGGATAAGGCTTATGTAAAAACTTACTTTAAATTTTCCTTTAGAGTATAAAGCTTCACTGAAAATCCTGGGCTTCAGATAAAGAAATTTTAGAAAAAATTATAAATATAAATAGAAAAAGACAAGTTTATAAGCAGAAGGAGAGAAAATTAAAATTTTGAATATATTGTAAAAAACGAACTTTGTAATTGAAGATAATTTGTTGTTATTAAAATATATTATACAAGAGTGCAATTGTTGACTTATACATTTTTGAAATATAAAAAATAGAATTAATTGCCACTAAATGTAACAAAAAACTTGTTCAATAAAATATAAATACATTCATTTATTTACATATACAGAATGCATAAATTATTAATAAATAAATACTAATTGTCCTTTATCTGACAAGTTTTATAGCAAATAGTCGGGAATCAAAGTAAGCATCAATCTGAGATTTGTAATTACAAAATTAAGCAGTATGCACACCTATATTAATTTTTTCCCTAAAGATGATCAATTTTGTGGACTACACGAAAAATGTTGTAGCTTTGGTTGACAAATTGAGCGATATATTCAAAATTGAATCCAAATGCGAAAATGTACAGTTAACTTTTTCTCTTTTTTTTCAAATAATGTTTGAAGTGTATTTAAAGCCTAATATTAATTTATTTAAAAAATAATAGATCATAGTTGAACAGAAAAGAGTTGTAGGATTAAAGCTCGAGTGATATAGTAAATAGTCAACGTTAACGGAGAACGTAAAAGATGCGCTATCCTGACGACACTCAGTGTACTTTGGGTAGTACTCGGCTAGAATATACCCTGCCTAATGTGTAGTTAGAGAATAATTAAACATATTCATAAAGTGCAAAGTTCATTAACTGCTCATCAAAAATATTATATAAACTTTTGTGGAGTTCTTCTACGAACTAAGTGCATGCTATAGTATTAACTATATACTATATATGCTTTCAAAGAGTATATATACATTGGTTTCAGTCTTATTCTGACTTTGCATGTCTATATACAATATATGTTTAGTCAGCTATGCCATAGTTTACCTTTGCCGTAGTCGTCACATACTCAATACTTGTGAGTTCTTACACTTCCGTATACTTGTACGCTTTTTCTATACAATACAATAGAAGACTGAGTCGTATCCCATAGTATAATACTTCAGCGACAACAGATGCTTTGTAGAGATAAGCTGTACAGGCTGCGGGTTAAAGATGACACATAATGAATAAATCGTCATAAGGCGACATCGATTGCATTTACAGTTAACTCATATAATACAAATTATATATTTTTATATATTTCTATATACATAATTAAGCCTACAATATAGCTGTGTTCGAACAATGCTTTTGTTTTGATTAATGTCGTTACATATTCGAAAAGCATATAATATAGACACGATTGTTTTCTACGATTACAATTGTTCGTCTTCTCGGTTGTACCTTGATCTTACGGAATATACGTATATGCCTATAATTTCTATTTAAATAATATACGTTTGAATGAAGCTGTTTGTTAATAACACGACAAAAATGTGGAGTAAATTGCGTGCTACATTTACTTATGTAAATATTCAATATTTTATTGAGGTTGTTGAAGATTATTTAAATATTTTCTATATATTTATAGTCAATGTATGCCTAGAGCAGGGTTATATTTTGATCCATAAAGCAATCATACATATCTTACATATAATATATATATATTTATGAATGAACATATAAGGTTCTCCGCATATACATAGTATATAGATAATCTTCCGCATTTGCTCTTCAATTTTAATGCATCGAAGGTGTTGCACCTTGATTTGTTGACTTCACAAGAAACAAAATAAATATCAAATAACATGCATAATTTTTGACGTCAACTGTAATCGTCATTTGCGTAATTAAGTGACATAAACAAATACGCGGCTCAAAAACCCAAAGAGGCGAAAAAAAAACAAGTGAGAACGTTACAGGCGGGCGTCACCGACTACGTAATACTCGTGTCCAGAAAAGGTCGCCTGTGAATGGACAGCAGAGCTTGTAGCTTTGAAACTGTGAAAGATATAGTTGAAGCTGTGTCTACTTGTAGATAGAACTATATATAAATATAAATTAATAAAAAAAAATATATGAAATACGAGATCTTCAGCTTAAAGTGCGTACTAAATAACACCGTTTGTATTAGAACTGGAAAAGCAATTCTCCTTTTGTTATATAGAGTTGAGGGAGAGAATAGAGAGTGGATTTAAGCTATATACTATTTTAAGTTATATATACTCCACTCTATATAACAATAAAATGTTTAACACTCATACAGACATTACAGAAAAGCCAATATACCCTTTTTACTGAATCAGCGTAAATCACAATTATATATGTGAATCAATATATTGTATATATATAATGTATATATATATATATATATATATATATATATATATATATATATATATATATATATATGCATATAAAAATTAAAAAAAACCTTTTCACTCACCTGGCATTGACGGCGGGTGGTCAGATAATTTACAGGTGCAAAGGTGAGCAGCTTACGGTAGTCATCCACATGCGTTGCGTCCATGATCCGCCACAGCTCGATCGTAGTGCAAAACGGCACGCAATTCACACACAACAAACCCGTTTGATCGAGTTGAACATTTAAGTGTGTTAGCCGCTGCCAGGTAGACGCGAGCTGGACTATGCCCCACTAAAATGTGGCACAGCTCCATGAGCCATGACGCCCGTTGCATCATTCTGAAAATCAATCAAGCATTGCTGCAACCAAATGCATCAAAGCTCGACTCCAAAATTAGACTTAGCAAATGAATTACAAATATTGAATGGAGAGTATGATTCATTATCTAAGACTTTTTTTTAGCTAATTGAGTCTAAATACAAAAGCAAATTAGCTGTGCTATTTTAGTCACAGCGCAACAGGTTGAAATTTATATTTATTGAATAGAAAGTGCTTAATTTGGCTTAATTTTGTTGGAGTTCCAGTAAAAAAAAAGCATACAGTCTATATAAAATAAATATATGGTCAAAGTTATTTAATGTATTTTTAATATATTGAATTTGATAATTGAAAAATGTTCATTTTAATATTAGTCAATCTTAACTGATCTATAACTGATATATACATAAGACATACTACTTAGCAGCAAAATTAAATCTTTGAAAAGAGAGTCAACCGCAAAGCATTAACAACTTGAGCTTCAACTCCAATCAATCAAAGTCTTCAATACAATTATTATAATATATTTAAATATATATTATTAATAACAAAATGTTTTTTTATAAATTAAATATATATCGCGTTTTGCCTATGAAAATATATAGAGTTTATAATATTTTCAGTAGAACACATGCGAAACTATTAAATTATTAAATTATTCATAAAACAATTGAAATGTTTAAAATCAGGAATATGCTTTTCAAAACCAGTTTTCCTACAGAAAACTTAATGGCACATACGTCGATTACTTTTTGGACTGAACTTTCCTATCTGTAGTCAGCTTTTATAACCCAACTCACGCTCAGTGTCAAGTTTTTATATACAATACATATATATTAAATAATATATATAAAACAAGGTTGAGTTTTTCAACTCCCATTATTTTATTTTGAGTTATAATAAGACATGAATGCTCGTAAATAAGTTCATTACTCAATGTGATATTCAATATAAAAAAATAATATATTATAATAAAAATGTTAAATATAAAATAATATAAATTTATTATAAATTACATTATATATACCATACATTTAAAAAAATATAAATTTCTTATAAAAACTTTACTTTTAGATCATTGAAAATAAATCTAATCTAAAAGTATAATCGGTAAACATTAACCCTACTCTAAATTTTGAAATTTAACTTGTATTTTATCTTTAAAAAAGATAAACTAGTCTATTAATCTAATCGAACAACATTAATCCTTAATCTTAATCTCGAAGCTAAATTTTTATTTTATATTTAAATGTTTTGCAGCTGATTGATTATAATGTTATCGGCGCGAGAACAGTTTTTTAATAGCGACGGCGGCACTGCCGGCATAGGATTGGGCATTGAGATTGGTGAGAGCGGCACAGCGAAGCCGGGACGTGGTGTCTACAATGCCACCACTGTGCCCATGACCAATGCCAGCAACTGGCGCAATGGACAGACGAATACGAATACAGCCACTGCCACGCCCGCTGACGCTGCACCGATTTCCCCAGTCCAGCAAAAGGCCTTAGAGCCGGTGGCAGAGGCTGAGGAGGACTTCCACATTGATACGAATGCGCTATCCAATCTACCGCCACGCGAGCCCGTGGACATTGAGTTCAAGGAGCTCTCGCTGAATGTCAAATTGGGCTTCAATCGAGGTGAGTGTCGGCATTTACGATCGTCAGTTCCATAAGTCTATAAAAGTTCAAACACGCCCGATAAGATTGCCAAAATATAAAATAAAAACCGTTCGATTTTATTGTTAGAATAGCGGCTACTTTTTGATGAGGCTACAAGCCCAGTCAGACCTGGACAGGCGCATGTGCCTTAGCAGTTCAATAAACACACGAGTAACTACCTGTTAGCTAGTTTTTTAGCAGTCATTGCTTTACAATTGATTAGATACGAAGCCCTTGCCCCTGTCCACCGATCAATTAGTCAACATTTTATAGATAGAACAGAGCATATCAAATTTATAGCATAGCTCGAAACGGGGTATGAAATGTATAAGAGTCGAAATAAGTGTATTTATTCTTATACTTATATATATACCTAGTTCTCGTTTTCTTCATATTATCTATTCTTAAAATATGTATATAATACTTGCTTAAAGCACATTTGGTATTCGTTAATGGACTTTTTTTGTTGTTGCGGAATTAGGTTCATTATTAAAAAATATCAAAGTCCAAGAAACTAAACATGTTAACTTTTGATATCAAAGGTAATTTGTGACTGGTTACTTGATTGCAGTATGCGAATGATTATGATACGTTAGCACGGCGCCCGTAACACAATTATTTCTGTTTTGTTTTAAAATTAAGTTTAAAAAGCTGACCTTTTTAGAGCTAATGAAAGGGGCATAATTTTCTGCCTGTTTTAATATATAATGGCCTAAAATGCTCCTACAAAACTAAACGACCTTTAGAAATGCATTTGGACCCCTATGAAAATGGGAATTCAGGGTATAATATTTTTATGCATAAATTTATATAAAAGGTAGAAAGTAGGGAGTAGGTTCTTAAAGCTTATCAAGGCGATTAACACGTGCTGTATACGTATAAAAGTAACGTAAAATGAATATTGAAATTGTTTAAGGGTATCTCCAAGTCGAGCACTCTCAACTAAAGCACCATGATTTGTGTTTTACTGTAATTTCTATCTACTTAATATATAGTTCATTAAGTCGTAGTTATGGCTAGGCATTAACTCAAGATCAAGTTTTCCATTAGTTGAGTCTGCATATAATTGTCGTGAAACTTAAGAATAGATATTAGTGTAATTAATAACCAGTTTTAACTGGCAAAATGACATTTCTAGAATGCTTATTGAGTTCGATAAACAAGTTGCGAACTAATGTAATTATTGAATAATTTGTTTTGACAGGTGAAAAGGAAATATTGCACAATGTCTGCGGAAAGTTTCCAGGTAGCCAGCTAATTGCCATTATGGGTCCATCAGGAGCTGGTAAATCCACACTACTCGATGCTCTGTCCGGCTTCAAGACCACCGGCGTCGATGGTTCCATACGACTCAATGGACGACGACGTGATTTGCGTGAGTTCAATTTAAATGAAATTAAACAAGATTTCATTGAATAAATATTTATGTATCTCTCTCTGCATCACAGCCTCGTTTCGTCGCATGTCGTGCTATATCACACAGGATGATCGTCTGCAGCCTCTGCTAACGGTCAGCGAGAATATGCATATAGCAGCCGATCTGAAATTGGGAGAGAATGTCAGCTACGTGGAGAAGGAGAGCAGAGTAAGCTGAAGTCTTTAATCTTTAGACGATTTGCTCTAAGATTGAGTTACCTTCTCCTAGATTGAAGACATTCTGTTCCTGCTGGGTCTGTATGATCACGATCAGACGCTGACTGGCCGCCTCTCGGGCGGACAGAAGAAGAGGCTATCCATTGCCATGGAGTTGATTAATAATCCCACTGTGATGTTTCTAGACGAGCCCACGACGTAGGTGAACATCTCCGCCTGGTCGCACACAATGCTCAATCTCTTGTTTTGCTATACCCAACAGTGGCTTGGACAGCAGTTCCTGCACCAAAGTCTTGGAGCTATTGAAAAGCCTGACCACCCAGGGTCGCACCATCATTTGCACCATCCATCAGCCCACTGCCAAGCTATTCCAAATTTTCGATCAAGTCTATGTGCTCTCTTCCGGCAACTGCGTCTACCAGGGCGGCACTCAGAAGCTGGTGCCCTTCCTGCAGTCCGTGAACCTGCCCTGTCCCATGTACCACAATCCAGCTGACTACAGTGAGTGAGCCATAAGATTAACTTGAAGCTTAGCTCAAATTTCCCACTATTCCCTTAGTAATTGAGCTGGCCTGTGGGGAGTACGGCTTTGACAAGATCGATACGCTCAAGAGTGCGTCGGAGAACGGTTACAGTCTGACCTGGTTCAACAATCCGGGCGCTGTGCTGCGCTCCGAGGCGCTCATCCACAAGTACCCCATACCCGAGCGCAGCAAAAACGTGTCCCTGGAGAACACCAGCTTCATGAACCAGTGCACCGTGCTGCTGCGCCGTGGCTACATCAAGTCCAAGCGAGACACGACTATGACCCATCTTCGCCTGTTCGTCAACATTGCCGTGGCCGTGCTCTACGGTGCGATGTACGATCATTCCGGCAAGGAGGGCTCACGAGTTCTGGATAACTATAATCTTCTATTTGCCATATTGATGCACCATTCCATGACGACGATGATGTTGACGGTTCTGACATGTGAGTGGAGACCTAAGACTAACTGGAAGTGGGATTGATTTATAAAACTCTTTTTCATTAGTCCCCCTTGAGATGACCATATTAATCAAGGAGCACTTCAATCGCTGGTACTCCCTGAAGGCCTACTACACTGCCATGACGCTGCTAGAAATACCCATAACGGTAATTATCATAGCTAACGACGGTAAAAATGATATTACCTCTACTTATCAACTGCTTTACAGTTTATCAGCACGTTCGTGTTCACGGTCATCATTTACCTGTGGAGCTATCAGCCCATGGAGTGGGTGCGCTTCTGGATGTTCTTCGTGATCAGCTTGCTGGTGGTGTTTGTGGGCCAGAGCTTTGGCCTGATAGTTGGCGCCTGGTGTAATGTGGTTAACGGCACCTTCCTGGCTCCAGTGTTGACCATTCCCATGATGATGTTCGCTGGCTTTGGCGTCACCTTGCGCGATCTGCCCAGCTACTTGAAGTGGGGCAGTCACATATCCCATTTGCGATACGGGCTGGAGGGCTACATTGCTGCCATCTATGGAATGAATCGGGGCGTTCTGGACTGCAACGAGGCGCCCTACTGCCATTATAGGTGAAGGACTACATCAGCTGAAGTGCCTAGTCCGATTTCTTAATCATTTTCTCCTTTGCAGATATCCAAAGAAGTTTTTGGAGGAGATTACCATGTCGGGCGATCAGTTCTGGAACGATCTCATGGCGCTGAGCCTGATGCTCCTCATTTTCCGCGTGGGCGCCTTCTTTGTGCTAAAGGCCAAGCTCAAGTCGATCAGATGAGCGCCGACATTCCGAGGAACAAACTTGCCCACTTGTATTATATATAAATTGTTGAAAATTACGTTTAGTGTTAATTTTACTAAATTAATTACATTAAAAACACTTGTTAATTAAATCTATTTCACGTAGACTATATATCACACGCTTTAATTGCTCAGGCCTTGAGCTGCCTGCTTTGCCTCGCTCTTTCCCGTTGTAGTCTGCTCCAGAAGCTGTTGCAGCGCCTGCGCATTGGATGCCATCTCGCCAGAGTGGAGCTGAAGAGATTGGAGTGCATTAGAGACACCTAAAGTGAGGGCTGAGCTGGTCTACTTACCAGCACCACACGCTGACCCAGCGCTTCCAGCAGTCGTCGCTTCAGGCGCAGCAGAGAAGTCGCCGCTCGACTGAACTTCAGCGTCTGCTGCGGCGTCAGCAGCTCTATGAAGTATATGCACGCCTGGTCGCCTTGGGTCTGGACCCGCAGGCTGGGCAAATTGATGCCCGCAATGGGGCAGACCAAGTCAACGCCTTCAACGTCGGCTTCCTGCGACAGCTGATTGGCATACGCTGTCAAGTCTTCACGCTGACTCAGCAGATAGGGAGGCGCACGGGCGAGCTCCTTGAAGACCTGATTCGTCTTCACGTTCGTCCAATCGGGGCGCTCTATGGCCACGGCAGCTCGCAGCACAGTCAGACGGCTGTCGACTTTGGGTTGGGCGCGTTGTCGCTGATGTTGCGCCGCCTTCAGCTCCTCTGCCGCATCGAACAGCTGCTTCGAATGGTGACCCAGTGTAACCAAGGAGAGGCAAGCATCCACCAGCTGGTCGGGAAAGCGGTCGTATTCGCCTTGATTCAATTTCTGCAATGCAACCACCTCCAGTTGCCTAAGCTGCTCAGCAGTTAGGTTGCAATTGAGCTGTGCGCAGGCCCAGAGGAATGTGGACAAGTCCTTGGCACGCAGCTCTCCGGGCTTGAAGAACAACAGACGTTCCACGAATACTTTCAAGCATTCCGCCTGATCCCACTGCATCTCAGCGAAGTAGGCGAATATGTGTGCCAAGCCACGCGGCTGAAGCTTCGATAGCTCTTTGGGCTCCAGGCAGATGCTCTGCAGGTGCTGGCAGATCCGTTCGTCGTGCACGCGCTGGAAGCGCAACGCCTTGACATAGCAAACGAGGAGCGCATCATCCGGAACGTGGTCGCCTTCAAACTTCAGGTTCAAAATGGCATCCACCAGTGCGGCCTCATAGGCCTCGCGCACATCGCCCGTCACCAGAGTCGACGTCTTGTAGGCAGCATTGCTCACCAGAGCCAGATCCAGCGGACTCAAGTTGGCCAAATGCTTGCCCAGCTGTGTGGCAAGCAACGTCTCCAAGTCATTCTTCTGATACTGCTTCTGGAGGCCCAAATAGAAACAGATTTGCAAAAATCTCTGCTGGCTGCCGGCCGCCTCCTGCGTTAGACGTTTCATGGCCGCGTGGTAGAAGTCGATGCGCTTCATCCAATTGGGTATGAGGAAGAGAAATGCATAGAGCGTCTCCAGCACGGTGGAGACGTCCATTTTGTCCAGCTGTGCTGTTGCATGCGCATCCAGCGCATTCAAGGCCATGGCATACATGGGCGGCGCTGCATTGGAACGGTAACTGGACGCGTGTATGATCAACGCTGGCAACTGGGAGGCAGGCGTCTTTTGCACCGAGCGCTTGAAGTAATGCTCCTCCGTGATGGGAAAGTAGTCCGAGTAGCGAATGTTCGTTGGAGGCAGCACGTGCTCCTCGCACTTGTAGCGGTCGATGGCTACGTGCTTGGCGAAGCGGGTGAGCAGCGTGCCGGTCTCATCCGAACTGTCCCTCAAGACATCCCTGACCGAGAAGGAGGCATAGCAGCGCACCGGGTTTAGCTTCCTGGTGTTTGTGATTGAAGCGCACGTGAAACGGCGCAGCAAGGCAAACATTTCTATTATAATTTTATAATTATTTATGTAACTCTATTTCCCAAACACAACGTGCTCGGCTCCGATCAGTGAAAACTGCTCAGCCAGTGTTGTAAAAAGCGCAAGTTATTTTGAATTAATTCATTTTGTTGCACATTTTATGTTGGTTGTTGTCTCTGCTAGAAAAAATTACTATTAAAAATCAAGGAAATTATTTTGAGTAGTTTTTTTACAATAAATACAATTTAAATATCAATTCTTACAATTGGAGAACCTTTAACACGGTTTTTTTCTTTTCAGTATTTAAAAATGCAGTATTTAAATACACAACTCAGCCAGTGGTTAAAAAAACGCATTTTATTTTGAAATAATTCGTTTTTTCGCACATTTTTTGTTGGTTGTTGTCTCTGCTAGAAAAACAAAAAATAAAACGAATAAAAATCAAGACAATCATTTTGAGTAGTTGTTTTACAATAAACAAAATTTAAATAGCTATTCTTACAATTGGAGAACGTTTAACACATTATTTATTTTATTTTAGTATTTAAAAATGCAGTATTTAAATACACAGCTCAGCCAGTGTTTCCAAAAGCGCGTTTTATTTTGAATAAATTCGTTTTTTTGCACATTTTATGTTGGTTGTTGTCTCTGCTAAAAAAAAAAATAAAAATGTCAAGTAGAAATCAAGCGAATTATTTTCAGTAGTAGACTTACAATAAATAAAATAATAATCACTAAAATGTAAATAGATTTTCTTGCAATTGGAAAACGTATAATACAATGGCTCAGATCAAATTTTTTAGTATTTAAATTAGCATGTTTTATACCAAACCGGTAACTTCATTACGTTATTTTCACCTGCTTCTCAACACTGCTAGACAAATTATTTACGAAAAAGATGGGCAAGAGAGCAGCTGGATTTGTCCTTTTTCGGCGCTTGTGCGGAGAAATACAGTATTTGCTGCTGAAGGCTTCATATGGTGACTTCCACTGGAGCGCGCCAAAAGGCCATGTGGATCCCGGTGAAGATGACTTTACCACAGCGCTGCGCGAAACAAAGGAAGAAGCCGGGTAAGTGCACAGAATAAATAAATAATAATAATAAATAATTTTAATAATAATACATGTTCGTGCTGCAGCTACGATGAAAAGGATTTGATTATATACCGCGACACGCCACTAACTCTAAACTATGAGGTCAAAGGTAAGCCAAAGGTTGTTATCTATTGGCTGGCAGAGTTACGGAATCCCAACCAGGAGGTCGTTCTGTCCGAAGAGCATACCGAGCTCAAGTGGCTGCCCAAGGATGCGGCGAAGGAATGCGTTGGCTTCAAGGACAATCAGGTGATGATTGACAAGTTCCATGAAATGATACTCAATATGGACCAGAATCGCACCGATTGCGGATGTCGATAAAAAATACCAAAAAATCAGTGCTGTAAACGTGGGCAACGAATGACAGCATTCCAGCATTCTACAACACTATTTTTAAGGCATCTGTAGATTGATTTTGTTGTGAGAAACTAATCAAAAGAGCGTTCAATAAATTCAATAGCAAGGCTACGATTCAATTGATTTACATATTTATGCAACAATGGGTTCACGTTCGCGCAGTCCATCGGTGAAGCGCCGCCACCACAAAAGCAAGCACAAGAAGCGCAGCAAAAGTAAGTCACACAATCGCGACAGGGAACGGGAACGGGACCACGAGCACGAGCGCAGCAGCTGCACCCGCAGTAGTCGCACGGACAGAGACAAGTCGGCAGAGATGAACCAGCATGGTCGGCGCGAGCGCGACAGGCACCGCAGCGACAGGCACACGCACACGCACCTGCACACACACACAGAGCGCGACTATCACCGGCACTCGCACTCCAAGTCCCGCAAGCGCTCCAGCTCATCGAGTAGCGATAGCCAGCAGTACTCGGACCACGAGACGCAACGCAGTCGACACAAGCGCAGCCGGTTTAAGAAGCTGGATGAGGTGACCATTGGGATTGAGTGTATCCTGCACTGACTAATCTCCGCTTTTTGGTTGCAGCAAAATTTACTGCAGGTGGAGCGACTTGCCGAAATGGAACGGCAGCGGCGACAGAAGGAGGCCGAGCAGAAAACGATCGAAGAGCAGGCGGCCAAGCGCATTGAGATGCTCGTTAAGAAACGGGTCGAGGAGGAGCTCGAGAAGCGACGCGATGAGATCGAGCAGGAGGTGAATCGTCGCGTCGACACAGCCAAAGCCGAAATGGAACGTGATATGATGCTGGAGCTGGAGAAGCGGCGCGAGCAGATACGCGAAGAAGAACGCCGTCGCGAGGTAGGTGCTCGTATTCAGATTTCGCTGGACGACTGCTGCTACCACAAATACCCAAACTACCAACTACCACACGCACAGTATACAGCCTTCGACTACAGCTACCGACAAAACACACACATGTACAAAACCAATATAGCAGTTGCAAACAGTCGTCTTGAAAAGATCCTTATGCGCAAATGTGCAGCGACGCTGCCAGCTGTAATGACCAGGTGCTCAGCTGGCCTTGAGTGTGTGTGTGTGTGTGTGCGTGTGTTGGCGTGTGTGTGTGTATAAGACTTAACTAATATTCATCTAGAGTAACCTAAACCTGGATGGCTGAGCTAATTGGAAGACATAGAGCCCATCAGCCATGACTAACTCAACTCCATTGCACTGCTAATCCACTAACATCCACTCTCACGCCAATTAACTGGTTGACCTCTCGGTTCACGCCCGCAACAGCAACACACACACACATCCACGCACACAGACACGCTGAGCCGCTGGCCACGTCGCCGCACATTTCGCATTGCTCTTGCCAAATAATTTTTGTAATTATTATTTATTTTTTTCAACAAACCAAAACCGAAAGAAATTTACCCAAAGCCAAAAATGTGTCTTGCAGTTTTGACGCCCACAAAAGTGCATAATTCAATTTTGCGTTAATTTTAGCTTCATCTATTCTACTTTGAGTTCATATTTTGATTGGTTTCTGTAACTCGTTGTTGTTATTAATAATGCTTCGATCAGATGTGTGAGTGTGCCTGTGTGTGTGTGTGTGTGTATGTCTGGGAGAGATGAGAGTATGTGCGAGGGAACCACAAATACAACAAACAGCAGAGCAAGCAGTAAAAGAAAGAACACGTACATATATACATAAAGGTATATGCCCCCGCTTTCCTGCAACCCTCACCCAAGCTGGAGCTAAAGCTAATGAAGAGAATTCGGCCACACGGATGGGAGCAGCACTTAGCTCTCTAGGAGATCGACACATACAAACACATACGTCACCCGTAACCCGTAACCTGTAACCCGTATCCCGTATAACTGTACGGTATCAGTCTAGTCAATAAAGTTTAGTAGCCGTTAGCCAGTACAGTTTGGCCTAGTGTTTGGGGGCGGACTTAGCTTAGCTTAATTCCAACTGTACGCAGCATGCTAAAACCAATAGGTGCCCCCACACGGGCGCCTGTTCATACCAATAAACGGGTGAGTGAGTTCCTAAAAAACAAAACAAAACAAAACGAAACGAAACGTGTGAAATAAGCAAATGGATAAACAACCTCGAAGTGTGTTAAGTGTATAAACAATCGAATTCGAATGCCACGAATCATTCGAATGCCAACCAATAGAGTCTAAGGACTCTAAGCTCTCCCTCTAGGAACATTCGACATAGGACCACCAAAGCTGATCAGACTTAAGATTGTTATCGTAACTCATAAGCCGGATAACCATTTGTCAATCGATGGGTATGACTGTACTTGTTGTTGTTGTCGTGCCACAAATGTTCATTTTACCTATGTTTGTTTTCTTCAAACACTTATCGTTTGATCGAGATGCTTTTATGATTTGACTCCCAAACACCACAATATGTAATGTAATTCTGATTAAACAACTATGTAGCTGAATACCGTAAATCAAAATGCAAATTCGCAGCAAAGCCAAAAATTAACAAAATGATTTAGCCATTAAACTGGAAAAATGAACTATTTCAATAGTAAGTAGCAACAAAACAAAAAAAAACCAAAAAAAAAAAAAAAATAGAATAAAATAAAAGAAAAACAAAAATTAATAAAAAAGAAAAGAAAATTTAAAGAAAATCAAATTTAAGTACATTTGTTAATGTTGTGTGCTCTTATTGTTAAAAATTAAAAAACAACTATTATTTATACGTTTTTATTAGACACTACTAAATGTTTTTACTTTCTACCAATATCTTTCAATGTAACTTATTGTTAAACATTAAATTAGATCTTTAATACATATGTATATCTATATGCAGCCCATCGCAAATAAGATCAAAAGAAATAACCGATAAACTTGCGTCCCCAGCCGCCGCAAAGTTTGCGTCGCCGATGTTAAAGATACCGTTTCTATATAATCATAACTAGACTTAAGCGTTCGGCGTTAGACGTTGAATCTGGTTTATTAATACGCAACTTTATTTGGGTTTTATAGGAGGAGGAAAAGCAAAAGCGTGAAGAGCTCGAAGAAATTTTGGCCGAAAATAATCGCAAAATCGAAGAGGCGCAAAGAAAATTGGTAAGTCCAAATAACTAACCCTGCTTAAGCATTATTATTAACATTATCCAACCTCTCGACAGGCCGAAGAGCGCTTAGCTATCATTGAGGAGCAGCGTCTGATGGACGAGGAGCGCCAGCGTATGCGCAAGGAGCAGGAGAAACGAGTCAAGGAAGAGCAAAAGGTCATATTGGGCAAAAATAATTCAAGACCAAAGTTATCGTTTTCCCTGAAGCCGGGCGCGTTATGAGGCGTCCTGTGGCCACTCGCCGGCGTTCCTTTCAGTCTTGTTAACAGCTTCTTGCTTTTCCTCTCTTTACATTTGTTTGATCACAAGTTGGCGCTTTGCTTGCGCTGAAAACCAATTGAACGGGTTTCATTGTTGTAATTATATATTTTATTTGTTTCTCTTTTTTTGATTCTTTTCGAAGTGCGTTTAACAGTTTTGGTTGCAAGCAAGGTGATATTGATACATGGGGCAGTGACCATTGTCTTCAACATAATCTATGTAAACACAATAAAACAATACGACCAGATGAACGGACGGACGGACAGACAGACATACTTGCATACGTATATATAAAATAGTATATTTCGTATATTGAAAAAAAGAAGAACCTCTTCGATTATAAAATATTATACAGCTCTTCATAGTACAATACGCTAGCAATTTACTTACATTTTTTATACATACAACACATATGTGAGAAAAATGATAATGTGTAGTGCGTCGCAATGTTGCATCAAGCTCAAGCAAATTGCAAATACAACAACGACAAATCGCGAACTATGTACTCCCAATTTTTTGATAATGCTAAAAAGAAAACCCCATTAAGCAAAATTGATAATAAAGCGTTTCGTATGCATCAAGTACTGTGTTTTATTTTATAAATGTTGTTTTCAGCGGTTTGTAGTGAGGTCTTGGAGTTGAGCTGAGAAAGTACTCAGAGAAAGTTACTTTATCCCAGTAAATGTCAGTCAATAGATCAATAGCTAAAGAGGTTTTAATTTCAAGTACTAAGTTAAGCTATCTAAAAAAAATCTCAATATTTAGAGCTGGGAACAGCCTCCCATTCCAATATTGAAATACTACAACGGTTCCAAAATATGTTCCTGCGCCGTTCTGTGGATGCTCTACCATACGTCAGGAACTCTGTTCTACATAGAGACCTCGTGAAGATAAAGTACGCAGACTAAGCGAACGGTATCTCTAGAGGCATGTAAACATACTAGCAATAAATCTACTTATAACACCACACACACCAGACGTTTAAAAAGAAGGCACCCATTAGACCTGCCATTCCTGCCGTCATAGGACTGATGAATGTTTTAGCCCTTAAACCTAAGCACACAATATAAATAATATAAATGTCAATCTCCTATGTAATAAAAATTATTTATTGTCAAATCGACAGATTGTAATTAAACAAACAAACGAAAAAAAAAATTAGAGCTGAGACTTAATGTTTTAAATAATTCAAGCATAAGTTATAAAATTTTTGAGTCAGGCCAAATTATTGTATGTCATATATAATCTGACCCTTAACTCTTTATTTATGCAGCCTATTTGTAGAATCATATATAGGCTACAGATAAAATTTAGCACATTAGCTATATGAAAATATTATGCTTGGAAATAAATTCAGTGATACAAATGTGCCGCAGCAAAAAAAAAAATAGGACTAAAAATATAAAAAACGTTACCTATTAAAAGTTTCAACTAAAACCCAACTATTCTATTGAAAAGTTCAGCTGAAGCCCAGCTAAATATATGAAACCTTTATAGCTTAGATCGGTAAGATCCCAAGAAACACCTTTCAAACTACCTTTTCCATTTTAAAGTTTTTTTTTTATTATAGCCTTGAAAAAGTTTAATTTTATTATTATGCGTTCTTTTGATATATGTTTTGCTGATAACATTAAATAAGATTTACCCATTTTTTATATTTTTCATTATTTGTTTATCATTTTCCAGCTTGTTTCTTTGGTTATGCCAGCACATCTGATATATGGGTATATATATATATGTATATATATAGAGGCATACGTATATACATGAAATACTTAATTTCCTTTTTTTTAATGCAATATTTATACATTTATTTGTATGTAATCGCTAGCACAAATTAAATTTCCATTCATCAATCAGCCAACAATTTTCATTTTCAAGTCTTTCAAAATTTGTAAGGTTTTCTGCCAATTTGCCAGCCAATCGAACATTCATTAGCAGCTGAAGAAAGCAGAAAGTTTTACAGCTTATATAATTGCACTTGAGAGTTTTTTTTTAATTTTTTTTTTTTTTTCATAATTAAATAAAGTCAAGGAGTAAAGGAACGAGAGGAAAATAAATACTTTTTACACACATATTCATGTGTTTTTTTTTTTTGTTTGTTTATTTTAAAATAATATTTTGCATAAAAAAGAACAAATAAAAATATTAAATAATAATTTAAAGTATATATAGTTATAAAATCATATAAAACCAAAGATGAGAATAAAAGAAGAAACAATAAATTGCAAACATTTCAGAAAATGGCATAATTTCAGCTATGAAATTAAAAATATGTAATATAATATAATAATTGTATGGAGAGAAATAATTAAATGTTATAGTTATATGATAAGTTTATAAGTTATAGTATATACAGCTTCCGTTCATCAACAATCTCAATCTCAAATTTTAACATTTTACGTTTCATTTCTCGAAATTCTGGCTTATTTGCTGGCCCAAAAAACAATGCGCACGAATCGCGCCCAAATTAATTATTATTAAATTTTATATTATTTGTTTTTACTTTTGTTTTTATGTTCTTGCTGTTGTTGTCGTTTTAGGTCCCACACACTTTCGCTAATTTATACAAATATACGTGTTCACAATTATTACAATTTTAGTGTTTTATATATTTTAAATATTATATTATTTAGTTGCCTTTTGTTTTTTGATTAGCTTGCTGACTAAATTAAATTTCAATTGCAAATAGGAAATAGTTTTTTTTTTATTCTTGCATTTTGTCTAAAATTTGCTTCTTCATTTATTATAGCCATAATTTAAGTATATATTTATGTGTGTGTGTGTGTGTGCGTGTGTTTATGAAATTATGAGTAAGTGTGTGTGTGTTTGTGTATGCATAAATATTGATAAATGGTTTTTTGTTTACACACATATATATAGATATATATGTATGTGTAGTATATTACTTTTACATTAAATGTGTAGAAAAATTCGTTAAATTGATTTGCGTATAGTTTTTTTTTCTTTTTTTGGTTTTTGTTTAACTATTTGTGTTAATCTTTTCATTAGCCACAAACACAATTTGTTGGCCTGTCAAATTTGTTTTGAATGCAGTCATTTATTGTTTAAACATTTAATTTACTACGAGTTGTGCAATGCAGTTCTGCGCTTTTCCTTTTCTTTTTGTTTTCATTTTCAATTTGGCTGCAGTCTAGTGTTTAATTCGATTTACGTTTATTATACATATTGATATACATATAGTATTTTTAAGTATATATATATATATTTATATATATATATATATATTTTTAAATCTGTTTAGTGCAAATGCTAAGAATTGTTAGCTTTAGCTCCACAAAAAAATTTGTTTAACCACACGGAGCACACAGCGTCCACTGTGTAGCAGCAGCAGCAGCTGCCGCTTCAAATTCACCACAGACACGCAACAGTGGCTCGCAAACTGTGCGACACTTGGCTCAATGGCTCTAAAACTTCGGCTGTTGCTGCGCCCGCTGCTGCTCTGGTCCGGCTCCGTGTGGCGTTGCGCATCCGGCGCTAGGTAACCATCTTGACAAACAAAAGCGCCAATAGTATATTGACAAAGAGCACGAGCAGCATCAGCTGGCGGCGCACAAGCCAATCCTGTGGAGAGAGAAGTAGAATGTGAGTAGCTGTTTACAGAGAGAGAGGTCGATCACTCACCTTAACCTGCGGACTAACCAAATACAGCAAGGGATTCGCCCGTAGGCGTTCGTTGACTTCGATCTGACGACGCACGGCCTCGCGGCGTGCCGAGCCCAGGGCGGAGACCTCCTCGCGACTCATCGCCTCGGTGGCGCGCGGCAGCTCCTGGAAGTCGGGCATCGACTTCTTCCGCTGCAGCGACACATTGATGGGCACCGTCTGCGGCGAATGGAAAGAGAGACAATTCAGGATTAGTTATGCAAGCGTCTGGTGTGGCCATGCAACACCACCTCAACGGGCGGCTCGACTATCCAGCTTTCGCTGGCCCGTCGCGCCAGCAGCGCCGGCGAGAACATCAAGTCCTCCTCATCCTCCTCCGGATACCAGTCCATCTTGCACGTACGCCTTTAGCTTTACAATTCTACGACAGCCAGGGGCAAGAGCTTGCATAAGTCGAGCAGTCTCAGTACCGTTCAGTGGCGCCACCTCCAACTTGTAAACGAGTTGAACATGACGCTAGAATTTCTACGAAACACTTATAATGCCGACGACACTTGTGGCCGACTGACTGGTCGTGGTCGCCAGCAATGCGCCCCAATGGCCAAAAATAGTCCAACACGCACGGCAATGAGCCAAGGCAACAACAACAACAATTAGAAGAAAAGACTCCCGCCTGCCTGCGTCTTCGCCTCTGATCTTCTCTGATCTTCACAATTCCTCAGCACTAGAATAATATATGCTTAGATAAATATATATATAAATATATATATATATTTTGTTTAACAACGACACAAGTGTATTTGGAAGCGGATTCTCGATCGTCTCAGCCTCAGCTGCCTCTGGTGGCCCCAACGCGTCTTTTGCTACTACCAAAGAGCCAGCGAAAACTGTCGCCAGCCAGCGACAATTGAGCGCGGCGACAAATCCCATTCCAATGGGCTGCCGCCACCACTTGTGAAGTGTTCATCGTTCATTCAGCGGATGAGAGCGGAGACATCCACAATTGCGATCGGTGAGTCGCATATGCATTCCATTCTGGCCTGCACTCACTGCTCACTATAAATAGCCGGAGAATGGGCACATGTTCCGTCCGGCTCTCGCTCTCACTCTCACTCTCTCTCTCCCTTCTCTCTTCTATATTGGCAGCTATTCTTGCCTTTGGCCAGATATATGGCCTACGAATTAAGTTAATTGCACGGATTAACTGAGTTATGAAATATTTGGGAATAGCCTGCCCCCGGGCATTCAATAGACAGACGCGTGCAGTTTAATGAGTCGCATAAAAGTGCGGATGAACTCAATTGGCATTTCGGATTGGAGCTTTGCGTGTCTCTCAAAGTGGGTCAGCCACACAAACACACACGAGTAAACAAAGGATTTCCTAAATTGTGCCGTAAATACTATAATTTCATTTGTTTTCCATTTTGTTTGGGAAAAGAAAGTTCTAATTGGTATGGCAGTCACTTGAAAGATCCCGCAAAAAGAAAACTAACTAAAAGAATTTCCATTAGTAAGAATAATTTAGCTGCCTATATGATTCAATATTTCATTTTCAGTATTTTATAAAAATTGATTTTTACAAAATTTCTACAATAAAACCAATTTACCCTGATTTCCAATTTTCTATAGGTTCAGGATATAAAAATAATTATTAAATAAGAATTTCTTATGAACGATCAATAATTTTTCTAATCTGTTTTTATTTCTTCAGTATTAATAGTGCTATATCAAAAAAATGTCTGAAGATTTTTTTCTTAAGGAGGAAAGAAGATTTCTCTTTCATCTTTGAGCAAATAGTAACTTTTCTAATCCTGCCAGTCATTTAAGCATTTTATAAATCGATCTCTATATTTATAATTAAATAACTATTAAATATTATTTATCTACACAAATTTACCTTATTTTTTTTTAATACTTTAGTTCTATATAGTGATCAGATTTTGTATTATTTTTCCTTGTGTTTGTCAGTGAAATTAAAGTTTTTAAAAATATCTTGGAGACATTATTTTTGGATGTCTTTAAAGCTCTCGCTCTCTTCTCAAGAACACTATCTATGAAAATTGCTAATTCTAATAGCATTTTTTTGTAAAAAAATCATATGGGTAGCTTCTCAATACTGTCTAACGATTTCTTATATTATCTTCCTACTATATTTCATAAAAATGTTTAAAAGTACTTCAATATTAAAAATGTTTGATAATCAATAAATAATGTTGCTAGCCTGTATACCTTATCTGTTTTTTTTCCAGATAACCCACAAAAAAGGATTTTTTTAAAGGATTTTATTGTCTTCAATCTCGACTGATATATTATAAAGGAAGAACGAAAATTTTCCTCTTATCCTTAGATTATCTTTGGGACAACAGTAAGTTTCTTAAGCTTGCTATGCAAACTATTAAAACCTTTTGTACATTAAACAACTATCACATATTACCCACAAAGCATTACCTATTATTCATTTTACCCCCATATAATTTTCAGTTATTCCCAAAACTCAACCTTCCTCTCAGCGATATAACTTTCCAATCATTAAGTTTAGTTCTCCCCCGCGACTCACCTTCATTTTCTTGCCACCTCCACCGCCGCCGCCGCCGCCACCACCTTTGCCGCCCATGGCCACGCCCACCGGTGTCGCGGGCTTAGCTGGCAAATATAAGCTCTCCGTACGTTTGGGTTGCAAGGGCGAGGGAATGATATCCTGGCCGAGCGTACGTTGACGCAACAGCACATCCTCGAAGGGCTGATTGGGCGACGAGAAGAGCGGCTCCGCAGCATTGCTCTGGCTGGGCGCACGCCCGCCGCCGCCGCTGCCCAAACTGGGCGTGCCGGCGCGCGACAAACGCCCACCGGCGCCCGAGGGCAGCGACCCGTTGCCGGTCATGGGCGAGTTGACGGCCGTGGCCGAGGCGCCCGGCACCGGCGTAGTGCCCCGAAATACTGAGCCAGCACGTGGCCGTCCATCCGGAGTGCTGGCACCGCCGCCGCCATTGGGCATAGCATCCGCCAGCCCGGAGCGATCCAGCGAGGCCTGACGCGAGCCGGCGAAAGCTCCACTCATACGGCTGGCCGCACGTGCATAGCGATCGATGGAGGAGTCTCGACTGGGCGGCCGCTTGTAGTGGTCGAAGTGATCGATGGACGACTGCTGGCCCATCTGACCCAGCATGGGCGGTCGCTGTCCGCGCGGCTGCTGCTGCGCTGCGGCCATGGCGGCGGCATTGGCGGCAGCGTCCGACAACTGTTGCTGCTGCTGCTGGGAAGCGCGACGCAACAGGCTGGCGCTGTTATGACTGGGCGAGGAGTGCAAGGAGGGCTGCTGCTGCAGCTGTTGCGTCTGTTGCATTTGTTGTTGTTGTTGCTGCTGTTGTTGTTGCTGTTGCTGGTAGAGTCTTTGTTGCTGCTGCTGCAACTGATGTTGGTGCTGCTGTTGCGGCGACATGTTGCTGGGCGCCACGTTGGGATTGCCGGCGCCAAACGGCGCCTGCTGATTCAGTTTGACTCCGCCGGGCGGCTGCTGCTGCTGGAACTGATATGCAGGATTCATTTGTGGATTGCTCTGTTGCAGTTGCTGTTGTTGCTGCTGCTGCTGCTGTTGTTGTTGCTGCTGTTGCTGCTGCTGCTGCTGTTGTTGCTGATGCTGCTGCTGGTGATACATTTGATTGATGGCGCTGACGACCTGCGCATGGCTGGGCTGCGCCTGGCTCACCAGACCCGAGAGATCCGTCTGCGGCGAGACGGGCAGCTGCTGCGAGTACATGGACGAGGGTACCGGGCACTCCGACTCGTGTTGCTGCTGCGACATGCGTCGCTGCTGCTGCTGCATGTTCAGATATTGCTGCTGGCGCTGCGCCTGCGTGGCGTACGCATCCGAGCCGGACCCACCGCCACTGCTGGCCGGCGAGAATTGCTGCTGCATCGATGTCGCCGGCTTGGCGCCCGCCATGCCCATACCCATATCCATATTGGCCTGGCTCGGAGTGGGGCGAAAGCGTTCGCGCTCGCGATAGCGCAGCTTCTCGAAGCGCTCAAGCACCGAGGGCTTGAAGTCGGGCGCGAATTCGCGCGCCATGCGTACGGCGTTCTCGCAATCGATGCGCGCCTGCTCGGCGGCGACGTCCGCGTTCTGGGCCTTGGCCGCGGCCGTGGCCATGCGCGAGATGGCCATATCGGAGCGCTGCATGGCCATCTTAAGAGCGCGCTGCGCGGAATTGACGGCGGCCGTGATGCGGTCACGGAATTTGCGCGAACGCGCCAGGAACAAATGCTTTTTCTTCTGGCTGCTGATCAGGATGTTGTTCTTGTATTTGCCCTCCTCGACGGTGCCGTCACGGAACGTGGTCACGCCATAGCCATGCTTGCGATTGTTATACCACTCGCCTTCATATCTGGTGAGGTAGCAAAGGGATTAGCTGTCTTCGATCTATATAAGTCGATTGCCAAACTTACTTGAGTCCGTCACTGCGTTCGGCTACGCCGTGGCCGCAGCGCTTGTCCTTCTTCCATTCGCCCATGTAGGTCTCCACTACCGTGGGATCCAGCTGCTCGTCCTCCATGGTAAAACTGGCATTGGACTCTGTGTGCGCAGATCTATAATGGGGGGATTGTATTAGACATTGACAGAGTTGATAAAAATATAGAGAAAGTTAATCTAAGAATTATATTTATGTATTATATGACCTAGCTACTTATCAGTATAAAGGTAATAGGCCTATAGATTGGGTAAGATGCATATAGATAGACTATAGGGGATGGACTGACGAAGATGCTTAAAGCAATTGAAACTATTTTTTGTAACAAGAATATATACTTCATACATAATACATATTATCAATTTAGACTAATCATTTTAGATAGGATTGCTATATGGACGATGCTCTAGGTATTATACATTCTTGTCCTATCAAAGATGCTTCTCTATCAATAAGGTTACAAATCCAACATTTTAGAAATGTTTTCGCTTTTCAGCTATAT
Organism: Drosophila pegasa; assembly: GCA_035046225.1. Taxonomy (NCBI): domain Eukaryota; kingdom Metazoa; phylum Arthropoda; class Insecta; order Diptera; family Drosophilidae; genus Drosophila; species Drosophila pegasa. The sequence goes on from JAWNOD010000072.1 coordinate 5,275,820, forward strand.
ATAATCTATAATCAATCTATAATCTTATTGGCTATATAATAAGATTATAGATTGGGTAAGAAGCATATAGATATGTTATTTGGGATGGACTGACAGAGATGCCTTAAACAATTTAAATTATTTTGTGTAACATTAAAATATGCATTTGACCTATTATGAATTTTATGATTATTTTATATCATGATAATTGAATTGAATTAAATTGATACGCTATGATTAAAGGTTGCTCTAAGTACATTCTTGCCCTATCAAAGCTGTTTCGCTATCAATAAATGTATACAACCAAAAACTCAGTTCTATTCGCTTTTCCTTATCTCTTTCCCTAATAAACTGCATTTCCTTGCCATTTCCCACTCACTTCGTGGTCAAATTGGACTGCTCGGAGCCGGTGCTAATCCAGGAGGCCGATGACATCGTGGATCTTATGCTGCCCGAGGCAATGGTGCCACGTTTTTCCAAGTCGCCAGTGCTGCGCTGCTTACGCATTTTCAGACCCTGCAATTAAAAAACATTTAGCTCATGTTGCATCACTCTAAGAATTCGTCGACTCACCATTAGAAATCCCTTCTTCGTCTTCTCGGTGAGGCTGTTGCGCCGCACGGGCAGCTTGTCCGACTTGGCGGTCAGCACGAAGCCGCCGCGTATCTCCTCCGTCTTCTCGGGCGCCTTGATGGCATTGCCGTTCTCGGCGCTGCGCAGGGAGCTTAACGAGGCGTGCAGATTCTTGCGGCGATGATGCGAGGCGAGGCCAAAGGGCGCCGAGGTGCGTATGCCATAGCCGTGCCGCTTGCCCTCCTGCCACTGACCCTGGTATTTGCCTGCAATACAGAAAACAAAATAGGCCATTAGATCGCACTCTCCACAGCTCTCCTCTCTTTGCTGGCCAATTAAAATGCAAATGATAAATTCAACCGCAGTGTGTGACCTCATTGGAATGCCTTAGGCCAGAACTGTCGGCTGCATCTACTTGGCATGGAATACATTCATTAGCCGCTATGCCCCATTCGCAGACATTGCTGGAAGTAACTAGTATTCTATTATTGGCTCCACGTGTCTTGAGCCATTTAAAGACCTTGCGGTTCGCCTTTATATTGTGCTATTCGGCAGGAATGTCGGCAGCAGGTTGGGTTATTTAATTAGTAAATGCTGCTGAGGCTTAGCAAATGACAATTTATAGTCGCTGCCCGACAAACAACAGGGCAAACATTTGCATAGTTAACTCAACTGGATTAAAGGTAACTGCAGCCACACACACACACACACACACACACACACACACACACACACACACACACACACACAAAGTGTCCACAGTTGTTTGCTCTTGCTATTTGCGAAGGAGCCCCCAACAATAAAGGTTCTATATTAAGCTGGCAAGACCGGAATACTACTCGTATATTGCAGTTAGCCTGGCAACTAAGAACTGTCGGAAGCTAATCCTATATATAAAACACATTATGTCTTACATATAGAAAGAAAGTGAATTTTTAAAGTAAGTTAAGAGTAGAAATAAACTGTATATAAAATACATATTTAAAGTAGGAGACCTTCTCTCATATATAAAGTACATTTTTAAAGTAAGTTTAGAGTACAAATATCATATATATAAAATACATTTTTAAAATAAATTCTGTCTTATATATGAAGTAAATTTTTAAGGCAAGTTAAGAGTAGATATATCCTGTATAAAAATAAATTTTTAAGGTAGATCTTCTCTTATATAAAGTCAATTTTTATGGTAAGTTAAGAGTAGAAATTTCTTGTATATAAAATATATTTTTAAAGTAGATCTTCTCTTAGATAAAGTTAATTTTTAAGGTAAGTTAAGAGTAGAAATATCCTATATATATAATAAATTTTTAAAATAAATTTTGTCTTCTATATAATGTTAATTTTTAAGGTAAGTTAAGAGTAGAAATATCCTGTTATAAAATACATTTTTAAAGTAGATCTTCTCTTATTTATAAAGTCGATTCTCTAAGTAAGTTAAGAGTAGAAATATCTTATATATAAAATATATTTTTAAGGTAGATCTTGTCTTATATATAAAATAAATGTTTAAGGTTAATTAGGATTATTATTAAAATGACTTTCTGTATTATTGAAGTTCCTTTGCAATCCCTTTTCCATCAGAAAAGCTTTTTAAAGTAAGCTAAGAGTATTATTAAAAAACTGTTGTATGTGCTTTAGTAAATCTATTCATTAAGTTTCCTTTGCAATCCCTTTTCTATCAGCGAAGTTTTCAATGAAGTTCTTTAAAGGGTTAATCTATTCCTTAAGTTTCCTTTGCAAACCTTTTTCTATCAGGTAAGTTTTCAATAGATTATTTTTAAACTAAGTTTAAAGCAATATTTAAAGACTTTCTGTATATGTTTTTGTTAATCTATTCTTGAAATTTCCTTTACAATCCCTTTTCTATCAGAGAAGTTCCCAATAAAACTCTTAAAGGGGTTCGTCCTTCAGCTCTTTTAAATTCATCCAAGACAACTTCAGTAATTTTAACTCAAATCAAGAGCTTTGACCGACTTAAGATCTGTGCCAAAATAACCTTAAGCATCATAGTATATGTAAAGCACATGAATCGATGAGCCACATTTGTGAGCAGCAGCAACCTCAATACAATCTGAGTGCATCGCATTCATGCACAAAGACATCTCGCGAAACAATGTAAACTGCAAATATATTTTAATATTTGCATATAATATACATATGCCTATATAGTATAGGCATACACACCCACACCACACAAGGCAGTGCCTATATGCAGAGCCATATGCTCGGGGTACCGCTAGGCGAGCTAACCGAATTTCCCCAGAAAAAACCAACTCATGTTGCAAAAATGTTTCAAAAGAAAAACGTAAAAAGACTAAGGAAAATATGACGTCAGGCTGTGGTCACTCTCGGCCTCTATATGTGTGTGTGTGTGTGAGACGGCTTTGTGTGCGAGAGATTTTGGTTTACCGGCAAGCCAAGAACAGAACATTGAAAGGGGCTATACGAGAGTACACACACACACACACATGGACAGGCGCCGAATTATTACAGAAAATGTCAAAAAGTAAAATAAAACAATGAATTGATTTCAGCTGCCCCTGTTTTGCCGTTGCCGCGGGCCAGGAAATAGACGCGGCGGCATGATCTCATGCATCAATTGAAATTACGTATACGTGGCGCGAAGCACTTACCGCCATCTGCATAGGTCTCGCAGCCGGAACCATCCTGGTAGCCCTCGTTCCAGGTGCCCTCGTATTTGGCCGTCGACACCGTGCTCTCCCGCACACCGTAGCGTCCCTTGTGCCCATCCTTCGACCACTCGCCGCGGTAGATCTGCCGCCCAATCTGCTCCACGCCCAAGCCGTGCCGCCGACCATTTTGCCACTGGCCCTCGTAGTGTGATCCGCTGCAAGAAGAAATAGATTAATATCAGGGTAAGGAAATTATATGTTGCACAGATGTTGCAGGTACTCTATGGCTCTCTACCTACATGAATACACTTTTTGAATTATTAATATAATTATTAATATTGCATTTTTTATACCCTGAGCCCATTGAAAATGGGAAATCAGGGTATAATGTTTTTGTTGGATGTATGTAACAGGCAGGAGGAGGCGTGGCAGACCCCATAAAGTATATATATTCTTGATCAGGACGACAAGAGAAATTGATTTGGCCCTGTCCGTCTGTCCGTATGTTTGAACGCGCCGATTTCCGCTTCTATAAGAGCTAGAGACTTGAAATTTTTTATGTAGGTCCGTGTATAGCACGCGCAGATCGAGTTTGTTTTAAAAAATCGATAACTATCCCCAATTAATTGTTATCGATAAAAAAACAAAATCGATAAAATTTTATCTCGTCCATCTTTTAAGCTAGAGACACCAAATTTTATATTTAGCTTTATATGTATTTTATGGAATTTCGAATTTTGTTATATTTTGGATACCGGCCCTAAATTTCCCAAAATTCTATGAAAAACACAGATTCGACGAGGCTCAGGGTATCCTTTAGTCGGTCACGCCCGACTAGAGTTTTCTTACTTGTTTTTAATTTGCCAATTGGAGTAATTTGATGCGCGAAAGGTGAATGAAATTTGGCACATGTCAACGTGCAATCCGAATGGTGTGATCGTGCACTGCGAATGGCAACTCTCCCTTCTCCTTTTCACTATATCATTTAATTGCTGTTCAGTGATTAAATGCTCCTTTTTACAATGTTTTACATATATATTTCATTTCTCACACATTTTTTCTTTATTAGCAAACTAAACGCAGCACAACTAACTAACTTTTAACATATTAAATAAATAAATTGTGTTTGGCCAACTTTTCACTGCATTATTCACCTCTTTCCACCACAATTCACCTCTCACTCTTCTCCTTCCTTACCATTCACACACATCACACCAGCGTTGCCACCTAAGCAAACTTAAGCATGCATTCGTGACGTCACTGCATGCATAACTAGCTTAAAGTTTCGTTTGCCTCCATAAATAATGGAGTCGAGCATTTGGCAATTATATTGTATGCAAAAACTCATTAAAAGTCTGTTAATGAGTTGAAAACAAACGTTACCTGGGCCAAATGTACGATCCGGACACCTCAAAGCCATAGTTCCAGGCGCCGGCATACGCGCCCTGATGCTTGGGCCCGGTGCAGACGCCGTGGCCGTGGGCCTTGCCCTCGTCCCAGCCGCCGCAGTAGGTGCCGCCGTCCTCAAAGTCGAAGCGGCCGCCGCTCATTGGGGCGCGCTTGATGCCGGCGGCGGCAGCGGCTTGGGCAGCCGCATAGGCGGCCATATCGCCGCCATTTTGTTGCAGCTGTTGTTGCTGTTGTTGTTGTTGTTGTTGCTGCTGAAGCTGTAGCTGTTGTTGCTGCTGTAGCTGTAGTTGTTGTTGCGTTAGTTGATCAGCCTGTTGCATGCTCAATGCTTGTTCCTGCTGTGCTTGCTGCTCTAACGGTTCTCCTTACTAGTTACTACTACTAACGGTTGTTGTCGCTTTGAGCTTTTTATGCTTTCGTATGTTGCGCATTGATTTACTGCTCAATTGTTGCTGTTGCTGCTGTTGTTGTTGTTGTTGTTGTTGCTGTTGCTTCATTTGCATTGGTTTGTTGTTTGTGTTAAATCTAACTTGTAGTTCGTTTCGCTTAATTTCGTTTTTTTTGGTTTAGTTTGTTGTATTTACTACGTAATTTGTTTCTTTGTTGACTTCTGCTTAACTTAGAGTTAGTTTAGCTTGGATTTTTAATTGGTTAATTTGTTGCTTCTTCTTTTTCACTGAAACGCGAAAACTTTTTGTTTATCTTCTTATTTTGATTTAAGTTTGCCTTCGACTTGTAGCTTCTCAATTATCGATCAAGTTTCTATCGCTGGCATCTCAAAATTATCGATCTGTATGCTAATGTCGTAGGCCATCATTGGATAAGCTGCAAGGCTGCAAAGAGAAGTAAAAGGCTTTTGTTAAAAATGTTGCTCAAAAAATATTATAAGTAATTTAAATATATTTTTGTTTGATAACAGTTTCTACAGAAACATATGTTTGCTATCGATAACTTGGTTGAGCTGATTTTCAAATATTTTTATTACATTTAGATAAACATAAACTCTTTAACTTTATATCATTTTTAAGGCAGTTAAAATTGTATTTCATATTATTTAATATTTATTTCATTTATTTTTTCGAGTTAATATCCATATTTTTAATCGATAACTTTCTTGGGCTGTTTTTTAAAAATATTTTTCATTTTTTTATTTCATTTATATAAACTCAAACACTTTTTAGACAATTAAATTTTATTTTATTTCATTTAATTTATGTGATCAAACTTTGTTGAGCTAAAAACTCAATAATTTTATTCAAAATTAAAAAAAAAAAAATTATATATTTCTTTCATTTATACAGTCGATCTATATCTATTTAATATCTATATTTTGTTATCAATAACTTTTTGGGGCTAGTTTTCAAATATTTTTAATTTTTTTTAATAATAGATAAACGCAAAGACTTTAACTTTATATAAATTTGTAAGCAATAGAAATTTTATTTTTTTATTTCATATTTATTTCATATATGTTTTGTTGGACTAATTTTCAAATCATCTTCATATAGCTAAGAACTCAAACAATTTCTAAGCTTTTTAATTTTTTTTTTCTTTTTTGTAATATTTATTTTATTTTTATTTTAATTTAGTTAAAATCTATATTTTGTTATTGATAACTTTGTTGGGCTAATTTTTAAAATATATATACAACTTTTTAGGCAATCAAAATTTAATTTTTGTAAATATTTATTACATTTATGTAATCAAGGTAAAGTCCATATTTTGTTATCGATAACTTTTGTTGGGCAAATTTAAGCATTATTTTGAGTTAGATAAGAACGGAAACACTTTATCAACATTTTCTTTTTTTTTAATTTTTTTTAATATCTATTTGGTTTATATAATCGATCTAATATCCAGCGCTGTCTGTATATCGATTTAAACAAAAGTGTTTTTCGCTTGTAAACATTTAGGTAAAAGCCAAAAGTCGCAGCACATTAAGTTTTTGCATTTTCCAATTTGATTTATAGCGCGATTTAATTGATTTTTATCTGTCGAAATTTTAAGGTTTTCGGGAATTTCTTTTTCACTTATTTTTCTCTCTTTTAGGCACGCGCAAGCCGAACGATGTAAATAAGATATATGAGAGTAAGGAAATATACCTCAACTGAAGAGAATAAATGACGATGATGATGATGATGATGTTGGATAATGATGTATCGTATCTTTTGTTGATGTTCAGCTCAATAAACTAGATGAAATCTAATTGCAAGTGCAAAGCGATGCGATGAAATGTGTGAGTGTGTGTGTGTGTATCTATGTGTGCATGTATTTATATATGTATTTGTGTAATCGTATTTGTGTGTGTTGCCCGCACTGTTGTTTGTTAATAACAAAAACGATTTTCGTTTCGAGTTTTGCTTGGCACCGGGACTATCGAAATTTATAGCCGCAACACAGCATCACAGCATCATCTTGTGAATATAATATAGCCCAGCTATATCTATAGATATATATATTCGGCGTATGTGTGTGTGTGTGTATCCGCGTCAAAGGCCAAACGAACAGAAATTCTCAATGGCGGGCCGTCGCTGTGAGTGGGAGGCAGCTGCAGGTTGCCACGCTCAGCTGTTGCCCGGTGGCAGCTACTCGCCGCACGATCAGCGATCAGCGATCAGCGAGTGGGGGCACTCGCCTGTTTCTGCGCCTGAACGTGGACCCGATTGTAGTAATAAAATATTATGAAGATTGCATAGTAGCAGACGAACGCCATGCACAGCACTCGCAGAGTTTTCATTTCACTTTGTTTTATTTATTTGCAGATTAGATCAAAGTTTTTGATATGTGGTAAATTGTATTAGCTCTTGTTGGTTTAGTTTCTTTTCTTTTCTCTTTTTTTTTTGTAGTTTTGCCAAGTAGTTTTTAGTATTATTATTTTCTTTTTTACTGCCTCGTAATTATTTATGTTGCTCGGCCATTGGTGCTTTTGCTTTCATTAAGAGCTATGTAATTTCTGCGGCTGGGCCATGTGTTGTTCATATAAATGTGAATATATATAGATATATATGTATATATAAATTGTTGTTTTTTTGTTTGTCTTGATGGATTTAGCAATTGTTGTTATAGATTTGTTGTGATTCATTTCATTTATTCTTCGATATGTGCATAAACAATAGTTTTTATTTATAATTTATAAAGTTCTGCATAGAGATTTATGTTAATTGATGAATATATTCAAAACACAACACTTTTTAACAGATTTTTAACAGGTGTTTTATATGTTCTATGGGCGCTTAAGCCACGGAATTATGAATGTGATGAAGGATATTTGATTTAAGCGAAACGAACCGAACCGAGCCGAGCCGAGCCAAACCGAACTGAACTTAAGGACTTGATTTTAGTTCAAGGCATTAAGCGAAGCCAGCAAAAGTATTTATTTAATTTACCTAGATTTATTCTATAATCTCTAATAAAGACGTCTCAAATATACTGAATATATTATATAAATAAATATATATATAAATAATTATAGAAATAATTTCAGAAAAAAATACATAAATATTTATATAAGTATATATTATAGATATATTCAATATCTCCATATCCAAATATCCATATTCCCACATATCCATAACAAAACCACCCTAGACTACATCATCAAACAACATTCAGACTCAAACATTTATATATTCATAGTATCACATCATATTCATTTCGTAGATATTCAGGCATTATTTCCATTCCATTTGCCATAATTTCCAAAAAAAAAAGAAGAGAAAGAATTTATATTCAATTGCTTAAAGAATGCCATAACAACAATGTCTGCAAGAAGAAGAGGAGGCAGAAGAAGAAGAAACAAAACAGCAACAACAACAATGCGAACGAGCAGGAAATGTGCGCTTAACGCACATTGTGTATACGCCATGTGGCCCAGTGCGCTATCATTGGGCTGGTTCAACCAGAGCTCCAGCGGAAATTGTTTATTTGGAAATTCTTCACTCTGTTGCAAATAATTTACAGTATCATTTCGGAGAGAGAGAGAGAGAGAGACAGCCAGCACAGAGACTAAACGGATGCTGTGCACTGGCTTATCACATGGTTGAGTGGAATTTTGTGTGCTGGGCGTGGCGGGCATAGACGAAAGGGCCATAATATCCACCTGCTGATAGCAAACACAATATAAGTGCGCTCACTGTATAGACAGTATACAATATAGATTGTGTTAAGTGGCATTGTTTTTAGCTAATCAAGCAGCTTTAAATTTAATAGAAGTAGAAAGTTTTGAAGATCAGCTGGGAATGTTTTCAAGAAAGTCTATTGATTGATGTAGAACTTGGGAATTATTTAATAGGAAATTGGTATATTTTATATTAATATAACGAAATGTAATACAAATTAAAATATATTTTAATATGAGCCCAATTACTCTGATTCTGATTTTTAGTGGATTCGTATAATAATAATACCATACTATATTATATTTCCGATTCTCAATGGATTCACGGTGTAAAAATACCATATTAGATCATATTCCTTATTTTCAATGGATTCGGGGTATAATAATACCATATTATATCATATTCCCGATTTTCAATGGATTTAGGCAGTAATATTATCATATAATATTGAAGTATATAATCTATATGATTCAACAAGTTTTCTCTATGAAAATAAAACAGTATACAATTTTTCTGTCTATATAATATGGTATACGAATTTTCTGGTATAATACATGTTAATTAAAAAGATTAAAAGTTGGGATTTGTAAAGGAGATAATCCATTCGCTCAATCTATTTATATTCAGCTAGAATAACAGATTCAACATTGCATAAAATTAAACAGATTCAATGGATCTGTTACATGTTCTTATGTTGTCTTTCACTTCCAAAGCTTTGCTCAGAAGATTTTGATGACAATAACCTCATGATAGTAACCTCAGTTTTTTAGAAAATAGCGGTTAGAAATAAAGAAGTGAAGAAAAATAAGCATAAGTTGCAATGAGAGAGTGGGCAAGAGACAGAGTAAGAGGGAGCTAGAGATAGAAAGAGAGATAATGAGAGAGGAATACAGAAGAGAGAGAGAGAGAGAGAGAAAGTAAAAAATATATATTTATTTATTGAAAGGAAAATATTTATATGGGTTTGCTGTTCAGTTAACTAAACTAAACTAAATCTTTAGTGGCATCTCAGGAAATGTTAAAGAATTACTAAAAAATGTAGAACATTTTTTGAATTTTTATTTTTTTTTTTTTAATTTAAAACAATTTTTTTTTTGATATAACAACACTTTAAATATACAAAAAACAACAGTATTCAGCATTTTGCACTTGTATATTCTGCTGTGCTAGCAACTCTTTTAGTTTCCGCTCCGAATGAAGCACATTAAAACATTTTTAAAATCATGATTATAATACAATACATGGCTATTGAATTTTATAATTAAGTGATATCCGTTTTTGCATCTAGCCAAATGCTATACACTAAATATTTTACAATAATATTGTTTTTTCACTTCCACAAATATTATTTTTGTATTATACAACTCTCATTTCGTTTAATCTTCCGAATGCTTTGCATAAATATTATTCATTTCGGGGCATTAATATTAATTTGTGCTTGCCCAACATCGATCGATTGAATATGATTGTATAGCAATTGCAGCACTATAATATATTCGAGATAGCTATTCATGAAATGTACCGCAAGCATTTTAGCCACTTTTTTTATATCTATTTTTTTGTTGTTCTTTAAATCTTTGGCATCTTGGCTCCGCTGCTGCTCGGTTTATTGTTCTCTTGCGGTTGCCGAGCAAACGAAACGAAACGAAACGAAATAACAAAAAGAAATTCAAATTTGAATTTGAATTTGAATTTGAATTCTTCTGAAGCTTTTGTTATTAATAGCAAAATACACACACCGAGCAGAGGAGCTGAGCAGGGCCGAGGGGCCAGGGGCGTGGTCTCGGCTGCTGTCTCTGGCTGCCAATGTTATTTTGTTTAAACATTAATGATGATGAAAACACACGCATCGCACAGTGCATGCGATTGTATTCGCACTCGCTGCCGCCCCACACTCCCCATACCCCCCACGCTCTGCTCACAAAGTGAAGAAATTTTCGGGATTGTAGAGTAGAAAGAAAAAATTGAATTCGTAGCATAAACAGCAGCAGACAACGCGCCAAATGCTGCTGCAGGCAACATTCTCTTACTCAGAATGGGAGCCATAAATTTCCCAGCTCTAAGAAGCAAAGGGAAAAGCAAAACAATTTCGTATAAGAACTACAACTACAACTACGGCAACATCATTTATGCCAACATTGTAGATGACGTTATGAATTCGTAGTTTTCCACGGAACAACATCAGCGAAATGGCAAACCTGAAGAGCAAGTATAGTTTAATTGTAAATAATAAAGACTTAAGTCTCTTTAAATAACTGGCTTTAGTTGGAAGAGCGTAAAACTTCATAGTGGAGCAGTTACTTAAAAAGGATTATTTGAAAAATTTATCAAATTATCTATTGATTTTTTAGAAGACGTCACGTCACAGTAAAGCGAAGCCTTTTTTGTTAACTTTCAGTGGAAGCACTCAGAAAATCTGATAACAATTTATTGACGTAGTCTAGAGACAGTGGAAAACTATAATGGATGGGTACATGTATATATTTTTTCACTTTAGGGAAAACGAAACAGAGTTCAATAGGAATAAAATTTAGGACGATATCTCGAACGATATAGAAAATATTCACGTTAACGGAGAAAATGTAGGGTGCGCTATCCTGATGACGTGCAGTGTAAGATATTTATAAATATATTATATAAATCAAATGAATATTTTTTTATTTATAAATAATTTTATATATATTCACAACTCAAGCATATATTTCCACTAAGAGTCAAGAGTCAGTCAATACATATTATATAGAGTAATATAAAGAAGTCACGCAAATGCAGCTTAAAAACTCTGTTGTCATAGATCTATGCATATCTATATATGCATGTCTAAATATTTTCTAAATAATTAAATTTTAATACAGATTAATAAATACAATTTTAATGAAAGCAAAAATCAATTTATATTCAATGCAAACACAAATATCTATGCATCACTATTTTTTTATAAAATTGAAATTTTCCTTTCTTTCAGTTTGCGACAAGCAAAACAAGAAATATTTAATGTTTTTCTTTATTTTCCATTAATGCCATTGGAATTGTAGTACTTTGCTTATGTAAGCATATAGAAAAACAAACAGCTTGAGATTCAGAAGCATCGTAAAAAATGATTCGGACATGTTTTCATTTGCTGCATAACAAGAGTAATAAAATTTATTTAATTTAAATTTTATATTGAAGGCATTTGTTGAGTAAGCCTTTTGCAGCTTGTTGTGGCTTGTATTAATAATAAGATATTAATAAAAATAATTGATAAGTGCAGCAGAATATATATTATATGAAAATTTATTATCTATAATATGAATTTATAATTTTTTTTAAAAAGAAAGTCAAAAAATTTCATATTTGGGAACGTTCATATTTTCAATTCATTTATAAAATCACTTAAAGGATATGTAAACATAATCACACTGAGCGAAAACGGAAGAATATGCGAAACATTTCTTTAGATATACAAATTGTCAAATTCACTGAAGAATTTTTAGATTCAACAAGAATATCAGAGCATAAGCAGTGTATTGCACAGACATAAAGAAATATAATACGAAGAGTTCTCTATTTTCAAAGAATTGTGCACATTTATAAAGCAATATAAGCTCACTACAAAAATAAAGAAATATAGAAATTTAGAATATATATATAAAATAGATGATTTTAAAAATTTACTAGAGTTAATCTTAGACAATTTAATTCATATGCAAAAAAAAAATATATATATAAAAAAGACAAATATAATATAATATAAAATCTCATAGTTGAAACTTGAAATTGAACTTGAAATTATTTTGCTGAAAACTAAGATATTTATATATATATAAAAAATTTAATATAAAATATATATATAACAATTGATGAAGTATTGCTTTATTTTATATTTTCCTTTTTTTTAAGAACTTAAAAAAGTTATACTGTAAATCAAGTAATTTGAAATGCATAAATACCTAATATATTTTATATTATGTATTTATGTATTTTAAATTACTTGATTTAGAGCAGAACGATTATAAGTTCTTATAACAAATTAAAATATAAATTAAAATACAACTTCATCAATTTATATATATATATTTTTTTTAAATATCTTAGTTATCAGCATAATAATTTCAAGTTCTTTTATGCAATGAAATGCAATTCTTAGCAATGTATTTTTTTAAGTATTTAAAAAAATATTAGCTGAAACGATACGGAACCCAATTTTGCTTTACTTCAAAACAAAATAAAACAGAGTTCAATAGAAAATAAATTGTAGAGCTTTAGCTTGAATGATATAGAGAATGTTCAAAAATTGTCCAAGGACATGAACGTGCGCTATGCTGATGATGCGCATTGTATATATATATGTATATATATGTATATCAAAATAGTTCCACTATCTTTAAGACTATCTCTAGTCAATTTTCTCAAATATACACATAAAATATATATACAAACAAGAAAAGAGAATTTCAAGAGTTGCTCTTCCCACAAAGAGTTGGCTAACGGAAATGCAAAAATAGCAAAGGCAAAGCCCAACAATTTAGTTAGTTAGCTCCCGGCTATAAGTCTCTCAGTGTGTGTGCGTGCGTGTGTGTGCCTGTAGTGTATTGAGCTTTATCACAGAGCTCTTGCGAGCTGGGCTGATAAAAGCATTTACGTATGCGCATTTATTTATAAACAAGCAGCAGCCGCATGTATCATTGTTATTTTAAAAATTGCTGCCTGCCAGCGACCAAAGGAAAATAAATAAAATTCGCTTTGGCTAGAATGAAGAAAAACAACAAAAGCAAATTAAGAAATGAGCAGAAACCAACAGAAAAAAAGAAGCGAATACTCGTAATAATGTTGAACTGTATTGCTTTTTGGCAAAGTCTATTAAGTTCGTATTTTTTTTTTTTTTAGTTTATTTTTTATTTTTGTTTTTGTCGCTGTCCCTGGTTCGGGCTATGCAAAATTGAATAATAGTCGCAAGTGACTGACGTCGTTGTCGATGTGTTTGGGACACGACTGACAGTCGTCAGTGTCGCCCGTTCTTGAGTGCGTTTTGCATTTTGTTTTTGTTTTTTTTATTTTTTATTTTTAATTTTTATTTTCTTTTTCTTTGGCTTTGCTTGAGTTGCATTTACTTTTTGTTTTCGTTGAGCTACGCGACTGCGTTTCAATCAATCTCAACTGCACTCGCGCACACACGCACGAACACACCAATACACATACACTCACACATACACACACATACACGCACACACACTCACACACACTTCGACAGCGACACGCAGCGTTCAGTTTTTGGTATTTTTAGCATATTTTTGTCGAACAACGCGCACTATTCGTTATATTATATGTAGTAGAAGGCAGGCAAACACATTCTCTAAATTGAAATTATTTATAGGTTCACATAAATTAAGTATTAACAGCCTCAGAGAACCAGCCAGCTACTGCAGTAGTTATTACAACTTGCCTTATCGATCGAAATTAATTAAATATATTTTAGATTAATTTAAATTAAATTTTTTTATTTAACTAATTTTTTGATTAAATTAAATTTGTGCGAGAGCAAGTTTGACCCACAGCAACTAAAAATAATACAAGCTCTGCGTGTATTTTAATTAAAATTTTTGGTTTTTATCCTAATTTCTGATAGGATTTAGTTGAATTTGTTTTTTAAATTTTTCGTTTATATTTTATTATTTGTTTTAATTTTATTTATTTATTTTACATATTTTTGGGCGATTTGTGCCTTAGCACAACTTATTTTAATTTAATTAAATTTCTTTTTAAAATGTTGATTTTATATTTTATTATATTTTGTAAGTTTTAATATACTTATTTTACATATTTTTGGGCTTTTTTTCCTTTTTCATTTAATTTGAAATTTTCTCTTCTTTTCACATAAATTTTTCTTTACATTTTTACAGAGTTGAAAACTTATGACGTTTGCTGCATGTTTTTATATTGTTTTATAACTTATTTAACGCAACGAAATTTTCCACACACACACACACAATCACACACACACACACACACACACACACGCACGCACACACACAGTGAGGCACGCAGAATAACTCGGGCAAATTGTTAAAACAAAAAAAATCAGTGAAGAAATTGTGAAAATTTTTGTGTTTGGCCGCACACACACGTTAAAAATAGCAAAAGGCAAAGGCGTTGATGAAAATTTGTTGAGAAAATCCCGTGCCTTGGAAACGTTTTTAGTTCCAAACGGCGCTGCGCCGAGTCGCTGACAGCTGGCAACGCGTACGCCAGCGAATGGAGATGACAACGACAACAACTTCGACAACGACAACGACGACGACGACGACAACGGAACGCACGAGCGGCAGGCCAACGACTGGCGCGAGGCGCTAGCCAAATGGGAGCAGGGAATGAGCGAGCGCTGATCGCTGATCGCCGTCGCGCAGTAATGACGGCCTATGCCAGTAAAGTGTTTGCCTAGGCAAACGGTGACACAAACGGGACCACAGGGCGTATGGGTGCTGATGGATGTGCACGGCGTTGCGTATACGCCGAGTGGTACACTAACTTTTTGCTCAGCGTGCGGTGAAACGGCGCGACATTTAGCGAAACGCGAACACGTCCAAACGCCAAACGTTCGCAAAGCGAAAAGAAAACGCCAAGCAGCTCTCTCCCAATTTTTTTGTTTTTTTCGGGGATCCGCTGAATTCATCCGACGCAGCCACAGACTGGAAAGCGACACGAGCGACACGAGCCACACGGCGACAAGGCGACCGCGCGCGAGAGCGCCAGAGATCGTTCATTTGCAGCGCTCGCTCGCTCGAACAGCTGTTGCCAATCGTTGGCCACATATTTATGGGCATCAATCCCCAAACAGACATAATAATATGAATGAATGAATGCTCGGTGGCATTCACCGATCACCCCCTATATACACACAGATAGACATAGATATATATGCGCTCTGTACACTCTGCTGCTGCTTTGTTTGCCTTGCCAGGTAATTGGCTAAATGACAGCCAGGTAATGTGTGCGCTCTGAGTCATAAGCTGAAAAGTCTATGGCCAATGATGGACAGCAACGCTTGATATTGGCTCAGCTGGCAGCGCAGGGGTAGCAGCCATTGACTGCTGGCTAAATGAGTGTGAGCGAGCCAAGTCGCGCGCTAAGTAGCACATCTAGCTGTTGCAGCTGTTGAGCTGCGAATTTATGCACTTTCATAACTGCTCAAAGACCAATTATCCACCGAGCTCGTCGCCCTTTCAACTCGTCACATGTGTCCCACTTTTCTTCCTTTAATGTGCTGAAGATAAATAAATGTGTTTTTAAGGGGTATATAGTTTTAAAGGAGCCAGTTGGTGTGGTATAGAAGAAGGATTATATAGAAGAGAGTAATAAGAGTAGAACACTTTTCTACGTCTATTTTGTCTATCATGTGTATCACTTTTATTTCGTCTATATCGAAGACTAGAAGACTAAAATCATTGCAACTTTCACTTTAAGTTAATTTATAGTCTATACAGAGGGAGCTCAATATTTTTAGTGGATATTTTATATTATTTCTTTAATATTTAAAGAAATGTATAGCTATTCTCAAGTAAATCTCGAGAAGTATAAAAGCTATAGATCCCAAGTTTTACAGCAAGGTTTCTGTTATTATTATTATTATTTATTTTCATTCGATATTTTTTAAAAATTTGCTTAATATTTGTATAATTTTTCTTTCTAAGCATATCTCAAGAAGTATAATGGCTAGAAAAAAATTGTAGATCATAGATTCTTAATTTTCAATGCTTAAAAATAATTAGAAAACTTAAAAAAAATGCAAAACTGTCTAAACTGTTGTCAAAGAAGAAGCATATCTCGAGAAGTATAAAAGTTAGATCTTCCCAATTTTATATCTATATTACTGTTAAGTTTACAGAATGAAGCTATATTTCTTTGATCGAATAAGTCACCTAAATACCAAAAAAAAAAGTTTTTTATTATAGACTCTTAGGTTTCAGTGCTTAAAAGTAATAAGAAAACCAACTAATAAATTTAAAACTTTCTCAAGTTCAACCGTCTTTATTATTGAAGCTGAGCTGTTAGCAAAGAGACTTCTTTGACAAGCTTAAGCATACTTAAGCATATCTCAAGAAGTATAAAAGCCAGAATTTCCAAATTTTTTATCAAATAACTCCCCTAAAGACTCCAAAAATAGGCTTTTATATTTTAGACTCTTCGGTCTCAGTGCTTAAAAATATTTATAAAAATATATAATAAATTCAAAACTCTCTAAAAATCCACAATTTTAGCTATTCAAGCTGAGCTGTTGTCAAAGAAGTAATCCTAGACATGCCTAAGGCCTAGAGTATCTTCTAGTCGCGCCTCGCACTCTCATCCCTGTCATCCCTGTCTTCTTGTTGCAGCAAATGCAATTACCCCACATAAATGAGCGTCTCAGAGCGTGCCATTAAATATGTAAGCCACAAATGCTGTTAATACTTTGGCACTGCCTTTGGCGTGGGAAACACTTGAAGCGGACAGCTCTTAGCCGTAATTCCCCCGAGCTTAGGACACCAGCACGCAATGAAGCGATCCGGCAGAGGTACGCGTATATTCTTGCCGGTCAAAAGCCATTAAGTGAAGTATATAGACACATAGAATGGCATGCCTGCGAACGATACGCGCACACAGACAGGCCACAACACACTGCTCCTGAGTAATCAGGTTATACAATTTCTAAATTAAAAAACAAATAAGTATATGCTACAATACAGCCAGCCAGCCAGCCAACCAGCTAAGCACTGCCCATTGTTGCTCTAGCGCTACTCGAAATATATTTTTGAGGCATATCAATATTTTTAGGCGTTTTGAAGGCACAAAAATGATATGCGGGAAAGAAAAGCAGGGAAAAGCAGAAAAAGCAGGGGAATTAGCTTGGGATTTTATAAAACACTTAGATATATAGATAATTAAGTTAAATAATTTAAAATCATTTGTTTAAAGTTTTCTTATTTAAACAATTATTTTTGGAAACGTTTTTTTTTTCAACTAATTTTTTTTAATACTTTTCATGTTTTATAAACTTTTAATATATATCTACAATTATTATTGAAAACATTATTTATATGTATATAAATTTAATTTATAAAATATAAAAAAAAAAAACAATATTAAAAAGTATTTAAAAAATATTCCAAAAATATCATTTCCTTAAATAAAAAAAATTTAAAGAAAGTGAAATTTTCAATCAAATTATTATATATTATCTCCCAAGTTCATGTCATTAATTTGCCAAATATGTTTAAAATAAATAAAAATATAATATATATAAAAAAAATATCTATTTCTTGATTTACTTATATATTTAAGCTCTAGCAGTCATATAATAATAGATAATGCAATAATCTGCATTAACTAGCGATAAAACTGCTCTTATCTTCTTATATCTATTTACTATCACTTATATTTTCAATTAATGCAATAAACTGAACACTTGTATAAACATTATACAATATATAAATATATTTCAAATATAAATATTTAAAAAAGGTAAAAAATAATTGTAATTACATTTTTCTCTATGGCATAATTTTTTTTATACTCCAAGCATTTCTTAAAAATGAATTTACTACACCAGAAAAAAACACTAATATTTATACTAGAAAACAGTAAAAATATGAAGAGACATAATATCTTATGTAATTTAGTAGAATAAATAAATAAATATCAGAATAATATGCTTTATTCATATTAAATATGAATAGCATTAAAATGTATTTATACATTCATCACAATAAATGTGGAACTAAAACTTTGCTTCAGTCCAACGTAGAGTATTTGAAATACGTCACTTTGAGATTATTTCAATTATCTATTTTCTATTTATTTGTGTCAGTATTATGTTCATTGTTTTTATATAGCCAGCCGAGCTCGAAGTCAACACGCACTCGAAAAGGCGCACAGAGACGTTCCGCTGTCTAGGCGAGTCCTTCGAGTCGCCCGCCCATCAATGATGGCAATATATATCATATATATATATATATACAAGTATATATATATGTGTGTGTGTGTGATAGGGAAATGCGTGGGGCAGACAGGTGTGTGTATGTGGCCAGTAGGAACGATTGTGCTTCCTGGCTGTCTGTCAGGAAGTGTCAAATGCCGTGGTCTGCCTTCTGCCTTCAGCTCGCTTCGTTACGAAAGTGACATTTTATGTGCGTAGATTGAATTTATAATTGGAAACGTTGCCTTTTTTACAAAATTTGTAGAGTGCACGATAGGATAATATATATTAATATATACTAGATATATACTTGATATATACTGGATATATCTAGACACAGACAAATTTCAGTTTGGATTGGCGTTCGCCACGTGGCCGCAGCACACAAGTTGAGGGCAAATTTCCACTTTGGCTCTGGCCAAATTATGAATTTAAATGTTTTTATAATTTAATTTTGATTGCAGGCAAATATTTTGTGTGCTTTTCATGTCAGGCACATTCCGGGCGATGCTGATGCGTTGTTATTGCCAGCAAGAGCCATTTCTCGACGAATCTCCATGAATCACACACAAAGAAATCTTTCGGCGCGCCACGAGATGAACACAATCGAGCAATCAGCAGACGCGGGCCGTGTGATTAAACGCCAGGCCATCTTTCGCCTGAGGTTGATTCAGAGGGTGGCCACCACAACCCACCTCCCCCACCCTCCCTCTCTCTCCCTCCCTCTGCTGATACACACAGTTTGATTGATGCAGAATTTATGGAAAATATGCGACAGAGTTGAAAAGCCAGGCAAATGTTCGCTTATCGATTTGCCTCAGCGAGCGAATTAAGACAAATGGTCAGCACGATTCCTTCAGCAGTTGGCTGATTGATTCCGGCCTTTGAGAATGGCCCAACAACAACAACAGCAACAGCGGCAAAAAGGTAAAGAAATATAGAGGAAAATTGAATTTAAAATTATCAAAGATTCATTCGAGGCTTCAAAGCCGCCGTCGAGTAACGAAATTAGATCAAATTTATGATTGGCAAATTGATGTGAATGCTGAGGATGCTGTAGTCGATGAGAGCCATAAAAGCAAATGATTTAAGCTCTTAATAGATTGATATATCACTGTAATAAAAATATATTTAACGCCATAATAAAGTTCGTCATATAAAAAAGAGCAACAACAACTAAAAGAATGTGATACGAAATTGGAATTTTATTTTATTTTCATTCATTTTGGATATTTTATAAAAGTTTGACTTAACTCAGTCTCGTTGCTTTCTCTCTTATTTATAGGGTGTATGCGAATCAGACCCACCTAGAAAAACCCGTTCACACCACTAACTTACATGAATCCTCAACAAAATACACTTCTGAAAAATTATAATTAACACAAATATACAAGATAAATACTCATTCACACATAGATTTAAAGCTTTTAAGAATGAATCTAAAAGATTTAAAGTTTGTAAAAATGAATCTAAAAGAATACAATTAAATTTACTCAGTTGGTACTCAGTATGAAAAATGGGAATTCAAAGTATAATGGTTTTGTTTTAGTCATTAACTAATATTTTTAGCTTTATTCAAGCTATTATAGAAACATTTATAGATATTCTCTGTCTGCCTTGTTTTTAACATTATAAACCTCAGAGTATATAAATTAAATTTAATATAGATAGATCAGTTAGTATGAATATGATGGATTTCAAGGCTTGCATACTTAAAAACAAACAGAAAATTTCTAAATAACAAAAATTGTATCTTAGTT
Source organism: Drosophila pegasa (assembly GCA_035046225.1). Taxonomy (NCBI): domain Eukaryota; kingdom Metazoa; phylum Arthropoda; class Insecta; order Diptera; family Drosophilidae; genus Drosophila; species Drosophila pegasa. The sequence goes on from JAWNOD010000072.1 coordinate 5,296,224, forward strand.
GAAAAGCAATAGCTAACCTAACATATTAATAATTGTATCAAAAGCTTTAAGTGATTGTAAAAAAAATGCTTTAGGGGAATAAATAATTTAAAAAATAAATAAAATAAATATTTATATAAAATATAAAATAAAATATATATATAATATAATATAAAAAAAAATAGTAAAATAAAAGTCATTTGCCTTGAAGACAATTATTAATAAGTTCAATAAGAACGTGAAATATGAAGGAGCTGCCAGGTGAAGGAAGCCAAGTTAGAATACGATTAAGAAAAGTCATTCAATCTAATAGAACATAATTGTGAGAGCTCCTCAATTTGTAAATAAGTACTTAAGTACAATATTAAAATTCTAGCCTAATCTAATCTATTAGGTCGTTCATTTAGTAATTTTGATAAAAATGGAGACAACATAATTTTTTTAATGTGCTTAAATTACTTTACAAAAAAACGAAGTTACTTAGTCACATATATGTCAACATCAGCTAAGCAAATACATTCTGCAGCTGCATAAGACTACCTTTATACGTCTCATGTTTCATGGAAGTATAAACTAGTTGCTCATATGATAAATAAATATATACATATATTAGAGTAATTACTAGTTTAGTTCAGTTTATAACATTATTAATATTTCACATAAATATTAAATGAATGCATTGAGAAACGTAACTCGCATGACTCGGATTTCACATAAGCCGCAAGCCACAAATTGCTTTTACACGCCGTCAAAACACGGCAAATAATTATGGGCTAAGAACAAGAGCCTGCATTTCAGAGGAGCTCGAATTGAGAGCTGGGGCGAACGCAGGCGAGTCGGGCCGAGCTGTGAACTTAACGATTTGTGCAGCTGTTGACTTGCAATGCGAAAGGACTCGACTGCAACAACAACAGCAGAAAAAAAATAAAGCAAAATCCGATATAAATAATGAAATATTTATGCATGTGTCGAGTGTGTGTGCGTGTGAGTGTGTGCGAGTGAGTGTGTGAGTGCATGTGTGTGTGTCGCTTTTATTGTTGTGTCAAATACAAAAGGGATTGAAAGCTAACACACACAGGCATAGAAGTCCTTATGCGGGGCATAATAACAATAACGAGAACAACGAACAACAACTTGAAGCTGCTCTAAGCACACACACACACACACATGTGCTTGCATGTATATGTATGTATGATATGTATATTTAGCTAGTAGTGTCCTGGCCGTCGTCCTGATTGGCGCGATAAGCACAAAAGCCGCAAGATAAAAACTAAAAGAAATCGACAACAGCTCGCACGTTAAGTGTTTATAGGATAATGCCACAGATAACTATGCATATATATATATATGCATATATATCTGCATATATATCTACATCTATTTGGTAAAAGATTACAGCAACAACAGCCATAACAATAACACTTAAAAGCCAATGCCAAAGCCAACGTCAAGCGCCGTCCGTTCGCTGGGCTGGGCTCAGAGTATTTAAGGCTGAAGCGCCAGCGCCAGCGCCTGCTGTGCGATGACACCGCAGAGACCCACGGCTCCAAATCGAGGACACATTGGCCAGATGAGCACGAGGATGCGGCTGCGGCTGCGGCTGCTGTTGCCGCAGTGAATGTGCATGAACTAAACTGGAAATTTGTTTAAACAGTATTTGAAATTGGGTTACAGCCGAGTCGTTATACAAGGCCCTGGGAAGAGAACATGTGTGTGTCCCTGTCTGTGTCTATGTGTCTATGTGTGTGAGTGTGTGTCTGGCACACACATAAATCTCACACAAATATGCACGCACTAAGCAACAACAAACACCAAAGTCATGGCGGGCACATGAATCACGACGTGGCGGGAGGGGGGGGGGGGCAGGAGGGGGCGAAGCAGTGGCTCCCTCTCCCTCTCAGCCACTGCGAATGCAAACTCCAAGAAGGCCAAATACATTTTATACCCAAGGCTGCAATTGGCCGAATGAACTAACGAAAATTGTCAGCGTCCTGCAGAGATTTACAACTCTTAAAGGGGAATATAGAAAAAAGTAAATAAATAAGGAAATGAAAGAATATTGTGGAGCCTCACACAGCGGGTGGAGCTTATAGTGGAGCAGAAGTTGAAGTAAATCTAATAAAAAGGAATATGGAGTTGCTTCATACAACTAGAAGTCTGAGTTTAGCAGGTTAAGTTATGGCTAGTATAAATTGCACGCGAAAAAGGGGAAGGATAGCAGCTGGAAATCCAGTTTACTTTTAACTGTAAGCCAAAACTTAAGTTCGACTTTGGTATACAAACATCATCTAAATACGTATAAATAAAATAGCTATTAATTTTTAGGTATATATTAGGAATAACATATAATAAATAATTTTTGGAAATGTTTTACATATTATAAAAAATCGTGTTTAAATTGCTTTGAAAAAAAAAACGAAACTATTGGGCTGTTCACTAAATAGTTTTGCATATTTTAGAGCAATTTAAACACCTTTTTTTTTAATATACAAAACATTTTAAAAGATTTTGTTGTCTCCAAAATCCAATATCTTTTACCATCGTTTTGGAAAGAGATGAATTCCATGCTCATAAAACTTTTGATCCTTGCTGGCAAAAAACTGATCTAGCTCGTTTTTGAGGCTCCGATTTGAGGTGACGATTTTTCTATCCAAAAAATTGTGCATAGACCGATACTACTAGCAATAGGTTGAAGGTGCCAGGCCTGGAGAACGTAATACAATACTTAGTGACCCACCCAATAGTAATATCGCACTAAGTCAGCAACAGCGATCTCTCTCTTGCTCTCCCCATCTCTCTCACGAAAGGATAAATGAGAAGCAAGCAAGTTAATGACAGCACACTCTGATCACGTTTTATCAACAAATTTTTTAAGCTCATTCTGCAACAGTAGCAGCTACATATGAAATTGAACAAAATGGGGAAACCTACAATCTTAGAGACTCATATATATGCACAGAGTAGGGAGTATGTAGTTGTTGATAAAATATAAAAAGGACATCTTAGTAGCATTTGAAAGTTAAAAAAAAAAAATTAAAAGTAAAATAAAGCGATTTAAATATAGTCACACTAAAAAAACTACTAATCACAATAAACTTAAGTCTAAGGCATACAAATTTAGTTAAAGAATAAATTTAGCGCATTTTGAATATGAAAATATTTATATATTGCAATATTTTTAGTGAAACTAAAGCGCAAATATATTTACATTTAAAGAAAAGGGATTTGAAGTGAATTAAAATTTTTCATACACAGTAAACTAGGCTTGTGATAGGATAATATTCATAGGATACACTCGTGCTCAGCACAAAAGAATGGAATTGATCTATCTAAATCTGCCAGCTGAATCGTCTATGAATATGAATACATCAATCTGGAAAGCAAAAGAGCTTGAGATGCTTTTGTTGCAGAAATAATCTTGTACTGTTTGAAAACAAATTCCTCCTTCAAATCCGGAATTTGATTTTCAAGAATTGCTCGAAGACTAAAGGTGCTAGAATAATTTGAGCACTCTCAGAAATTATACAATAAAATATTCTATAAAATTCCAAGATATCCTAGATAGAGTCTAGAGCTACAAAACATGCACAACTCTTCTAAGCTATATTTATGCTGTGAAATACGACACATATTAAATCACTCGTTGCTACTACGTTGATAAGAATAATAAATTAACTGAATAAATATTGTAATAAAAGTTGTAAAATTCCTCGCAGAGAACTAAGAGAGGAAGTTTTCTATTCATTTGACGATTTAGCTGCAGAGTTTATGGCTCTAACGGTTTATAGTGAAGATTTATGCTGTGTTTTGCTCCAGTTTATGTTTTACTCTCTTTCCATGCATTAAAATCTTTCCTGTTGCATACATGATTTAGTTTGCTTTTAGCGCTGCTTCCATTTATAGTGCGAGAGAGCTTTCTCGTGTTTGTGTATGCGGCGTACCTTCCGGTATTTCTTTTTCTCTCCACTTTTCCTGGTTTTGTTTTGCCGCTGTTTAGGTCAGCGCGGGCCATATGCCGGCCAATAGGCAAACATCCTTGCCACAAATCTAAAATCTTTAGTCAGTTAAAGCCCGCAAATCGAGCAACAAAAAAAAAAAGAAGAAGAATGTGAAGCGAACAAACAAGCGAGCAAACAAACAGGACAACCAGAACAAACAGCGAGCACATTCAATTTAAAATTTCCTGTGTGTGCGGCAAGGACACGGGGAGGGGAGGGAAGGGCAGAGGAGGGGAGGGGAGGGGAGAGGAGGCGAGGCTGACGTTGACGAAATGACAAACAGGAGGCGCGCATCGAGCGAGCGGGCAAACTGTGCAAAGAGCACACGGGATATCCGTTTCCGTTCTAACAAGTGCCACCCCAAAAACGACCCAGACAAACATAGAGTGCACACACACACACACATACTCTAACACATATACACATGCACACTAAGACACACACACGTGCTCATACTTAGCCATAGACACACAGAGTTGCAATGAAGCGCATTTCGTAGTAGCTTCCGGTGCTCATATACAGCAAAATACACACACACACACCACTATACACACACACACACACACCAATACACTCTCTCTCTTCTACATGTAAAATTGAAATTGACATAAACACAGACACAGCCGCTTGATTGTGCGGCTTGTGTGACTGTTGCTGGCTATAAAAATGTACATAACACTCATACGCCGTGTGGCACCGAGCAACAACAACAACAACAACAACAACAACAACAACGACAACGAACACGACAACAACAACAACAGAAGACAAATGGACTGCAACAAGGGTCACAAGGTAGGAGTGGGCCGTGGCTTGTAAACAGTCAAGCCAAAGCAGGGCGAGGCAAAGCTGACGCAGGCATTCAACTAAAAATCTTTGTTATTTCGATACTTTTTATCTGAATGCAGCTAATTTGATCAAATATGCAGCAAAAATGGAGAGAGAGAGCAGGTGAGCAACAGAGACAGAGAGAGAGAGAGAGAAGTGGAGCAGCAGGTTGGCTTCCACTTTAAATATAGACCTGACCATGCAGATGACGACAACGATATGAATCATAAGTGAATAAGCAATGAAAATAGATCAAGTGCGCATCGGCAATAAAATGTAATTAGGGCTAGCAATTATACAGATATGTATTAATAATTCTACATTCTTGAGAAGAAGCTAGACTCTTTGTTTTTCGATTTTAGCCAAATGCCAGGTGTTTATATTTAGTACTGAACTAAAGCCAGATGCAAAGGGTCTATGGCATTTAGCAGAGAAAAATATAGGTGTGTTCATTAAAATAGTAGTGTGAGTAAGCACTAAATGTTGACAAAGTATTATATATAATTAAACTATTAAAATATATATAAAATTATATTGATAACAAATATATTATAAATATACAATTTTTACTTTTAAATTATATATAAATATAAATATATTTTAAATGCCTTTACATAGATATATATTTATATATATATAGATTATATAGTAAAATAAAATGAGGTATATAACTTTACAAAAATTAAATAGGTCTTTTAAAGAAACATGAATTTTATTATCTCTATTTCATTTGCATTAAAAATAAAAACTCGGCATTTAAATTTAAAATAGTTAAACAGAAAAAGTTAATTAAAAACATTTCAAAAAAAATTATAAAACGTTTGTTGTCAACATTATATTTTATATAATATACAATTAAATTAAGAATAAATGGATTAAAAACAAAAAATAAAATATTATATAAAGCTAAAATAAAAGAATAAAAAAAAGTTTAAAAACAAAGAATCTTGAGATTATTAAGTAATTTAAACAAGTAAGAAAACTCTAGTCGAGCGTGACCGACTAGGGGATACCCTAAGCCCCGTCGAATCTGTGTTTTTCATCGAATTTGGGGGAATTTGGGGCCGGTATCCAAAATATAACAAAATTCCATAAAATACATATAAAGCTAAATATAAAATTTGGTATCTCTAGCTTAAAAGATGGGCGAGATATAATTTTTTCGATTTTGTTTTTTATCGATAACAATTAATTGGGGATAGTTATCGATTTTTAAAACAAACTCGATCTGCGCGTGCTATACACGGACCTACAAAAAAAATTTCAAGTCTCTAGCTCGTATGGGGGCTGAAATCGGCGCGTTTAAACATACGGACAGATGGACAGACGGACGGACGGACGGACGAACGGACGGACAGACGGACATGGCCCAATCGATTTCTCTTGTCGTCCTGATCAAGAATATATATATTGGGTTGTTCATTAAGTAATTTCGCTTTTTTAGAGCAATTTAAACACATTTTTTTTTAATATACAAAAAAATTACAAAAATTTTTGTTGTTTCCATTTTGATCCAATACCTTTTACCTTCTTTCTGGCAAGAGATGAATTCCATGCTCATAAAATTGTTTATCCTTGCTGGCAAAAAACGGAGCTAACTCGATTTTGAGGCCTTGATTTGAGACTAAAATTTTTCCATCCAAAAATTTTTGCAGAGACCAGAACGAGTACTTGTCTGAAGGTGCCAAGCCTGGCGAACATGGTGGAAGTGGTAGCATTTCCCATTCAAGCTGCAAATGCTTTTGGCAAGGGATCAAATCACAGTCGTTAATGCGGTGAAGCAAATTTCGTACTGTAAGAACACGAGGCACCCATATGTCAAGCTTCGAAATTTATTTAATACGATTCATATGCTTGGGAACGGTTTCATTCGACAAATTTAAACTTTCAACAATCTCTCAAAATGTTATTCAACGATTTGCATCCACCAACGACTTTATTTTATCCACATCGGCTTCAATTGTCCTTCCAGGACGTGGTGCATCCCTAAGATCGAAATTGCCGGAACGAAATTCTGCAAACCAATTTTTGCATCGGGGTTTGGTTAACACATCTTCTCCGTACACATCACACAATTTTCGCCTCACTTGAACAGCATTTTGACCATTTTGATAGTCAAACAGTAAAATATGCCGAAAATTCAGTTTTCGATCTTCCATCTTCGATAGGGCTCCAAACTTAAACTATTCCAATAAACTTAACCAAATTTTGTACAAACTAGCCTCAATATATAAGCTATTAAAAAATGTAACGGTAAAACAGTTAAGTTTGAAGTTGGCTTTGAAAAAAATCACTGCGTTCAGCTGTTTCAAAAAAGCGAAATTACTTAATGAACAACCCAATACTTTATGGGGTCTTCCACGCCTCCTTCTGCCTGTTACATACATCCAACAAAAACATTATACCCTGATTTCCCATTTTCAATGGGCTCAGGGTATAAAAATATATAAATAAATCTAAAATTGTAATTTTACAAATAGTAAACTAATACGATCCTTGGAACAATTTACATTTTTTGTTAGACTTTAAAAATGTTTAAGATCAACAACATATTTAAATACATTTATTTTTAATTTGTTTTTTTTTTTTAATAATAAAAATTGTAAATAGCTTAATTACAAATAGAAAACTAATAACATCCTTGGAAAGTTTTAAATTTTAGCCTGATCTCAAAATTGTTTAAATTTAAATTGTTTGAATTCCATATTTACTGCGATTTAGCAATTGGGTATAAGAATATGAAAAAACAATAAATAAAGCAAAGAAATGAAATATGTTAAGCACAGTAATTTATTATTCATTAAATTCAGTTCAGTTCAGATGGTAAGGTAAGGAATGTATTTTATATACATATGTATTTACTTGATATTCATGTTTTATAAGCTAAACAAATATGTAGTATTGAAGCAAGGCAAAATGTTTTATGAAACAGTGGAAATACTTGTAACGTTCCCTTTAAAGAATCTTTTTATTATATACATATATGTGTTAATATATATAAGAGAGAAAAAAAAACATTCAAAATATATATATAAAATATATAATTTTATGTCTATAAAATATATACTTTTATGCCCATAAAATATTTGTTTTTATAAAAAATATACATTTTTATGTTTTTATATATTATGAATCTATTAAGCATGACTAAAAACATTGAAATATATTTAGTTTGAATATTTCATATATTTCCAATTAGTAATCTAATAGAAGAATAGAAACCCCCAACTGAGTGCTCAAGGGCCAGAAATACATATGACTATAGCATTATATAGCTCAAGTCAGATTAATTGAAATATTTTAAGAATGAAAAATTACAATAGATTATATATATTATATTAACACATAAAAAAAACCTACTTACTTTTGCAAATATTTCCAAAAAACGATGACAAACTCAATTGCAGTCGATCACAAAATCCAAAAAAAAAATATATTGAACAGGTATATATATGTTTATATATATTTATATATACGTATATGCGACACGTTTTGCAGTTCATCCAATGTCGAATGCAGTTGTCGCGTCGTTCTAATGGATCCGAGTATACGTATATAGATACTACCAATATATATGTGTATATATATATATATATATATAGGTTTTTATTTATATGCTGCTCATACGCTCATTCGGCTACTTGTGGATTCTTTTGTTTCGGATTCGTTATGCTCAATGCAATCGGCTTAGCAATGTGGATTTGTTAGTTTCATATCGAGAATGTTGTTTATAATATACGAAGCGACGGTCAGGTTGTAGGAGACTAAATGTTAAGTTCTATGCGTGTTTTTTTTCTTTTTCTTTCTCTGTGGATGCTTTGCTGGCTTCTGTGTTTTTTTTTGTGTTTTACGCGCGCGTTCGTTTCGTTTTAGTTGTTGGTTCGTTTCACACTAAGCGACACGAAAATCATTGAAATTTTCTACTCAAGCGAAAATGTTTTCGTCTGCTGACGGCGACGGCGACGGCGACGCCAGCGCCAGCGGCAGAGCAGGAAAAACCCAAAAAAGAAAAGAAAACAAAAAAAATACTCTCATTTATTTTTTTCAACTGCAAGGAGGCAGCACTTAAGGAGAGCATGAGAGAGAGAGCGACTGACAGAGTGGGAGAGAGAGAGAGAGTATGAGTGAGCACTAATGGCTAGCAATGAAAAGCTTTTTCTTCTTCGTTTCTTTGTTTGTTTGTTTTTGTTATGGCGCGCTGCGAAGTTGCCAGACTGCCTCAATACCAACATGGCGTATGCGTAATGCGGTTTTTTAAAACACCAAAACGCTTGTTGTGCGTGTGTGTGTGTAAAGGAATTTCGGGGGGCGTTTTGATAATGTTTAGCGTTCATAGTTGCGGTCGTGTCTGCGTAGAGCAGGATTTATCCTCGAAGCATTGCTTGAATTTTTAAATATTTCTGCTGACAATTTGCGCGTTTGTGTGCGTGGCATCACAATCGAAAATTAACATATATATATAGTATATATCTAAAATATGTTCAAGTTGAAATAAAGACTGTGCCTTGCATGGCTCTAAACACAATTGCTTCAATTTTCTACATGGCTGCTCTGGCTCTGGCTGCGGCTGTGGCTAACAAGAGCCACTACCAAAGCAATGAATAATAAATTTGTTTTCAGAGCAGAGTGAGAATCAGACTTGTTGTCTGCGTGTTTAAGATGTAATTTGATTTATATAATAACTAATTAAGACAGTCAAGACAGAGACTTGAAAAGCTCAGAAATTTTAATAAGGGTCTTCATTATTTGATATCAAATAAATGTAATTAAAGACTAAGAATTTCATTAAAGTCTTTAATATTTAATAAAAAAATAAAGGTAATTAAATGCTAAAAATTTCAATTTCAGTCTGCAATACTTTATTAAAAATAAATTTAATTAAATTTAAAAATGAATGAAAAAAATATAATAAATTAGTGGGAAGAAAAATATAAAAATATAAAACATAAAAAAAAAATTTTTTTTTATATAAAAAAAAATGATATAAATATTAATAATGTAATTTGTTTCGAATTAAGCTTAGTCAAAAATAAAAATATAATAAATTAGTGAGAAAAAATATATATACTAATTTTTTTATATTTTTGTTTTGACTACACTTTATTTTATTTTTTTTTTATAAAAAAAATATATTAATATTATTAACGTAATTTGTTTCGAATTAAGCTAAAAGTGTAAAAAAAATTACTCAACAAAATTAAAAAATATAATAAATTAATGAGAAAAAATATAAATTTTTATATTTTTCTTTTGACTACTTTTTTATTTTTTATATAAAATAAATTATATAAATATTAATAACGTAATATTTTTTAATATTTTTTATTTAAAATAAATTTGGTAAAAACTAAAATAACGAGTGGATCTAAAAGTATAATAAATTAGTCAAAAAAGAACTAAATTTATATTATGACTAAATTTAATACTTTTTATATAAAACAAATTTAATTAAAGCTAAATATAACGTCAAAACCAATGAATATAAAGTATAAAAAAAATAGTCACAAAACAAAATACCAACTATATATATTTGTTACAAAATTTACAATTTTTATTTATTTTCTGTATGAGTTAATTTAAGTCTTCGTTTAGATTCACACGCTAAAAAGTTTACAGTTCTCAGTAACTTTTTTTTTTTGACCCGGCCCGCCTTGACTTGGTTCTCGCAAATCCTTTCATCTAATGTCAATTTAGAGAAGAAGAAATTAGAAACTTTTTCCTTTAATGCTTATCTTTCCAAGTTGTCTTCGAGTTTCGTGGAGAGCCAGGCTGGCCGCAAATTAAAGCGAGTAGGGCTTATAGAGCCTGCGAAGCAGTTTGTCATGTTTAACCTTCGTGACGGACTTATTGGACCTTGAATTATAGATTAATTACAGTCGGAAGCGGGAGCTGTGTGCGAGGTGTGCAACGCTGTCGAGGGCGTCACAATGATGTTTTTACAATAAAACCCTGTTCAAGGACTCGCCACACACACACACACACACCCGCCCACCCACACACACACACACACATGCATTTTATATGTGCGCGTGTGTGTGGCATCTACAGGTAGCCGCAGCAACGATGCCCCCAACAGCTTGCTTCGATTTTCTAACGAAATCGAAACTCTACACTGCAAGAGAGAGAGAGAGAGAGAGCGTGCGAGGAGAGAGCGAACACACAGAGAGAGCGCAGGCAAAGAGAGTGGGAGAGAGAGAGAGTGTGAGCAAAATGCGCTTTAGAAATGCATTCGACTGAGGCTGCATCGCAACGGCATAAAAACTCTTTGTCTACCAGCTAATTTTACAGTTATCATTTTTTTCGATTTTCTTTTGTGTTTGCTTACGTTTCGCTTTTTGGTCTCCTGCCTGCTGCCTGCCTGTTTGCCTGCTGGGTTGTATTACAAATTTTTCAGTTCAGCGCCGTTAATAATTCATGACAAATATTTGGATGCACACACACACAGAGACACACGCACACGCACGCACGCACACACGCGCGCACACACAGCGCGTAACGGACACAGCAACAAGAGAAAGCGTTGTGTGCTTCGAGGCGCCCGCAAGGACTAGCGCCTGTCTCGACTGTCCTTTGACAACTGAAGCCACGACACGAGTGTCGCTCAGCTTTAAAGCGCCGACTGCACTTGAAGCTTCCCACTGCTGACCAAGTTTCGGCTCGGCTCGGCTCGTGGCGACTCGTGTCGGCTCGTGTCGGCTCGTGCCTGCCTGTGGCCGTGCATGTAGGCCACAACAGAAACGAGCCTCCTTTTTATTGAATTTTTGCGCGCACGCATCAGTAGATAAGCTTTCAATGGCACGGTAAATGGTGGGAAAATGTGCGACTGTGAGGGGGGAGCTGCCCCAAAGCTGGAGCGGAGCGTTTGCTTGCGGTAAATTGCAAGCCAACCAAGTTGTAAACAAATCATTAAAGGCCGAGCCATAATTTCTCAAAGTGATAAGCTCAGGTGAGCTTTTAGAAAAGCTTCACGACCTAAGGCGACAATAACAATTCATAATAATAATATTAAAAGTGATAGCAAAATGATAAGAATAACTGAAAAAGACTACGATGCGAAATGAAAGAAATTATTTTGTATACACGATTTTATATTGCTACGATTTATATGCGAGTTCACCCATTGTTTACTTTAACAATATGTTTGAATTTTTTGAAATTTGTAAACAATTTCTAAGCTTGATGAAAGCTGTGCGAAAGCTCCACGACACCCCACGGCGCAATGTAAACAACAATTGTTGGGAGAAAAGCTTTGCGCGCCAGCTCACACAACCCAACAATGATAATTCAGCTAACAGAACAGCAAGAGCTTTTCACAACAACAACACGAGAATATTTTGCGTGTTTTTTTTTGTGTTTGCTTTTAATTTTGTTTATTCTGAGAGCAGTTGCTGCGCTGTCGCTGCGCGCTGTTTCAATGTTCGCTGAGAGTTCCTCATTTACGGTGGATGTACACATACATACACGAACACGCACACACACACGTGCGCCTCGCAGGGGAAGATGCACATTGGTATAGGTACATGAGTGCGAATCATATGGCAGGCACTGTTGGTGCTTGCCTGCAGGTAACAGTAAATCGCAAAAGAAGGCGATCGCAAAGGCAATGAGTAACGGTAAACGGCAAGCGAAGCAGAGTGCGAAATAGAAGGAAGAAGAGCGAATTTGTCGTCGTTAAATGTGCATTAGTTTAAGTAATTGAAAAACAAAAATATTTAAGAAAATATCATATATACTATTATTTATATATACTATAATTAATTATAATAAACCCATTTAATTATGCACATTAGTTAACCGTAATGTTGATCAACATTTGTATTCACTAATATGTTGTTAACGTATTTCAATTATGGTTAATGGGCACCGAGACCACAGTGAAGCACATTTGTGTTGTTGCTGTCGTCGTTGGTTTCGTCGTTTCTGCTTTGTGTCTCTGTCTCTTTGCATTTTGTAGCGCGCAGTTGCCGTTGCTCTGCTGCTGCTGCTGTTTTGTCTCTGCCTCAGTGTATGTGTGTGTGCGTGTGAGTGAGCTAGCGTCTGTGTGTGTGTATTGTTTGTATTATTTGTTGTTCGCCAGCAACAACAACAACAATAAAAAGTTGTACTTTTGTTGTTGCCAGCTGTTGTTCGCTCCGGTGTATGTGTGTGTGTCTGTGTGCGAGAGAGAAAGAGAGCAAGCAGCGTTTTGTGCGTTGTTCTCTGTTTGCTGTTGTCGTCGGCACAGTGGTGCAGCGACAAATAAAGGCGCAAGAGTTGATAAACTATTAGAAATAGCAATTTTAAAAGGGGTTATTTGTGGTGTTATGCGAGTATTAAACTTTAATGTGTTGTGAAGGCAATTATTATTAGTAAATATATGCCCTTACACATTTTTTAAAGCATTTTTATTTATACTTTATATATACCCATATTTGATTATCTTAATAATGTGTATAATTATATTTTAAAGTCCTTTTAATAAAAATACATTGGTATATTAAATATTGATTTTACTCTATGATTTAAAAACAAAATTAGAGTTTTATTTAATTTTTTACGTATTTAAAAAATATATAAAATATATGCATATTTTTAATGTATTTATTGAATTTATATTTATTGTTATTATTATTTATTTTATGATTCCTGTTTCATTAAGTATAATTATATTATATTATTTAATAAAATCAATAATATGCAATTTTATAATATTTTATATTATATAGTATTATAAACTCTTATATTATAATATTTATATAGTTTTATAAAATTATTTTCAGTCTATTTAATTTACAAATTTGATATGACACAATCATTGCGAAAAATTCGTCGCGAAATGCCAGCCGTGCACCACTGTACCGCTGCCTGCTTCTGCTGCTGCTTCGACGACTGCTGCTGTTGTTGTTGTTGTTGTTGTTGCTCTGTTGTGTTCTACTGTAGCTGATAGATACCGAGTATCTGAGTGTGTTTAGTCGCTTTCGTCGCTTGAAACGTGAAACATACGACAACTGAAAACGAAATTAAAATTGCAACTTTTTGTACGTTACGTCAGTCGTCCGTCGCTGTTGTTGTCACAGTCGCCGTCGCCGTCGTCGTCGCAGTTGTCGTCGCTGTCGCAGTCGCGGCTGCAGTCATCGGCGCTGCCATTCGCAGCGGACACTTTTTGGCGCCGTTTCGTGTGCGCGCGGGGCACTGGCTCAGAAGAAATAAGCGCGATTCGAATTTATTTGGGCAACGGTTTTTCAAACAGCGGTGCGGAAGCACATTGCACAGCACAGGTAAAATAAACAATATGCTCGAAACGAAATTGTTTTCGAAATAATAAAATGAAAACCACCAGAGCAACAACAACAAGAACAGCAGCAACAATGCCTTGGCCAGATAAGCAACAACAATTCACCAACAAGAAAAATTCTATATGCCATAGTGTAACTGTTTGTGTGCCAGTGTGTGTGTGTGCGTATGTGTGTGTGTGTGTGTTTGTGCCTTTTGTTGCTGCTGCTGCTGCTGATGCTATGCTTGATGTTGTTGTCGCTGCTGCTGCTGCTGTTGTTGTTCTATCTAACAAAGTTATTGCCTTTGCCTTCGCTGCTGCTGCTGCTGCTGCTGTCGTTGGGCTGAGAGGGGGCAGCGGCTTGTGGAAGGGGCTACCGGGTATTTCTGCAAGTTTTGTGTGTGTTTTGTTAGCTTTAGAAATATTCTGTTGTTTTTTGTGTTTTCTTGTTTTGCACGTTGCTGTACTTTTTGTGTGCTTGTTGTTGTTGTTGATACATAGAGACATATAGACGTATAGACAAACATTCGTATGTACACAGTTATTTGTGTTCACAAATATGTACACACACTAGCGCGAGTCTTTTATGTTAATAGACAAATCACAATTAATATTGCCAGCTAGTTTACTGCCTGCCCTCTCTGCTGCTAGTCAAACAAAAACAACAACGAGCACCGCTACAATAATAACCGTTGCGCAGGCGGTACAGCAACAACAACTACAAGAACAAAATTCAGCAAGCAGCAGCAGCAGCAGAAACTACAACAACAAAGTCTCTGCTGCTCTGCTGCGGCTGCTGCTGCGTCAGCGACGCTGGCAACTGTTAAAGGCGAACAAACAAAACTAACGAAAACAACAAAAACAAATGACGAATAATACAGAACATACGACAGCGACAGCGACAGCAGCAGAAGCAGCAATGGCAATAACAAAAGCAACGTCAACAGCGACAACAACAACAACAGCAACGATAACAACAACAGGCAGAACTGAAACACGCGCAGCGTAGAAGATGATAATGAAGTTGGCAATGTTGATAATAATGATGACGACAAAAACAACATAACAACTGTGCCACAGTGGGCCGCATATAGCGCATATTTATAGCACACCAAATTGTGCAAATATCACACTTTAATTATTAAAAGTAATTTGTATTAATAAAACTTTTATTAGCGGCAATTAAGTGGAGCTATGGGGCGAATGTTTATATATATATAAAAAAAAAGATATATATATATATATATATATATATATACATGTATAGTTAATATGATAGTAAAGTTTCATGATATATTAGTAACATATGCATAGTCAAATTTGTTGCATTTTATATGAAGTTTACAGTTACAACATTTATACAAATTATTTACTTTTTTTTCTTTGGTTTTTCTGGTTTTCTGTTTTCGCATCATGTTTTGTGCACTCGTCCCACTGTGCGCACGTTGTTTGTGTGCGAAACTGGTGGGCTTAGCGCAAGGTGCTGAAAGTGGCGGGAAAATTTGTTAAAGATTTTAGCGACGAAGAGACTGAGAGACAGACAAAGAGAGTGGGAGAGAGAGAGGGAGAGCAGCATAAAGAGAGTGGCAGAGCATGAGGCGGTCGCTGCAAAGCTGAGTGGGTTGATTAGAATCAAAACAGGTAGTCGCAACAACAGCAGCTGAGCAGTTGCAATAACAGTCAGTCGGGTCGGGCGGGCGGGGGGCGGTCAGGCAGGCTGGCAGGCAGTCGAATCATTAAACGAATCATTGGGTGAGTGAATGCGAATCGCTGTGAATATATTAACTCGAAAGCCGACGCAGCCATTGCTCTTATCAAAACACAGCGCAAATAGATGGCAGAAATTTGTTACAATAATAAAAAAAACAGCCGAAATGGCTGTTATTCTTATTATTTCGTTTATGGCTGTTATTGTTGTTGTTGTTGTTGGTCATAATAATACGAAAGGCAAACAATGTTGCTCATGTTGCTGTCGTCGGCCACAAATGTCACGAAACTGCTTTGAAAATAAAAGCAAACAACAACAGCAACAACAGCAACGACAGCGTCCAGTGTTTTATTGGGTTTCACAAAATATACAAAGTTATGACAACAGCAGCAGCAACAACAACAGCAACAACAAAATACCAATTGCAAAAAGCTCTCTGACGTCTGCTGCTGCTGTTGCTGTTGTTGCTGTTGCTGTTGCTGAGACAGCAACAACAGCAATACTTATGCAGCCAATTGCATTGAGTAAACGTTTCTCTTGTTCTGACAACAACAACAACAGCAACAACAACATCAAGTTGCTGTTGTGTATTGCAGTTGCTGTTGTTATCAGCGCGGCTGACAGCAACAACAGCAGCTGCAGTAGCAGCGGGCGCATTGCAACATTAAACAGCAAACTGATTGCAACTTCTGTAATTAACAGACTGCAACAATAAACAAGACAACAACAACAACAACAACGAGTGGAACGAATATGACCACCTCAACGCCCAGCAGCACCAGCACCACCACCACCGCCAGCAACAACACCAGCACCAGCAGCAGCAACAGCACCAGCAACAACAGCAACAACAACAACAACGATAACAACTATCGGCAGGGGGAGAGCGAGCGTGCAACATCAGCTACAGCAGCAGCAGCAGTGGCAGCGGCAACTTTATACAACAGCAACAGCCCGAGTGCAACATCAGCAGCGGCCATAGCCATAGGATCAACAAATCGTGTCATGCAAGCGGACGAGGATTTCAACATACGATTCGTTAATTTGGTGCGCACGCATCGCTGTCTGTACGACAAGAAAGTGCCGGAGTATCGCAACAGGTGAGTCAGCGATGGCCGCGTGAGCCGATATATATTGTCGTTTGAGTTTAAAGTGAATGGGGACTTACCTTAATAATGTTGAGTAGGTAGATAGATAAGATGTAGATGGGTAGAGATGACAGCGTGAAACGATGAATTGATATATGATAATTCAATCTATAAACCTAGATAAGATTATAATACTGATTATATGATTATAAGATGGATATAAAGAAGATGAAGAGCAATATATATTTACCTAGTGACAAGAGCGTGAGTCGTGCTATAGAGTTAGAGATGACAGCGTGAAACGATGAATTGATATATGGTAATTCAATCTGTAAACCTTTATGAGATGTTATTGACTTTAAGTAGTATGATGGGGATGTAGAGCATTATATATTTACCTAGTGAGAGGAGCGTGAGTCGTGCCATAGAGTTAGAGGTGACAGCGTGAGACGATGAATTGATATATGATAATTCAATCTGTAAGCCTAGATGAGATGTTAATAATGTTAAGTAGTATAGGATGGAGATGGAGATGAAGATGCAGATGCAGAGCAATATATATTTACCTAGTGATGAGAGCGTGAGTCGTACTAAGGAGCTAGAGACGGCAGCGTTAAACGATTAATTAATGTCATTGAATCTGTAAACCTAGATGAGATTATAATAATAATTATACGATTATAAGATGGAGATGGAGATAAAGATAAAGAGCAAATATTTACCTAGTGACAAGAGTGTGAGTCGTGCTATAGAGTTAGAGATGACAGCGTGAAACGATTCATCGATTAATAGTAATTTAATAAATAAGATGTTGGTTTATGGTTATGGTTTATGATGGTTTATTGTTAATGAATAGGAAAACTTATCCAATGAGACGCTAATAATGTTGGGTTGTGTAACGTTTATATGGTTATATATGGAGTTAGTGATGACAGCGTGAAACGATTAATCGGTTAATATTAATTTAAATACAAAACCTAGTGATGAGAGCGTGAGTTGTGCAATGATTATTGCTTTGGTTGAGGTTGAGGTTGAGTCATGTTATATGGAATTTGAAATGAACGCGAGAACGGCAACATGAAACGATGAATTGAACCTGTAAACCTAGATAAAATGTTGATAATATTAGGTAGTATAATATAGAGATGTAGAGCAATATATATTTACCTGGGGATAAGAGTGTGAGTCGTGCTATAATGATTTAGTTGAGATGAATGAAGATTGAAACAAATACTTTACTTAAAATATATATTTATATATATTTACTTAGAAATAGACGCGATAGTCTTGTGAAGAAAAAAACGATTAAGTGATTGCTCTTGGTTTACTATGATGATGTATTGTTATACAGATTATCCAAATGAAGATTTAGATCAAGTTATATCAATATATATTTACCTAGTGATTAGTGATGATTGACAGCGTGAAGCGATGAATTGGCCTAAAGTTAGCCTAAATGAGATATTAAGAATTTTGAGTAAAATTTATAAGATGAAGATTTACCTAGTGCGGAGAGCGTGAGTCGTGCAATGATTAATGTATTGGTCGAGGTATGCACATACTTCTGGATTGTTGAATCTGTAGATTGAGAAAATAAGAAGTATATATGAGTTGTGAAATAAAAACGATAAATGTACTCGGATCATATAGTATTGCTATTCTGATTGTATATCCAAATATATATTGCCTTGGGTATAAATGGGTGAGTCGACTAGTGCTTGATGACTAATTGTTTAATACTGATTAAAGATTTGTTCTGTACTCGATTAGGCATAGTAAGTAAAAGGCATACAACATTCAGGTTAGGATCTAAATTTAAGAGCTAGAGATGGGTGCGTGAGGCGTGTAATCAGCTGAGAAGTATCGGTATACTGATAAGTCGGGTCAGATAAAAACGAAAAGCTTTAACCAAATATATTGTCTTAGACAGGAGAATGCGAGTCGGGTAATGATTGATAACTAACAATTGTGTTTAATTATAGCCAAAATTTTATACTTAATGAGACAAAGTAGTACTGATTAGTCATTAACAATGTAGGTTTCTATCGTAATAAATATAAATCACAATTACTCTAATCTTTAACCCTTACCAGTCTACACTCAATACCAATGTCACTTGACAATTGTTTAAAGATCTCAATTATCTATTATCTAATAATTACCTCTCTTATCTAATAAGCTAGTCATAAGAAAAGAATCAATAGAGACACACTCAGAGATGGAAGCGTGAATCGTATAATGACAATGAGCATCAAATATAAACTAAGCCAGTATATAAAGCATGGTAATATTGATGAATCGTAGAAGACATACTACCTGCAGTCATCTAATATCTACATAGTCAGATCAGAGAAAATGTGCTGTAGTTAGATTATAAAAATGGAGAAATAGTATAATCTAGAAGCCAATTTTTACACTTAGAATGAAAGTTCTTAGAAATGAATCTAAAGGATAATATTTTTTAATGAAATAAATCTATAAATATAATAAATTAGTTACTAAAAAAAAAAAAATTAAATAGATAATAAAAATGTATCAAAAAGAAAAAAAAAATGTAATATAAATTTTTAAATTAACTTAATCTATAAGAAATAAAATCTAGAATAAATAAATCATGATTATATATAAAAAAATAGTAAAAAAAAAATAAAAGTGTAGGCAAAAAAATATACATATATTATAAATTGATGGATTTCTTGTCAATATAAAAAAGAGAAGAAAATTGAAGTGAATTTATATAAATTCTTAAAAAACTCCTTCAAGATTGCATCACTGGCCAATTAGACATTTCATACAATATATATAAAATCATATATCATATATAATACCTTCTCCAACTCTCTACTTTACAGAGACAACCAGGAGAAGGCCTGGGCGCTCATATCGAAAGAGACGCGCGAGAGCGGTAAGTTATTGGTTTAACTCTTATATCAATTTCTATAAATAGATATTTCTCTCTCTCCGCCCACCTCAGTGATTCACTGCAAGGAGCGATGGAGGAATCTGCGCGCCTGTCTCTCGCGCTACATCAAGCAGCAGAGCGGGTCGGAGCCGCAGCACAAGCCCTACTATCTGACCGAGCACATGGCGTTCCTGCTGCCCTTCCTCAAGTCGACGCGCAACTCGCTGGAGGGCAACGCGGGCCTGGCCAGCCTCTATCAGTTCTCGCAGCAGCATCTGCAGCTGCAGCAGCAGCATCAGCACCAACAGGAGCATTTGTACTGCAACAGCAACAACAACAACAACAACAGCATTGCTCTCAACGAGTCCTTGGAGCTGAAGCAGTCGCTGTCGGAGAACGACGACGAGGAGACCATCGATGCATTCGATCCAGCCATAGCCGCCACGCTGGGCCTCCAGCGCGCCGCACCCACACCCGGCCACACCAATGCGCTGGCTGCGCCCAGCTCGCCGGCGCACAGCGAAACGGCGAGCGCGAACAGCCTGCAGAACTTTATACCCGACGTGCAGCTGGCTGAGTCGGGGCAGGACTTGATATACAACGATGCGCTTCATCAACTGCAGCATGCCCACAACCAAGTGCTCCACCACCATCACTTGCAACAGCACCAGCAGCAGCAGCAGCAGCAACAGCAGCAGCCGTCGCACTTTGAGCCGAGCAGCGCCAAGCGGATCAAGACCGAGTGCGATGCGACGGGCAGCGGCGTCGCCTACTTCGGCGGACTCAGCGCGACGGAGCACACGGACATGGAGTTCTTCCGCAGCATTCTGCCGGACATTGCGGCACTGACGCCGCAGCAGCGCCGCAAATTCAAAATCGGTATACTGGAGCTCATCGACGAGGTGGTGGAGCGCTATCCCTCGCAGGAGCGCTTGAACGGCGGAGTTCCTAATGGCGGCGCCAGCTCTGCCGCCGCGGCTGCAGCAGCTGGAGGTGGCGGCGGCTCAGCTGGCAATAGCACAACAGGTCGCTATCAGCGCCGCAATTCGGGTCGGGAATATAAGTATAAGATATAAGAACTTTAATCTATAAATATAAGACGTTTAGTTAGATAATCTTGAACTAATTGAGGCTGCCGAGCTGAGAAGCCTAAGATGGGAGATGGGAGATGGGAGCTGGGAGAGTTAAGGATGCTTAGAAAATGCCAAAAAATGATTTATGAATGCTTAGAGCAAAGCTTAAACAAAAATCTGAGACAAGCTTAAAGCAGTTTAATTTGAGAGTTTATAAATCTTATAAAAGGAACGTTGTAGCTATCCCAACTATTTTTGTAATTTTGATATTTACATCTTGATATTATTAATTTTTTAAAAACCTTTCCAACTTGTTTAAAAATTGCTTTTAATTTATAAATTTTGTTTTTATTGTTATATTTTTCTTCGTTTTGAAAGTCCATTCCAATTATTTTTGTAACTTTAATTTCAGTTTTTTGAAAACCTTTCTGACTTGATTCGAAATAGATTCATATATTTTTCAACATTTTGCAAATTATTTTTGCAATTTTGATTTTCACATTTGACATTTTTTAAGAACCTTTTTAACTTGATTTCAAAATATAATAGTTTTTATATTATATTTTTCGAGATGTTGTGAGTCCATCCATATTTTTCATTTTTTTAAGAGCCCTTTTAGCTTGATACCAAATTGCATTTAATTTATATATTTTTTTACATTTTGATGATCAATCCCAATTTATTTTGTAACTTTAATTTCAGTTTTTTTGAGCACCTTTCTGACTTGATTCGAAATAGATTTATATATTTTTCAACATTTTGCAAATTATTTTTGCAATTTTTTATTTTCACATCTTACATTTCTTAAAAATTTTGTAAGAACCTTTTTATTTCAAAATTCCATTTATATTTTTCTACATTTTGAAATTATATCCCAATTAGTAGTATTAATTTTAATTTTTTGAGAAAATTTCTAGCTTGATTCAAAATAGTATTTATATTATATTTTTCGACATTTTGAAAGTCCATCCATATTTAAAAATTTTTCAACAACCTTGATCCAAAGATGCATTTATATTATATTTTTCTACATTTCGAAAGTCCGTCCCAATTATTTTTGTAATTTTGATCTTAACATTTCACATATTTTTTAAATTTTAAAAAACCCCTTCCAACTTTTTCAAATTTGCATTTACTCCAAATATTTTTCGAAATTTAGTCCGTCTCAGATTTAGATGTTTAACGCTCGACAGTCTCTCCAT
Source organism: Drosophila pegasa (assembly GCA_035046225.1). NCBI lineage: Eukaryota > Metazoa > Arthropoda > Insecta > Diptera > Drosophilidae > Drosophila > Drosophila pegasa. The sequence goes on from JAWNOD010000072.1 coordinate 5,318,255, forward strand.
AGTTGGCTTCGCAGCTCTTAAGTCCTTCGATGTTCGGTGTCCAAGTGTCGTGTGCTCAATGTGCTAGTTGTAGCTATTAAGTAACCCAAATGCGGCAGCTCCTCGCTGCTGCACTGCTAATTGTTGTGTTTATCTAGGAAATATTGAATAGCGCCAGTCGCTGTGTATATAGAAATGGATGTTATGTTATAGACGTACTTAGGCTAAGCTACATAGAATCGATGTACAAAGGCGAGCGGATCCTAGGCTCGTGTCAAAGAAATAAATGAATGTATGAAAATATTACATGATATTGTTTATTATAAAGCTTCAGAACTTCAACTTCAATGGTTATTCTGGTGGCAGGGGGTAGCTCGTAGCTCCTCCAAGAATTCAATGTGAGAAATGCATTGCAGATAAGGCTACATAATTCATAATTCATAATTGACTTTAAAGCTAAATTTCGTTTTAGTGTTTGTCGTTTACAACTTCGAAGCGCCAGTCTTGGGGTAGAACTTCTTGGATGGATCCTTGGCCATGTCGATCAGAGTCTGGGCCGGCTTGAAGGGAGCGCCATACAGGTCGGCGTAGGACTGCATTTTGCTGACCAGCTTGCCGGCGCCGTACTGGTCCACCCAGCGGAAGGGTCCGCCCGAGAATGGTGGGAAGCCCAGTCCGAATACAGCACCCACGTCACCTTCCAAGGGGCTGTCCAGGATCTTCTCCTCCAGGCAGAGCACAGCCTCGTTGACGAAGCGAGAGACCATGCGCAAGGTCAGGTCCTCAGGAGTATTGGCGCCCTTGGACACCAGCGAATACTTCTGCTTCACAATCTCCAGGGCGTCGGTGTTCACCGGACGGCTGCCCTTGCTCTGGCCGTCGTACAAGAAAATGCCCTTGCCGGACTTGCGGCCCAGGAAGCCAGCCATTACCAGATCCTGCATGACCTCCAGATTGCCGCCGCTGAAGCGGTCGCCGAAGGACTTGGCCAAGTCCACGGCAATGTGGGAGCCCACATCGATGCCAACCTCATCAGCCAGCGTGGCGGCGCCCACGGGGAAGCCGAACTTCTTGGTGAACTGATCCAATTCCTTGGCATCCACGCCCTCCTGCAGCAGTCTACGGGTGACAGAGGATTAGCATTTGATTGGATAGGTAAGGGATGGACTCACCTTATGGCCTCGGACAGCATAGTGGCCAGAATGCGTGTGGTGTAGAAGCCGGGTCCGTCGCCCACGGTGATCACGACCTTGCCCTGCTTGAGGCCCACGGCAACGGCCTGGGCAATGGTGTCCTTGGAGGTGCCCGGGTGCGTGATGATCTCCAGCAGCTGCATCTTGTCCACGGGCGAGAAGTAGTGCATGCCGACGACCTTATCGGGACGCGAGCTGCCCGCAGCTATCTTGGTTATGGGTATGGCGCTGGTGTTGGTGGCAATGACGCAGTGCTCCGGCACGACCGCCTCCAGCTCCTTGATCACACGATGCTTTATCTTGATGTCCTCAAACACGGCCTCGATCACAATGTCGGCGTTCTTGAAGTCGTTGTAGTTCAGCGTGGGCAGCAGGTGCGCCAGCGTCTGGTCGCGCTCCAGGCTCGTGATGCGCTTGCGCTTGACGGCCGTGGCCAGACCCTTCTGCACCTGCCCGATGCCGCGCGCCAGACCCGCATCGGTGGCATCCTTCATGATCACGTTGTAGCCTTTATCTACAGAGACCTGCACGATGCCGGCGCCCATGAGCCCAGCGCCCAGCACACCCAGCGTCTTGACGGGGCGCTGCGGCTTGCCGAAGCGGTTCTTCTTGCACTCGGTCTGGCCGCGGAACAGTGCGATGAGGCCCTTCGATTCGGGCGTGGCCGACAGCTCGCCGAAGCCCTTGCGCTCCGCCTCGTAGCCAGCCTCGGCGCCCTTGTCCACGCCAGTGCGAATCACATCAAGAATCTATGTAAAGCGGAGCATTAGAATTCATGGAGATGGAGATCAAATTTGTAGCCAACCTACCTTCAGTGGCGCCGGATAGAGACCGCCGGACGCCTTCATCACCTGCTTGCGCGCCGTATCAAAGATTTTGTTCTTCACGAACTCTGTGTCCATGACGAGCGCCTGCAGCTTGTTGACCAAGCCGGTCTTCTCGCGATTGACCTGGAAGTGAGAGCGAGGTAAGCAATCCATCTTATATATCCAAGATTCAATGAGCTCACGCGCAGCTTGCCGCTGGCCAGGTCGTTGGCCACCTGAATGGCCGTCTTCTCCAGATAGTCCATGGTGTTCTGCTCGGCGGTCTGCAGGCCGGGGCCAATGGGATCGACGAGCAGGTCGACAATGCCCAGGCGCTTGGCGCGATCGGCGCGCACCTGCTTGCCGGTCAGCTCCATGTCCAGGGCCGTGGGCACGGACGTCAGCCTGGGCAGGCGCACGGTGCCGCCGCCGCCGGGCAGCAGACCCAGCATCACCTCGGGCAGGCCCAGCTTCGTCTTGTTATCCTTGGTGGCAATGCGATAGTGGCAGGCGAGCGCCAGCTCCAGGCCGCCGCCAAGGCAGACGCCGCTGATGGCGGCCACGATGGGCTTGCGACTGCGCTCCATGCGCTCGAACATCAGCTGGCCGCCGTGCGAGATGAGAGTCGCCTCCTCGGCCGTCTGGCACGCCTCCAGCATGCCAATGTCGGCGCCGGCAATGAAGCAGCCCGGCTTGCCCGAGATAAGTACAGCCGACTGGACCGCGGGATTCGTCTCCAGATCTTTGAGCACACGCTCGAACTCGTCGCTCACCGCGCTGCCCAGTGAGTTCACCTTGACGTTGGGCGAATCGAACCGTATCACCAGCACCCCATCGACCACCTTGGTGTGCAGGTGCTGCTGGGGGACGGCGGAGGCGGCGGCGGCTGCCGGCGCGATCTTCGGTGCCGGATTTGTGGACATGAGGCGGCGGTGCAGCTGAACTGTGGTCGGGTATGCTGCGAGAGAATGATTAGTGTTAAAAAAGCTCTCACACACGTCTATTCCGTGCTCAGGTCCAGAATTTTGCATTATCTCCGATGGGAAAAAGTACAAAGTTCAAAGTCCAATTGCCCGATTGCTAATATCTCGGCGATTAACCGGGCTACAAGTGCTCCGTTATCGGTGTACACACCATACACATGCCACATTCTATCTGATCTTATCCTCCGATATGCACACTTTTACAGTTATTATTGTTAAACTTACCTCTGAAGCATTTATTGTGCATTAATTGGTGCCTGGATATTTGGCCAATTGCACACAGAATTCGGGACGACATGTTTGCGCTCGTTTATTGCTATGCACCGTTCGTTGTGTGTGTTTTATAAACTTATTGTATTTAAACAAATTATATTCGTTTTCACTTTTAGCTTAACAATTCAATTAACTAAAATAAAAAGTTGTATAAAAATCTGCGGCGACTTGTTGCACACTGCACAGGCACCGACAACGTAAGCGTGAGTCTATCGATGGCGACAATTGGCTAGCCGCCACATGTCGTAGATGGTAGACTCTCTGTATGAATGAGGTGTAGATGGCGCTTTGTTTGCGCAGTTGGCTGCAGCTGAATGCAGCTTAGAACGCCGAGAAGTATGCAATGATTGATATATACGAATATATGCGCAAATATTATTTTTAAATTTTGCAAGTAGTACATATTAAAATGTTAGAAATATATAAAAATAAAAATAATACAGCTACACAACCATAGCTTATATCTATAATTTAGATTACACATAGATAGCGCTATTAATACAAAGGAATTGTAACAGTTTTTAAAATTCTATTCTAAACAAATAAACAATTAACTTTAAAATCAATAAAATGGAAATGTAAGTAAAATTATAAGCTATGTTACATATTGTTTTAAATATGCAATGAATAAGCTATATTTATAAATTAATTTAGTGGTAGATAGCGATATTGATATAAAGAAATTGTAACAGTTTCTCAAATTTTATAGCATGTTATTAAAAATATTACTTTAAAATTATTAGAATTAAAATTTAAGCTAAAAATTAAATAGTGTACATATTGTTTATATAATGAATTAGCTATGCCTTTAATTTAGTATAATTATAAATAAAGAAATTTCAACAGTTTTTCAAAATGTTCTGCATGCAAATAAAAATATTACTTCAAAATAATTAAAATTTAAATTTAAGCTAAAATATAAAATATTTAAAAAAATATATTAATTGGCTATATATATATGTAAAATATATAAACATAAAATAAATAAATAAAAAATAAATAATTGTAAAGTTTTTAAAATTTAATAATATACAGATAAAAGTATTACTTAAAAATCATTAAAATTTGAAACTTAAGCAAATTAATAAAATATTTTAAAATATATAATGTATATCTGAAATATATAAATATAATAATAAATAAATAAAACATAAAAAATAAATGTAATATATAAAAATAAAAATAATATATAAATAATAAATTAAATAAATGTAAGCAGTTTTTCAAATTCAATAATATACAAATAAAAATATTACTTTGATAACATTAAAATTTAAATTGTAGCTAAAATAATAAAATATTTTATATATTGTTATATAATATATTGAATTAGCTGCATATTTGGTTCAAGAATTGGCTTAAAATAAATAATAAATTATCTAAATATTTAGTTAAAGAATTTGCTCTAGACTCACCTTGCCTTAGTTGTGGAGTTTCACATCCTTGGGCAGAGATACTACAACAGATTCATATATTATTCTTTTATATATACTATATATTGCAGACAATATTCATTGAACTTTAACTAATTGATCTATGTTTGACACGATCAGCCCGCTGCTGTTGAGAGGGTCGTCGTTGAGGCCAGCATCATTTGGTTTGATTTCTGTGTGTCAGCGACTCAAGTGTGACTTCGCGGCTGGCTTTTGACACATCCTGTCGATGTCGATCAGATCCAGCTGCAGGAATGGCAAAAAACGATTAACTATTTAATTTATGATACGTGGCAAAAGCTGTGCGCATTCAACGTCAAATGTTGCGACAATAAAACCCACAACAATGCGCCGAAATGTTCATCCAAACCTATTTAACGTGCCCACTTCAAAAGGACACGCCACAAAGAGAACAAACGCCTCGGCGCAAATGAGGCGCGCTTAATGTGCGCCTGAATGAGTCCTGGACGCATGCGCCTCAGCTCTGACCCAAGCGCTGCGGCCGAGTGTCATGCATGTCCCACAATATGTGTCACGGGGAGGGTCAGCGTGCAAATTGCCTCAAAGACAAAGGAGCACAGAGGTAGCTGCCTCAAGAGCGAACCGCAACTGATAAAATAAAAAGGTTTTCTTGCTAAAAAAAAAATTAGAGTGGAGTTTTAGAATTTATATTTAAACTCTATTTAATATTTATATAAATCAAATGAGAAACTTGTGCTGCTAAAAAATGTTTATCAAGCCTGTGAATCCCATTTAAGAAAAAAATTCTTCAAGACTTTCTTAAAAAAATGATTCAGATGAATGTAAAGCTGATCTCTTAAACTTTCAGCTTAATTTTCTTCAAAACTCAGACATTATAGACCTTCGTAATCTTCTAATCTTAACATTATCTTAAGTAACTAATATACAAATACCAGCTCAGAGACTGTGAATTTTTGAAACTCTTGTGATTGTCGAAGTTCATCGGTATTTTTTTAAAGTATCAAATAACTGCGTAGATCCATGTTGATATACTTCACTAGAAGATAGATGGATTAGTAAGAAAAATGTATTATTATTTAACATTTAAATAAACGTAAGACTACTTTACTAGATAGACCCACCAATATCATAATCGGAAGAGATTAAGTTAAATAATAACTGCAGGACTTTACGAAGCCCCTAAATTGCTGAATAGAACTTATTGTAAAAGAAACGCTCAAAAACAACCAAACAAATCAAAAAGAAATTTCTTACCTGTAAGCCCAATAAAGATGAAAAAGTTTAAGTAAAAATTTAATTTTTTTCTGTTAAAAAAAAGGAAAAGAAAAAATATTTAATTAAATAATAAAAGTCATTACTATAAGTTTAATTAATATTTAGTTAATAGGACAAATAAAACACACACACACACCGACAATTTAAAAGTGGAACATATAACTAATATAATGGAGTGAAACCGGAATGATAAAAACCTGCAGAACCTTATAGCAATATTGTATAATACTATTTGTACTTTACATAAATAATATAAAACATAAACCCAATTAAATATACCTTGAATTAATTAATTTTTATGATGTTATGATGTTATTTAAAAAATTCTGATCAGTGCAATGAATTTTTATTTAAATAATATGTTCATTATTATTCGTCGCATTTGCAGTCCAATAAATGTTATTTTATAATTTTATTATTTATTGTGCTTTATTTTCCTTAAACATTTTTTACAATCATATAATTTTTTTTATATAAACTCCATTTTTAAAGAGTTAAGCTATTGCTTTTCAACAGAGATATTCTTCTATTTTTTGTTAAGAATTTTCTGTTTTTTTATATCAAAATTGTTTGTATATTAAAAAAATATAATATATAAAGAACGTTGTCTCATGAATATTATATTGACTTAAAATAATATTATATGCCATTAGGTAAGAATTAGTAATTAGTAAATAACACATACTAAATATTAAATACTAAATTTAAAAAAAAATATGATCAATAAATATATAATAAATTTAAGTGTTATATATTACTTAAAAATATGATAAATAATATTTAAGTGTTACATATTACTTAAAAATATGATAAATAAGTAAAAATATTTTGTATAATAAATAAGCTCATGAACAATATAATCTTATTATAATAAACCAGCTATATTGATATAGAGGAGTTTTTTATAATGTTTACCCGCTCGACTGCCACTCGAGCTGCCACTTTAGATATAGATATAAATACCTAAATACATTTTTTAAAAACTCTTTATAAACCATTAATCCCTAAATGATTTTTTATGCACGATTAAAGGAGCAGTCTATCGTTGGCAGTCGGCCAAGTACTCAACTATTCAAAATCCATTTTTTGCAATTGCTAAGCTGATTATAAATAATTGAAAGTAAAAAAAAAAGCAAACTAAAAAACGTATGCTGCACGAAAGGGTTTCCCAGGGGCACGACCCTAATGAGGGTTTGAGGTTGCGAGCATAAACAAAACGCCCATTAGTTGTCATGTCGAGCGCGCGCGAGGCGAGGCGCGACGCGTGCGTCCTTCAAGGACATTCGCGACTGGAAGGGGGGAGGCGAGCGAGATGACTTTGTTTCATTTGCTATTTGCTATTTGCATACATAACTCAAGTTGAGGTCTGACTACCCCCGAGGAGCGCAAATGAAAACATTTATAATGTTTTGATTTCATTTTATGTTAATTTCCCAACCATAAATCAGGCAGGAGCGTGTGCTTCCTGTCGTCCTGCGCTTACACTGCGTATTTGTCCTCTTGCTCTGTTTGATTAGACCCCAAAGTAATAATATTTACCTATCCACATAGCACCCAGTCGTATGCAAATGACTTTGTTCCATTTGTGTTATCCTCGGCTCAGCATTATGCAAATTCGCCTGCCTTGATCCTTTCGCTGCCTTTCGCCTGCCTTTTGACTGCCTTTTGGCTGCCTTTTGTAATTCAATATTCGCGTGAAGCTGAGCGCAGATTTGCCATCAACGATCTTTTTGCCACTGCTCGGGGTGGAGGCTGTGCGAATTTGCCAAAGCTAATTCAATTTGCATAACAGCCTCGCAGCCTCACAGATCCTGCCAATTTGTTAATGAGACTTTTCGCATAGCGAACTGCAAACAATTAAGTCGTTGAGCGAAATATGCGAGTGTTGAGTCTGGAAAATTTTTATAGCTTGAAATTAGCATTTAAGTATTAGGGAAAGAATATTGAAATATCATCTGAATATCTCTTTCTGCTGTGATAGAAATTAGATTATTTGACTTTAATTTATGAAAAATGTGTTTAAAAGGACTTTAAACAAAAATTCCTTATAAAATTCTTGTTTTTTTATACTTAAAGGTCTATTTAAATTCCATTTAAATTAGAAAATGTATTTTTTAATGTCATCTGAATATCTATTCCTGATGTGATAAGACTGTTTGAATTCCTTTTGAAAAATAATTATTTTTGGTAGAAAATAAAGTCTTTGATTTTTATTTGAAAAAAAAAATTTTTTTTGTGATTACATTTATTATTTAAATTGAATTTAAACAGATCTTTTTTGAAGGATTAAAAAATGAATTAAACTTATTAAAGGATTTTTTTAAAGGACTTTCAATAAAAATTCTCTTAAATTCTTGTTTTTTGTAATCTTACAAAAAAAGTTGTTTAACTTCTATTTTATTAAACAATTTAAACACAAAAAAAAGAATTATTTTTCAAATGGAATTCAAATAGTTTACTTTCTGTTTAAATATTAAGAGTTTTTCTTCTTTTGCTTTTTTTTATTGAAGTATTTTTTCCTTTATTTCGCATTTTTTTTGAAGATTTGATTAGGCCTTCAAAAATATCGCATTTTGCGTAATTTTCAGTGCTCGATCTGAAGCATATTGACTGAATATTATATGGTAAAACGATTTTACGATAATATATTTAATTAATAAAGTTGCTTTTAATATTTAGAGCTAGTGTCTAAAACCACATTGTTTGGATTTAAAAATTGACCCTAAAACTAAATCTTTTAGTCCAAATAAATGGTACAGATCTCTCAAGATTTTTTTACTCTATTAAATAAATTTATGTTAAGTTTAATATATATTCTTTTTTCAAGTTTTCAAGTTGAATTCATGAGATCAAGTTAGTTTTAATCGTTGTCTGAATAAAGAAGAGAAATTTATATACGTAGTTGGCTGGGCAAATAGATTTCCGATTGTAGCTCTCTCTCACAGATCAGTTGAAAGTAAGAGAGCGCCACGCTAACACAGAACACGAAATATAGAACCGAAATTCATATTTACTAGAGATTAAATGATGACTCCGCCAAAGACGGAAGGATCTTTGCGCGAACGACGGTCCACGTCGCATTCGGACGATCGGCCGTCTCGAGCGAGGCGCGCGCCACGAGCTTCTCCGGCCCAGGGTCCCATCCGAGGTCGGTCGCGTACGTCGAGAGCCGCCAGTCGAGGCGATATAACGGCTGGGCGACAGCGCAACGAGGATCCGGTCCGTGGACGCGTGTACCGACGAGCCGCCAGCCAGAGCTACAGACGTACCCCGATGCTGGCCACGCGCGACAGCATGGAGATCCTGCACAGCTACTTGGACGACTGCGAGCGCAACCTGGCCGAGGGGCTGCTGCAGCGCGGGCAGCTGGCTCAGATGGTATCCCACCTGTCGCGGCAGCCCCAGCGACGCACTAGCCCGGCTGGGGTTGGGATTGCGGCTAATATGCCAATGCATCCGGTGACCTCATACGTTAATTTGCTGCCATTTCCGACCGTCCCTCGCTCACTATTTCCCAGCGGCAACTCGGCCGGAGAACATCCCATTGAACCCATGGAGCCCGTGGAGCCCGTAGAGCCCAGGGGGCCAAGTCAGCCGCGACACCCAAACGACTATCGATTGCAAAACGATCTACCCGACGTGATCAACGCCTTGCGCTACATGACCGACTCCATTGGCGAATGGCCGGGGGAAGGCGTCGACCACCAGCCGCGTCGCCGGGACACCACAACAGCGTCCATGAATGCTGCTGCTGCTGCTGCTGGCTCATCACAGCCGCCGCCCACCATGGTCCACGGCATCGACATGCTGGCCGCCGGCGATGGCTACCACGTCTTGCCCATCAACACCGTCCAGCTGAGTCGCTCGGCCGACAATATTTTTGCCTTTGTTCTTGAATTGAATGACAACCCGAGCGCGCCTCCCCCAGTGCCACGACCGCCCGAAGACAGCGATCAGGATTAAATTTTTTTGTTTAGTTTAAATCAACGAGGACACGAACCCGTGACAGACAAAAAACAAAACTTAATAAAACGAAGCTTTTGCTTTATCATGTGTCCCAAAAAAAATTAACATCGTTTCAATCATAATCTTGGGGCTTGGATAATGGGTTGCCTGAGGGAGATTAGTTGACCTGCTGATGGAGCGGAACTCTTTGAGTGTTTTAGGTTGAATCCTTGCTGGAGTTCGAGGTAATATTGAAGTTGTCAGGTGAAATCTTTGATGCTGTTCTCAGGGTATATCTAAATACAACTTTAGGCCATTCTATTATTGGTAAATGAGATATCAGGGGGTTCCTGAATAGCTACAAATTTATGAAAAATATCAGATGGAAAACATAATTTCATTGATTGATTGACAATTCCAATTCAATGTAATTAATTATTTATTAGTTATTATTTGAGCCCTTGATTTTGAAAGTGTTATAAGTCATATTTTCTTTGTTTCGAGATATTAAGAGTTTTGCGTTTAAGGATTTAAAATAGATTTTTGCTTTATGGAATTTTTGAAAGTTCTATTGTATTGTGGTTAAACAGATAAATCTAAAACTGTTTTTGTAATTGGCTAAAACAGCTAGCATGCTGCGTATATCTCAACTCAAAACATTATTTTATTATTTTTTTTTGTTAAAGGATGTTAAACAAATAAATTTTAGAAATATTAAAAACCATTTTAAAATTGTTGATTTTTTTAATTTTTTTTTTTACTTTTCAATTGTATTTAGGATGTTTAACTAAACAAATTAATTTTAGAAATTTTAAATATTAATTTTAAAATTGTTTTACGTGCTTTTTTTAATTTTTTTTTACTTTTCAGTTGTATTTAAAATTCTCTGGAATGAGTTTTAAATATTTTAAATATTAATTTTAAAATTATTTTGAATGCTTTTTTATTAAATGTTTTACTTATTTACATTACTTTTCAGTTGTATTTAAAAGTATTATCTACATTCTCTAGAATGATTTTAAAAAATTTTAAATATATACTTTTTTATTTTTATATTTAACAATTCATTTTTGTAATTTTGAGTTTTATTTACATTCCCTGGATGTATGCCGATTGTTGACCTGTATCTTGGCTATATTTTTTTGGGAAACTATTATAGTAATCTTAGAAGATTAAAGAAGAATTTCCCTCATACTAGAATTATAAGGTAAAATAGCTTTTTTCTATACCAATAAATCTAAAAGCAATTTCATAATTTAAAGCAACAGAAGCCTTAAATGTGAAACTCATTATTAAAGAGAATCATGTAAATTATTAATAATTGTGAATAAAGAAAATTGAAAAGGAAATGATGTAGAAATTCGTACCAAAATATTACGAAATAAAATTGTTTTTATTTCTTATGTAATACCTATAATAAAAGTGAACAAAGTTTAATGTTTCAAAAAGAATATATTATATTATTATGTCGTTTCTATTTACGATACGTAGCAACAGTCGAAAATGCTGTAAAAGTCATGTTGATTTGGTGCTTGAGTTGTTGAGGAGCTCCTCATTTTATTTCGGGCAATGACAGAGGAAACACTACAAAGCCAAACACATTTATTCTAAACAACATTTTTTTGTATTTTTTTTTTTAGTCACACTAAGTACTCACAATATCGTTTACGGTGGGCTAGGAATGGCTCGGAGTCGCAACATGGAGCCGAAGCGCAGCGTGGTGCGGAAGCCTGCGAAGAAGCAGTATAAATCGAAGCGCAAGATATCCATCCCGATGATCCTCAATTGCGATGGCAATTCGGCTGATCTGCTGCCCTGGTTCGTCAAGGTGGTGGAGCTGCTCAAGAAGGATTGCGGCCAGAAGGTGGTGGCCAAGAAGAGCTCGCAGACGCGCAGCAGGAAGTCGACCAAGTTCAAGATGGATACGTTGCCCATGACGCTGCCATTGCCGCTCCCACTGCCACTGCCTGTCCAGAGCTGTGAAGTGGATGTCGAGAGGCTGGGCGAGAGAATGCAGGAGTCCTCCACGGACTGCTCCGATGTGCCAGAGCCCCAAAGCAGCTTATCCACGAAGACTTTCCACAGCAAGGCTCTCAAGCCCAGGCAGAGGCGCAGACTGAGTAACAATGGACTCAAGCGCCCGGCCTACACCACAAAGCCGGGGCGCAAGACCTACAATTCCAGGCGTGCGGCAGACTCGGCTCAGAGCATGCACACTAGCTCCACATCCGCACCGAGCGGCATATCGGTGGTATCGAAGCTCATGGAGCGACCGGCCACACGCTTGGCCAAGGTGTGCGACGAGGCTGTGGCCAAGTTCGATGCTCGCATGATGATGTTCCTCTCGGCACAGCGCGCTGCCCTGGACGCCTTCAATGCGGCTGGCGATGGCTTCAACCTCGCGCGCCGCAGCAGCCCCAATCAGATCTCGTACAATTTTCAGGATGCCTGGAACCAAGTGGTTCAAGCTCAAAATTCCGAGTTGCAGTGCCAGTTGGACACGAGCATGGAGCGTCTACTCATGGTGCCCTCATCCGAGGAGCAGACGTCATCGGCCACTGGCGTAGCCAAAACCAAACGTATCAACCAAGCCACCACCTCTTCAGATGTGGCCATATTCACCCACATACGTGACAGCCTCCACGATATTTGCTCTAATAGTTTGTCCGAAGATCATGTCAAAGCCATCTACCAAGCGGCCCAACATAAGGACAATAAGGAGACGGCAGAAGGAGAAGCTGTCACAGTAGCCGAAGTCGAAGCAGAGGATGCAGCAGCAGAAGCCTCAGATGAGCCGGCAGGAGAGGATACAGAGGAGGAAGCAGCTCTATTCTCCGAAAGTTTCTTATGTCAACTGCGCTCGAGGTGGGACAAGCGACATAAAGACGAAAACGAAGAGAATTAGGCGAGTCGATCGCAGAGATCGCGTTATGCACTTAAAATAGCCACAGCAATAATTCAAGTATATGTAATAGATATCTACCATATATATGTATCTAAATGTAGGACCAACATTTTAGAGGTTCTAAGTAAAAGTTAAGAAACAAAACTTTGTATCGTGGAATAAAAAAATGATAAAAACTTATAAAATATTATAAAAATATAAAAAATAAAATATTAAAATATTAATGCAATATTACTAATTTATAAACTAGCTAACATAATAGTAGAATCTCAATATCTATTATCAAATTGGCAAAGACCAAAAATGCTGAACCCGAATCTCAAGACATGCATCGAGCTAGATATCAGAAGATTTAGCATTTTGTTATATCCTAAGTTGAGATAATACTTTTGATTGTGAGGGGCTTAGGGTATTTCCAAGTCGAACACAACCGACTAGTATATTCGTAGTCTTTTGAAGCACAATAGCCCTTCAAAAAGAGGCTCAGCTTGGATGTGTCTAGCTATATTTGATAGCATTACCTTTTTATCCTATATATAAAATATATCATCTATTGGAAAAAGAATTGTTAACACAGAATATCTTTTTTAGCTACGAGTTTATATAAGATAGATATATATGTAATATGATATGATAGATATATGGTATTTCAGACCTTCAGACTAAGTACTTGTTCCAAACTCTGCAAAATTTTCTGTTTGGAAAAACCTTTACCTCCAATTACGACTTCAAAAACGAGGTAGATCAGTTTTTTGCCAGTAAGTATTATGAGCATGGAATTAATCTCTTGCCAGAAAGATGGCAAAAGGTATTTGATGAAAAACGAAACTACTTAGTAATCGACCCAATATATATATCTATCTTATCTCTTTTATATATATCATAACCTAGTTGTCTACATTGTCTACAAGGGCGGCGCACGCGAAACGTGAAGGTCTCAGATCAACTTCAGACGACGCGTAAAATTTATTTAGTTTTTCTTACTTAAAAAAAAATTAGGTGGTGCTGCTAGTAGAGGTGATGCGCGTTGAGTAATTGGCGTTGGTTCAACTTTGAAATTGTCAGTTTTTTGAGTTTTTTTTTTACAAAAATGCTATTTGGTTGTTAAAGAGCAACCCTGAACGAACATTTTTATAATTTTACCCTAAATATAAGAATATTAAAAAACACAATTCGACAGGGCTCAGGGTATCCCTTAGTCTGTCACGCCCGACCAGAGTTTTCTTGGTTGTTTTAGAGTTTTCTTGGCTTTTTTATTATTACAAAATTCATAAATAGGTGGGTGTTTGTCGCTTAGATAACTAATTTTCTTATATACGCACTTAAGTTAAAAACTTTGGAATAGCTGGGGAAACATAATGTACTCGGTGGACTTAGGAGCTAGAAACATGAAGAGCTATAAACGCTATAAAGATGCATAAAAAAGACCAACAAGCGGGCGGGGCAACAACAAAACTTTGGAGTGTGCACGACGGGCTGAAGGCGACGTGGGGCGTGGGGCGATGTGGGTTCGACTAGAGACTAGAACAACGCTTGAGTGTAGGAGGAGGAGGAGGCGGAGGAGATCTGGTGAGGATTAACAGAAGACACCAATGCTCGAGTCCAGGCTAGTTGTTGTCTGGTAGGGCGCCGTTGCGATACTCGCATCCATTTGAATATTCCAGACGTTGTCCACGCCCGTGTTGCTGTAGTAGTAATCCGCAGTTGGCTGCAACTGTTGCTGCTGCTGCTGTTGCTGTTGCTGGTAGGAGACGGGCGAGGCAATGAAGGACTGTTGCGTCTGTTGCTGATAGGCTGTGGCCTCGTCGTACAGCAGCTCCACGGTGGACGGCCCGCCGCTGCTGATGTTTGGATCGAACACGCTGAAGATCTCCGAGTGCGGCGTGTAGAAGCTATCCGGATTGGTGTTGCCATTGGCGCTGCCGCCGCTCAGGTCCAGGCTCTGCGGCACATAGCCATTGAAGTAGTTGTAGTCCTCGGAGCTGTAGCCCGAGCTGCTGGTCAGGCTGGAGGTATCATCGCAGCTCTCATACAGATGCATGCCCGCCTGGTAGCCATAGCTGTTGCTCTGCGCTAGAGATTGCTGCGGCGAGATCAGTTGCTGTTGCTGCTGTTGCTGCTGTTGCTGTTGCTGCTGTGCCTCGGGTGCATTGTAGTAGCTGGCCGTGGAGCTGTTGGTGGAGAGCGGCGAGTGCAGCATGTCGTAGCCGCCATAGACGCCACCGCCGTAGCCCAGCGACGCGTCCTGCTGATAGTAGCCCTCCGAGCTGGTCGAGCTCCACTGCGGCGCCACATACCCGCTCGCAGTCTGATTGAAGTTGCTGGCAGTTGCATCAGCAACTGTTGCTGCTGTCGCTGTCTGGCTGTAGCCTGTCAGCTCCGTGACCTGCTGCAGCTGGTCTGGTGTGCTGCTGCTGTTGTTGGCATTGGTGCGCTGCTTGCGCTGCGTCTTGAGCGGGCGCTTGCTGCTGCGCAGGCTGCAGAGCTTGTCGTTGAGCGCCGCATCGCTGGCCAGGATGACGGCCAGGCTGCGCACGCGCCTGTTGCCCGCGAGCAGGCGACGCGCCTCCGTGGAGCCCTTGGCCTCCGGCCGTGCATGATCATGCGTGCCCTTGGCCTGGAAGTAGATCGCATTGCCGGCGCGACGCCAAAAGTGGGTGACCGGATAGCCGCAGTGGCCGCGGCACGGCTGAATCTCCAGACGTCCATTGCAATTTCTAAGCAGAGCGAGAGAGGGAGAGGGGGGGGAAGGTCAGTTGCTGTTGGGGCCACATTTTGCAGGTGCTTGAACTCACCTATTGGGGCACTGCTTGCCCTGCTGCTTGCGGCGCGCCTTGTCGCAGATGGCGGGGCGCAGATGGACGCTGGCGCCGTTGGGCAGCCGGCACTTGGCGTTGCAGAGCAGCACGCCCAGGCAGCTCTTCTTCAGGATGTTCACGTTGTGGTTGTTCGTGTTGCGCATGGCCCAGCCGCTGGCATGCTTCTTGGCATCCTCGTTGTGCCCCGCATAGATCAGGCGGCAGTGCCCATTGGCCCAGTCGTTGAACTCGTCGAACTCACTGACCGCCGGCACGATCGTATCATTGATATCCCATTCGATCTGTATGCGCGACTTGCTCGCCGGCGGACTGGGCACGGGACTGGGCTGAGCCAAAGGCAGGCACATGCTATTCAAGACCATTGTCTTAACTCGAGTGTTCCGATATAGAATATCTCTCTCTGCTCACTTCACACACTGCAGCACTTTTTTGTAGCTCTGAGTCGAGACTGACTCGCTTGGTTTTCCGGCGCGGCGTAGACGTCCGTTCACAACGGCTGCGCAATGTTGACTGTCTCTGGCTGTGCCGAACACCACATTAAGTTCCTTTTGACCGAAGCGACACCCCGACGACGAGCCCCGACGGTGGTTGGTTTTACGCTCGACTCGCACCGTTGCGCTCTCATTGGCTTGCCTTCCACTTTCCAGTTTATCCGGTTTATCCGTTCACTATCCGTCAGACACTCACACACACACACAGAGTCAGACTCTCTTTTCCACTGGAATACTTTTACCGTTTCTACTCACATTATGTGGGCACTCGTCATCTGTCGACGCTGACGTCGGCGGCGCCGCTGACTGCGCTCGGGTTTGATTGGGCAGCTGGCGCTGCATTGCTGGAGCAGGCGAGCCGCGGCTGCAGCGCTGCTGTTGCGCTGCTCTTGCATTGGCACACCTGCGCCTCGACTGCCTGCCATCCCCAGCCCAGCCCGCTGGAGCACGCGTCGAGCAAGGCGGTGGGGAGTGCTGGATATTTTTATTAAAGCAGGCAGTCAGAGCTAATTAAGTCTGCGCACAAAGCAAAAAAGTAACAACAATTGTGAATTACCAGGCACCTGGTACACTGAATGCGGCCATGGGGAATGAGGCAACAGGAGCAGGAGCAGGAGCAGGACATGGGACACAGGCACAACCACAAACAGAGCCACCGAGCAGATGTGCGATTGCGGTTTAGTTGTGTATTGAAGTTGGCGCTCAAAGCAGCATCAAATATGAATGCGAAAAGCAGCTGAGGGAAATGTGGGGCTCTGGAGCCGGGAAACTTTTTACATGCTTATAATTAGAAAGATGTGCAGAGAGGCGAATTTTAGTAGAGCTGGAAACATTTAGAGAGATATTTAGAAGAATTAGAATTAGAAGATTTTTATATGTATAACTATAATGAGCTTAAGCTTCTTTATCTTAGTTTGTTATTGTCTAATTCTAAGTAACTAATTAATAATTTAGCGGAATAAACAAAACAAATTATAAAAATAAAAAGTAGTTCTTTACGATAATTTAGTGTTTATTTACATACTTTTTTATTTATTTATCTTTTAATTTATTTACTTATTTATTTATTTACTTATCTATTCAGTCATTTATTACTTATTTATTGTTTTATTTATTCATTTATTTTTTGAATTATCAATTAATTTTGTTATATTACTTATTTATGTATTTCTGCATATATTTATTTATTAATTGTTTACCAATTTCTTTATGTTCTTACTCATTTGTTTAGTCATTTATTTACTTATTTATTTCTTTATTCATTTATTTACTTATGTCTATTGACTTTTGTTTATACAAAGCTAAAATTTAAATTTATAAATGATTCTTAATTATGATTTATTATGTATTCATTGGTATATTTATCTATTATCTATTTATCCATTTTCAATTTATTATCTATTTATCTATCTAATATATTTTATATTTGTTATTTACTTATTTCGTTTTCTATTTATCTATTCAATTATTTACGCATTTATTTACTTATTTATTTTATGATATATGAACTATTTAAAACATAACATCATATATATAATCATTGTTTTATATTTTCTTATATATATATATTTTTAAATCTTATTTATTAAATATCAAATTATAAAATTGTTATATGTAAATTGTTTTAATTTAACATTGAGCCACACACACACGCACACATTTTTGTAGCCTTCAGAAAAAAAATGTAAATTATTTTTATTTTGTACACTTATTTACTCAACAAAAGCATTGTTGATAAGCCATAATTTATTGCTAAAAATGCTTATGAACAATTTGTTAGTAAAAACTATTTTTCCAGACACAAAAATGTGGATTAAAAAATATTAAAAAGTTAAAATGTAATGAATAAAAGTCACTATTTAAATTGTAAAATTAAATAATATAATATATCCAAGATCTCAGATAATATTCTTATAAGAAACTACCAAGGTAAGGACCTTAGTCTTTCGCTCTTTCAAACATAACGGTGTTACTTCTCACGATCTATAAAAAGATAAGCTTTAAACGATTGCAAAAAGCAAAGGAGAAGAAAAAAAATGAAATGAAAAAGAACTGTGACGCTATCTACAGTAAAATCGGATAGGAACCTCCTTGCACAAGATCATAAAACACAATTTAGCACGCAAAAAGATGAAGAAGAAGCAGAAGCAACCCCCAAAACCCTAGAGGAAGGATAGATGCATATGAAAACCCAAGTCAAATGCCATAACTCAGGCATATGCCATAAAGTTAGCAAACAAATTTCTATGGACTCTCTGCGATCGTAAGCCATAGATAAAGCAAACAAACATAATCATTAAGACCGAATGCCGAAAGCTGAAGGGTTGACGGGTAAACCCCATAATTTTCACACTTCCCTCAAAAGAAGAAGAAAATCGTGCAATTATGGCACATCACAGACGTATGAATGAGCAGCCCGTCGAGTGCCTGGCCCGGCCTGGGACTCACTGGAGATTGACTGCTCAGCACGCGATAGGAGTTAGTTGCGACAGGACCTTAAAGGATTACAAAGTCGAAGGGGCGTTGACGTCGAAAAGATGCCATGACTCTGCATATATTCATATGAGATTTTGATAAAAGCAGATCAGCCAGGGCCAGCGCCTGCGTCAGCGCCTGCGCCTACCTGGCCTGCCAGCCAGGCCTTGCCAAGTGGGTGTGGCACTTTAATGATCCCTCAAATTAACTGTTCCATTTCAATTACGCTCACAATGCCAGCGTCAACTGCGACTTTTCACTTCACTCAAATTTATTTGACATTCTCCCCGGGGTGGCAATCCATCCGTTCGAAACTCTTTTTCCACTCACTTTCCACACTGCGTCCGTCGTGACGCAGCCATAAAATTTTAACCAAAAATTACGCATAAATGTCATCGTAAATTCGACAATTTCCCCGGGCCCAACGTGGGAAGTAACGCCCAAAGGGATTTGCTGCGGTTTTGCGGCTTGAAAGGAAATGTAACTGGGATTATGTGAGCGCAGAGTAAACACTTTTTGGCCAGGCTATGCAAAAGGTAATTATTATCTCAAATACTAAAGCAAAAACTGTTGCTGGCTCTAAATCGCTTTTAAATTTATTATTTTTAGTATTTAATGCAGGAATTTGTAATGGACTGTAAGCCTATAAAAATAAGGTAGAAGAATGGGTATAAAGAGGTAAGATTTAGCAATTAACAATCATTTTTGTCTCATGGAAAATTTTAAATAATTGTATTTATATTTAAAAGAGTATTCTTCACTTTTGTAAAAATTAAAAATATTACAGAATTTAATTAATGCATTAATATCAGTTTTTTTTTCCACATAGGTCCCATGTATAAATGCCAATTCTTTTAATATATTTCTTAATAAATTTAAAAATAAATTGTTTGACATTTTTAAGCGGGTTAAATCATTGTAAATATATATTTTTTTTATCGTATTTAGAGAAGTGCAAAGTTGCATTATATAAATATTATTTTATTTATTATTTATTTATTGTTATAAAAATAAAAACTATTTAAATATTTATTACACTTATATTAGCTGAACTTTTTCTACCCTAGACCTCATAGAAAATGGAAATGAATGACTGAATGCAATTAAAAAATATTTTAATCTTCATTAACAAAAAAATATATATATAGAATAGTGTTAATATATAAATTTTCATTACAATTAATTATAGTTATTTTTTTTTATTATTTTATTTTTATATATATCTAATATTCATTAGAATTAATTATAGTTATTTTTATATAATATATACATATATTTAATATTCATTAGAACTAATTATAGTTATATATATATATGTATTTAATATTTATTTATTAAAGGCATAAAGTCATAGAAACGACCTAGACTAACAGGAGTCTTTATTCATTTTCCATATGTATATATGAATATTTGATTTATTTCATAATTTGGTTTCATATATACTACTATTATTGACTAAAGAAATGCTTCTACATCTATCTTTCATTTATTATTTATGCATGTTCTCATTAGACATTTTAACATCTCTATACACACATATATGTTTCTCATAGCTAATCAACAATTTTAGTACAACTCGACGACGATTACATGATCATTTCCTTAGTTAGATTTCAATCTTTGCCCCTTGGCTATATTTCCGCTCTCGCTGAGTGAAAGGAAATGCTTTCATGCTTTCCCTAAATGCCGAGGGGGCTTATCAACTAACGCGCATCTAACAAACAGGCGAACAACAATTCGCAGTTAATTAACTGTACTTTTTGCTATAGATGCACACACACATATTCGTGTTCGTTATAGGTCCGTCTCTGTTGGCCGCAATTAAAACCGCATATAGGAAATCATTCATTTGGCAACGGCGACAACATGAAAATCCAAATAGCCAGAGAGTTCCGATCGATGCAGCCAGAGATAAGGCCAATGAGCTGGATGGAAACAACCCTTGGGCTGCTCGGATAAACGGATCATGGCGAACGTTAAATGGTAAATGATTTAAAGCAAGTCTCATAATTTCTCATTGTTCATCTGGCATTTCCACAAAAACTGATAAATGAAGCTCAAAACATAAACGGCAACAACTATATAATCAACCAACGCACACAGCAGATCGAGTCAAACTGATAATACCTTTCACACTCTGCGTGAGTCCTCGGCGCTCGCGAGTGTCCTGCGGCGCGGGGACAAGATCGCTGGCCCACGATAGCATCGGGCTCGCTCGAGACCAGAGACCAGACAGAGAGGCCAGAGAAAATTGAAATGTTTCGACTCGCAGACCGATCGCTCGGACAAGTGGCTGCTAAGTAGCTTGGCCGACTAATCCCATGTCCAAACAAATCGAGGCTGCGGTCAGGTGCTTATGTGGATTTCGGCTAATGGGCTTAGGGCCCTCTTTGTCAGCTGAACACGATTTTTTTTCTGAAGGATTACGTATGAAATATTTGTTAAATATTTTCATAATTTCCCACGCGCATATTCTACTCTCTTTTTGCATTTCTTTTCATATTGTTTCATTAAAAATTATTCTCGTGCATATTATTTGCTTTGGTTTTGTGGAAATTATCGCATTGAATTACATTTGCTCTGCGTTGCATTTGCTTGCACCATAAACAAATTTCTCCCACCATTTGAAGGGCTCGACTCTGAATTGCTGGCTACCCGCATTGCCTAGTCACAATGCGTTAGACTCACGTGCAATTCTCAGGAATGAAGCAATAAGCGTAAGAGGGCAGAGTGAAAGAGAGAGCGAGAGAAGAGAGAGAGAGAGAGAGAGAGAGCGATATAGCGCGTGGCATCTACAGAAGCTGTTTTAGTTCGAGTTTGGGCAATATCTCGAATTTTGTGGTTTTAGTTTATTTATAAATTAGTATGCATGATGGTTTAACTTTTCTAGAAATATATATAAATAATTTTTAGAAATATAAAATAATAAATATATATTGCATTGGGTTAGAAAAATAACAAAAAAGTAAAAAATATTTGAATAGTTTATAAATATAAATATTAATAAATTAGAATATTATATGTATATATTTTTTAAAATTTTAAAAAATGTTAAAATATTATATAAATATAAATATTATAAAATTAGAATATTATTTGTACATATTTTTTATTTAAATAAAAATTGTGCTGGAATCTAAGGCAAGCTCAAATATTTAAAATTAATGTCAGAGTACATAAGTCTATTGTTCTTACACTTTACATATTTCAATACATGAAAAGGTAATGTATATTAATTATGAATCATTTAATTCATAGATCACAATCTATAGCTACATTTATTGAGCCATATCTTATCATCTAAAGATAAGATATTTTAAGTGGACATTATAATCTTTGTATAATGCCTTGAATGGTCTTTTTAATAATAAATAATTTATAGTTTATGAGAGTTGAATTATTACCATAATAAAATTGATTAGGGTAAATGATACTTGGCTCATATATATAAAAAAATAATTAATTATTACTGTTCCATTTACATTTAAAATTTTAATAATCAATTTTTTGATAAATATCATATATACAAAAAATTTATTAAATATTTTTATTCCATTTACATTTAAAATGTTAAGAATTAATTGCTTGACAAACATCAGTCAATTCAAAAAATTTTACGAAAAAAAATATCTATATATACATTTTAAAATAATATTAAATATAAAAGTAATAAAGATAAAATACTGTCGCAAATATTTCATCAATTATATGCGATCATCTATTCTTTTTTTGCTGTGTTCAGGTAAGCCCAATGCCTAAGGACATTTCACACCATAAAAAAGTGAATTAGGCACACTTGCCGCCGGTGACAAAGCGATTCGCGCTACGCAATAAAATCTAATTAGTAAACTTTAGAGGAAACAAAGGAGGCGAAAACAACTAAAACTGTAAAATTTCAGGTACTTCAGAGACGGGCGAAAAAGATTCGAGAATTCGGCATGGTGAGGACACTTCAGGACAACAAAGATGCGGAGACAAAGGACACACGCGCGCCCCTCGCCGTGCCAAAAAACAACCCCCGCCCCGCAAGAGTTTTATTTTATTTTCTACTTTTTGTTTTTTATTTTTATTTGCCGTCCCTCGCGCTGTTTACTCAAGCAGAAGAGCAAAAAGTTGGGCCGGACGCTTTACGGCAGTTGAAAACGTTTCAAATTTTTGGCAAATTTAAAAAATCAAATGCCACATAAAGTGGCAAGAGTTGATGCCGCCGCCGCGGCTGCTGCTGCTGCTGCTCGTGTGCCGCGTGTCGAATGCTGTCAATATTTCCGGTGTGTCTAATGACAAACGCATGTTTACACGAGTGCGAACCACGTCCGCTGGCGAACGGGGTGCACGCCCGGCACATTACACGGACATCAGCATCATCAGCAGCAGCAGCAGCATCAGCCTTCACATGAGCATCATCAGTTTAAGAGTTTAAAGCCAGCAACTGCCATTCGGCAATTAAATGGATTTACTCAAGCGTTTTTTAGCCCGATCGGGCAATTTATAAATGATGGTCGCGAAAGCTGTCCTCGGCAATGATAAATGTTCGCTGACTCGCAGACTCTAATAATTCAACAATGAGTGCAACATAATCTTATTGTTGTTGGTAGTATGCGATACACACAGTAAACACATTTGAAACTAACTTTTTCTATGGTGAGTTTGTTTGCCTTATTCAGGCTCTTAAATAATAGAAACAACTATAGGTTGCGGATATCTACCCAGAAATTACATAAAATAAATAAATAAATAACATAAATTACATTGTTATTCGAACTTCAGTTATATATATATTATACTATAGAATTATACGCTTAATGCTGATATTTGGCCTTGAATCCTTGCTCTTCAGTTTCTGGATACCCTACTGGTATTAAAGAGCATTTCTGAAGTGGATAACTATACTAACTATTTATTGAGAGCTGTAGCCAGGTATACTTTCGTTACTTTATTTGTACTGAAAATTGCTTTATTTACCCTAAAAGATTCTGTTTCAAGCAAATCATTTGTCTAGGACAGTTACAATATATTCTAATATTCTCTATAAAGGATTTCTTACTGAAAGCATAATTTATATATTATTTTAAAAGATAGTAATAAGTTTTTAAAGTAAGCACTTTTTATCTACAATGGAATGTAAGCACATTCCATTGAACTTAAGTACGCTGTTGTAAATACAATGACGGGGTGCTAAGTATTCATTGGAGCCATTAAAAATGAGAATTTAGAGTATAACGTTTTTATGAAAATGTATATAACAGGCAGAATGAGGCGTGGCATACCCAAATACAAATATGTACTATACCCTTGCCCACATAAGTTTGCTAAAAACGTATTTCAAATACTAGAGACTTGTGCTACTCGCAAGGTATCTCCTATTCGGCTCAGGGTATCTCCTAGTCAATCAGTCTCGACTAGAGCACTCTTACTTGTTTTTAATTTTTTTCATAAATTGAAGAGGTGCAACTACGAAATACTCGAATATTATTTCTTGTTATTATTATTTATATGTCTTATATATCTACAAATGATTTCTCCCTTTCTAGTATAGATTAGACTCCTAGTACTGGCAGTACTCATATGATTTCTCTAAATGTTTTCTCAGTTCTGCACTGCACGACTCATGCAAGTCATCTATCTATGCATATAAATTCGGTATATTCCCTCTAAGTGTTTTTCTCACTTCTTCAAGTTTATTCAACTGCATTTGAATGTCAATTAGCTTAAATAGCTAGTTGTGACTTACAAAGCAACCAAAATCTATTAACAGCCTAGCCACACAGACTGAGCGTCTGCCCAATAGACCAATTAAGGGCTAGACACACACACACACACGCACACACACTCTACATACTCGACTCTCACAATGTATCCATAACAAGAGAGGAGTGCATTAACCTCGACTCAACAAATATTTGATTTGCATGCATGTATCTTGTGGATACATTTGGGCTTCCGCCACTGCACGCCATCGCACTCAATTTAATTTAATAAAATTTCACTGCTGTTCTATGACTATTTTTCGGGGTGCCCTTTTGTTAATTATTAATAATATTTCTCACTCGCCTCCGACTCCGGCGGCGGCGGCGGCTGTGCACATAAAACGCATCCATAAACAAAATGGCTGGAAAGCTGTTTATTCAGATCTTCAATTAATCTCAATTAAGTGGCAAAAATACGCAGCAGACCCTGCCACACACGGCCACATATTGATGGAAAGTTTTGTTTTAGGGTTCGCATAGCCCTTTTTTGTTCTCTTCCAATTGAGGGTTGGGCCCTTGGGCACATTAATTCTTATTGTATAACTCCGAGTTGGCAATTGGAGTTGTAAATTTGGAACTGGCCAGTTTATTGGCATGTTGAACCATTAAGTTGTTTGTTAAGGCGACGAAATTGAAATTTTTATGGTATATTAAAAAAACAGAACAAATATAGTTGAAGAGAAAGAAAAGCCATTCAGAAATTAAGCCAAAGAAATAATATAAAACTTAATTGTACATATAAAAGTAGAATGAAGCTGATCATAGCTTTGTGGCAGCTAGAAAAATTCTAGAAGAGCTGTAAGAGAATTTGTATGTATATTAGCTAAGGGAAATATGTTTTAGATGGATTTACAAAATCTATATATTAATTGAATAGAAAATTACTAAGATGTTTAAATACATTTTCTTAAATTTTGGTATAAAAACTCTATTGCCCCTAGGACTTGATCAAAAGAGTTTTTAAAAACCAAAATTTAAGCAAATATATTTAAAATATTTATTAAATTTCTATTCTATTTATTCAGAAATATTTATGTAATACGTTTTTTGTAAGTCCATATTTTATTACCACTTAGCATTATTTATGAATGAAATTTGGATCCCTTTTTTTTTGAAAGTCCAACAAATGTCAATCTAAGCCAGTTCGCTAGATCCATAATGATCTGAACAGCAATGTAGCCACAATTCGAACTTCTGTAAGCTTAACTTTACTAACGACGAACGAAAGTATTTATAAATTAATGACAAATTTTGTCAAACATACAGAAAACTTCTAGCAAAATGGTATATATTTCGGTTGAAAAGCGATAGCTAAACTCTGTAAAAACTAAATTTGTATCAAAAGCTTTATATGATTGTTAAAAATGTTTCGGGAAATAAAGCACAACTTTATAATATAATATAAAATTATTTAAAATATACCTGTATCTAATCACAAATTGTAATTAGCTTAGGTAACAGCTCCATATATTTGAAATCAAGAATTTTTGACTGAGGTCTAGTCTAATATAGCGCTTTTAATATATGAAAATATATAGAGCTCATATATTTAGTACAACATAGGCGCATAGAAATAAATTTAAGATTATATAATATATCATAATAATATTATAATTCAATATTATCAGCAAAATTTAATTGATATGTTTTTAAGCAAATATTTTATTACTGAAATAAATACAGAAATAATTTAAGGAAATTGTTTTCGAAATTCAAACCTTAAAAATAATTAATGAAAAATGACTAAGCAAAAATTGTATTTTTTTTAAATAAATACAGGACTAATTTATAGAAATTTTTTAATTTATTTATTATTATTTTATTATTTTCATGATCTGAATTACAAGTCAGGATAATTTAGTGAGATTCAAAGTACTCTTTTGTAGTCCTGCTATTAGTATATTCAATAAAAGAACGCATATCTATTATACATTCGTCTCAAAAAAAGCAAACAAAACATTATCAAAGACAAATGTGATAAGCTTATTATGTCCCGTAATTGTAATGAAAGTATTTGAAAGTACAAAGGGCAACCGCCGAGTGGTGTGGCGAGCCTTGCGAAAAGCTTCTGATTGAAGCACTTGAGTGGCTAAGCAATGAGTAAGGAAGAATTAGGTCCTATTTACACAACAATGTGTGCGCATTGGTGTGAAATTCTTTTGCTGTGTGTGGATAGGGGAAGCTCCGTTCAGGTCGGCGCGACGACCCTTCCGTGCGGCGTGGCTCTTAGCCTTGTCTGGCACAAATAAGACGTCACGCTCATTACAATATCACAATGGCAGCGATCGCCTCTCGATCCCTCCGCCTCTCGATCCCGGCTCGAGTGCTCGTGCTCGCTTTTGTTATTTGTTTCACATTTTGTGCGCTTGCTCACTTGAGCCAAAGGATCGCCGATCTTCAAACGAAGAAACTCTGCGTCTCTCCCTTGCCGTGGATTCAGTTCTTGTGTATTGATTACAAGGAATATCCATGTATAGATTAGACGCAACATGCTGCTCGGAGCGGAGCACTTTTGTGCTCAAATTATCGCTTGCATATGCAAAGGCAGCGAGCGAATGCCTTAGGATATTGGTCTATTGTTTCGCTATCATTTATGCAAAATGCTTACCCACCCCTGGGCCTAGCTCTGCCTCCATTCTCCATTCTCTGCACTCTCCACGATACCAATGCGATAATTCCCATCTTTAAATATTCATTACAAGAGGTCGCGACGTCTGGCATATCGCTTTGATTGATTACTCAAGTGCTTTATCGTTTCGGCATTTTCCTCTCCTTTTCCAGCATTGTTTTCTTCCGAGGCGTGGTGGCTCGGCTCGCCCTCTCGCCGGCTTTGTTCGGGGCCAGCATGTTGGTCACTTGAGAGTTGCGACTCTGTTTCCTTTCAACTTGTCAAATGTCATTTAAATAGCGCAGCACAAAACTTATTAAAATATCTTCAATTTGCATTCTCTAGTGGCGCAGGCCCTAGCCCTGGCCCTGGCTCTGCTTTGGCAGCTGCTGCACAAATTACCAAATCTGACATAAACGAAATCGATCTTTGAGGCCACCAAGGGCGTGGCATGTGCTCCAGGTTCATTCCGGCGGTTATGGAAGGTCACAAGTATTAGCATTGTAGACTATTGTGAAATCGGGTCAAGAAAGGCGGCTCCTGGGGAGTAGGATTTCTGTATTGCTAGGCTGATATTCATTGATATTTCATGTGTTTGGGATTTTGGCAATTTTCTATTAGGTCTTCATCTATATGACTCTATGGTCTACAGTTCAGCTTCTTCAATTCTATTTACTTGAGTTATTCCATGTTTTGGTATACCATACTCAACTGCAGCTTACCTCTTGGGTTTTGATTAGGATTTTAGGATCTTAGCTAGTTGCTGGAGGCTTTGCATGAAGCTTCATCCATTCTATTAACTTAAGGACAATCTTCATATCTTCCTTTTACATTCTTATATACCCTGTTTCCTGCATTTGCTATTCATTGCAATTCCCAGAGATAGTAGTTGATCGCATTTCAAATTGTTTCTACAGACTTTAGTTTAGTTTCCTCCATTCTATTAATTAGTTCTCCATTTCCGACTTTTATATTTTGCTATACCAGGATACTTCATATGCTTTAGGTGTTCATCCTTGTTTGAGCTGAATGAAGAAAGTTAAACTAAGCTCAGTTACACTCTGTAAGATTCTAAGGGACATTAACTTAGTTTAGTTAAATTTTCTTCATTTTATTCCAGCAAGAACATTCGATAAGCCTTGATATACCATACTTTGATATATATATATATAAGGTAAGAGGTCTAATACCTTAAATTCGGCATTGTCATTCAAGGAAGTTTTTAAAACATCTTATATGGAGCATTTTTAGAATCTGATCCATTGTATTTTTAGCCAAAAAGAATCCAAATTTGCTTTTCTATCTTCATATCCTTTCAGTATTAACTTAGGATCTATTGGTAGTCTATCTCTTACATATCTTATATTTGATATTCCTTATTTCAACATGGATTATTGTCATGACAACCTTCGACAACTGTCTAACTGATCACTGCCTAACTGATCATTCTCTCTACCACTCTTCAATCCCATAATCCCTACAAGCAACTCCCATTCTTAGACTCATCTACCCACTCTCTGCTGCCCATTACTGGCAACATCTGCAAAAACGATGCGTGAGAAATTTTTGCATGTCTGCCAAAGTGGTTTGTGGTGCGCGACGTCATCAAGCCACAGGAAGCTTCAGCATTTCGCGGCTTTGCCGCAAACAATACACATAACCGCTGAAGTGGCACAGTTTGAGCTGCTGCTGCTGCTGATGCGATGTCTGTCAAGAGGCCACTCATATATTTGCAACAACTGGAGTACTGCGGCCCGATGCTGCACGGTGGTGCACGGTGGTCGGTGCTCGGGCAGCTCCTGTGGTGATACGCTGCGCACATGGGCACTCAAGTGACTGGAATATTACGTTCCGCAGCAGCGGCGACAGCAGATTGTCGCAATTTCCAAGTTTTTGGGGTTACTGTAAATTATTTTCTTGAGTAAAATGTTGAGACTCGCCGATGTGTGAACAAATGTCGCTCAAATATTCAAAATGAATCATATCATATCGTGTATATATGTAGAGATCGTGGATGATCTGCTAAAAGTATTGAGATCACTTAAAAGAGGAGACTATAGATGGGATATGCATCAGGGTGCAGGCAGTTAAAGACTTTTAAAGTTGAAAAACGAAGTCAAATTATTGATTGTTATAAATAATGAGAAAATGGATGAAATTGTGAAAAAAAAGATAAACTTTTTCAGCGTATGGTATACACGAGTATTCATTTTAAATTTCAAGTCTCTAGCTTTTGTGATTTAGGAGATCGCTGCGATCATACGGACGGACGGACATTCCCATTTTTAATGGGTTCAGGGTATAAAAATCGAATCTAAAAAGATGAAATCATTCTATTTAGAAAATCCTAATTTCATATTTAAATTATTTAATATGCTAAATATAAAATGATTAAAATATTATATTTATTGTAGAATATATATGTTAAGAGAGTTTTTCTAGAAGTTTTATCAATATGGTAAGAACCCGTAATAGATAAATTTTCCTTAAATCACAGAAATCACATTTTCAAGTTTATACAAATTTCAGTAAATATTTCCATTTGTATGCGACAATTATTTAAATGAACTATCGACCATTGGCTTTGTTGCTTAATTTTGGAACTCCAGACTCCCGCCATAATTAATTTAATTGATTTAACAAAGGTCATTGTCAGCTTTTCACACACAACAACAGCACCGCCATCATTTTCACTTTTGCCCAGGCAAATCAGAGAGTGCAGAGTGGAAAGTGTCGGGGACCCGAGTAATTACCACTCGGCTTATATCAATCAATGGGAAGCTATGGACGCGACTATGAGTGCGTCGTGGGTAGTTTTAATTGAATATTACAAGAGGGATGTGCACTAATAAGGAAATCAATTTAAATCTCAGCGAGCTGCTGCCAAAGCCATGAGAAAAACCTACGAAACTCTAAAAAAAATCTGCGGGCGTAGGATCAGCGGCATCCGTGCGGCCAGAGTGAAAGGGCGCTGTGTCTCTAACGGCTGCGAAACCCAATCCCAACACTTCAATGAAGCAATAAGTTTCAATTGAAATGGATTTGCTTGCAAATGTAACTGGCCAAGGTCAGCGCGAGGTTTTAGAGAATATCCAATGATGGAACTTTTGCTAAGGGACTGGAAAGTACTGCTGACTGATCAGACTGCTCTCAGCAGAAAGTGACAAGGAATCCAAGAAAAATATGCTAGAAGAAGTAAAGGAGTAAATGACAGAGAAAAATCGTAAAGAGAAGAAAAAACCAGAATGGTGAAGAACAGAGAGGAAAAGCAGATACAATGTAAGAAAAGAGAAGATAACTTAAAAACTTACGAGGAGGTAAGTAAATAAAATATAAGATAAGAGAAGACAAATGAGGAGAAGAATAAAGAATGTAAGCAGACAATAGAATATAATAAGAAAATAAAATATAATAAAAGAGAATATTGGAAGAGAAGAAAATATATATGAAGAAAAGAAAAGAAAAAGCAAATACGAGAAAAGAAAATATACGAATAAAATATAATAAGAAAATAAAATATAAGAAAAGAGAATATAAGAAGAGACGAAAATATATATGAAGAAAAGAAAAAAAATACTAGAGAAGAAACTATACTAATAAAATATAAAAAGAAAAGAAAGTATAAAAAAAAGAATAAAATATGAGAGAAAATAAAAATAAAGGAAATGAAAATATAAGACTTAAAGGAATGAGAAGACAAGAGAAAAGAACAGAAAATACTGCTAAAGAAGACTCGAGGAACAAGTAATCAAAAAAGGAACAGAAATAACAGTATACAAGAGAAACGAAAAGAAATCAAGAAAAGAGAAGAAAAGTTAACAATCGTCATGATAGGTGTAATTATTATAGATATCACTATTAGATTAGATTAAATTCTTAAGAGAACTATGAAATTATGCTACTTTAGTGTTATATATAGGCAACATAATTTGTAGATAAGTTTAGAACAGGATATGTCTTAACTTTAAGTCTAATGAAAAAATCCAAGATCTATCGAAATATTATAAATCGATTTGGAAATTATTAAAGCCATTAAATATATATAATTTAACATTTCTAATTTCATTTTCTCACATTTTAAATTAGCTCCAGCCTACTGTTCAGTTCAAGTTGTTTTCATTCGCCTGTCATCCGTTATTATTTATAGAGAAAAGAACACGATTAGAAAATCGTATTACCGCCAAGCTAATCAAATGCCAATAACAAGCTTATCAACGGCTATTTTGAGATAGCGCGCAGCGAGCGTGTGAAGTTTATAGTTCCAGTTGCAGATCGTGGCACGCTTTAGTGGCGAAAGATCTTCCATGCGGGCGCGTCGCACCACCCAGAGGAGTTGTCGGGTGAGCAAACGCATTGCCAAATAACAAAAGAAAGAAAAACTAAACTCGATCGAGCCGCATATTCTCATTGCAGTCGGAAGTCGTGTGAGAGAACAAGAAATATGACTTGCCTAATGGTGGTGTCGGTGGTGCTGGTGGTGCTGCTACAGTCCAGTTCCTGCCTTGGTGATGACGGGCTGATTGTGAGCACCACTTTGGGTTTAATCCAAGGTGGCACAATGAAGAGCTTCAGCGGCAAGACGATCTATGCGTTTCGCGGAATACCCTACGCTCAGCCGCCAGTGGGTGAACTGCGGTTTCAGCCGCCCCGACCCATTCAGGCCTGGGGAGAGGCAACACTGAAGGCCACCTCCGATTCGCTGATATGCCCACAGAGGGGCATCACACAGTTGATGAGCG
The DNA here is from genome assembly GCA_035046225.1 of Drosophila pegasa. Classification (NCBI taxonomy): domain Eukaryota; kingdom Metazoa; phylum Arthropoda; class Insecta; order Diptera; family Drosophilidae; genus Drosophila; species Drosophila pegasa. The sequence continues at coordinate 5,349,908 of JAWNOD010000072.1, forward strand.
AGGACTGCCTCAAGCTCAACGTCTTCACCAAGAGCCTAGACGACAGTCTGCCCGTGATTGTTTATATACACGGCGGTGCGAACGTCCTGGGCAGCGGGCACAGCAAGTACGAGGCTGGACCCGAGTATCTGCTGGAGCAGGAGCTGGTCATGGTCGCCTTCAACTATAGGCTGGGCGCCTTAGGCTTCCTGGGCGGCAGCAACAATGCCTACTTGGATCAGGTCTTGGCACTGCAGTGGGTGCAATCGCACATAGCGCACTTTGGCGGCGATCCGAATAGGGTTACGATTCTGGGCCTGAGTGCGGGCGCCATGGCTGTGAGCTTGCATTTGGCCTCGCCATTGTCCACGGGACTGTTCCATGGGGCCATTCTCATGAGCGGCTCGGCAACGAATCACTTCAGCATACACAACGCCTTCTGGACACGCATCCTGGCCAGACAGCTGAGCTGTCCGATGTACGATCGGTTCGACATGACCGAGTGCCTGCGCAAGGTCAGCTGGCAGCGCATCGTCGAGATCTGTGCTGACTGGGAACAGTACCAGTTCGTCAACATGAAGTGGAACTATGAGATTGACGGACAATTCCTCATTGATCATCCCAGTACTCTGATAGCCGAGGGCGAGTTCAACCGGGTGCCGCTGATGGTCAGCTACACAGCCAACGAGCTGGACTTTACCACCTTAGGTAAGCACGGATAACGGATTAAATTGAATATTGGCTTTAGCTTTTATTCCCCTCCCCTTTCCCTCAGGGCACCTGGAGAATGAGCTGCTGCTGCACGATATCATCACGAACTTCGGTGAATACGCGCCGGAACTTTTCCTGTTCGACTACGATGCAAGGAAGAGCGCACGCCTCAAGGAATTCTATCTGGGTGGCGATGTCGCGGCGCTAAACGAGTCGAATATCGAGAGATTCGGACAGATCTTCTCCGATGGCATCATAGGCCATGGTGTCTATAGACTCGTACAGCTCGCACGCCAGCACACGAATGTCTATTACTCGCGCATGGATTACATCGGAGAGCGGAGTGTCTCGGCGCCGTTGGACAAGGACAAAATGCCGACTGGAGTGGGGCATGCGGACGACTGGCAGTACGTGATGCCCAGCTTGTGGTATGGTACAATCCTGAGTCCCACTCACAATGATCTGTTCATGATGGAGCGCCTGACTAGCTGGATAGCTCACTTCGCCCACACGGGGTAAGCCCAGCGAATGAGACGATGTGAAGTCGTTGGCTGCAATTCCATTTTGATCTTTGCAGTGAGCCCCTGGTCAACTCTAGCGTCCATTGGCCGCCCTGCAATGCTACGTCGATTCAGATGCTCTACAACGATGAGGTCATCCGGATGGGCCCAGACGACTTTGCGGAACGTTATAGCATCTGGGATGAGCTTTTCCCCGTCTCCAACTCGACAGGCACTGCCCGAAATGGGCTCCAGCTCGCCTTTGTCGTCGGCGCGGCCCTGCTCCTCGGGCTGTTCTCTAAATTAATGTAGCCATTAGGTGTGGAAAAAGCTTATCAATAGGCAGTTTAGATTACACTAATGACGTCGCTTGCTCGCTGCAGCTATTTACTTTGATTAATTAATCAACGAAGGCGTGAGATTTTCAGTCTTTTTTCCCAAACGCTGTGAGAGTGTGTGTGCCTGTGTGTGTGCTCCACTGTGGAGCTTGTTTTGGCCGAGGCCTTTGGGCAACTAGTCTACAAGGCAGCTTAAATATACATTAATTTGTCTTTAAACGATTCTCGCTGTTGGGCTGAGGCGACGCCCTTTGACCTTTTTGGGGGGCAGCGTAATTGTGTGATAATTTTTGTTGGTCTTGACAGGTTCACACAGTGCCACGCCCCTCAGCCCCCAAAGGGCGGCGCTTGCAGTCGCGACTGGCGCTGCTATTGACATTCCAGATTGGCAGCATTCAAGAGATTTGCCCTTGCGTGAATAATCTCCGACATGTGAGAGCGCCGGCAAAGGATTATCGCCGGCAATTTAAATGGCGAGGGCTGCCAGCAATTGCCGGCCGAGGGTTTGCCGTAATGTTTGCCCACTCTTATCTCGATTGCGAGTTGGCGCAAATAATCGTCTACAGTTGATACAATGACATCAGAGAGAGGGAGGTAGAGAGAGAGAGAGAGAGTTAATTCATAGTTAAATAGAAAGTGAGATACGAATTGTTTGTTGCATAGATGTTAGCTGCGAAATATTGATTAAAGGAAATGCTTTCAAATTAAATATAGATAAAGTGGAGGGAGAATATAGAAATAATACTATAATTTATAGCTAAATATTAACAGAGAATACGCAATATAATAATAAAATAAATAAAAATAATAAAGAAAAAACTACATAAAAACTTATTTCAATATAATTATATAATACATAAAAAATACATATAATATAAAAAAAAATTCTTAAATATAATTTAAAAGAAATGCGTTATAATTCTAAATTTATGTATATGTTGTAATATTATATAGTTATAATATTAATATGTTATAATAACAAATTTATGTGATATATTTCTTAAAATTATTCTAAAATTTAAAACGTGTATAAAATATATATAATTTAATGTTATAATTAGGAAATATATATACAAATATTTTGAAATTATAAATACAAAATATTTTTATTTTTATATTATCTAAAACATATATAAAATAATTTAAATGTATTATTTTGTAGATATTTTATATAGCTTAAAATTAATATTTTTTAAAAATACTGTATTTTAATAAAGAGATTAAAATATATAAAATAAATACATTTGAAAATAATATTTATAAAACTATGAACTTTATAAACAAAAAATTTAATTTAAAATAACGTAAGTAAGTAGAGCAAGATAATTCAAATTTGTCGTACGACATATTTTTCACGTAGTTCAATCAATATTAGGCTAGGTAAACAATGTCTAATGTCCAGACCAACAACTGCTCGACCCTGCTCGACACTGGTTTAATATGATAGTTGGACGATGCGCAAGGTAAAAATTCTTCACCGACGGCTTCTGCAACAGCTAAGGTTTCAATATAAGTTAAGGTTTTATTGTAATTCGGCTAGACACAGATCGCTTTGCCCAATAAAGCTTATTTATTTTCTTACACATGTTAATCAAATAGTTCTATATAACATATATAGAGTTATATGATAGATCTAACTAAAAAAGAAAAGTGATAATTCCTAAAAACCAACTGAAGCCGACGAACTTTAAAGTTTCCAACTCGTTAGATTTTGCCTTTCAGACTTTTGCTCATTATTCGTTCGCCTTTGTCTTACTTATCGTGGACCGAGGACGACCCAAGCACACAAAGACGACCACATAATGACTTTGATGTAGAGTTCGTGCAAAGTTTTGCCAAAGAAAATATGGAAAATTAACTTGTTAGCCAACCCAGCAACCGCACACACGCACACGGACAATATATTGTCATATGTGGGGGGAGTGGGGGCATGAGCAAACATTTAACTATATACGCATTGTGTCGTGTTCTCTTTTGGGACACAAAAGGCCACAAAAAGGTGGGCAAGTCAACTTGACAAAACGCATCACATGACGGAGCACAGAACACGAAATAGAATCAAGGACAATGGAAATATAAGTGAATAGTGGAAAGAAACAAGCAAAATATTTGCCGAACATTTTTAATTAAATTTCCACAACAATTTTTCAAGTGACGAATCACATGTAAAATTGCGTTCGAATAGAGAGATCCTCAATCGCCGTGCGCCCCTACGGAAATACTCAATGAGGCCAGGCAACACCTTTTCCAATTGAGCCGCAGCAGCAGCTGGAAAATGTAAATGAAAATGTGAAAGAGTTGTGATTCGATATATTCGAGTGTGGCTTTTGTGACTCAATTACAATAAGTCTATTAAACTTGTGTCTGCGGCTTGTCTAGACACCGAACCCAACCAGCCGACCAGCCGACCGACCGGCCGATCAGTCACAATGTCTGCAGATCTCGAGCCTAGGCTCGGGTCCAGGCTCGGGGTTGAAGAGCGTTGAGAGCGCGTGCCCCTTTTGACTTTCGACTGGTTCTTTGTGCTGTTTCTAACAACACACAACGGGCTGGAGTATGCTGGATGACGATGATGATGAGGCGAAGGTGTTCCAGCTGCCGGTTAGGTCTGTCTCTGTCTCGATTTCACTTTCGTTACGCCTGCGCCACAGACATTCAAACATATGTATTTCAAATGAAAACCTGGTCCTTGATCGGCTTGCCATCGCCTGGCTCTTTGCTCTTTTTCATCTTCTTTTTTTATTTCATTTCATTTCGTGGTTTTGATTACGTATTTTTATAGAGTGCACAATGGACGCATGGACGCAAAAAGGAGTAAAAATGTTGAAGTAGCGCCGTTCGAAATGCTTTATAGGTTTGTCAGCGATCGAATTGTGTGTGCGTGCCTCTGTCCGTCCCTCCGTCCGTATCTCCGTGTCTGTCTGGACTGTATTTGTGCGTTTTGTCAACATATCGTATTACGCCCCAGTCCCAGTCGCAGTCCCAGGACTTGGCCCAGGACCTGGCCCATAATCGCTAATGACAATACAAATTGAGAGTGGAGAGCCGAGAAGAGCCGAGCCTTTGCGCATGCTCAGCGGCTTTGTTGGTTTTCTGGGAAGCCTCAGCCACCGACAGCCGGCGCAGCGTGCTTTAAATTTGTTAAACAATATATTTGTTTGGCATTTTAAGTGAATTTCGAACGCCGTTTATTTGGGGTTCTTCACTCTCTCTGTGTGTGTGTGAGTGTGTGTGTTTTTGTGGTCCTTTGCAGCCGCCACCTTGAAGAAATCGATTGATATTCGTGGAAATTCAGTTTCGAATAAGCAAAATGAAGCTTTTTCGGAGGAATATAGGAAATACTTTAGCGATTGAGTAAGGAAATTCACATTTTTAATTGTAAGTAAAAACTGTTAAGCAAAGTTAGTTTAAGTAGTTTAGTGACTTTTTTGTAATATATAAATTTATTTATAGAAATAGAAAAGTAAGTTGGAGTAGTTTAGCAATTTTTTTAGATATATACATTTTTTTATAGAATTTATTTAAGATTCTGATTGATTTATGACTATTTTAAAATAAATAAATAAATACATAAAATAATCAAAAGTTTTAAAGAATTTCTCGCTTTAGTTAAACATTTTGAATCATAAAGTTCTGACAAGTTATGATTAGGAATGCTCTACACGCGAAATTGTGAATAGGGGCAGGCATACTTAACATATGTGCATTTATTTAATATATATAGGTGTACAACATTTTTTTTGTATACTCAATGAGAAATAAAGCAATATATTTTGTATGGTTTCTATAGGGTCTCAAGTCTTTCGAGCTAGGCCTAAACTACATTCCTTCAATGTCTTATTGATGGAAAGGAAGTTATTATGAAAAAATAGGTGATATATTGAATGAAATTAGCAAATACAAAATCTTTAAAAAAATTTCAAACTCCGCAGCAGATTTATCTCTTATAGACAAAAATATCATATCAATTATAGAGTACATAGATTTAAAAGTTTGAAAAATAATAAATAAAAAAATAGTTACACAAAGAAAAAAACGCCTAAAAGTTAGTTAAAACTAATGTTTTATTTTGTTCACACATTAAATGAGTAGAGTTAAGTAATAGTTGCGTGAGTATTTTGAAATTTTAAAAGTTATACATTAGGTTGGACTATTGCTACATCTCTTGTCTTTATTTTTAAGTAGCCACTACATTTTTTTTTTGAACGACTAAATTATCAAGCCCTTATGCGCTCATGTCCTAAATTTGTAAAAGAAAAACATATAATTTAATAACACTATATATTTATCTTATTATTCGTATCAAATTTTTTTCAAAATATTTTTTTTTTTACAAAATTTGATTGTCTAACATTTAGTGTTCAGTCGCACTACTATTTTCATGAGCACTGCTGCTCAGCAGCTCGATCCCCTTCTCTCCATTTCCTACACTCATCTCTCTCAACAATTGTAATTTCTCTAAGTACCCCAACTCCCTTCACTTCTGGTAAGCGCCACACAGCAATCCTGCATTGATGCGTAAGAAGAAATCCTGGATTTGTAATTAATTAATCCCAATTGCTGGCGCCTCTAAGGTTGTGTCAGCTCTCAGCTTACGGAGCTGACATCGAACATGGGCCTGGGCTACAGCAATCGCTTCGCGTCGCTTAATTAAATATTTATACAAATGTAAATTGCCTTGATTAATGGTTGGGCTCGGCGCGCACTTGCTGCAGCTCCCAGGCTCAGCGCAGTCCCAAATCAAACAACAAGAACAACAAACATCAAACGCAATTTACTGAGCAGGCCGAAAGGACACTCCGACTCCGACTGCTTTCTCCCTCTCCGGCTCTCTGCGTCGTCGGGTACTGTGCGTGTGTGTGTGTGGAGAAAGTGTTGTTCACATCAAACGGCTTTAAAATTAATTGTTTCGCCAGTTTTGTTGTTGTTTTTTCCACGTTTTTAGTTGGGCCCGATAAACAATTTGATTATTCGATAAACACACACAACTACACACACTCACACGAGCGCCTGCCCCCTGCCCCACTCACTCTCCCATAGAAAAAACTCGCTCCATTTCATGCGCCATTGTCTCGCTGTCTGTCACAGGCGACATCGCCGGCTACTCCATAACAGCTTCCAGTGTGTGTGTGCGAGTGATGAGCATATGTGTGTGTGTCACTCTCTCTCCCTCTCTCTCACTCTCCCTCCCTCTCTCTTTCTCTTTCTATACGAGTGTGTGTTGTGTGTGGTCGCCGTTTGAGTGTCTTTTGTTGTTCGCTCGCTCTGATAGCGTCGCTTTTGTTTGAAGCCCCGGCGACAGACAGCGACAACAGCAACAACAGCAACAACAGCAACAACAACAAAGGGGCCAGAACACGATTGTGTTTTTGGGGAACCCGGTACCCAATCATAATTATGCACGTTGTTTGTTGTTGCTGTTGTTGTTTAGGGCTCTTGTTAATAATGGCGTTAATGTTTATGCTGATGAGCCACATGGAGCACAGACCACCCTCGCTCTCTGGTTCGATATCGGCCTTTAAATCACGTCGATATTTATGGTAACTCGATTGACTAAGCACTACAAAGGATGCCTAACAGGCATATGATATATGCAACGAGTGAGGATGACTTCATCTCAGATTAAGATACACTCTTTATTATTTAGTATGGCAAACGAAATCAATTTGAGAATTTTTGAATTGGATTTTACTAATTTAAATACATTTTATATTTAAATTCGATATTGAATTCGTTTGATTAAGAAACATATCTTCTATATAATATTCGTTTAGCAATAATTAATGTGCCTAGTGGGAAATAAGAGAGTTGCGAAAAAGTTTGTATAAAGTTTACATACATAAGCAAATGTGATTATCATTTATAAATATTAGGAAAACGGATTCTTTTTTTCATATTCTTTGGATTCTTTTTTCATATTTAGGCATCACTTTATATGCACAGAAACAGAAAGTTAATTTAAATAAACGCAGAAAAAGATAAATAGATATTATACAAAGTTACTGAAGCTTAGGGATTAATCTTTGGACATCACACAATTTGCCTTTCCTCTAAATATTATGGAAACAGCTCGCATGATATTCAATTCTGTTTTGCATCCAATAATATTTTAAATTTCTAGAAACATTTGTGTTATCTCTTAAAACTAACTATTAAATTTCATTTTTATCCTATCTATTCACATAAATATACATAGAAAAAATTTAAAATTCAATTAATTCTAATCATCTAAAGATATAACAATTAATTAGACTTGCTGCGGAAACATTTTCGTTTTTAAATTGCCTACTATTTTTTTCAATTTTGTTTCTCCAGCACTTTTATATCTATGGAAATCAAATTTTCAAACAAATTCAGTCTGACCGAAAGTAACCTTTTTTTTGCAACTCTCTTCTTTCCATTTTATATCAAGCAAAAAGTGGGCATCTTTTTATCATGCATCGCAAAAATTACGTTTTAATTTGGTTTTATAAACACAACTGTATATAACTTTGAGATATAATTAAAAAAAAATATGTTTGTAAAATTATAGAAATGATTCACACACTTTCAGGCCTCACTAACCTACTTTAAAGAAATCTCAGTTGAAAAGCAATAACTAACTTCTATAAATATTTAAAAAATTGTATCAAAAGCTTGATGATCGCAAAAAAAAAAAAATTCAGGGGAAATAAATCACAACAAATAAATAAATAAATAATACCAGATTCTATATCTACAATCTACGTATGCGATATATGCAACATAGAAATAATGTTTTTATCGGATATTGCTTTTTTTTCATTCTCAAACACTCAATCATAATTCTTCTACAGAAAATGTTAGTGTTTCTCATTATTTAGAGAAAAATCGTTAAAATAATTATTGATGAACTTGTTATGCATAACAAAATGATTGGGTATCTCTTTCAGACCATAGACAATTTTTCTATCCAATTTAACCTAGCCAAAGAATCTCAAGTCAAGTAAATCAAAAGCACACCTGGCTTATTACATTATTATACAATCTGATTTACTAACCTGTAATTAGCTCAAGTCATTCATCATCTATTAACCTTGCTTCCACTCAGTCAATTGCATATCAATCAAAACTCACATTGCGGCCAATTAAGTGTGTGTTTCCACCCACTCAAAGTGGTTTAGCCGATAATCTCTGCAGGCAATGGGAAACTCGTAAAAAAGCGCAATCATCGACAGCACCACAGAAATCGCCCAATAATTACAGGCGTGTTAAGTGCCCCCTCGCAACCGATCCAAATTGTACTCGGAACTGTGCAAATAATTGTTTGCAGTTTTTCAAAGCGACTTCTGTCAATGTTGTTGTTGTTGCAGTTGTTGTTGTCAAATGTGATTTTTAATGTGCTTTGTATGGCAACAACACCCCACAGCAGCCGTGCACCCGAGCACCCGCTCACCCTCCAACCCAGCCCAGGCCAAGTGGAACTGGAACGTATGCTAGTTGTCGCAGAGGGTGTGACAATCCGTAGAGCCCAACTAATGAGTGTAAACAACGGACGGGCCAAAAATTACAAATCAGAGGAGAAAAAAAGAAAATAGAAAATAGAAACTGCCACAGAACTGTTTGATTTGTCGCTTAGGACTAATGAAACCAAACATTAGCGCGAGCACCCTCAATAGACTTCTGGTTCTGGTTGCGCTCAAGTTCCGGGGGTTGGCACGGCTCTCTCCTTCTCTCTCTCTAAAGTGTTGCAATTTTGAACAAGCTATGGCATAAAGGGATGTTGGATGTTTACTATTTGAGATAGAGCGACAGGCAAACAGAGGACGGTCGGAAGGAAGGACTGTCGGACGGACGGACGGACGGACGGTCGGACTGACTGGTTGGTAGACGGCATAGACCAGGCCAGACCAGGCCGTTGTGTTGTAAGTTGATTACGTGGTTGACGTTGCTCTTGTTGTTGTTGCTGCTGTTGCTTTTGCTGCCGCTGTTGAGCAGTGAGCTGCAATATGAGGGCACATATTGCTGCCGTGGAATCGGCAGCTGTCTTCACGTGAACTGCAGCCGCGTAACTCCAACTCTTCATGGATTTTTCACCTCACATTTTTGAGGCTACGTGCCTGAACTGTCTAATGCTCTGCGCCAGCCACCTGAGTGAACTTCGACGGGTCGCGAGTTTCGCTAATGTAGCGCCAGGTCGGGCCAGTCGCGGGGCCTTGGTCAATATGAGCTGCTTCTGCTGCTGCTGCCGTAGCCACCGCGTGGCTTTCGTGGGAAACTCTCCATAAAGGCATGCGGGTGTGGTTTTTCCTTCTACGCTTTGCTACAATTAATGAAATTGTATTTGTTGTTGTTGCTTTTGGTATGCTGTGCTCATAGATGCTACAGTTTTGATTAATAGTCGAAGCCTGAGAAATGCTTTGGGGGCAGTTGTCGTTGCATGCCCCACAAGCTCAGCTCAGCTCAGCGCTGCACTTGTTCTAATGGAACCTCCTAATGGTGCGACTGCGAACAGGTAGGTACCAGCCCGAGCCTGGGCGCCCCTTATTGAGCAATTAGTTAAGCGGCCACTAAACTGTTGACAGTTAACGTTTTATCAATTGGTTTTAGGGTTAGGGCTGGGGACGGGGGCTCCAACATAAATCAAAGTTCGGAGTGCAACTTTCACAAGGCAGAACGATTTGTCAGTGGCACGACGAGTCGCTTGATATGATAGACAACCAGTAGAAATTTTGACATGCTCATTAAAGTGCCCTCTAGTCTACGAACCCTTCGCTCACTAAAACAAATAACTCGCGGGCTCAGGAATGCGAGGGCTAAGATAGCCCAACTCATATATAATATATATATAGGCGAGATTATTATGACCATAAAACTCAAGAATTCTGAATCACAATTACCCCGTTCCGATATGCAATGAGTCAGACGCACAATAAATCACACATCAAGCAGAAATTTGAGCAGCAAAAAACAAATCGATTTGCTGTTCGAGAATTCTTCGTTTAAATATAGAAAGCATATCAGTAGAAACATGTATAAAACATGCGATATTATGTTCAGTTGAAGAAAGTTTTTTTCTTTCGCTTAAGCTGAAGGTTATAAACTTTCTGGTATGGGCTGATTTCTGTCAAATTATTAATGTGGTTTGATTAAATTAAATTAAATTAAATTTAGTATGCGAAAAAAATATTTAAGTAAATAAATTATTTCTAGCTTATTTAATTTTTTTTAGTTTAATTTAATATAATTTAATTAATTTATAAAAAATTCAATTATAGCATTGAGTCGCTGTGTTATTTTAGAGATTCACAACTTTGAGTTGAAAGTTGTGCTCTCTTTGACATCCTACTCAACAGCAGATAATTGTCTTATGTTGATATTGATTTGGCATTTCATTAGATATACACTTTGTTTACAGTTTTTAATCAAAATAATGATTCCGTTAGTCAATTTTATCATGCACTTCGTTCACATCATAGATTTCATAATAATAAAGCACCTTTTTGATTGAATGCATATGTAAAGTTGATTTGTCGCATTTGAAGTGAGGATAATCTGCATGGTTATATCAAAGCAAATCAAAACCTTTTTAGTGTTGGCGGAGTCAGTGGTTCATATGTATTCAAAAACAATGATAGTTATGATAATTTTGTAAGTTGGTGTCTCAGATTGAGCTCTTGCCACATGTCCGAAATTAAATTTCAGCATTAATGTCATCAAATTTGTTATCTAATACAATCCGTTTCATTGATATTCAAAATTTATTTCTTTGTTTTATAATGATTTAAAGTTGTGTAACTCTAAATAAAAACATTATACCTGATTCCACATTAGCAATGGGTTCAGGGTACACAAAATAGCTCAATAGCTCTGTAATAGAATTTCCCATATTTTATAAAATCATGTGTATGCTTAAATAGAAATCAGTAAAAAGAAATCATATAAGAAATCCAAATGATATAAATATATATAGACTGTGTATATGTGAAAGAAGTGAAATATTACTTCAAGCAAAGGAATTCTTATGAACAGAAGGAGAATCTATAAATTATTAATTATTTATAAGCTAATTTTGCACATCTTTTAAGGTTTTGAAGGCAAATACAATGTAGAATTTATACAATTAAAATAATATATATATTAATTATTAAATAATATATATTAATTATGTCTGCATAACTATTTCAAGAAACTCCTAGTTCGCTATCAATAGCTGTATCGTCTTCCCTTTGAGCACCCGATAAATTGCAACTATTTGAAAATTTTTTGCTTGTAGGTCTTGCAAGAGACTAAACTTAATCTATAAAAACTCATATGCACTATATGCCAAGCCATAGTTTAATAACCTAAAACATATTCACAATACTTAACCCCCCTTCCCAAAGTCCCTTTAAAATTGCAATAACTATCTCAGCAGTTGCCAGACCAGTAAAACTCTGAGTACCAGACATCTTGCATATTATATCATACCACATCAGTGGGATGAAAGAGAAAATCCACCCCTCGGCGTCGAGTGGTTCGAGCCCACTGTCAGTTAGTCAATAAGCGACACCGTGCAACATGATCCATCATCAGTTAAAGTTGAAAGCTGTAAACAAACAAGGCTGAGCTAAGACTATTATTGAAATACGATGCCGCGATGACAACAGACAAAACTGTGCCGCGGCCGACACAATGGGCTGAACAGCAGGCATAGGGTCCTGCGCGGCTGACAGATCAGCTCGTCGGTCGGACAGCCCACAGCATGAGATGAGTTTCCAGGGCTCAGCTTGCGATCGGCACGCGACACTTGGAAAGCTGCCTCGACATTTCAATATATTCTGCCACGCCGCAGGATCGCATCAGTTATTAAAAATGATGAGCTCTCAGCTCTCTTGGCCTGGCGTCGGCTTTACTAATGGTTTTCTCGCGAGCTTATCAACGTGTTTTCATCGACTACCGACTTTCAGTTAGCGCCCACGTGCCGCACGCAATTGCCAGCCAAATGCTAATTAGAGAAAAGTCATTTTCCAACTCGATGCCCAACCCCCGCAACCCGCAACCCCTAGACCCAGCCCTATGTGCATGCATTTTCGGCTAGCTCACGTATCAAGCTGATAAGAAGAAATTTCTATTTATTTGAATGTATTTTTTCTCTCTCTTCTTTTTTCAAATAAATAAGTAGCCTATTATTTGGCATGTGGGCTCTTGGATAAGCTTGTCGAGGGAGCTGCGGTTTCGTGTACTAAAATGCTGACTAACTGCATGTATATGTAGATGACTCGGCTTCCAAGCCAAATAGTCAACAAGTAAATGTGCTCTAGGCGAGGCGAGCCTATTTGACTGGAGAATTCAGAGTGAGCTATAATAAATCTAGATTTGTTTAAATTTTTAAGGAACTGATAAGGGGGTTCGGAGTAACGTAGAGAACATATGCTAGCTGGGAATGTTGTTCAAATTTATAGAAATTCATGTTTCAGTTGAAGTTAAGGTCAGAACTTTGTCTACTTTATTTTGCAAGGTGAACAAAATGAACAAAAAGGCTAAATAATAAAGCAATAAATAATAAATCGAAAGGTAATCTATAAAAATGTATTATTTATTTTAAATCAAAAGGTGATCTATAAACAAAATTTTTATTCCCGGAACACTTTGAAAATGGGATTTTAGTAACAGCTCCCACAGCGTTCAGGGTATCTCTTAGTCGAGCCGTCTCGACTAGAGCACTCTTACTTGTTTTATATTCAAATAGTTTATTTGCTGGATAAAATGTGAGTCTGTCCGTATGAATGCAAAACATTTCGCCGCTATTGAGGCCAGAAACTTGAAATGTGGAATATATATTGTTCGATGACGCGTAAAATTTCAAAGATAGGTTTCCCAAATCAGAGAATACTTTGACTGGTAGGTCAGAAGCGCTAAAAGTTAAGGCGCTAGAAACTTGAAATTTTACACTTCTATTTGCTTTAAAAAACTAATATAAAAGATAAATATAATCCGCAAAAGTCTATATCATCTAAAGTATTAGAGATAGAAACGATTATTGAGATGATGTTGACCTTTCTTATAATATACAAATATGACAATAATTTCCAGCTTTGGAACTTATGCCTTAATATATTACAATTATGTTACTGTAGACTCCTTTCAACGATTCGCCAAATTTTTATAGCCACGCCTATTGACAACGTTTAAGTCGTGAATAAGTAGTATGCAGTTAAGAGTTCTACATATTCTTCTATATAAACATTTATATGAACACAAATTTTGTAACTTCATAAAACTGTCTCATGCGGCATTTCATATATTTTAAATTATATAAAGATTTCTAATTAGATTTAGTGCATAAAAGTTAAGACATCTAGTCTACCCAGAACAGCAATATGTTAATCTAAAAATTTCTTTAAAATTTGACACACATTCAAAATCTAGGCCTACCGCTCGTAGCTTGAACAATCTCAAACAAGATCATAAATAAGGTACGAGTATATTGTAGTCGCGCGCATCTCTTGTATGCATATTTTACATATAACTCACTTTCAATTCTCTCTCAGAGTTCACACCTTAACGTGTTTAGCTGCATCTTGATTTTGTGTCTACTAGATTTAACCCACTTATATTCACACACGCACACACACCCATACACACACGCACACACACCCATACACACACGCACACACCCACAACAATATTTCACCCAAATATCTGCGGCTGGCGCATTTTCCACACCCACAGCTAACTGGAACTATGTAAGCCAATCCAATGGCCATCTGCTGAGCTTAACCCAATAAATAGCTGGCATAGCTGGCCGCGCTCTAAGCCAGGATGCAACGCCGAGTGAGTCATAAATTGTGAAATGCAATGCACATTATCGTCAGAGCGAGATACCAAAAAGTCAAAGAGCTCCAGCTCCAGCTCCAGCTCCAGACAGGCCAAGAAGCTGTGCCCCAGGCAGAGACAGCGTGGTGGACACTTTCTGGCAAACAGTTGGCATCTAGTCTATAGACAGTTGTTGTTGCAGTTGCTGTTGTTGCTGCCTGTGTTATTTATGAGTTTTGTGATGTTTCTGCAAATTTTTCTATGTAAGAGACTCCTTTGTTTTTCGTAGCAACAACGACGACGACGACGAGGTTAGTTGAACTTGTGCGCCTGGCTGCTTATCGCACGTCAATTGCGCAGACAACTTCATTGTAAGGCGCAAGAGGAGAGATTCCTGCGCATTGATGTTGACAGCAGGAGTTCCAAGCACGCGTCCCTCCACACACATCCACACGCCGAAACCACAGAAGGAAGTCGCTTGCGGTTCGCCTCGACTCAACTCTAGCGCTAGTGCCCAGAAATCTAATTACATTTTGTGGCCGAACTTTCAATGCTGTTTGAGCGATTTCCATCAGTCAATAAAAACTGCGCAAACTCCAACTCGTGCGTCTGTTGCGGACACAGCGGGCACATGCTCCAGCCGACTGCATCTGATATGCCCCCGCTGCCAGCTGCGACGACCACTGAGGGGCAACTCTCTCACAACTTTATTTGCGCTGCATTTCGCGGAAATCGAAATCTGTGCGAAACTCGAAATATTTCGTTGGAAATTGGAATGCCAATTCAATGCGAGTAAAGGTTTTTTTGTTAGCACTTGGACTTGGTCACGGAGTGATTAGGAGTATATAGGCTTGGCGCTTGGAATATACTCAATCTTTCTTCTTATTAAATGATGATTAGAATATAACTAGGTTACTAGGATAGTAGAGCTACAGAAACACCCAAAGTGGATATACTAGATAACCATCTGGTAAAACCATGAGGTAAAACCCTACTTTATCGATGTTTTCAACCTTCAATGTTAAGCATTGATTGAATCAATAGCTTTATTGCTTATAAATAAAGTTTTTTTATAGCTTATCAAGATTTTTAAAAAATAAATTGAATTTTATAATATATATTGTAAAATATAAAACCAACTAAACACTTAAGTTTAAAACTAATTGCAAATTTTAGCTTAAAATAAAACGCTTTATATATCACATATATATCAAGATATAGCAGAAGAGCAAATTAAATATAAATAAAAATTAAATATAAAAATAAATTAAATATAAAAACAAATTAAATATAAATAAAAATTAAATATAAAAAAATAATATTAATATAATATATAATATTTTAATATATTCAAATTAATTTATTATATTAATTGTTAATAATAATTATATTAATTGTTAGGTCAAACTACACTATAACTTCCATGCATCTTGAAATTTAACGTCATTCAAAAAACTTTGTAAAAAGGACATTGAGCTTGAGTATAATTCCTGGTGTAGGCTGAGTGAATGGATATAAAGCTGAGTTTAAGAAATGACTTATGAAAGTATATATGACATTCTTTAGAAAAAGGTACGGTTCGACAATTGCTTAAGTTGAGTCCTTTGATGGGGAGTTGAAGGTAAGTGAGTGGATTTGGATTGTATACTTGTTTTACTTGGTAACGGTCTTTGAGTCATAAAACCTTGAATTATAACTTCATGTCCAGCTAGTAGATATACAATGATTCGTCTAATTGTCCTGTTAATCATTATATAATATAATATAAATTATAAATATATAATATAATTTCTTTATGAGTTTTAGACCAAGCAGAAAACTTCATTTCAGAAAACGCTTTGCTTTTCTTTGCAAGCTCTAAACGAGCATTGGGCAGCTGGTAGCATTTGCCATCACAGTTTCTGCTCGTATTTGGTTTTCCATTGTCAAATTTTGCCCAGTTTCACGAGGCGTCGAGTCTAACAAATTATGAAAACGTGCTGCTGGGCAGACAAACAGACAATCAGCCCGGCAGACAATCAGCCAGAGTCAGGGAGACGTGTGCAGAGGTAGCATATGCTGTGCTGACAAGCCAAACAATTAAAACTAAAGTGGAAACGATCAAAGTGTGCAACCCCGGTACACAGATCTATTGCCTCAGATATAGTGCAGTCAGACCGCAGTCCCGTGGCAATTTGCATATATTAATATATTAACTGCAGATCTCCAACTGGTGGGCATAACACCCTCACAGGACATCACTCGCTCTCTCTATGCGTGACTCATTTCGTGCTGGAATTCTGGTTGTCGGCAATTGCCAATTGGCATTGGATGTTAAGCGTCATGTGTGCCGTATGCTAATGACTCCTACAGGATCTCTCCCCCTCTCACTCCCCCTCACTCTCGCTCTTGCTGTTGCTCTATGGCAAGTCCAATACGAATTTTATATGGGGCGATGATGTGCTGCCAGCTCGCTTTTGACATTGTCATGCTGTCAAGCGTAACCAAACTCCGATAAGAGCAATAAAAATGAAAATAGGTTGCGCGCGGCTCACAAAAGCAACAACAATAGCTCTCGTAACATCTGTGTAGAGCCAGAAATGGCAGAGTTTTTAGAGTTGATGTGTGTGGCGGAGGATGAGAGACGTGTGCACTGGGAGAAAATTGTGCGATTAGAATGTGAGTTGGATATTGTCAATAGTTAAGTGATTAAAATCGAATTGATGTAGTATCAAAGAGGAAGTTGAATTGCTTAAGGTTAAATATGTTATATATTAAAATTATAAATTAACATAACCAGTATATATAAATACATATATATATCTCTCATTAGAAGCAGAAAAATGCCAATAATATAAATAATAATTACATAATTTGTATATGAATATATTTCTTTTGTATATTTAGCAAAATAATGCAAAGAATACAATTGAAATTAATATATTTTTAACGTTTTATTTTGCTGATAATTAATCTTTTTATTTATTATCTACTAAAAATAAAAATGTTTTGTTATTATGAAATACCATCAGCAAAATACGCCGTTTAATAAAAAAATATATACAAATTTTATTAAAAGTATTTTTATTTCTATTTTTTCCGTATGAAAATATATAAATGTATATTCTAATTTTTATATAATTTATCTATAGATTTATTTATTAACAAAATTATATTAAAAACTTATATTATATTAAACATTTTTTTATTTTTTTTTCGTATGAAAATATATAAATTTGTATTCTAAATTTAATTAAATTGGTTTATAGCTTTTTTTTATTTAAAAAATATATTAAAAATTTATTTTTATATTTTATTATATTCATAAAATCAAAAATATATAGTCATTTTATTACAATATACAAATTTCTTTGTTTTGCTTCATAAGATACAAAAATATCAAAATTTCTATTATCATTTTTATATGTTTATCTATACATTTATTTATTTTTTTTTTTTTTAATGTTTTATAGAAGTATAAATTAATTTAACTGATATTTATGCATATTCCAAAATATGTGTATTTAAATATTGCCCAGAATTAAATCTAGTGCATATTATGTAAAATATACAGAGCGTGCAGTATACTCAGAGTATACTATATACTGAGTAATTTAGATCTATATTGAAGGGAAAAAATAATTTATTAAAATTGGGATTAAGTATTAGAAAACAAGTCTTGAATCAAACCAATCGATCTTTAGCTGGTTAAGCCCATAGGACTCTTTAAGCTGACAACTCAACTAGGCTCACACACATTCTGCTCGACTATACTATACCTGCACCAAAACTTTCTAGCACTTATAGCAGATTATCATATCAGATTCTAGTTATTTAAAACATCTCCTAAATATTCTTCACATTCATTTTTCTCAGTGCACGGCCTGGCACGCGATCAGTAGCAGGCCATAATGCACGACACGTACCAATGCTATCGACTCGAGCCGAGTTAATATATGCACCCACACAGTGATGACACGCATACCTACCGAAAACAAAAAATAACAAAACATAAACAACGCTGAGGGAGACACCACATCGAATTGGAACTGAAAATTATGCCAATTGGTTTATCACTTGGCAACTGGAATAAAAAGCGAGCGACATCTGAGGGGCAGACAATTGCACAGAATTAAATAGAGAGAGAGAGAGAGAGAGAGGAATAAAACACAGAAATTTCGAATGCCAAATTGCATTTAGTATTTATGGTAGGGAAGTACAGTAGGGCGCAAAGGCAGCTGCCAACCCCTTCAAATGTATTGACTGAGCCAGCGCTCCTTGGTCTGGCGTCGCCAATTGAGGGGGAACAAGCGCTTCCAGATCTCGTAGCGCGCCGCATTGAGGCCCTCCTGCAAGACGAGCTCGTCCCCAATGTCCAGATAGTAGCGCTTCTTGAAGCTGAACGGGCGCCAGCGGATGTCGCGCAACTTCTCGTCGCTGGGCTTGTTGGGGTCGCTGCGAAAGGAGTTCCATCTCGATCTAAATTTCAACACATCAAATCTCTGTCTCTTACGAACCCCTTGTAGGCAAAGGCCGTGAACATGCGCGTCATCAGGTCGACCATGCGAAACTCATCGTCGTCCTCCGTGAACATGCGGCTAATCGAGGGCTCCACGAACAGATACATCAGATCGTCGTGATGGACAACGCCGTAGGGCGCCTCCTCGGGGTAATGGATGTGGCTGCGTCCGCCCTGGTAGGCGAAGCGATACTGATACACCTTCGTGGACCGCGCGGCCAGGTGCACAAACCGATGTATGCCGAAGCCCGTCAGGGCATCCGAGTAGAGTGTGGCCAGAGCTTGCAGCGAGCTGTTCGCCTCCAGCGGCAGATCCCCGAAATAATACTGCCGCAGTTCCTTGCTAATATTCTGGGCGCGCGGACTGCTCCCATTGAAGAGGAAGCATATGGGAGCTAGCGCCTCAAAATTATCGTTGAAGGCGCCGAGCAAGGACGGACTTTGCAAGATGGCTAGGAGTAGATCAAAGATAGAATTTCTCGATAGGCCGCTCGATAGGATCTCTCCTCACTCACATATAGCTGGACCCACAAACTCGTCCTTGGTCATGCCCGTTATGATGGGCACCTTCATGAAGTTGCCATTCTGATAGCTGCGCACGGGATCCTCAGTGAGAAAGCGCTCCTGCCCGAAGTCCGGCTCCACCACGGGCTTCCACAAGATCAGCGGATTGTTCCGTCCGAAGTCGAACATGTGCGGCAGGGTATTGGCATACTCCAAATAGTGTTTCTACAGAGGAGATTCCCTTAGCTGTGTCCTCGCTCAACTCTAATCTTCAAGCTCACCTCGCGCAGACAGAGCATCATTTCCTTCATGTCCTCCGTGTTGCACTGCAGCAGCGCCGCCTGCTTCTTGGCCACGTCCATTTGGTGGTCGGGCAACGACCACTGGCCCGTCGCAGCTCCACTCATCACGATGGCTCGCTGGAAGAGACCCTGCGACATGGGCGACACCATGTGCAGTGTGACGGCCATGGCACCGGCGCCATAGCCGAGCACGGTGACCGCATTCGGATCGCCGCCAAAGCGCGAGATGTGCAGCTTTACCCAGCGCAGCAGCTGCACCTGATCCTTCAGGCCCATGTTGCCGGGCGCCTCCTCTGTGCCCGTCGCCAGGAAGCCCAAGGTGCCCAGGCGATAGTTGAAGGTAACCAGCACCAGATTCCGATCCATGAAATACTGCGGCCCAGCAAAGTTCTTGCTCTGGCCGGACAGCGAGTAGAAGCCGCCCGGGTGGATGAAGACGATCACGGGCTTCTTGGGATTCGGCTCCGATTCGCTGGGCAACTGGCGGGTGTAGATATTCAGCCTCAGGCAATCCTCGCTCACATCCTCACTGAACAGACCCGGCTGCGGGCACTTGGGTCCATCGAAGGTGGCATCGAATATATCGAACCATTGCTCGACGGGCTCCGGCGGCTTGAACCGCAGCTTCTCAACGGGCGCCTTGGCATAGGGTACGCCCCGAAAGGCGTAGAAGTTGCGGCCCGCCTGCGAGGGCAAAATGGTGCCCCGAATCTTGCCCAGAGCCGTGGTGATGACCAAATCCGAGAGCTCCTTGTCGCTGCCAATGGGCACATCATCATCGTTGTCGTCCTCCCGAGCCTTGGACACCTCGCTGCCGTTCTGGAATGCGGCCATGGAGCTGCCCAGCAGCAGCAGCAGCAACACGACTCCAAGCGGCTGCAACATTTTCTGCGCACTGTGCGAATGCGACTGTGGAGGCTGGACGGCAAGCTCCAGCCTTTTATAGCCCCCAGGAGAGCCTGGATTATGTCACATAAAGTTTGCGAATTGATGAGATTCTTTTGCTGCAGCTGAACGTGGGCGTCGGCCGTTGCTTCCTTGTTCTGTAAGCCGCTTCCCATGTCCAATTGCCGACGGGCCGTAAATAACTAACGCGCTGTCGCTCCGGCCTCTTCCCACACACACCCAGTCCTGGCACCTAGCCCAGTCGACCCACGCAACCTCTTTGATATGAATACTTCTATTAATTTGTTATTGCTCCACTTTGTTTCCCACGTGAACTTGTTCGCGTGCTTGCGGCTTATTAGATTAACAGCGCATTCAGACACCCTCCCTCGGACTTAACCTCGGTGACCTACCCAAAAAAAAATAAGCGGAGGAACAGATAAAAACACAAAGCAGAAAGTGATCCCTAAATGCTTGCTAATAGCGTTTAATGGAGAGCGTTAAAGGTGAGCACAAGTCATAAAGTTCCTCCGCAGCACAAGACGACGACGATGACACACCCCATTGTGCCCAGGCTCTCAGCAGAGCCGACCGCAGAGCCAGCCAGATCCAGCCGAGACCAAAGTCGTTGAAGTGCGTTAAGCGCTCCTTTGTGCTGCTCTTCCGTTTGTTCCTTTCTTCCTTATTTGTTTTCCCTTTCCTTTTCCTTCTCGTTTTCTTCCTCTCGGTTTACTCAGTGCCAATGCTCAAAGGACGCACATAAATTGTCAGTTGGTGGAGGGCAGACAAAAAGCGTGCTAATTGGATTTATATTGGGCATTGTGAAAGGGAACTTGGTAGCAACTGCTGCCTGTCCTACTTTAAAGTGTGAAAACATATTCGCTGGGTAGCTCTCCTCAGCTCAGCTCGAAAGACAAAGGTTTGGTCTTCCCATAAATGAAACAAAAACTCTGTGTGGGAGATGGTGGGAAAAAAGTGCTGAAAGATGTTTTGAGTGGAAAATTTATAAATCTTTGACAATATTTGGGTACTTTTCTATTTTCATCGCTAGAGGATCATTAGACCTATTTAGGGGAATCAGATGACTAAATAATCTGAATTAATCCAAATTTTTTAAGAAATTCAAAGTGCGTTTAAATTTAAACTCTACACTTTCCCAATTCCATCTCTAGCATCTTCTTAGTTATATTTAAAGTAATTTAATAAGCAATTTGAATTAAGATAAGATTGAAAATATAAAGATTTTTCAAATCATTTCATATATCACATTAAGTTAAATACATAGAATATTGAAATGAATACCAGGCAAAGATGTATATAGTTTAAAATACATAATAATAATGTATGTATATGCTCTATATTTCTATACATGATGTAAATTTAAAATACATAATAATAATGTCTGTATATATTCTATATTTCTATACATAATGTATTTCTATACCCTGAACCCCTTAAAAAACACCGCTAATAGCTTAATCGTTTTGTGAAAGTGTACGCACTACGGAAAAAGAGACGTGCCGTACCCCATAAAGTATATACACTGCGCGTCATCAGGATAGCGCACCCTTCATTTTCTTCGTTAATGCTGAATATTTTCTATATCGTTCGAGATATCGTTCTAATTTTTTTTCCTATTGGACTCTGTTTTATTTACTTTTAAGTGAAAAAAATTGAGCTCTGAAAAATTCTTGGAAATATTTTTAAAAATTCTTTGAAAAAAAGCTTACAAAAACCGGTTGCTAAAAGTTGTTCATCAGGATAGCGCATTTAAATTCAATTGTTGATATCTGGCTCAATTTGGCAACTAGAGTCACCAAATTTTTGTTGTAGGTCATAAATATGATCTTTGTTAAGAAAAAGTTTAATTTATGAAGAAATATACTTTAGTTTTTTAATGAAAAATCAAAGATTGAAACATAATTTGATTTTTCACTCTTTTAGCCAAAAATCATTATATAAACCAACAGACATGGTGAAACTGTTCTATATTTTCTTGGAAATTACGAATTCTGTTGAAAAAAATACATTGGCAGCAATAGGTAGAGCAGATAGACGATTTATACTGGGAAAAGTATTTAACTCGCCCAACCTGACTTCGCATATCCAGGGAAAAACTGGTGTTATTGCGAGTTTCATAATGATTTAAAGATTTATTTACAAAGCTCTAGATCTGCACTAACTAAAAAAAAAATATTAACAACCACTTTACAGTGTTCCAAAAGAAGTTCGCTTTAATTTGCTCCAACACACTTGAAGTTGCTTTCTCCGTAGCTCTGTGTTGTCTTTTCAGATGGCAATAATTCTAATTTAGGAGGACCCGATGGGTATTACTATTTTTTTCCTGATCTACGTTAGGAGGATCATGACTTAGATATCCTGAATAGCCGGTTTTGTGGTGGGGTTGGGGTGGTGAATTTTATATAAATATAGCACCTATAAAGTGCAGTTTTTGAATTTTTGTTTGAATGCAGTTATTTACAAAAGGCTTTTGAAAACTACTTTTCATTTCTTTTAAAAGTACTTTTAAAACTTGTTATTGATATGTCCGCATGATACTAGCTAAATTGACACTGGCTGGTCTTCGAAATCCTTTATTTGCAATCAAAACGTGGAAGTCTGTGAGAAGAGACATTACTCTCCAGGCTTAAATATCAACCAGAATGTTTGGAAATGGTTGTGAATAAATGTGTAAGCCTTTGAAAATCAAAAAAATATAAAATTAGAGTTAGTTTAAGTCATAAAATACATTGGGTCCAGCGATTCTGGTCTTTATAGTCGAGAATCAAAGTAAGATTCAATCTTTGATTTTTCCTTCAAAAACTAAAGTACATTTCTTCATAAATTAAACTTTTTCTTAACAAAGATTTATGACCTACAACAAAAATTTGGTGACTCTAGTTGCCAAATTGAGCGAGATATCAACAATTGAATTTAAATGCGCTATCCTGATGAACAACTTTTAGCAACCGTTTTTTGTAAGCTTTTTTTCAAAGAATTTTTAAAAATATTTCCAAGAATTTTTCAGAGCTCAATTTTTTTCACTTAAAAGTAAATAAAACAGAGTCCAATAGGAAAAAAAATTAGAACGATATCTCGAACGATATAGAAAATATTCAGCATTAACGAAGAAAATGAAGGGTGCGCTATCCTGATGACGCGCAGTGTATATGATCATGGTTCATCACAAGCTCAGTCGATCTCACCATGACTTTCTGCCCATATGCTCACCTATTCTTCTTTTAATATTATTTGTAGATCAAATTTAATTGTTCCTCTTATGATACTGCGTATTGTGCATTCATATATCATCAATCAGATAAATAGTCCTGATTGACTTTAATTTCGACAAGCTCGTGCTATAATTCGCTATATACAATAATTCGTTATATAAAATTGTATTCTTTTTATTAAAATGTATATGGAAATTAGTATATGCGCATAATATAATAAAATGAATATATAATTTTTTATTAGAATTTATAACATGAATATTTATATATGTTTTTATACTCGTTCGTGTAGTACAAAGAGTATATCGGTTTTATGCAGTGTCTGTCCTATTTGTCCGTCTGCTCATCCGTCTATCCGTATGAATCGCTGCTATTAAAGCTAGCGTCTGGAAATATGAAATATATACTCATATAGTCAAATCATGAACATATAATGATAAATTTACCATCATTGGGAACGTGGCAAATCTCTTTAGAGTTAGGGCTTAGTGTTTTTTTTTTTCTTTTTAACAAATATATATAATATATAACCATATATAATGTGATTGTGTAATATAGAATAATGTAACATACAATTATATATAATATAATAATATAATAATTAAATAATTTAAATAACATGATGATCAACTACCAAGAACTGTTAAGTAGGATAAATTTCTGTGAGCAAATATAATAATAAAATATATAATTATTATAACATATAGTAATTAAATCATTTTTCAAACATAATATTCAACCAATAATATAATATATAATATAATATTTAAATCATTTTTTCAAACATAATATTCAACTACCAGGAACATAATGCTTCCATCTGAACACATTCTGTGTTGATTTTAATTGCTCTGCAAATAAGACTTGAAGACTACACTTAACCAACAGCCGTAGGGTCTACAATGTGGCTCATATGCCCTGGCCAAGCTCTCTAGGATAAATGACAGTCATTTGGCTTGAATTGCACTCCTACACCTCAGTCGAAGCTCTAGAGATAATTGATGATATGACCTCATTCTCCAGCAGTCGCCACGCTCAGCTGCGATCTTCACGCCCTGGGCCTAGGCCATGGCCACAGCCCACACCACAGAGAACACACACTTCATGGCAAGCTGTGCCGTTGTTAGACATTCTGTGGTCGTCTTCGCTGTATTACCTGGTAATTGTAACATCAGCTCTAGCGCTGGCTCGAGCTCGGCAGGTGACACGAATGCAGACGCCTCTGGTGCTGCAGCCAGACACTAATGACCAGACGACGTCTTGCCATGCGCCACAGGATGTGTCTGCAGTGTTGTCGTGAGGTGTGAAGAGTGGCCAAACCAGTGTCTGCGTGTGTTATTGCTTTATGACTCCTGCCGCGCCTTGAGTGAAGTGTGCCCGTGGTGATTTTGTGGGTTTTTCCTATTAAAAAGTGTTTTGGTTTCAACTTTCAATTTCGATTTAATTAGCTGGCAAATGTTGACATATTGCCAGGAGCCAAAGGTGTTTGTGCGTGTGGTCGACATTGCGAAGATCTACAGATACAAATCTTTCACTAGAACCAGGCACTAGTTGCCATCTAATGCCAAGTGTTTACCCAAACAAATATCCATTCCATTCTCGATTGTCAAAGCGCATAATTTATTAGCCATAATCATTAGATGGCGAGGCGTTTGGCTGTTCGAAAATTAGCATTGCTTTCTAATACTACCCCAATATCCTAGGGGTTGAACCACCCCTCGCCTCGCGAATACAAAAAACAAACGGTAAATGCACATTGACTAATGAAATGTTTGGCGATTGCGGCATTGTCGGTTCGCTTTCGAGTGCCTGGGCGAGAGGTCGTTCTGGGCCAAATGATTTTTAGTAATTTATGGCCCACAAAATCGTGACAATTGCACCGGGTTCTGGCCTGCCAAAATTCTACAAAAATATCAACTTTTGCCATGCCATTTCCATTGCCCATTTCTGTTTATGCCAATTTGCATTTGATAATACGCCCGCGAATTCGTTGTCATCCGAATGCCAGCTAATTAGTTGGATTTGTTTTCCAGGTTTTATGGTCGTGTGGAGCGTGGCCCGTGCCCGTCCCGTTGCCGTTGCCCCTGGACTCTGATGCGGCGACGGCACCTGGGCACGCGTCACACAAGAGATAACTTTTTATTTTACTTATTTTTCGAATATGTTGGCGCAAATTTATGGCAAAGCGAATTACAAATTGGCATTCAAAGAGATATGAATAACTTTTATGCGCACAAATATGGGTAAAAGTGAAGTGAACAACATTAACAACTTGCATTTGCCACGCTCTATGTGAGTGCCCTTATGCCGAGTTGATATTAGAGAGACAAAAGTTATAAAAACAAGAAGGAAGAGAAAATAATTGAATAATACGAGCAGCAAAAAATTGAATAAACAAACAAACAAATAAGTATTGGATTAAAATAAGGAATAAAATATTCGTATATAAAAAAATAATATAAAAATTTGAAAGATAAGATATATTTAGATAGATATAGATATAGATATAGATATAGATATAGATATAGATATAGATATAGATATAGATATAGATATAGATATAGATATAGATATAGATATAGATATAGATATAGATATAGATATAGATATAGATATAGATATAGATATAGATATAGATATATAGATATATAGATATATAGATATATAGATATATAGATATATAGATATATAGATATAGAAGAATATAGATAAGATATATTTAGAATCATTATATGAAATACAAAATTAAATATATATATTTAAATATTAAATATATAAATATAGCTTTATAATAATAAACAAACATATTATGCATAAAAAAGAAGTTATTGCTCGTAAAGTACTAAAATATAAAATTTGTCAATTTGAATTTTGGAAGCTGAGGAACATTTTGGGCAACTCTAGCTTCAATCATTCACGAAGGATTAATACGGATTATTAAATATTTAAGAGCAAAAAGTTAAATTACAAAGCTGCTGCTTGCCTGAAAATAAAATGCATACAGACAGAGAAAGGGAATGTATAAATGCATGGAGGTCATATGTTTGCTCTTGTGTATGAGCGCATTGAGAGTAAATGAGACTCAAAAGAGATGATAAATTTACGCAAGCTTATTCCAGTTGAAAAGCGATAGCTAAACTCTGTAAAACGAACTCTGTATCATAAGTTTTAAATGAATGATTAAAATGATTAAAGAATGTTTAATGAAGCAAAGCACAACAGTAATAATAATAATAATATTTCGTAAATATTTCGAATGGAAAACTTGTAATTTAAAATAAAATTAATAACATAAAATCATACGTTGTAATGATTATATGTTTTTAAAGCAACATTCAACGTCTGCTGTGCTTTATATTTATCAATAAAAAATATATACAAAATTAAGCAAAATTGCAATCAGTTCTCATTCTTATAGATCACATTGTCAGATTATTGAATAGATAAAAACTATTCGTTTAATCAATGACAGAGAAGAATGAAGCTGTCGTTTTTTACTAATTAATTAAATAAAAGTACGGAAATAAGAGAGATCTGTTCGACTGATTATTGATGGACGTAACCTACTCAACTGATGAGCCGACAGAAAAATCTGCCTTACTTGACTATTTTAAAAGTCTAAAAATAATAAAAATACAAAAATATATTAAGTTATAAAATGTTGTTTTTTATCTGGATTTCTCAAAATAAATATATTAAATATATAATATAAAATATATAAATATAAATCTAACTTATACGAAAATATTTATTAGTTTTATAAAGACATTTTTGGTTTGAGTTAGCAAGAAAAGTAAGTTTTGATTACTTTTCTTAATACTCCTATATTTATTATAAAAGTATGGACAGGAAATACATTTTTTCCTATATTTATCAATGTATTTTTCTCCCATTAAAGGCACTTCAAACGTCAAATTCACATCAGCAGCTGCCTTTCGCCGCCACCGCTCAGTCCCCTGAGCATATGCAAAAATAAGTGTATGGATCGGATCGGAAATGGATGCTCACACTCTATGGACAGAATCCACCCCGATCGGGTAAACAGAGGTGACTTAAACAACAATTGGCGAAACGGTAAAAACTGTCAAAGGCAATTGTCGCACTCTTTGTTCGCCGAGGCACAACAAACTGACAGACAGACAGAGAATCGGACGGATGGACGGACTGCCACAGTGATTGATCATTTGATGAGCTCTTCGATTCGCAGTTATCTCGTGTGTTGATGCTGAGATAATGGTCTGGGGTTTAGAGCTCGTACATCACTTTCGAGTGGGCTGCGTGTGTGCGAGCCTCTAAATGAACGTGGGAGTTTCTAGTTTGCACCTTTCAATAAAACTGGCTCGGGTCTCGGGCCGCTGTCTGGTTACTTTTGCCATGCGAAGCACGTGCCGCAGACTCGAGGCGCTGCCTAGCATGTAAATCTCTATATGCCACTTGCAACTGCAACTGCAGCAGCAGCAGCCACAGCCGCCTGCGTAACCAACGTCGCGTTGCAGCAGCTGCTTGAGCTGGAGTTGGAGCTGGGGCGACTGCGACTGGCTGCTGGCGGCTTGCCGCAGTCTTTGCCACTTCCTTTTCGTGGTCTGTTTGAGAATTTAACCCGTGCCGTCTACGTGCTCTGGGCATTCAGAGCTAAATTAATTGTTGTTGTTATTGCTATTATTATTAGTTAGCTGCTGCTGCTGCGTACCGTACCACCTGTTGCTGCTGTCGCAGACCTGGCCTGCACATTAATTGAATGTTAAAATAAAAACTCTGATCCCTTTGATTTCGCAGTCACACTTTTCATTTTTATAATCGTCGCCGATAACTTCTGACTACCCGTCATAATCGTAATCGTCATCATAATCGTAATTAAGTTAAACGGCTATACACTCGGATATACAAACATATATATATATATAGATTTGTAAACCGTTCATTTTTGGCGTCTGCTGCAGCGACTGTCGGCCGCTCCTTGTCGTAGGTCATGCGTGCAGCTGGCCTGCCGTCTGGATCGGTCGCACTTATGTGGCCTGGCGCTACGCTACTTCTGCTGCTCACTTGATTGCCTATGCGCACATATATGCGGGACGAAGTCAATAATTGTGTCCAGATTTCACATCTTGCTCAGTTGCCTCTGCCTGATTGGCCTGGCCCAGAGCCAAGGACTGAGCGAGTGAGCTGTTCGAGAGCTGCATGTGACAGATCATCTTGATTTATGGCATTGGCATTAATAAATTTTAACTAAATAAATGTATTAAATTGCAAATAAATTATAATAAATGGTATGAAAATATTCTGTATTTGAAGCCAGCACATTTTTGCTTAGACTGAAACATTGAAAACGTAAATATTAAAATATATTGATAATTTCTTCAATTATTTATTTAATAAACCGTTTAAAAAATTGCTTTAAAACGTTTTTAAAATAAATAATTGAAAAACTTATTATATATATATTTATTTTATTTTATAAAATTAATAATTGAAAAAATTGTCTATGTATTTTAATATTTACGTTTTCAATTATTTTATATGCTTCTTAATTTCTGATATTAATAAATTTTAGCTAAATATTTATTTAGCTAGTGTGAAGATAAAAATAAATAATAGCCAAAAATAATAAATGCCGAAAATTGCTGCTTAGAATGTTTACTGATTTTTAGCATTTATAAAAGAAATTTTACTAAAATTGTTATATAAGAATTCATTGGAATATATAATAAATATATTTATATATTTTTTGTTTTATATTTATTATATTATTTTTTATATATATTATTAAGTATGTATTAAGACTTTATAGGTTTTTTCTTATAAAAAAAATAGGTAAATTCGAAAATGCCTTCCTTAGGCCTAAGCCAACTTTTTCTTAAGTAAACTTCATATTTCTAGACTATTTAAGAATCAAGTTAAATGATAAAAAGTATTTGTAAAAAAAATAAAATAAAATATTATAATTATGCGTTAGTAAGCAAAGTAAAAATTTCATGTATAGTTTATGTAATGTATAATATTTTATAACTCATCCCATTGCCCTATTATCGATAATTATCGATATTATCAATAGCTATAGATCATTTTAAGCGTAATAACTGCAAAAGCTAGAGACTTTACATTTGCGGTGTATGCTCCTATAATGATTGCGCACATTTTGTAATATTTGGATTTTGAATCCCATCTCTCCATTCCACAAAGTTTACCCATCAAAAAAATATTTATCACCATTTGGATTTCAAAGTCGTTGCAGACCGACTTCAATTAAGCACGAGCTCCAAGCTGAACAGGATTAAGAGCTAACCCCAACACGCAAAAAGCCACCCAGTAGTCGAATCGTTTGTTATCTTATCGCGGTATCTCGGCTCGCTGGAGCACAGAGGCATTCAAATTTAATTAATGCATTGGCGAGATAAGCCAACTGAATGAGCAAAGACCTAAAAGACAAGGTCAAGGGCAGGCTCTGCCTTGGCGCAAATATATATATAGGAATATTATATATGTAAATGAAGCCCAAGTTGAGCAAAATCAAAACATTAAAAGCGAGCGAAAACAAAACAAATTGAGATGACAGTTCACAGGGCTCGAATCTCAGCCCTGGGGCGCTTAACTGCATCTGAACAGTTGGGGTACGTCGCACTCCCGTAATGATCGTGGAGCCACAGCCGGTGTTTAGGTGTTCCCGAGTTCCTTGACATGCCCAGTCGCTGCAATATGCAATATGCGCAGAGATGCGATAATCAAACGTTTGCGGCCCCAAAACACATTAGTGTCAAATGGCTTTTGCCTGCGGGGCTGCGGCAGTGCGTGGCCGGCTCATTGTTTAAACAGGCGACAGAGGACGCGTGTTGCTGCTGGCCCCGACGTGTCCATTAAAATCATTATGCCGCAAATGTGGCAAATTTTCAACAGTTCATTTAACTGATTAAAGTGCAAAAGGCAGCGGCGGCCCTGGCCAATTTGCCTCAATGAAGAATTGGGCCCAAAGCAGTTGCAGCAGCAGCAGCTCTTTAGGCTTATGTGAGAAAATCACATCACAAGAGCTGTGTAATTTTGGCACCTTCTGTTCTTTTTGCCGAGCCTCGTGAAAGAAGAAGTCATAAAATTAACTTTATGAGTCATAATTTTTATAATCAAAAAGCCTTTTAGGCTCTTTTTTGGCCCGGCAGAGAGCGGAGAGAGAGGAATTGTAATTGGCTTCTAATCGATCTCATTTATAAGGTCACAATCGACTGACTCTTGAACTTCAAAAATCCATTAGCATTTACCTTAAGTACATTTGTCAAAAGACCTTAAAAAAAAACAAAGTTGTTGTGGGTGATTCGAGAGAGAGAGAGAGAGTGTGTGTGTGTGTGTGTGTGTAAAATATTAATCAGTCAATAGGCAAAATGTTAATCCGCATTTAAAATACCTTCTTGGTGTCGTTGTTGTTGTTGTTGGTTCCCTTGATCTATTAGTGGACCGCCCAGCGCGTCGACCAATTAATTGCGTAAATGGAAAAATTGCCTTTGGTGCGTCTTTGTCTTTGTTGGGTGCCACAAGTCACACTTTGGTTTATTTTGTTGTGGACTGTCTATGATCTTAGCTTTGACTGAGCTACACGTAAAGAAAATTTGAGGTAATTGATATAAAAAATGTTCTAATACGTAAGCTGCGCCGTAAGTAGAGCGCGTGACTGCTTGTTTGTTAACTTATATATAAAAGAAATGTAAAATTATTTAAATTTCAGCTCCCGCAGGGTTCATGGTATCTCTTAGTCAAGTCGTCTTAACTATATTATATATTAGATATATATTTTTGATTTTCTTAATTGTTTATTTTGTTATAAATATTGGCTTTTGATTTTTTTAATTATTTATTTTGTTATAAATATATATAATTTTTTAATATTTATATTTTTTTATTACATAACATAAAAATGGTTTAAATAATCTTATTTGTATTACTATTTATAATTCATCAACTTCCCCTTTTTACATAATTGAATATTTTTATTTATTTTAATTAAAAAAAGTTTCTTTTCATTTCATAAAAATAATTTTTTAGCATAAATTTTATTTGTTTGTATTATTTTATTATTATTATTATTTTTTGTTTGTTTAATTTTTATTTTATTTTATTGAATTTTCGGACATTTTTTAAATTTTATTTTCTTGAATTTTATTTTGTAAAGTGATCACATGTTTTAAAAAATATTAAAACTAGTTAGTTTCTTATTTGTCTTCGCAATATAATAGATTTCTTTCAGTGTATGGCGAAGCTAATTAATTAATAATATTTGTGCTTAAAAGCATTTGAAACCCATTTGAAACTATACCAATTTTTATTTATTTTAACGGCGCAATGATTAATTTGATGCGCTAAAAAATCGAAATATTTTTGTTTTATAACAAATGTATTTTTTGTTATTGTTTTTTTTTTTTCGCTTTTGTTGGTGTGCTCAATGACAGGCCCTTTTGGCTGTTGGGTGCTGTAACAGCTTGAGCTTTTGGAGCCGAAGAGCACGCGCTCATTAGAGCCAGGCCAAGCGCCGTTGGAGACTACGCCGGAGCTGGAGTTGGGGTTGGTGGTGTAGTTGGAGTTACGAGTCGATGGACCACACCGAGTGTATCTACATTAAACAAGGCACGATTATAATAATGTTAAGCAATTAATTGCGAAAAGCCAAAGACCCGAGCGCAGCTGCAACAAACTAAGCATTCACGAGCTGTAAACTAATGTGCGTACGAGTGTGTGTGTGTGTTGTTGTTTTTACTATTTCTGTTGCGTTGAAATATGTTTTTGTCACCCGTATAATTTGGCGAGTCGAGCGTTAAAGCGACAACATCGTCGGCAACAGGCCAAGAGCCAAGAGGCAAGAGCCATGAGCCCGAGTCAAGAAGTAGCAGCCATTGCCGCACATCTCTTGAGGCCCAATCCCGTATAATCAGCCCAGGTGAGTGCGTACTGCCCTTTTAATTATGGGTCACAGTCGATGAGCAGCAGCAGCAGCATTTCTTTTGCATTTCCTGTCAACGGCAGCTCAATTTTCACTTTAACGCCTATTTGCTCATGAGCTAATGGCAAGTGGTTTCTCCTGCCAGAGCCGCCTGCGGCATTGTCGAAGGGCGTCGTTTAAATTTAACTGGCTGTTGGTTAATTGTTAGCCAACCAACTGGACGCAAAAATTTGTTTTATTTTCCTTCTTTTTTTTGTTGTTGTCTTTTTGGTTTGTAACTTTTGGCCTAAATGGCGATGCGGGCCGATCAGGTGAAAACACAAGAGACTGCTCCACATCATCTGCCTCGGCTACTGCTGCTCATTCTCATTACCAAATGCCGTTCACAATTTCCGTTCTCAATGCTCTGCTAACCATGTTATTATTTTCATTTGTTTATGCTTATTTCTGGTACAGTCTTGGCCTTTTCTTTATTTGTCCATTGCCCATTGGCAGTTGGCATGCTTGAGAAATTGTTGGGCGGACTCACACTTAATGGTTGGCGCTCATCGATAAGAAGAATCATCGCCCCGTGGTATTTGCAAATCGAATTTGCATTCGAAAATGATTTAATTTACGCACTGATGAAATTCGACTTTAAGTCGTATTCAATGCGATTTCATTTAATTACTTCATTTAGGCATTGAAATAAAAAATGAGGAAACTTAGTTCAATTAGGAAAATGTTCGCTTGATATTGAAATATCGGAAAGGTATTTAATATTTACTCATTGTTAAAGTGTTCATAAATGCGTTCATATTATTTATAAAAGTGATTAGGATAAGAATAAGAGGAAAAATGTAGGTAGTCGTGATAATGCTTGTTAATCACGAATATCATTGTAATCCACATTTAAGCATAATAATTCAGCCGCAATATTTATACCCTAAGCCCATTGAAAATGGGAATGAAAATGAAATGGGACTAGGGTATCTCCTAGTAGGTTACGCCCGACTAGGGGTTTCTTACGAGTTTTTTAATTAATTTTATTTATATTAATTATTAGATTATGAATTACTAACTCAATTAATATATAAGATAAACCATATTTTTTATTTATTTTGAAGCCAATAACTCTCTGCTCTTTCATGTTAGTTGAACATACAATGTACATACCTATCTTAAGAAAATAGTAAAAAAAAACCCAGTTTGTAATCTTTACATATTCAAATTAATGAAATCCTTATAATAATAATATATAATTATTTCTTTCAATATTGGATAGTTTATTATTTGTAAGATTTTATTTTTTTTTAAGATACTAATCAAAATATATATGTATTAAATATTGAATAATTCCTATATTAGTTAATTATGTTGCTCAGTACTTAATATAATACTTAATATGAAAAATGATAAAAAAGACAATTTCTGATTTTGTTCAAAGCATTCAAGGAAATAATTATAAATAATCCAATGTTTATTTTAATATTGGACAAGTTATTTATAAGATTATTTATTGTTTTTAATAAACTCTTATTATTATATATATATCTTTTAATAACAGATACTTTTACTTTTTTTAAAATCTAAGATATTATTCATCTTTCATGAACAGTATTGTAATAAAATTGTTTTTAAATTAGATATCAATAAAAATAAAATATCTCTTATTAAAAAAAAATAATAATAAGAAGTTAAATATTAAAGCTATTAGGAATTGTTTTATGTAGTTTTATTTTTCACGAACTTTCGAGAAACCTCAATATCAATGACAGCTGTATGCCTAACCAAACGAAAAACAAATAAATTCTAATATCAAGGGCACACTTTAGCACATGACTCACCACAAAATATTCAAAAAATTCTACAAAGACTAAACTTTGCAAATTTGCACAATAAAATTTGCATAATAAGCAAAAATAAAGATAATTTATTTACAATTTTTATTTATACATATTCTTCTTTAGGTATGTAAACTTTACTACACACACACACAAATATTTTATCTACTTTAAAACAATTTCCATTTAACATTTCCAGCATTTCTCCTGCTGCTCATTGCGCAAAATGAATTTATATTTAAGAGAAAGAGCTAGAGCTCACAGCTCTTCGAGCAAAACATAAAGCAATTGATAAGCCCGAATCATAAGTAAATAATTACATTTTCCATTATAATTATTATACAAGGGGCAACATATTGAGAGATACTTCAAAAGACGCTTACTCCCTTCAAAACTCACGCACACACATATGCGCGCACTTAAGCAGATAATGAGCAATGCCGGCTACACACACCACACCACGTTATTGCTTGTGTGTGTGTGTGTGTGTGTGTGTGTGCAGCTGTTATCCGACCAATCAGCGACGACTGGAAAGCGCTTGGAGTAGCCAGCGCGCACACTCACTCACACACACTCATGCAGAGACACACTCGTATCATGCGGCAGCTGCGACGGCTGCTGCTCTGTCTGCAGCAGCTCGTGGAGTTTTGGGCTGTTGATTGTGCGCCGACGTCGTCGTCGTCATCGTCGTCGTTTGTGGAGTTTTTTGCCAAATTTATGCGGGTGGCTCTGTCCGTGGGTCCAATGGGTCTCTCTATCCGCTAGTCTCTCAGCTGCTGCTGTTGTTGTTGTATTTTTGTAGGTGGAGCCAGGGCATATAATATCATTTGATTGTTGACAAAACTTTGCTGGCTGGCAGCGTCGTTTCTGTCTTCAGCCCGAAGTTTATGCTCAATTTTATGTTTTGTTGCTTTGTATCTGGCAGATACGTACATTTTGCCCTGCTGCACACACACAGAGCGCGCGCACAGGTTGCCACAGTGAAAGGTCGTCATTGTTGTCGTCGTCGTCGTCGTCGCCGTAGTCGTGGGGCCATCAGCCATTGTCACAAATCTAGCGACGGTCGTTGGGCTTTATATGTGCTATCTATCCGTTAGATACAGATACAATTGTGTTAAGGGCCACGGAAGTCACCGCCATTCAATATATCTAATTTTCTCTATGATGGCCAAGTGCTGCAATTGTGAAGTGCCTACAGTTTGACAAAGAGCTCAACTATTGGATAATAAATCGGGCAACGATATACACACAAACACACACACACTCTCTCACTCTCGCGCGATATACTGTGGATTAAACGCATTTGTTTGGAATATGGTTGTTTTGTAAGTTCTGTTTTGGCATATGCACATATTTATGTATAAACATATATCGATGGCATCAGCCTCTCGAGTCCCTCGACGCCAGACAAGGGCATTTCCAGAAACACACATTGACGCATTGACGATAAAAACGTTTCAAGTGAAACGTAATCAGAAGTGAGACCCAGGCAATCATGTCGTGTCGTGCTTGAGCCTAAGCATATACCCTGTCGCTGCTTAGAATGTAGGCTTTTGCTCTGATATCTACGGTTTCTATATCTTTACTTTGATATGCATAGAAATGTTCAACTTTTAAAGCTGATTCTACGCAGCAAACACTGTATTTGCTTTTCAAATAAAAGCTGTTCAGTTATGACTAGCAGTTTCAGTTATATAATTTATTGGGATTTTCTTCTTTTTTTCTTTTAATTCTGATATGAATTAAAATTATAGAGCAAGAAACGAAACAAACTTATGAGCTTGCTATTTGGCATATTTAACAATTTCAAATTTTTGAAATTTTTTAAATTCCAATTGAATAGCTGAAGCTGAGCTGATATCAAAGCTCTGATAGGCGTAGCTTTACATACCCAATATGTATATGTATATAAAAAATATTTTTGATAACAGCCTTGAGTTATGTATTCAGAAATATTTAACACTGCTCAAAAATGAACTTAGATAAAAATAAAGAAAAAATAAAAATAAACAATATATATCAAAATAATAAAAATAGAATATATAGAATAATAGAAAGAAGTATTTATTTCTGCTTAAATTAATAATACAATAATAATTATAATTAATTATAATTAATAATAATATAATAATATTAGACATGATAAACTTGTTATTAAGGAAAACTTAAAATTACTTGAAAGCTAAAAACGAATATAAGAATAGACAAAATATATCGACAAAAAAGAGTAAAGAAGTAAAAATAACAATAATAACAATAAATTAATATTATTTATAAAGATATAGAAAATTAGGAGTTTATTATTCAAGAACACTTAAAACGGATCAATGTATATATTATTTTTATGATTTTTTCTTAATACAGAATTTTATATTCAATATTATTTTTTATGTTTTTTATGTATTACCTACATCATTTTATATTTAGAAATCAGCACATTGTTGCGGTTAAATAATTGAGAGTGCGGGCGCAAATTAAAAGTTAAGCACAAAGAGGAAGAAAAAATGTATTTGAGATAACAGATGTAAATATAAAATAATACGTTTTCAATAAACTCTAAAAACAATATGGGCAAAATGTATCAGAAATTGAATTTCAATAAATAAATCAGTAAAACATTTCCAAGTTTATCAGAATAGTCGCAAAAGAAACAATAACAATTTACGGCTGTTCGCAATCTGCACATAAATTATTTCTTAAAAATTAATGCACAAATTTTTGCCAATAAAAGCAAAGAAATTTTAATTTGAATTTTACTTTACTTCAAATAAAAGTAGAAAAGTCATTGTTTTATATTTAAAAAATTATTATTTCTTAATATATTTGACTTTTTATTTTTATTGCCAAAATATAATTTCTTATCAGAATTACAAACACAAGTAAGTCAAGCTCTTTTTCGCAGTATTGAGAAACACATTTTGCATTTGCGCATTACCAAAAACATTTAAAAATTTGCAAGAAAAATATATGTATATATATAATTTCTTTTAAGTTCATTAAGATGAATAATTCATAATGATGAATAAATGTTTTAAAGAAGAGCCAGAGAAGACAGATAAGAGAAAAGATTGGAGAGCCGAAAGAGCGATGCATAAATGAAACTTTATCTGGAAATATAGTGCAGATATAATTGTGTGGGACAGCTCTTGAGTTAGATGTAAGAGAGACATGATATTATTGGTACTATTTAAAGACTCAGGATCCATACCTATCGAAAAGATTGCAAATTCTAATTCAAGAGTTAATACATAGCCTATAATAAAGATATGCTATATACAAGACTTTCATACGTGAACTCATCTTGCCTTTTTTTCAGACATATTCACATATCAGAACAACAATTAATAAATAATAATCATCAATATATAAAAAAGAATTTAAGATCTCAAAAAAAAAAAAAAAAAAAAAAAAAAACAATCAAATCCAGATTTATGACAATTTCCTAGAACTAACTTAGTTTCACAATGCATGAACCGTGCATAAAGTACTTAAGACATCTGCAGCTTGTTTCAAAAATTGGAACTAATAACGAAACGCTATGATAAGGCCTTACAGTTAAAGCAATAAATCCGTTTGAGCAAAAAAAAAAATCAAATGAAAAAAAAAACAAATAACAATAAAAAGAAAAACATCGAAATAAGCACAAAAATATTTAAATTATTTCAAGCGCTTTATTATCATGCTGAGCAGCCTAGCCTGTGCCAGAGCGAGAGCGAGAGGGGGAGGCAGAGAGGTGGGGCGTGTGTGAAAAGGCTTAATAACACTCCAAAACACGCCGCGGGAAACACAGACCACACACAAGCACCTGGGGCCCAACGCGGGGGCTGACTGGGTGAGTGAAAGGGGCTCAAGA
The DNA here is from genome assembly GCA_035046225.1 of Drosophila pegasa. Taxonomy (NCBI): domain Eukaryota; kingdom Metazoa; phylum Arthropoda; class Insecta; order Diptera; family Drosophilidae; genus Drosophila; species Drosophila pegasa. Next base: position 5,388,207 of record JAWNOD010000072.1, read on the forward strand.
GAGATGGAGAGAGAGAGAGTGAGAGAGAGAGGGAGCTATGGATATATAGACATATTTTGTAGGTGACAAAGTTATTATAGTCGGCTCAGAACAACGAAGTGCGGCTATCAGAATCAGATAAGCGCGCTACGAAGTGTCAAGCAGTCAATTTACGTACCCAAAACAAAGCGACAACCGACAAACGAGCCACACGTGAAACAGGTTCACTGCGGACCACCAAGATCCCAACTCGATCAGGTATCATGGGCCAAGGGCCTGCTGCTGACTTCCCAGTAGACATAAAAAAAATCAAAGAAAAAAAAAACGAAGACAAAAAAAAACAAGTAAGAAAACTCTAGTCGGGCGTGACCGACTAGGGGATACCCTGAGCCCCGTCGCATTTGTATTTTTCATAGAATTTGGGGGAATTTGGGGCCGGTATCCAAAATATAACAAAATTCAAAATTGCATAAAATACATATAACCCTAAATATAAAAATTGGTGTCTCTAGCTTAAAAGATGGCCGAGATATAATTTTTTAGCTGAATTTCGATTTTGTTTTTAATCGATAACAATTAATTGGGGATAGTTATCGATTTTTTAAAACAAACTCGATCTGCGCGGGCTATACACGGACCTACAAAAAAAATTTCAAGTCTCTAGCTCGTATGGGGGCTGAAATCGGCGCGCTCAAACATACGGACATTGCCCAATCGATTTCTCTTGTCATCCTGATCAAGAATATATATACTTTATGGGGTCTACCACGCCTCCTTCTGCCTGTTACATACATCCAACCAAAACATTATACCCTGATTTCCCATTTTCAATGGGCTCAGGGTATAATAAGTATCGAACCGAGCTGGGTTCTAGCTGAGGCCCCGGGGCGAGGCGTTGAGGCTGCGTCTGTGATTGGGGGTCCACAACAGGGCGCCCTCTAATGAGGCGCGTTGCCTCGACAAATTTATTGCTAATTGTAGAGCGAGGCCCACTAAACGTTTGCCGCATAAATCTAAACGTGGAGCTCCCACACACAGACGCCTCGGAGTCTCTCTCCCTCTCCCCGTTGATCTCTTGATGAGTCACAGCGCCGGCGCTTTAAGTGCCAATAATTTTGTTAGCTGGCGCTCGGATTACGTTGCATTACTTGGCTCTTGAACTGGGCCAGTGCTAACGGTACCTGCTGCTGTCCACTCGGAACATTTAGTGTCACGCCCCGAAGAGTTATGCGTGCCATGACACGCATAAACCCAAAAGGCATTTCATTTCATTGTCTCGGGAACCCACGCAACGCGCCACGCGATATCATAAACCAAACTCAAATCGTTTAGTAGCGTAATTTAGATATTTTAAACTCGATCTTCAAGTGATGCCAGCGCAGTCAGATGAACCTCAAGTGAATTTGGTCTAGCTTAAAGCTAAAGTACTTCAGCTCTAGTTAAGAGTTTGCTACACTTAAGAGCTAAGGTAACCCGCATTGTCAAAGAGTTAAAGCTTACCCACAAACGGTTCCTCAATCGATTGCTCTTTCTCTTGTTTAATTACACGAAATTAATGATGAGCTAAAACGTTAATAAAGAAACAAATGGAATGAAAGCATTATAAAGTTGTTTAATTAGACATTAATTGTGTATAAATGGGGAGTTGGGGAGTGTTAAAGAATTTTTAAGTGAATCTTAAGCTGGATTATAAATAAAATAAATAGTAAACAAATGCATAATCTATTTAAATATTATATATCTATATAATATAAATATAAATATAATAATATAATATACATTTATATCAAGCATTTTAATGCAGAACTAAAAGATCGTATTGATTTAAAGTAAAGCTTCAGAACTTCATGCTCAGTTGTTGAGTTTATAAGCTGATTGAAAAAATACGATACGCAAAAGTAGTCTTTCCTTATAAAATTTTTATGCTAGTTTATAAATATATATTTGATTAATATATTGTTTATTCTACTAATTTTACATTTAATTTTTATCATTATAATAAATTTTATAAATATTTGGAAATACGTTTTATTGCATGCAAAGAATAAACGTTTCTTATAGATATGTAAGATCCTTTACCTACTGTGGATTACTCATATTGAAGTAAAATGTCTACACTTTCATAACTAATAACTTCAACTCAGATTCATTCTAACCATTCACTCAGACTACACCAACAATTTTACTCACATTAATCATTATAGCTTCACCAATTTTTTTTATAGACAATTTACTCTACACCAATTACGCAATACTTAGATTCATAGTTATAATATAGAATATATTATATGGTTAAATTAAATTTTTTTTCTTATAAAAAAAAGAAGTAAAATTAATGCATAAATTGTATTTCACGAATAGAAGAAATGCGAAATTTCACATAAATCAAATATATTTTTGATAAATTGGTAGATTACATCTAGAAGAAGAAATGCGAAATTTCACATAAATCAAATATATCTTTGATAAATTGGTAGATTACATCTACTATATAATAATATCTACTAAATATTTAAAACGTCTTGACACTTTTAATCAGACATGAAAAATGTGAGATATTAGGGGTTTGATAGCAGAAATTATATTATTTTTTGTGGTAAATAAAAAATATATTTTTTTAATATAACAAAGCCCAACAGTTCAAAAATTTAAAAACATATTTTTATGTTCATGTTTGATTTTTCATTGCGATGTTATTTTGCTTTTGTTTTTTTACCAAATTTAAAAGCATCTGAGAAAATATACCTTAATAGTTACCCATAGATTTTAAAATGATCAAACGTAATCCTTGCAAGTTTAGGTCATCTTAAGCCTTTAAAATATAGAAGCTTACTAAAATAAAACCAGCTTCTGTGCTACTATCATTCTACTAATTTACTCAATCCTGAATGCTTATATTTAGACAATTTTCAAACATCTTTTCTGATAAATTCTCTATCAGATTATGAAATTCATTTGCTTCCATCAAAATTTCGATTTTGCCGGCAGAGGCCCTGCTATGAGTCATTTGTTTTTGCTTTATAAATTATGCAGTAAATATTGATGGAACATGTAGAGATGATTTGTCTTAAACTTAAGAAAATCTTATGCCCCAGATTTATTTCTTTGACTAAAATTTTCCCAGAACTAAATCTCAAGCTAGAGCAAATTCTTAATTCTCTAGATAAAGCTAATCAGCTCTATAGAGTGTGCCGTGGCTAGTCACGCACTGTAAGCTGACCTCCCCCTCACACCTCTTATCTTATCGCGATTGTGAATAAGGATTAGCTTGGATTGAACACATGTTGCGTCTCCCTTGCAGAAATGGCTACACTTTCAAGGCGCACTACCAACAACTCTCACAATCAGAGTCGCATCCACAGCTACAGCAGCAGCAGCAGCCGCTCCATCAGAGCCACCATCAGAGCCACTTGCCGGCAGCGGCGTCCAGCGGGATGTCGACGCACAGCAACAGCAACAATATCAACAACAACAACAACAACAATGGGAGCAGCAAGAGCAAGCGAGATTGGGACATCAACGATGCGATCGTGCCGCAGGTGGCCGACATGGAGTTCGACGAGTTCAGCGAGTGGAGCGACGGGCATGTGCGTCTGGTCTACTCGGTGCACAACGAGGAGGCGAAGAAGCACATCTCCGGCTGGGCCATGCGCAACACCAACAACCACAACGTGAACATCCTGAAGAAGAGCTGCCTGGGCGTGCTGGTCTGCTCGCAGCACTGCACCCTGCCCAACGGCACCAAGATCAACCTGCGCCCGGCCATCTGCGACAAGGCGCGCCGCAAGCAGGAGGGCAAGGCGTGCCCCAACAAGGCGTGCCGCGGCGGCCGCCTGGAGATCAAGCCCTGCCGCGGCCACTGCGGCTACCCGGTGACCCACTTCTGGCGCCACTCGGGCAACGCCATCTTCTTCCAGGCCAAGGGCGTGCACGATCACCTGCGACCCGATCCCAAGAACTCCAGTGTCTCGAAGCGCGCCTTCGGACGCGTCTCCCTGACCGGGAGCAAGGCCAGCGCCAGCCTGGCGGCCACCAGGTCGAGCAGCGTCGCGCCCAAGAAGTCGCTCATCGCGGGCCTGGTGAAGCAGGCCAAGGTGAGTGCACCAAGTCAGCCAGGTCAATCCCGCCCGAGGATTCATTCCAATTCCTTTTGCCAGCAGCAACAGAATCTCATGAGCAAGGTGCTCAAGCGCTCCACAGTCAGCCAGCCGCTGGGCCACTCGGCTCTGGAGATCTATCAATTCAATGGTAAGTCCAGCTCGGTTACTCCAAGAATCTTCCACAAATCTCAAGAAATCCTCATCCTCAGCCTGCGGCAAGTGCACCACGTACAGCCACTGCACGTGCGGCTACTTAGAGGAGAGCTCGCGCCAGCTGAGTCAATCCTCCAACTACATGGGCAGCTCCTGGCCCTTGGCTGAGCCGCCCAGCTGCGAGTCCTCGGCGAATGTGTTCACGGTGAACCATCAGCATATCACCTACAATTATCCCATCTACCATGCCACGCCCACGGCCGCCACTGCCGCGCCCAGCAAGTCGCCCAGTCTGCCCTACACGTGCATCTCGGCGGAGCTGGCCTACCAGCCCGGCCTGGCCAGCCAGTCCAATCCGTCTAGCTACGCCAGCAACGCCATCAGCGGCGCCAGCTGCCAGCTGGCCTACGAGTCGAGTCCGCAGCTGGCCACGCCGGAGCCGGAGTTCATCAACTACTCGCAGATCAAGCACCTGGAGCTGGGCTGCAAGAGCGAGGCGGCGCCCACGATCAAGTACAATGCGACCGTGGAGACGCAGCCGGTGGCGAGCTATGCGGAGGACAACTACGACTACTATTACCAGCGCGAGTCGAGCAAGTCCGACTACGAGCTTCAGCAACACCAGCAACAGCAGCAACAGCAACAGCAGCAGCAGCAGCATTACGGCAACATTTCCGGCGGACACGCCCACTACTACGAGAGCGCCAACAGCTACAGCGGCGTCAGCTACTTCGACACGGGCACCACAGCTGCGCCGGACAGCGGCGCCATTGCCAGTGGCAGCGGCGGCGGGCTGAACCCGAGTCTGGAGCACGGCAGCTATGGCAGCTACTACGATCATTATGCCAACTATGAACAACAGATGGCGGTAGCAGCGAATGGCTTTGCTGCCGCCGCTGCTGGAGGCACTGCAGCAGCTGCTGTCACAGCTGTGGCGCCACCGGCACCGACGCTCACCTATCACCACCATCATCACCACCATCTGCACCACTCGCCGCAACACGCCCCCCCACAAGCAGCCGCCCATGCGGCCCATTGATATGTACTTAAAAAGGCGCCGCATTACTCATAGTTCTTAAGCTTTAAGATTTCAAATCTTAATTTCAATATAAATACATATACATATATACATTTATATATATAGAGTATTGTGTAGTTGTTTTCTTATTTTGGCAAAAATAAATTATTAAGAAATGTTGATATGTAAGTGCGTGTGGTTACTTAGTAGGTCTCTCTTAATGGCAAGTTATATATGGTTTACTTGACTGACTTTTTTAGGTTCATTATGAGAAAATCAAAGCTCGAGCTACTTATTAATAGCAATTGAGACTATTTATGAGCTGAGCTATTTACTATAAATAATTATAATTTTATTATATGTAGTTTTTAATATATAATATAGTAGTGAATATAATATTTGTATTAAATAACTCAGCTTATTTAATAAAAATATTATATTACCTATTATATCATATATTATAAACTATATATATATAGAAATTATAATTATTTTTATTTAACGAGTCAACTGCTAAATAATAAGTAGCTATATTAATTAGTCTATTTATGAGCTGAGTTATTTCAAATTAATATTATATTATTTTTTATAAATAGTTTCTCTAAGATTGTATATTAAATATATATAAAATTAGTCTATTTATAAGTTGAGGTTTCTAATATATAATATATTTTGTTTTAATATATTGTTCCAATATTATATTATTATTTTTATATCGGAACCTTATATAAAAACAAGTAAGAAAACTCTAGTCGGGCGTAACCGACTAGGGGATACCCTGAGCCTCGTCGAACCTGTGTTTTTCAATACTAAAGAAACTAAAGCAGCAGCTAATAATTAAACAAAATTCAAACGTAATTTGCGATTCTTCGAAGTGACTAGAATGCGAGCGTTTGTATGTGTGTGTGCAAGTGCGTTCGCTTGGCGCTGCTGCAGCGTGTTTTTGCAAAGTAGCCAAACGTTTTGTTTAATAACTTTTTTGCTATTTAACGGATTTCAATGAAATTTTCGGCATATGATTAACATATTCTATGGGCATATTTGTCAGTTTAGTAAAAGTGCCAACTCATTCGCATTTTGGCTATATTTGAGACTGAACTTTAATTGGGGAAAATTTGGAGCCGGTATCCAAAATCTAACGAAATTCGAAATTGCATAAAATACATATAAAGCTAAATACAAAATTTGGTGTCTCTAGCTTAAAAGATGGGCGAGATAGAATTTTATAACTGAATTTCGATAATGTTTTTATTCGATAACAAAAAAACGAATATATTTATCGATTATCGAAAATAAACTTGATATGCGAGCTGTATATAGGGATCTACAAAAAAAATTTCAAGTCTCTAGCTCTTCTGAGAGCTGAGATCGACGCGTTCATACATACGGACAGACGGACGGACGGACAGACGGACAGACGGACGGACGGACAGACAGACAGACGGACAGGGCCAAATCGATTTCTCTTGTCGTCCTGATCAAGAATATATATACTTTATGGGGTCTGCCACGACTCCTTCTGCCTGTTACATACATCCAACAAAAACATTATACCCTGATTTCCCATTTTCAATGGGCTCAGGGTATAAAAATAAGATTTTATATAAATTATATATAGAATTAGTCTATTTATAATATATGATATGTATATTAAATAAGTCAGCTTATAAATAGACTAATTATATATATAATTTATATAAAATCTTATTTAATACACGTTTTATATTATTTTATTTATATATATTTCCTCTGGGAATTTTTTTTTTTTTGAATATATATACTTCTCTAAATATATAAATATTTTTATAATTTTTATTTAATAAATCTATTTATTAATTGATTAAATAAAATAAGTAATTATTTTATATATATATTCTATATATATATTCTGCCCCTAAGACCCAGTGCCTGCAAGCTTGCGCCATCTATCGCAGTTGAGCGTAAGCGTCGCAACTGACCGAGAGCAGCGCCATCTAGCATACATTGCAGAGTTGTAAGTAGAAATCTTCATTTAAAATATTCAGATATTTAATTTAATTGACAGTTTAAATAAATGAAATTGCACTTCACACACTTTCACTTTGCATGCATCAGTAGTTAACATATTAAATTATTAAAAGAAATACTTGAGCATTCCGCACGCTAGCGTCATCTGTCGCTCAAAAAGATAAACATTGCAGCGCCATCTGGCAAGAGTAAGCCTTGTGCATTTTAGAGTTGTCTTTCATAATTATGCTATCGAAATATTTAATAAACCTAGCAATTGTATTTATTAATATAAAAATTAAATTATTTCTATAATAAATTTATTAAAATAATATAGAGAAATACTTTCGAGCATAATCTAATAATTATGTGACCTCTGCGGCACGCCGCATAACTCACCAGCCCTGCCAGCTCGCAGCGAATCTCACCGCTCTCCCGCTCTTTTGCGTGGTGAGCTGCCGCCGTTCATATATGACTGCGGCTGCCAGCGCTTGGCATTCGCATTCGCTAGATTAAATCCCCACGAGTTGGTTGCGTGTGCTCTCTGTGCGGCTCTGTTCGGTAATTAAGCAAAGTTCATACAGCTTTACCGGTTGCTCTGACACCTAACCTAACCAACAAATTGCAACAGCAACAACAGCAACAACCACTACAACAACAGCAACAAAATGGTGTACGCAGTTACAGACGTGGTGAGTAGCAATATAATTATTGTAATTGCGTTCGCTCATTAGGTTAAGTAATGTGCAAAATATATTGACCACTCGCCTCGCCTCGCCCTCCCCACCACTCGCATTTCGATAGTTTGCCCCAATTGCCATACGCTTGGCACAAACAACAAATATATGTGTGAGTGTGTATATATATAGAGAGAAAACCAGTATATGACAATGATATCATCTCTTCATCGAAAGCCAACGCGTCGCCATAGAAAGTGGCAAATTCAATTCAATTCTTTATGCCTGCTCTAAGTGTGTGTAACAAATGTGAAACAACAACTAGACCACAAAACACACACAAACACATATATACACACACTCACATATATATATATACACACACATATATGTATACTAGCTTACACCTATTTACTAGACAAGCCTCATTTCCATCACGATGAGTTAGCATTTCATTTATCAGTAAAAATAATAAAAAAAATACTTTTATTTGCCGCTGCACAGGGTGTGCTGGGCTTCGTGCTACCCTGTAATCGCGTTTTGGCGCGCTAGCGACAGCTACTAAAACCGGTTTACATTGCGATACAATGTGAACTAAGCCGCTTCTTTTCACATTTCTAAAAGAAACTCGTTGGCATTACGTCAGCCGTATGAATATTAACCTATTATTATTTATGAGCACGCAATAAAAACACTAAGATTTTTCACCATTTCGTTGTGACGTCACAAGTCAATCCCTATTAGATCATAATGTGAAATAAAAATCGTTTTGCATATGCTTAAAAGCTTTTAAATTGCCTCTACACAAATCCGTATATATATTATATATATAATATCTTTTATTGTGGTTAAGAATTGTTGAAATACATAAAACTTATCTCTGGTTGAATGGGAATGTTTTAGATTTGGCGAGAAAAATGGGAGAGAAAAAATAAGCAAAAATTTTGAAATTGAGATAAACAAATTCCTTAGAACTATTATAATATAATATATATCTATAAACAAACATATTTTAAGAGCATTTCCATAAGGTATTTCCTTTTCATTCAAGAACTATGCTAATATATCTATAAAAAAACATATTTTAAGGGCATTTCCATAAGGTATTTCCTTTTCATTCAAGACACAGTCATCAAAAATTCACTAAGATTCACTTTAGTCAAGTCGCTCTTAGTCAGACACTAGATATAATAGCTTATATCCGGTTTCAAAGTCCAAATGGAATACACATAATTTTCTATATATATTATATATATTTATTTTCGAATTTTTCAAAAAGAATTTTGATTTTGAAGGGAGAATATATTCCTAGTCAACTATCCTAATTACACATTAATTATTATTCAATTTCCTTTTCCCAGTTTAAATTTATATAAAAAATATAATATATATATATTACACCTGTTGCAAATATTTACCCATTGCACATCCACATTGGAATAATACAAAAATTCCATTAGCTCATGTTCATAGTAAATATTTATGACTACAACAAACTTTTTGTTCAAGAATTCTATAAACGTTGGCAACAACCTGTTTACCCGAACAACAACAACAAAACGTTCTCAAATCGAACTTTAGCAATTCAATAAAAAAAAAAATGGATAAAAAGTTCTTTTGCAATATATAAAGTGCTAATTATATTAAAACATATTTTGTGTTATGAAAATATTTGTAGTATTGAGAAATATATTTTGATGATTTCAATGAATGTCAACTTTTGAAATTATTCTTCGAATATGCTCGTCACTTAGTTAAAAATAAAAATTAATATTATAAACATTTTTAAATACATAACAATAGGAAATTAGAGAAAATATTTATAAATACAAAAAATATATAAAATTAAGTTCAGCAACAAAAAACTTTAATATTTTCAATTTTGAACGACAACAAAAAATATAAATTTTCAATCATTTAAATAAAAAAAAAATGATGAAATTATCATTGTTGTCATTTAAGAACATTTTATCTACCAAGGAGGAATTTCGTAATAGAGTATTTAGAATGTATAAATATATTAATAATAATAATAAATATATTGTATTAATTTTTCAATATTAAGTAAAACTAATTGCTTAAGGAATATATTTTTTAAAATTATTTTTATTTTATTTTAATTTTAGTTAATATTATATTATATCTCGAAAAATATTTCTAATAGATGCATATTTATTTCATTATTTAAGCTTTCAACTATTCATACAATTTTATGACACAATTCTACACTAAGTAGAGTCACTAAGTCAAGAACATGGAAATAGGTCAAGTCAACGCACGATAAAATATTTTATTGTATTTTCTAAATTATTCTGTCAAATCGAAAATTGCTTTTTGATAAGTCCTTAAATACTTTACTACTTCAACTATTTGCCATTTGTGATGAAATTCAAAAATATTCCTAAATAATTTGTAATTAAGATAATATAACATATTACTCATTGATAATTCAAGAAGATGCCGTGAGTGAAATCCTCAATCAATCAGATAAGACCATTCAACAGAAATAAATGATTCATTCGCATGTCTCAAAGCTCGAACTTAGCTATTGTGTAGGCAGCTCGGAATTGTAGCCAAATTCCATTCAACGAATTATACATAAAAATGCGAGAACAAGTTAAGCAAATATATATATATATATATATATATAGCTAAATGACGAAAGTTGGAACTGGCTAAGGGGCAACCGGTTTCCAAGTGAATTTGCATATTAGTTTCATTATGTGAATCAAATTAAAGTAATGAAGAGATTGCGATCTCACAGTATCCACAATGTATTAACTTCTAAGGTTCGTCATTTCTGGCGTTAACTGTAGACAGTTGGAATTACACTTCGAGCCTCAACGTAAACACAATGAATCATTCAGCTAAGAACATAAACTATCGTGCTGCAAATGACTGCAATTAATAAAAGGTCACGCAGAGGAACGTGACAGGGGCCGGACTAGAGCCGACACTAATCAATGCAGATGTTGAGGTGAAAGTACAACTAGTTGGTACACGCCCACCATAGAGTACAGTACACGCCCACTTATAGTCAATTGTTTTTTTTTTATATTGATTCGTTGTGAATATGAGAGTAGTCGTAGTCTGGCCTAAGCATTGCCATGGAAAACAAGTTTTCAATGCATTTCAAGATCAAATTATGTATAAATAAATATATATAATTTATAATGAATTGGTAAATTTGAAATTTGAAATACCTAAACAATTTAACAATACTTATTTCTATTTAAATCTAATTTATCAAAGAAATATACATTTTTATATTTAAATACATTTTTTAAAGCAATAAAATTGAATTTAACGTGATTTCTATTCAGATGAAAGCCTATAAAAAAAGATGTATTGAAATAAATACTTGATTTCGATATATATATATATATATATATTTATAAATATATTTATACATATATAGTAAAATAGGTCATTCAATATTTTGTGAAATTTAATAATCCAACATTCAACGTATGCAAAAATATTTATTCAAAATTTCAGCCAAATATGAATAAACACAAACTATGTTTCTAATGTAAATAAAAATAGAAAATAAAATAAAAATTCAAATGAAAATGTTATACAAATTTATACGAAAAACATGAAATATTTATAGCAAAATAATTGCTATTGAATTTGTGTAAGTTCTTAGTGCAAATAAAATCAAAGCTCATATGATTTTCATTCAAAATGTTTGGAAAAATGTGAAATCAATAAACAAAAAATTATTCATTAAGAATTTGATTGAAATTGAATACAGCCACGTTCAAGAATTGGAGAAACATTTTGGAATTCAATTCAAAATATTGAGAAAAATTCACAAAATACCTCAAGAGCATGTCTGCACGAATGTGTGTGTGATTCGCTTCATGTTGGAAACTAAATTCTGGTCTAGTCGCGAGTCCAATTCAAATGGGACACGTTGTCGATGATTAAGCAATTAAGCAAATGGTTCGCTATTCACGTGGTTGGTCGGATGAAGGGCGAAACGCTCCACTCGCGCTGGGCAAATAAGTAAAAGTCCACATACAAATATTTAAATGCAAAAAGATATACGTGGATAAAAGTCGAATTGTATATAATGTGGGGGGCACAGCCACAAACCACATATATATATATTTATATATATATATATATACATACATTTGGTATATATAAATGTATACAGAATTCCTTATTTAATACACTAAACGGGGTTACTAAACGTGCTTATCGCACTTGCTAGAAACATCACTGATAAGGCGCAACGTGCTACAGTAGCTAACCAAAATCAAATCGATCGACTACATAGTTGACGCCTAGTGATAAGACCCACAAATTACATGTATGTGCTATATAAATAAATATACATATATATGTTCTGCATAATTGGAATATGCACTATAAGAAAGTACAGCTCAACACCTTGAGGATATAGCAATCTAAAAGTAGCTACAATATATAAGAAATTGCAGCTATTAGAGTTGAACTAATATAATAACACAGCTTAACAGCTTAGCAATCAAGGGAACCTACAATCGTATATCTAAAGTGTTACCATGGGATTAATAGTTCCCATTAGCGCAATTAGTTATATTGTAAGTAGTCTGATAAGCAACGATTCGCCAAATGAGTTGGATGCATTGTGAGGCCAGCTCCTAATAGCTGAGATATCTTGAGCAATATATAATATGAGTGCATATAAGATGATAAGGAGGGGCTATAAGGCTATAAAGCTATTTCACATAGGAATATGATCTTGCACTTCAAGGGATTTCATTGTTTCTATAAACATATGTGTATTTGATAAGATACGATATTCCAGACGAAATTAATGCGATGCATTCAATACCAAAAAAAAAAACTTTATGTGCCAGAAACCTCTCCATAAATTCAATTGATTATATATATATATTTTATAATACATATAAGACGATCATATTTGATCATTTATGCAACATTATCATATTTCTTAGTATAAAATAAAAATTAATAATATCAAGTTTGTGCACAAGAATGAGTGCATTATGTATTATGACCCAATTGAAGTATATATACAGGTTGGAGCAATAGTAATCGCCTGAAGTTTTGCTATAATGTTTTTTCCTCCTATTGGAAAATGATATCGCAATCATTTCGTTTGTAACGTTTGTAATAAATTAAGAAACACATCAAATATAAATCGACAAATCATATATGACATTTAGTGGGTAATAACTTTTGTGCTACCCAGTAGCTTTTGTTTTATAGATCGTTAAACGTTTTTCTTGATAAATATTTAATTTTATATTTATATTACTCATATTCATATACTTCACATTCTATATATGTCGAAAACAAAGCTACAATTGCTTGGGTAAAATGTTGTGGAGAAATGTTATCCAATGTATTATAATAAAAATTATATTATTTTTAACAAAGAAAAATATATGGGAAACTGTTTAAATTCATGAAATATATATTCGGAATTCCACACATTCCTTTACTATCCAATGTAGTTTAATATATAAGAATATGACTTAATCTTTCCAGATATTGTCTGACAAAATCATAATCATACATAATAGTCAACGTGAAACTGTGGCAATCCCTTTTATATTTAGTAAATATATAAACATGACGGAGATGTAATTAATATTGGGATGGAGTATCTTATCGATAATTGTATTAGCGTTAGATATAGTGTAAAAAAATTCTATTTAAGTAAGATATTGGTGATCGCTAGATATATGAAGGTGTTTGATGACTTGTTAAAAAAAGAAAGGACACGTTTCGGTGTAGAAAGAAAAGTGACGGGCAACAGTACAGAGACTCGCTGTAGCTTAGATTATAATAATTATAAGAAGCAAATCTATCGATTTCCGATAAACATATATAATCACTAATGTATCATGTAGATCACTAAGGAAAAGTCAAGTCGATATATAAATTGATATTCATTTCATTTATTTGCAGAACGACTTCAAGACACAGCTGACGAATGCCGGCGATAAGCTGGTCGTTGTGGACTTCTTTGCCACCTGGTGTGGACCCTGCAAGATGATTGCGCCCAAGCTGGAGGAGCTGTCGCAACAGTTCTCCGAAAAGATTGTTGTATTGAAGGTAAATTTTAATGCAGTTTACCTAAAACGATATTCAACTAATTCTCTGCTCTGCGTTCTCAAGGTTGATGTCGATGAGTGCGAAGACATTGCCATGGAATACAACATCTCCAGCATGCCCACGTTCCTGTTCATCAAGAAGTCCGTCAAGGTGGACGAGTTCGCTGGCGCCAATGCCAAGCGGCTGGAAGAGACCATTCAGAAGCACATCTAAGTGCACACGCAATAGAAGTTAAACCTCAATGCCTCTTCTTAATCTTCCTTTTGTTTTGTTGTAAAAATGGATTGTCGCGCAGCCGAAAAGACAATTCGCTTAGTTCTCTTCATACCATTTAGTTAATTATGTATTCCATAAGTTTGCTATGTTTGCAACAAACACACACTTACACACACACACACTCACACACACACACCTAATCGAGTTAATTCCAGCACATTGATTTGCTCAGATAAAATACATTCAATTATATTTCTCTTATTATTTTTGGCGTGTTCAACACTCTGCAGCGCAGCATCAACAAATAATTGAAACACAAAAGTGGCTTTAAATGTAACATTAGATCAAAGTGAAAATTATTTGCTTTAATTAACTAAACTAATTAAGACGGGTTCGTTTTTGTAACGCAATTGCATTGTAAAACAGTAAAACAAGAAACACAGCAAACAGAAAAAGCAAAACAAATAAATCAATTTTAAAACAAATTCTATTTTCTTTCATTTATATACGTATATATACCCTCTTTAATATTCAATATCAATGTCAAAGAGAGTGAAACTCAACTTGACTTTCAGTTACTGGGTAAGACTAAACTATGCCAGATTAGATAAGATAGCCAGCAGACAGTTTATAAGGTCTACACTTGGAACCAAAAACAGAATAGTCATTTCCGATAAGGTCTCTTTGCATACGTATTGATAGGCTAAGCCTTTGAATTTCACAATATATCGTTTAATACAAATGAAATATTTTAGTTGAATATCTGTAGATATATATAAATTTTTAAACCCTGAGCCCATTGAAAATAGGAAATCAGGGTATAATGTTTTTGTTGGATGTATGTAACAGGCAGAAGGAGGCGTGGCAGACCCCATAAGAGCTAGAGACTTGACATTTTTTTTGTAGGTCCGTGTATAGCACGCGCAGATCGAGTTTTTTTTTTTTAAATCGATAACTATCCCCAATTAATTGTTATCGATTAAAAACAAAATCAAAAAATATATCTCGCTCATATTTTAAGCTAGAGACACCAAATTTTATATTTAGCTTTATATGTATTTTATACAATTTTGAATTTAGTTATATTTTGGATTACGGCCCCGAATTCCCCCAAATTATATGAAAAATACAGATTCGACTTTGCTCAGGGTATCCCCTAGTCGGTCACGCCCGACTAGAGTTTTCTTAGTTGTTATATATATTTTCTTATTAATTTCCTTACTTCGTGGTTTCTTCAATATCCACATAAATGAATGATATTCAAAGTGTAAAGTGCCCTTAGACTTCGAACTAGTTTCCAGAAGTATATCGAAAACATACTATATTTGATTATTTGATATAACTTACAATAGCCAATGGCCACTTTGTAATTTTATAGCCATTTTATTAAGGCTTTTTACAATATTCTCTTTTTACCACATCAACATTACTATCCATTCAAGCTCTAAAAAAAGAAAACAAATATTAATAAACAGAAAGGGTATTCTCTGTAGAATTTAAATTTTTAAAAGTATAATTTACTTAGAATTTAGTTTGCTCTTTTTGAGTAATATAAAAACAGCTTAAAATTTATAAATTCAACAGATTTTCAGATATGAAATATGATAATTTCTATATTGCGATCGACGATAATCCCAAAACTTCGACTTGCTAAATATTTAAAAACCTTTAGCCTTCTTCATATTTATGTACATTATTATTTGAGTATTTTTGTAATATCAATTCTACTCACAGAATTTATATATTTATATCAATGCTGACAACAACATTTAATGAAATTTAACTACCAAGAATTAGATTAAAGAATTGACAAATTTTAATGACAGTAAAATTCGTTTTTAAAATTTATAAAATTTCTTTTAAATTTAAATAGGATTGTGAAATGCCAACGTCAGACGGTGTAACTGTATTTGAGAAAAATTCTTTTAGTTGATACCGAATCTGATTGATTTCAGATTCTACTTATATAGTATTAAACCTATTAGACTACGTACTTTAAACTCTTAAAGGTTATACAATTTTGGAGCATGCAATTTAAAAGGCAAAAGATTATATATAGTAGATTATATATGGTATTAAACCTAACAGACTTCGTACTTTAAAGGCTTAAAGGTAATACAATGTTGGAGCATGTAATTTAAAAGGCAAAAGATTATACAAACAAATTCATTAAAAATAAAAAAATTGATCAAATATAATAATAAAAGAAAATTTAAAAAAAGAAATATAATACAAAAATTATTATACAGAGAAAAAAAATACAAAAACCATAATAATAATAATTAAAAAATATCATAGAGTATTAATGAAACAATAAATAGTACAAGTCATTTAAATATATAAATACTATAAAAAAAAAAATTGAGTACAATACAAAATGAACAAAAATAAAAATTAAAAAATAAATAAATAAATAAAAAAAAATTAAGAATAAAAATAAATAAAGAAAAAAAGGGAAAATAAAAAAACAATCAAAATAAATTTTAATAAATCTAATATATCAACAATATATTGTGCTCCTGGCCAATTTTAAATAAAACCCAATATATCAACAATAAAAAAAATAAATAAATACAATCTTAAAGCAGTCTTAATTAATTTTCAAGTTGCGCACATGAAAATCATTTTATAAAAAAATGTAAATACCCCAATAATTGACTTTTTATACTTGAACTTAAATCTTAATGCTTTTTATTGCTAAAATATTTTAAAAATTCGCGCCAATTGAAATCGTTTTTAAACACGAGACGAGTTAGCAAAGACACGAACCACAACAAAGACTGCGAACCTAAGCAACCCTGTGGAACAGTAGCTGTGGCCAGCTGAGAGCGAGAGATAGGGAGAGAGAGAGAGAGAGAGAGCGTGCGAAGTGCGCTTTGTGAGGCAGAAGTGGGCTCTGGCCGCCATCGGCTGTGTCAGTGTTGCTGTCAAACTCATCGAGGCGACAACAAGAGGCGAATGCCAGAGGCAAACGAAATAAATAATAGAATTAATATTAAGCAACACTTTTTTTAGTGCTCGCTGTGTTTGGTGTTGTTTCTTCGCTGCTGAGCGCCTAAAAAAGCATGCGGCATTCTCTCACTCGCACTCGCGTGTGTTTGTGCATTTCTGCGTTTGTGCTGTGTGAGCTTTTGTGATTTTTCGTATATATATATATATATGTACAAATAAATATAGAGAGACCTTTGCGACAACTGGCCAATAATAAAGAAAATAATATACATATTGTCTAAGATTAACATAAAAGACGCAGTGAACGACGCGTAGCGCGATGGACGAATTGTATAATTGCACATATGTACATATACATAGATAGATAGGTCGAGCCAGAGCCAGAGTCGCGCAACCCAAGCAGCGCCCCGAAAAAAAAACGCCAAACGAAGTTCAGGTCCACAAATGGCAAACACAGCCCGGCGCTGTCGTCATCTGTGCCTGCTCTTCCATCAGCTGCCGCAGTTGCAGTTGCAGTTGCCACCACCAACAGCATCAGCATCGCCACCCATTGGAAGCTGCTGCGACAGCTGCCGTGCGCCGCAGTAGAGCAGCTGCACAATGCCAAGTGCCCACTATCAACCACTCGAGCTACGCGCAGACGACAACGGCAACGACGGCGACGGCGACGGCGACGACGACCTCGTCATCGACCATCTCGACGAGGAGCTGCTCGAGCATTGGACATTCGGCACGGACGTGCAGCCGAACGGACGGATCCGCTACCAGCTGCAGCCAGTTGACGAGCTGCCGTCCATTGGCATTGGCATGGCCGGGCCACGCATCAGCCGTGCCGCCGGCTCGGGTCTGCGACGTTTTTTGTTTATTACGCTGATCCTGTTGGCCGTCTTCTTTTTGATCTACTTTGTGATCAGTCCGCAGCCGCAAGACGCGGAGGATGCCGACGGAGACACTGACCCGCACAACGGCATAGGTAAGAGGCGGCACATAAAACTAAGCTTAGCGACGTCGCGGCTCACCACAGCTGACTATCATCCATTCCAAGCGACCATAATAAGCAAGCGCACGCATGGAAGCATACGTAAGCCAAAATCTTCATTCTCCATACTCCATTTATGCAATCGCATCCAACAACACTTCATACCCGATTCGAAGTAATTTGTTTACGTTTCCCTCTTTGTTTCTTATTGTTTTTGTTAACGGAAACAAGTGAACGACCAGTTAATCAGGCGCCAAAAGTATGAGCAATGCCGCTCGTCTTATCATACCATGAATTCGTCACTCGCTTCCACAGCCTTTACATACATACACACATACATGTGTATACAATACGTATAGCCATACATAATTGCTTGCCTTACACGTAGCTGCCCCACTGCTGACCATCTCTACTGCTGCTGCCACTGCAACAGTTGCAACTGCTGCTAGTGCCTTAAGCGCAATATCTAAGCCAAGACTTTCACTTTTTTTTGGTTTGATGCGCTACACGTGCGCGCGCTTTGGGGAGTTTTGATTTTCTTCTAGAGTTTGTCGTGTTACATTTTTTTAATTTAAAATGCTGAATATTATTTTTGAAATATTTAAACAATATATAATATATAAAATAAAAAATAAATAAAGAATAAAAGAGATATTTATCAAGTTTTAGAGTTGATAATAAATATCGAATTAAATATATAAAGTAACAGAAAGTTAATTAAAAGATTTAAAATAATATCGATAACAATTTTAAATAGGCAGTGATATTTTTTTAAATATATATTATCAAGCAAAAATGAATCACTAATAAAAATAAAAAAAAATATATATACAAAAATATTGATATGTATCTACATATAAAGAGAACAAGACAAATTACATTTATCTTTACAATACTATATATTTTATTTATATATAATATATTATATATTATATTGTTTTCCACATTTTTGCAATTTAGTTCCGTTATTACACCAACTTGCATGTCAGCAATAACATCATATTTATATAATTGAATATAATTTAAACTATATCAAATAAATCATATAATCATATTATATAATATGGTCAGGAAACGCTACGAAAGTTTGCTTTATATGTGTATTATGACATGATTTGTATGCCAACCAGCCCCAAAAATTCTAGTTTTATGAAATTTTTATGACTTTTTTAGTAGCGTGCTCCTTTGAGACTTTCGTATAAATCTAACTTATAGGTCGCTGTGGCATAGCCTCACCTTCCGAGCAGCAATATTATGCGATAATATCTAATCACAGAAATGCGCTCTGCTTATACTCTATAAAATATTTTGAATATCTGGGAAGGATCTATTAAGACTCTGAAATGTGTCAAATTGAATATGAATATAATCAACATTGATTGGAAATATAAAATATATATATGAACATTAGATATATAAATATAACATGTCAACTATATTTAATATTGGGCAAACTTGCTTAATTTTCGTGGTATTAAAAAATTCCTAAAAGAATTAAATAAAATTGCAAATTAATGCTCATATAATTTTTTTTTTTTTTTTTTTTTTTTAAGACCCGTATTTTCTGCATAGCTAATTAGCTTTGCATCAAAGCAAAAAACTATCAAAATTTCGATTCTTATTTCTCGACATTTTTAACAAATTAGAATGGATTATAATCTAATTTAATTATATGTTTAAATTGGTTTTCTTGTAATAAACAATAATATTACTACAATATTTTCAAAGTACAAGGGCCTATCGAGGCGCCTTTCTATAATATATTTAAAGACTCGTATCGTCTGCATATCTAATAAGCTTCACATCTCGACTTAAAACTATAAAAGTTTTTCTTCTTATTTTATAATTTTTCGATTTAGATTTAATTTCTCAAATTTTTTACCAAATTAGAATGTTAAATTATGGATTATAATCTAATTTAATGAGGAATGCGTAACACTCATGCTGTTAGAGTATAGCAAGTAAACTAAACAACTGGCTAACGAGCAAACACTCGACACTCAAACGCCACTCACACACACACTCTCGCGCCCTCGCTCACTCTCTCTCTCTCTCTCTTTCTTTGTCTTCTTCAGTCTCATACCTTTCGCTCAATGCCGTTCACTCTCACTCACTCTCGCTCTTGGCTTGCTCACCCTTTTCCCCTACAGCCGTTGTTTAGGCCCAGCAAGTGTTGAGGCAATCATTGCACGTAAGCTGACGGGTTGGGTCCGCCGTTTGGCTTAGTTTGGTTTATTAACTGTTGTTGTTGTTGTTGTTGTTGCTGCTGCTGTTGTTGTTAGTATTTATTATTTAGCAGTAATTGGCCTAATTTGCCAAGCATTGTCTCTTTCAGCAATAAATTTTATCGATACACCGCCCCCACCTCTCGCCCCTCGCCCACCCGCACACATCTGCGTGCAGCAATTTCCCAGTCACGGTGCATGGCAAGGCCACATTTTCCAGCTCTTCGCTTTTAATTTCTTATACGTAATTTATTAGATAATTTCGCCTTTTGTTGCGGGTCACACATCGATCGATCGATTTTCTCTATGGCTGCATCAGCACGCGATTTCACAACCGTAAAACCTCTTTGATGTTTATAATCTCAGATGGGCCATTAAAACTATTAAATGAACTACAAAATGGAAAACTTTCGGAAAATTAAACTAAGCGAAATTTGCACTCAAAATATAATTTGGAATATTTGATTAATGCGTGGCGTACAAACAAATCGAAAGCAAATATTTAACTCATAATGGAATGCGTGACATAATTTCTATGCATATAGATTCCATGGTATTAGACAGTAGTCATAATTTGTGTGATATAATCCATTAGCTGTAGTGTTGGCTACCAATGCTCTCTCGGCTAATGTAAACAAAGCAAAACCCGAAATCATTAAATAAACAAGACAAACTTTGCCTCAAATATAATACTTTATGGGCGCACTTCCAAAAATTTAAAGTTCAAAGTTTACGATTTTCTTAATTAAAAAGTAAAACACGTAATTTTTGAGCAAATATAAAAACAGACCAGTTATAGACGAGGCTATAATAGGGTATTTTTACTTTGTATAATTGTAAAAGAGACTAAAACAACTGAAGACCTTGAAACGAATGAGTGTTAGCGAAAAAATGATTTCACTTATTAGAGAGCTGACTTCATCTCATCACCAAATCGAGTATTGATAGCCAAAACAAGAATCGCCTGATTTTTTTGTTAGATATCAAATTGCGTTGATGCAGAATAAACACAAATAAAGAGTGTTTACATCTACTTAAGCCAGAATATATTGTTCATAGAAAGAAATTTGTTCAAAGAAGAAATTTGAAAGATTTATTTTAATTCTGTACCGGGTATCTCCAAGTCGGGCACTCAATACCCACGTATATAAATACATAAATAGGCTGTGAAACTAATAATTGACGTTTATTTAAGTCTTAAGACTTTGAATGTGTATTTCCCAATACAAGCTCTATATTTTGATGTCTATATGCATCTATAACGCATAAACAAAACCTATTTATGAGCAAAGTTTCATTATCTAACTGGAACATAGTCGCGTTGATTATTTAAAGCAAGCCCCAGTGAGCTCTCTGTCTCAATTAACAAAGGAAACTGTCAACTGTTTCCCAGCGCAACAGTGACTCGAGTACATTATTATTATTATTCTTTTTTTAATGACTTAATTGCAGTATAATTGCAACAGCTGTCTTTCGTAGTTCATGTGTTTTATAAGATAGAAAAGTTAATGGACTTTTAAAAGCCCCAGTTCGCACACTCGCCTAGTAATTATTTCGAATCGATTGCACTTGGCGCTCTTATCAAATGTATATCTCAGTTGGGCAACGGCAAATTCACGTTTTTCTGGCGAAATTCATAAAATTTCCATGTGTTTTTGGCATGACTTTTGTTTTCCAAGTGCATCATGCACTCAGGACACGCCACGACCTCAAATGGTGTGTACAGAAATTTACGATTTTTAAATTGTGTATTTACATATGTATTTATTCAGTCAAAAGTTGGCATTACAATCGCACGCGATTTCGCTAATTGATGGCAACGGCACGTGCATATCGACTAATATTACAACAATAAAAAAAAAACACAGGAGAAAACAAATAAATAAATAATTTACAGACTATACGAGCTAGTCACAACACATGACTAATACTTTATATGTACTGTACTGAGAGCTGATAAAATATTGTTGAATGAAAAAATATTTTACAACGCACAAAGACATACGTATATTAAGATTATTTAATTAAATATTTATTCAAGTTTCTCAAAACATTTCTTTTGTCTGCCTTTAGATTGAAATTTCCTATATACAAATAAATATAAAGTATTTGAGAATTTCATAGAGCAAAGGAAATGTCTCTCAAGCACATGAAACAATGTTTTAATGGTATAAATAAACATTTTTAGTTCAATTGGTTTGCATTTTAATTAAAGAAAAGTTGAATTTAGGGCTTAAATTCACTTTGCCAATAACTAAAGAAAAAAAACTGTCAAAAATGTATAAAAACTGTCAAAAATATTTCCTTTTGTTAAAAGCTCTATTTGATATCAACGAAAATGTTGATAATATTTGGCAATTTATTACTTTTTCCAATAAAAAATTTAAGAATAAAATTCTTTCATAAAAAAACAAGTAAGAAAGCTCTAGTCGGGCGTGACCGACTAGGGGATACCCTGAGCCCGTCGAATCTGAATTTGGGGCCGGTATCCAAAATATAACGAAATTCGAAATTGCATAAAATACATATAAAGCTAAATATAAAATTTGGTGTCTCCAGCTTAAAAGAGCAGCGGGATAGAATTCGATAACAAAAAAAACGAATAAATATATAGGGATATACAAAAAATTTCAAGTCTCTAGCTCTTCCGAGAGCTGAAATCGACGCGTTCATACATACGGACAGACGGACGGACGGACAGACGGACGGACAGGGCCAAATCAATTTCTCTTGTCGTCCTGATCAAGAATATATATACTTTATGGGGTCTGCCACGCCTCCTTCTGCCTGTTACATACATCCAATAAAAACATTATGCCCTGATTTCCCATTTTCAATGGGCTCAGGGTATAAAAAAAAAGATAAACGAAATTGCTGCATTAATACGGACGCATATCGACTTAGCTAGTCGATCAGATAAAACATATATATACTTTATCGGCCTTGCCGCGCTACGCCTTCTGCCAGTAATATGCCAAAGTTATAATACCCTGATTTGTCTTTTTCAATGGGTTCAGGGTATACAAATTCAATTCATATTTGAGTTCTCCATTATTTACATTGTTCATTAACGAATGAGGTAAAAAAGCTAAACGCTGTTCATATATTGAAGTCAACCGTAAATAAAAATGGCTCTTAAAACTGATTGCTTTTTGCAAAGTTGAAATGTTATCTCCGAGTCAACATGATTCATTCATATTTTTATTGATGTATGAACATAAACATATATATAAATATATATTTATATATATATATGCTTAAGACTCTTATCAGAATACCGATCTGAATCATGTGAAGTGCCATATAATGCTGGAAATCAATTAAAATTCTCAAGAGGTAATATCAATAATGTTTTATAGTGATAGAAAAACGAGATCGATTTGGGAAAAAACTCTCATAGCTGCTTCAATCACACCAATTGAGAAATGTACTCACATTTTCACCGAAGGTGTGTGTCAATAATTAATCATTTAAATTATAATATATATGGATTTTTTTTTTTACTTTTGTTAAATACCCTAAACTGACAAAATGTAGGGTATATTGAATATGTATATTCTTGAGACGTTAAGACTACGATATTTATGTGGCTTCACAGATTATGAGGTCTTCCTTTAATCTAACAATTTCATATTCATATTTCGCATAATACAGCTTGTCACGGTATCACCTAGTCGTGCACGCTCGACTAGTGCAGTCAAAGCGACGCCAACGCGATAATATATGGCTCTTATCAGGTGTTTGTCACAAGTGTTTAGAGCAGACGTACAGTTGGCATATAATTGAGCAGACGACTATGATTTAAAGAAGTTTGTGATATAAGCAAATTGTTGATTCTTTGCACAAAATAAGGGTAAATACTTGACTCAAGGGGCACAGGCACAACCCTCTGACAATGGGCACCCCTCGGTGCGGCGCTCTGTTTGAATTGTGGGGGCACGGTCGGCGCGTCTCATGGAAAAAGTCAATATTTAATTAGCTATTAAATTGAACCCCCATCGCAAGCGGATGGCATTGTGAATTTTCGTCCCTCCGCTCATCCGTTTCCGTTTCGACCAGGGCTAAATGTCCAATATTGATAGATGGCCACCAGCTAGAACAATTATACCTATTACCGTTAATGCACATGTGAAAGTTATCGGTAGCCAAATATCTTGGGTAATGCCGGTTTGCGTGTTTCGAACCCAATAGACATATCAAGGGACTTTTTCTACTAGGTCTTTTTTCACGTTATGCGAGATTGGAAAACACATTAACGCTAATTTATCATGTATGCCGTATGTAATGGAAGCTAGCTGAATTAATATACCTGTGCATAAATGACCTATGAGCGATTCCATTACGTAATTGAATTGCATGCTGATGCTTTCAAGCGATTGCCTGAAATGGAAAGTAATTTGGAAAGAGGTGAAAAAGCTTTTTGAACTAAATATTTGATACAAAGGAAGTGCATTACAAAGATATTGTAATGAAAATATACTATATTGATACAAAATTTAAGCAAACTTAACTTTAGTTTCAATATAACAAATTATAAAGAAAAAAATAAAATATATATAAAATATATAATAAATAAAATATAAAAAAATAATATATAAATATAATAAACTAATATAAAGCAAATAAGAATGACTATGAATATTGCTATCAGAGGCACAAAAATATTCAATATTTGCTGATTGAAACATGTAATTTATAGCTGTCTGTCTGTTTCGATAATGATTTTCCTGCAATTTGATAAGTTTGACTTAAAATAGGCAGAGTTATCGTTATCAATCGGAGATATAGTCTTTCAGAACTGTGAAAGTTATTGTTTCTTTTCGATATTCCACATCCTCAAAGAGTTTAATTTTCTGTCAGAAATCAACAGAAACTCATTTATCGAATTTCTAGCTTTACAATGTAGAGATTCTTCCCTAGAGAATCTTTACCTAAGCTTCAAAGTTTTTGAGCTATATCTGCAAATCTGTGGAATTTTAAGTTTTACTTGATTTTCCGCGCCTTCAGCGAATGTATTTTTGATCTTGGGTTGCCTGCACGCATATATATTCCAAATTACAAGTCGCTAGCATCTTAAACCTTACTGATTTGTTACACCCCTACCTAAATTTCAAAGGGCTTAAGTTTTATTTTATGTACCTCTAAAAACTAGCTGAAATAAAATAAATTGCATAAAATGTGCTGACTTCCATAACAATATAATTATTGACATTGCACTTATTCTATTCAGAGTTTGTTACCTTATCAATGCAGCTCTTAATCTCATAATACAATAATGTGTACATACATAGATATATACAGATATACACATGAATATATATGTAGATAATAATGTCGGAAAAATATGAATCGAAAAATTGGTTGAATGAAGTATAAGTTTTATAGGCATATAAATAAATATATACATATGTTTTTATGGGTTCTCGAATTGCCTTCTATATTATTCACATTCATTATATATATTTTCGTTAGATAACGTATTGCATACAAAATGATATTGCGAAAGCTGATTCAGTTTTGGAAATGCATGTGTGAGCATTTCAACAACGTCTCACATAACAATTGACAGAACATGACGGCATTTAATGCCGTTGCGTCATTATCCACGTGAGGCAGAAATGTCTGTGATATTTGAGCTAATCGACATTACAGATTATCAGTGAGGGAAGGGACTAACGTCGAAATCAAGTCAATGTTGTGATACTATCAGAGATAGTTTAGCTAGTTAGGCGAACTGAACTGATTATACAAACTTATATATATATATACAGAGGCAATTATTTATATAGCAATATCTGGGCTAGGCCAATCGTATTGTGCTAGGCCAATCTTAATGAGAACAATTATAAATAGCGTTTGCTTGTATTCTCTGACGGATTCAATATTGTAATAAACTTGAAATGCTATTTGCTCAGTATATATATATTTATACTAGGTGCTATAATAACACAAAAAATATTTGAGTGCTAAAAGAAGGAAAGTGTTGCGCTAATTGCGAATCGTGAGCTGTTTATTCTGGGCCAGTGGTCACTGCAGTGGGGGTGCTCGCAAATAACACACAAGACTTGCCCAGTTTTATTTAGCATTGCCTAATTTTAGGCACTACCCACAAATAGATCTATACTATAATTTTAGCATTTTTCTCTTTTTGCAGGCAGCACGAATGGGCTCGCTCTGAATGAGCCGCTGCACATTTGCGGCGAGAGCTATGAGGATCGTCGCCTCTACATAGATGATAAACCGCGTAGTGCCTACGCACAGCTGCCTGTGATCTATTTCGTAACGCCCACATATCCGAGACGCGAGCAAGTGCCCGAACTGACGCGACTCGCGTATACCCTGCTCCATGTGCCTAGACTCCACTGGCTGGTGGCCAACGATCGGGAGGAATGTGATACGTTTCTGGATATGCTAATGAACGGATTTGGTAGGTGCACTAGCGCAGCCTGGTTCATTGCAATAATAACTTCGATTTAAGATTAGAATACTTCAAGAGGAGTTCATTAAAAGATTTTAGTTCACTTCAAGAATGATTCTATTTAAGATTGTCTTACTACAAGTTTAGTTCACTTCATAAGTAGTTCATTAGAAAATTGGTTCACTAAAAGAACAGTTCACTCCATGAATGATTATTAACTAATCTAACAGTAGTTGAATATAAGATCACTATAATAGTAATTATTATAATACTATAATAGTAATTTCCTCCAAAATTAGTTCACTTCAAGAGGTAGGCCACTATAAGATTAATTCACTACAATAGTAGTTCACTATTAGAATAGCTCACTTTAAGAATTGATCATTTCAGAAGTAGTTCACTCAAATACAAATAATAGTTCACTCTAAAAGCAGTTTATTCTAAGCGTAGCGAACTCCTAGAATGATTGATTCTAATTAATATTAGGCCATTATAAGATTAGTTCAATATATAGGTCATTATATAAATAGTTCATTGAAATATTAGTTTATTTAAAAAACAGTTCCCTTTAAAATCTATTGAGTCCAAAACTATATTACTATAATAGTAGTTCTAAAAGTAGTTAAGGGCAGTTCATTGCTAAATAGTTCACTCGAAAAGTAGTTCACTTAAAGAATGGTTTCACTTAAAGAATGGTTTCACTTAACGAATGGTCTAAAACGATCAAGAGTAGGTCACTCCAAAAGTAGCTCATTTCAAGAACAGTTGACTGTAAAAGTAGTTCACTTCTAGAGTACATTTTTAGTTTACTTAAAGATCATAAATATAAAGATATTTTCTTTTTATCAGGAATTTTTTAAGATATCTTCAAAAGAGCTCAAGATAACGTGACCCAAGTTTAGTAATTAGATTTACAATACCATTTACAAGCGACTCACATTGCAATCGGTCAAAAGTAATTTCTCTGAAAGCATTTGCTAGCTCTATGTCTACAAGGGGAGACGACATGCTCCCTTTTGGCTTATCATTTCTATGCTGAGACATAAATATTTATTTATGCGATGATATATTATCTTTTCGTAGTTCAGAAATAAATATTTACTTACTACCTAGGTATATTATCTTTTAGTTTGTTATAAGAAATGGTAGATTGTTTGTATGTGTCTCTTATATGTCTGCTGACAATTAGGTTCTGCTTCTGTTTGCGTTCCTTTTTTTATATTCTGTCAATGTTTCCATTTTCCTCAGGCATTCCCTATACACATATGGCCAGTCCCATGCCCAGTGAGTTTCGCAAGGTGAAGCCAGCGCCGAGGGGCGTGGCGAATCGCCGTGCAGCTCTACAGTGGCTGCATCAGCATAACCTAACGAATGGTATACTTTACTTTGGTGACGATGACAATACGTACGATCTAAGATTATTCTCGGAGATTAGGCAGACACAGCGTGTCTCCATGTTTCCCGTTGGACTGATAGCGGAATATGCAATCAGTGGGCCGGTGGTGCGTGAGGTAAGTCAATAGTAGATAATTCGAATGCCAATCGATCAGAAACTAATCTATATTCTCTATTTGACAGGGTAAAGTTGTGGCCTTTCTGGACTCTTGGGTGGCGGGTCGACGTTGGCCTGTCGACATGGCTGGCTTCGCTGTGAACCTGTCGTACATGTCGCAGTATCCCAACGTCAATATGCCCTATAAGCCCGGCTATGAGGAGGATTTGTTCTTGCGCAGCATTGGACTACGCATCGATCAGATCGAGCCGCGCGGCAAGAATTGCACCGAAATCCTTGTCTGGCATACGCAGACGAAGAACAAAAAGTCTGCCGTGGTGCGTCTGGAGAACAGATTCATGGATGAGCGCTCCAATTTGGGTGCACTCTTTCGATTACTCGAGCGAATGGGCGTGGCAAGAGCCTCGGAGACCGAAGGCAGGTTTTAAGATGATTTATAAACCTATATATCATCTAACTCTACCTTTTCGTTCTGTTTTTCCCTCAGGTCTCGTTGCAACAATCAGCAAAAATGGCAAAAGCAAAGCCCACTCATATTTCCTGAACTGAGAGTTCCCAGTGCAAGCTCTAGAGCATAAGCCAACTGTTCAACCGTCGTACTATAAAGAACTAAGAATACTCATAGCTATAAACAAAATTTCGTTTCAATATTGTTGCAGTTTGTTTGATCCCAATTAGAGATTATATAAGAAAACAGCACAACTTAAGAAAGCCTAGTTTAAAAATCTTCTCTATTATATTTAATTGTTATA
This sequence comes from Drosophila pegasa, assembly GCA_035046225.1. Taxonomy (NCBI): domain Eukaryota; kingdom Metazoa; phylum Arthropoda; class Insecta; order Diptera; family Drosophilidae; genus Drosophila; species Drosophila pegasa. The sequence goes on from JAWNOD010000072.1 coordinate 5,417,253, forward strand.
CATTAAAATAGGTCTCTAAATCGGTTCTCATATGTGTTAAAAAATGAAGAATGTTCTGAATACAAATCGTAGTCATATTGTTAATTAGTTGTAATTTAATGCTTATGTTTATCAAAAATTCCTTATAGACTACGCCATTATATCATAAAACAAAAAGCAAAGACAATTGTTTAATTTAGTTAGATATGCATTTTTATGTTTATTTCCCAGCTAGGAGGTTGTATAAAAGGCTTGAAAAGCTTCAATTACAAAGACGACACAGATATCATTTAAAAAATAAATATTTATATACAAATATATATATATAGATTATTTCTTGGAGAAGAATCTCATCCGACAAGAAAGCACAGACTATTAAATTTAACGAAACTAGTTTTTTGATGGGTACAAAAATGAATGAATGTTAGACAGTATTCGAAAGCCTATGCAGCTCATTATTGAAAACTTGTTTGAACAGCTTGCTATCATATCATGGATTTGGTTAATTGTAAATATGATAAGTAAATTAACATAAGCATCATCATTGAACACAACAACGAATACTAGTTTACCAAATTAAGTATGTATTAAATAGATATGAATCATTTTTCTCTTTGTTTTGCAACACTGTAGACACATATCGTAAGGTTGCTTGTAGGCTGAATAGTTGGTATTGTTATTATTAAATATGGAATTGTGTAGTTAGAGATGCTAAAATGAAATTGCGGCCATCAGTTATACGCTGATCATTCGATTTAAGCATAGAATTATCTAAGTGTAAACAAAGACGCAGCTTTAATTTTGAGTACATAAGGAAACGTTGCACACACAATAGAAATTGGACTACAATCAGGGAACATTGCTAAACGAGCGTTTCAATAATGAGCCAAGTAAATGATACTAAATTGTAATTATAAATACAATACTAAATACTAAACAAATTAATATATATAATAGCTTTTAATCAAATACAACAAATTGAAAAAATGAATATATGAAATACTAGTTTTCTAACGCTTTCTCTGAACAATGTAGAAACTATATTGAACCTAGTTTGTAGGCATTTTAAATGACAAAGCGAAAAAAAAATTGAAATATATATGGAATATAATTTATAACTTGAAATTTGTATAATTGGAATTCCGTTTAGTCAGCTAAAATCCAGCTGCATATTAATTAAAAATTAAGTGAGCGAGCAACCGCAGCCAGCTGCTGTCCTTTTGTCTGCACTCGGCTGTCAACAGAGTTTGGGGCAATGCCATGAAATAGCAAACACTATTTTTCAATTAACTTGACGACGACGTCGACCCGACGCGACTCTCTTAAATTTTCATCAGTTACTTTTGCCATTTAAGCTGAGATAACTTCGGTTCAGTTCACACTTTAGTTCAAATGAGTCAGAGTTCAGTTCATTGCGAGCCATTGCAAAAGTCGCAACTGTGGAAAAACGTTGCACATACGTACGTATACGTAATCTTCGAAAGAAATGAACACACACACATATATACACATACATATATAGAAGCAATTGCTAGTTGGCTGCTGCCGGAAGGTGGTGCAACACTGAATGGCACGAACGTGTTGCATATGCATCTTCTTCAATGTAAAGTTATGAGGCAAAGTTTCTTTAGCATGCCACAAACAAAAACAACAAGTGAGAATCGCACAGCTCTTCTCGCAGTGGTTTCTCAATGCTGTTACGTGTGAATGCATTTCACAGCGCATCCTCCCTAGCGTGAGAGAGAGAGAAAGAGAGTGGGAGAGGGAGCTTCCACTGTTCCACATAGCTCAGCTACCTGCCACTCCCCCTCCCCCCAGTGCAATTTGGGGCAAATAAATAGTCAGTGCCCCGTTGGCCGCATCTTTTATTCGCTTCGCTTGAAGTTCGCCTGCTAGAAAATTGTTTTAAAGTGTTCCGCCTGTGAATTAGAACCAAACTCTATCCTCTCTATATATGCATATGTTGCCCGATGTTTTCGCGTTGTTTTATCGCATTCATTACTTTTACACTCGCGCATTCGCGTTGCAAATCTTCATTGAAATAGTTCGCTCTCAACTTTTCCCTACTCTTTCCTCTTCTTTCGATATTTATGTAACAACTTTCTATCCCAACAATCCTGACTCTAGATCGGTTTCTTCTTCTTTAACATTCGTTTATTTTCAACAATTTTATTTCAGTTCAACAATTCTTAGATCAGATTCTTCTTCGATATCCAGCATCGAAAGCTGATCTTAGCACTCATTAACACAGACGCAGTGCTCTAGCAAAAGTCTGAGGAAATTAATATCAGTAACAAGCTCATCGCACAGTCGGTGGTGCGGAGGACACCACCTACAACGGCGGCCGCCAGGACCACAATTGCGATTGTCGGTGGTGCAGTGGGGGTGCCTCGTGGTTTCGGTAGGTGGTGTTGGTTCAGTTGTTGAACGTGGTGTAGTGGGTTGGGTGGGTTTGGTAGTTGGACGTGGTGTAGTGGGTTGGGTGGGTTGGGTGGGTTTGGAAGTTGGGCGTGGTGTAGTGGGTTGGGTGGGTTTGGTAGTTGGATGTGGTGTAGTGGGTTGGGTGGGTTTGGTAGTTGGACGTAGTGTAGTGGGTTGGGTGGGTGTGGTAGTTGGACGTGGTGTAGTGGGTTGGGTGGGTTTGGTAGTTGGGCGTGGTGTAGTGGGTCGGGTTGGCTTAATAGTTGGTGTTGTTGGGCACGGTGTGGTGGTTCGAGTGGGTTTGGTAGGTGGTGTAGTTTGGCACGGTTTGGTGGGTTTTGTAGGTGGTGTAGTCGGTCTAGTGGGTTTGGTGGGTGGTGTAGTTTGGCAAGGCTTGGTGGGTTTGGTAGGTGGAGTAGTGGGTCTAGTGGGTTTGGTGGGTGGTGTAGTTTGGCAAGGCTTGGTGGGTTTGGTAGGTGGAGTAGTGGGTCTAGTGGGTTTGGTGGGTGATGTAGTTTGGCACGGTTTGGTGGGTTTGGTAGGTGGTGTAGTCGGTCTAGTGGGTTTGGTGGGTGGTGTAGTTTGGCACGGTTTGGTGGGTTTGGTAGGTGGTGTAGTCTGTCTAGTGGGTTTGGTGGGTGGTGTAGTTTGGCACGGTTTGGTAGGTGGTGTAGTTTGACACGGTTTGGTAGGTGGTGTAGTCGGTCTAGTGGGTTTGGTGGGTGGTGTAGTTTGGCACGGTTTGGTAGGTGGTGTAGTTTGACACGGTTTGGTAGGTGGTGTAGTCGGTCTAGTGGGTTTGGTGGGTGGTGTAGTTTGGCACGGTTTGGTAGGTGGTGTAGTTTGACACGGTTTGGTAGGTGGTGTAGTCGGTCTAGTGGGTTTGGTGGGTTTGGTAGGTGGTGTAGTCGGTCTAGTGGGTTTGGTGGGTGGTGTAGTTTGGCACGGTTTGGTGGGTTTGGTAGGTGGTGTAGTCGGTCTAGTGGGTTTGGTGGGTGGTGTAGTTTGGCACGGTTTGGTAGGTGGTGTAGTTTGACACGGTTTGCTGGGTTTGGTAGGTGGTGTAGTCGGTCTAGTGGGTTTGGTGGGTGGTGTAGTTTGGCACGGTTTGGTGGGTTTGGTAGGTGGTGTAGTTTGACACGGTTTGGTGGGTGGTGTAGTTGGGCAAGGTTTAGTGGGTTGTGTATGTGGTGGTTGAGTCGGTTGCGTCGGCTGAGTTGGTTGGGTGGGTTGGGTGTGCGGTGGTTGAGTCGGTTGCGTTGGTTGAGTCGGCTGGGTGGGTTGTGTGTGTGGTGGTTGAGTCGGCTGCGTCGGTTGAGTTGGTTGGGTGGGCTGGGTGTGTGGTGGTTGAGTCGGTTGCGTCGGCTGAGTTGGTTGGGTGGGTTGGGTGTGCGGTGGTTGAGTCGGTTGCGTCGGCTGAGTTGGTTGGGTGGGTTGGGTGTGCGGTGGTTGAGTCGGCTGAGTCGGCTGAGTTGGTTGGGTGGGTTGGGTGTGCGGTGGTTGAGTCGGTTGCGTTGGTTGAGTCGGCTGAGTTGGTTGGGTGTGTGGTGGTTGAGTCGGTTGCGTCGGCTGAGTTGGTTGGGTGGGTTGTGTGTGCGGTGGTTGAGTCGGTTGTGTTGGTTGAGTTGGTTGGGTGGGTTGGGTGTGTGGTGGTTGAGTCGGTTGCGTCGGTTGAGTTGGTTGGGTGGGTTGTGTGTGCGGTGGTTGAGTCGGCTGCGTCGGCTGGGGGGGTTGCGTGGGTGGTGATTGAGTCGGCTGCGTTGGTTGGGTCGGACAACGTCTAGTTGTTGTTGTCGTTGGACAACGTCTAGTTGTTGTTGTGGTTGGACAACGTCTAGTTGTTGTTGTCGTTGGACAACGTCTAGTGGTTGTTGTTGTTGGACAACGTATAGTTGTTGTTGGACATGCTGGCGTTGTAATCGGGCATCCACAAGACGGGAGTGAAGCACTTAGCTCGGTATACACCATAAGGAGCAAGCTCACTGGAAGTGCAACAATTGACAACTATTGCCTAAAACTCAATTATATATTTTATTACCAATTAAAAAGTTGGTAGCCAGCTTCATGGCCACACAGTCAATTCTTATGCGGCTGGAAGAGTGGATTGAAACTGATGCCAATGGAAATTTTTCACCTTTTTATACGTGCCCTCAGGCTCACTTGAGCAAATAAGTTTTAAAAAGAATCATTGAATTATAAATGTAATATAAATATTTGCAGTACTTATAACCGCAATTCAAAACAACAACCGAAATGGGACGACAACCCTTCACATTAAGTCAGATATTCAAGTACAAGGTTAAGCGTGCATTTCTATTCTTAACCACCATGGATATATATAATATGTTTACAATTATAAATTGCTGAAAAGTCTTAAAAATAAACTAGTTCTGTTACTGCTGACATAATCGGGAGTGACCGACGTGGAGGTACCTTGACATCTGCGTAAAGCTGTTTTTTTAATCCACTTACTTTGCACTTATTGCAGGAAGTGTCTTGGGATGTTAAATGTTATCCAGATTTGTATATTTACAAACGGGCAAGAGTAAATATACAGAAATAATTATTTTAAGTTTTCAGTGCATTAATTTTTTTATTGATCTTCGATATCGCTGTGTTTATACGAATGGACAGACAGATATATATTTTTTATGAATGCTGTCACGCCTTTTTCTGCCTGTTACTTACATTTAAACAAAACCATGTCACTAAAATTTCTCTTTTCCAACAGGTTCACGGGTTGAAAACAATTACGAGCTCGCCACAACCACACGCAACGCTTCACTCCTTGTGGAGTCAAGGTTGTCTATTTGCGAAGTAGCGAATCCGAAACTTAAGTAGCAGCTGACAACTCCCAATACAATTCAATCGAAATAGCGATTCCATGAATACAATTCGAATACAATAAAAGCACGCATTTAAATGTATGTGTGCACATGCATATGGAGAAATTCGAAAGTTAATTGAGAAGTGGATTGCTAATTGCTTATACTTTGATAACTTTTGGATTGCTTAACGGACGACATACTACTATATTCTAATGCAAAACTCTTTACTTTATTATTAAATTTAAACCTAGCTTTAATTTTAAAAATGTTAAATTTGTTAAAAATATATCCAAATAAATATATATGAAATTAAATGTAATATTCAGAGAATCTAGCTCCTTAGATCTATAAGATGATTTAACAACTGAAACGGTCAAAGACATAAATTATTTTCAACAAATCTATTTTTTTTTGTTTTGGGTCCAATATTTTATTTATTTTACATTCATGCGGAAGACGAGCTTTTAACATATATTAGATATTCGGCTTGTGTATTATCTACGCAAGCTAAAGAGGAACTTACATAAGGATTGAAATTTCAGTCAAAGACTTATAAGCTCTGATCCCTTATAAGCTCTAAGATCGCCGCATTCTAACGAACAGCAGTTGATACAATCTTATATTGATCCTTATTAAGAATATATATACATTATAGGATCTCCTATGTCTTCTTGTGTCTCTTAGATACATTTAAAAAATAATTTTACAGAAAAGTACAAGCAAGTAACAGGAGCTGTTATCAAGTCAACTTTAGAAAGTTTTAAAGATATATTTCTACGTTTTTTCTTTAACAAAATAGATTTTATATAAAATGTAATTTAAATTATAGAAATGTTTGTATACCTGCAATACTGCAATATTGAAGTAATCTGAAATTTGATCTGCGATGCTAGTGCAGTTGATAGCAAAAGCCCGTCACGATGCGGAAATTGCATCTCATGATGCTGTCATCGTCCGCACAACTGAAGCGGAGGTCAACTAGGAGACCAACTAGAGCTGCACGTTTACTTAGCAGCTGTCATTTTTGCATGTCCAGCCACTCACGACGGCTCAAACGCCCTGCATTAAGCCATTAAAGCTAATTAAACTCAGCCAATGGCAGCCCTGTGGACACTACGATCCGCACTGCCATTCCGTGGCATCCGGTTGCTGGCATACGCTTTATTAAACACGCAGCCAACGCGGTCGCTGCCATCAACGTAATGAGAGCAACCAGGCGGCCAGTAGGCAGGCAGGCAGGGAGGCAGGGAATGAGGTTGCGATTGATGTTGCAAATGAAGTCCTTTGCAGCTGTCTCGCTGCCTGCACACAGGGCACTGCTGGCGCTGATTTTGCGCCACTTAAACTTTAAATGCGAACCGCAAGCTGCAGAATGGCCAGATAAGTCATACGCCGCGTATGCCACTTAGCAACGTCTTCAGCTTGGCTGCCATTGCGTGCACTTTAGTGATAAACTGCCGCAGAAAGTGCAAAAAACAAAAGCAGCAAAAGGCCAAGGAAATGGGAAAATGTCGAACACATCGAGAGTGGAGCGCAGAGAGTGCAGCAGGCGGATGTCAGTTGCGGAGCAGACGCTCTGGTCAATGAGGCAGTTGAAGCCAGGTCAATTGCATCAGATTAAAGGCCATTCTATGCTGTGCCCCGCCTAGGTGCACAGCTATCAAGTGGCATACTACGACCTAAGTGCTTGCGTGTACTTTATAATTGAAAGCTGTATCTAATAATGAAAGCTACTTAAGTGGTTTATCAACATAGTTTTGCACTTAAGGATATGTGGGAGGGAACAATATTGTAATCGACTATGGAATACCCTTTCTTACAGTTGATATTGAGCAATACTTCACTTCAAACCACGTTGATTCGTTTAATTGAATTTTCATTTTATACGCGATCATCAAATGTCTAAAAGAAGAATCAATATTATATGTTTAAGACGGACTTAACTCGTCAATTTGATCTATACATTAACTGTGTATGCAACGATTCCTTCTGTCTGTTAAATACCTTCGAAGGAAAAGAGTATATGTTAAATACTTGTAAATTCATTCACGAAATGAAAGGGCATATTGGCTTTATGCAATGTCTGCGTTGCTGTCTCTAAGTCATCCTATGAGCACACACTTTTGAAGCTAGAACCTTGAGTACTCTCGTCTAAGTATCAAGAGTTTTCCGATACGCGCCCAAACGGAATAATACTATATAAGGTAGAGGCTAGAAGCTTCAAATAGATATAAATAATAATCGATAGATTCAAATAGAAATAGATAATAATAGATAAAACAAATACTCGCGTTGTTAACACAAGACGTAAACGATATAGTGGATATATATGTCCATCGGGAGCATGGAATATCGGGTAAGACTGTAAGACTAGAACTTCAAAATTTTGCATGTAAGTTACTGTTAAGATCCTTTTACAGATCGACATGGTTCTAGATATAACATCTTTAATAATAATTCTAAAATTTTTTAAAAAGTGTTAGGGAAAGGAAATTCAACTTACTCGTGATTGAAACCTGAAACGAAAAAGATATTTATTAAATATTTAAGCCCATGAGAGAAATGACAAACAGCAAAAATCTTGAAACATTTAGAGCTAAAAATTTAAAATGTAGATATGTCAATTTCACTAAGACAATTCGAAACAAGTAAGAAAACGCTAGTCGGGCGTGACCGACTAGGGGATACCCTGCGCCCCGTCGAATCTGTGTTTTCATAGAATTTGAGGAAAATTGGGGCCGGTATCCAAAAAATAACAAAATTCAAAATTGCATAAAATACATATAAAGCTAAATGCAAAAAATACAAAAATACAAAATTGGCTTTTTAACTGAATTTCGATTTTGTTTTTAATCGATAACAATTAATTAAGAATAGGTATCGATTTTTAAAAACAAACTTGATCTGCGCGTGATATACACGGACCTACAAAAAAAATTTCAAGTCTCTAGCTCTTATACGGGTTGAAATCGGCTCGTTCAAACATACGGACAGACGGACAGACGGACGGACGGACAGACGGACGGACAGACAGACGGACAGGGCCAAATCGATTTGTCTTGTCGTTCTGATCAAGAATATATATACTTTATGGGGTCTGCCACGCCTCCTTCTGCCTGTTACATACATCCAACAAAAACATTATACCCTGATTTCCCATTACAAAAAATACAGGGTATAAAAAAAAATACATATTTTCCTAATCTTTGGAGATGTCAGCCCGCTAAGCTATCAACAAGTATTTTAAAGTCGATAGCACCCGACTGCAACAATCCTATTTATTTGCAATTGGTTCAAACCACAAAAAAAAAAAAAAAAACGCAAAAACACGCCCAACCCTACCCAATCCAATGGCTAGTCAATATTTTTCTTTGGCCATTAACACTAGCAAAACTACGAGCGCCCATGCCACACAGTTCAGGTCGTATCGCCAATCTTTTGTCATTTATCAACGGCCACGCCCAACCCACTGGGGCACGACTATTTTAACAAGTTAATTTCACAATATTTGTGGCCTGCGAGCGCGCGAACAAACAAATTGCGTGGCATTTCCTTTGGACATTGATGGGACGCTGACGACAACCAAATAGACCAACAAATCAATTGCGCCACAGCAACAACAGGAAATACGCATACATAGCCAGCCGTGGTTGTGTGGGTGTGTTTAGATTTAGGAACCTCTGCACAACCACCACCAATCAATGCACACAACTACACACACTCACACACACTCAGAGAGCGACAAACGTACAACTAAATTGTAAATTGATTACTGATTGTTGCAATGTCAACGGAAACAGCAACAACAACAACAACAACAACCACAATGGTGTGTAAATTATTACTTTGTATACGACGTGCGGTACGCGGATTGAAACAACGGTCAGCTAATCATGCTCGGCTCCACCACCCCAACCACGGCCTGCATGAGATTATGTCAGCTCAATCAAATACCTCTGTGGAAATTGTTTGAAAGGGAATTTTTAAAATGATAGCACAGAAAGAAGTTCCTAAAAAATGTAAGAGCCATTAATTAAAGAGATTGATTCTATATATATATAATACAATTTATTTTGTAAAGTTTAACTAATTAAATTAAATTAAATTTTAAAATTAAAATTGACTTAAATAATTAGAGCTAATAATTTTTAGAGCTTCACGAGTAAAAGAAAATGTGTATATAAATTTTCTAATTACTTAAAATTTCAGCTCAATTATATAAAAAAGAATAGAGTAATTTTTCTCTACAATATATATAAAGGTAAAATTTATTTGCACTATTTGTTCCTTAAACTTTTCTGATGCAACAGTTCCCCAAAGTTCTTCTTACTATAGCATCTCAAACTTAAGCGATATTTTTGGCTTCTACCATAGGAGTACAAAATGGCTAGAACTTTTTGGCCAATCTCTTTATCACATATAGCACACACAGCTCTTTGGCCTACACGAATGTGTGTCCTCATTTGCATGGTGTGCGTGTGTGTGTGTGTGTATGTGTGTATATGTGTATATATGTTTGGGCCTGCTTTATACGTTAATGCAGTACTACATTTTATTTATACATTTGCACACTCGCGCAAATATTGCAGTTACACACACGCACCCACCCACCCAAACACACACACAACCACACCCACCCACTTGTGGGAGTTGGCACACACACAAAAACTAATTACATGCCACAATGATTACATTTTACAACACCATCGAGAGCTTCTGGGGACCAGCGAGAACAACATAAGCAGTTGCAACAGACTGACTATGAACTATATATAAAATTTAACTTGCATCAAGCAAAAGTTAACAAAAAGAAGAAAATTATAAATATTTAAAATTGCTTATTTAAAAAAAAAAAACTATTCTTTTATTAACTTTTCTTGTCGATTTAATTCAGCAAACATTATTAATTTCGATATGATTTTAAATATAAAATATTTTTTAAATTTTTGTCGAATTTCTAGACATTTTTCCAGGGTATAATGAAAGCATCCAGTATTTTCCCCACCACAAAAACATTTTGAACCAACCAGTTAGCCAGTGAAAAATTAAATGAAATTCCCTCTGCTACAGGCAATATTCCACATGGCAGCTTTTCGTACTGTTTATCATTAAAAAAACTTTCTGGCTTTTCGAAAATCAACTGCGGCTCGTTTTTTGAACCAAAAGACGAAATGCTATAAATTATATTCCAATACGAATACGAAGTGTAAGTCTATTAATGATAAGATTATTGTATCTAAATGCATTGAAATAGCAATCATATTTAGCATTTGTAATTAGCATAAGCATTTCAAATTAATGTGACTTACGACAATAGTTCAAAGAACACTAACTTGAGGTGAGGCAAGCATTCAAAAAACTCTACTAAGTCTGGACTTCCTCAAGGAAATGTGTTGTGGATTGTTCATAGCACTCGTTACTTATCAGATGTCTCAACTATTCCGAGTTCAAGTTTATCATAGCCACATATCTTGTAGCATCTGCTCTCATAACCTCAGACATATTTATACCATCTGAGTTTGATATTAGGCAAAGGGCTAACATGACATTGGCTCACAACTAAAGAAAACTAAATCAGGAAATAAGAAAGAATTTCTAATTTACTCTTACTATATGATCTATTTCTAAAACCAATTATGAGGAGCTACATCACATACATCCATTACACAACTTTTTCACTCAATGCTACTGAGAAGAGGTAAGCGCAGGGACCTTAACAATCTAACAGTCTGCCATCAAAATTACCTGGACGTCAACCTAACGGACTAAAGTGTAAACGCATGTAGACTAAAACGATTACATCCTCTTGACCTTGCCTTCAGGACATTCTCAAATTAAATTACTTACGTTACATTTTACCTCAAATTCGTACGTAAAGGACACACTTTGCTTGATGTCATAAAAGATAGTTGTAAATAAACAAACAAAGATAGTTCTTGCTGCTTGCAATAAGAAAATTTAAAACATATATTATAAATATATAAATACATATAAAAAATCTTTTATAAATACATATATAAAAAAAATATTATAAATAATATATTATATACACATATATATAATATATTACATATTCATATATTCCTGATGTATAATGATGATCTGCTAAGAGTCAAGATTCCTAATCAATAGTCAAACGGATGTATGACCGTTTTGAGTGTTTTCAAATGGTTCGGATAGTTATTATAAACGCCGCTATAAAAATTTTATAGTTCAATACCAACTAATTATTATATATGAGTAACTGACTGGGAAATACCTCGAACCTATCTATGCCCCAAAATGTTACTCATATTGCTTAGGGTATACAGAATTATACATTTTAAGATACATTATGCATTTCAATTTTTACTTTTACGAGACTGCATCTGTTCATACGGACGGACAGACTCAGATCATCGTCGTGATTAAGAATATATATGAATTTGAATTTCTATTCGAATATTCATTCACTCATGCATAGTACATTCGTATTTTTGTTAGTTTTTGTATTTAGAAGTCAATATATTTGCAAATGAAGACTACACTCCCGGAGCTTCTATTATGACTTAGATGACATCAATTTTGACTACTTTAATAATTATGAATATTACGTTCTTCTTTGCCTACATAATTTTAACGTATCTCTGATTCGGGTAGTTTAATTTAGTTTTAGTAGTAAAGAGTAGAGGAATTAAGAAGAGGATATTCCTCAATCAACCTATCTCAATTATGTTTCAATTTAAACACGAGACGCATAAAACTATTAATATCATATATAATCTTTCATTTTCTTATGCATAGTATTGCGACTTTTTCTGGTCATGAAACAAAAAAAAGTCAAATAAGAAAATAACACGTAGCGCAATTAAACATAAGTAATTAACGAATGATCCAAGTGACATTTGCGAACTTAACAGATAATCAGGTAGCAAGTGGGCAATACCCAACGTGGCTAGCAAATTAAAACGGTACAGCAGAACTTTTCATTTGCCACTTGGCTGCGACCTCAAAAAGGATTCCGAGTCCCCACAGTCCCAATAGCAAACAATTATAAATGAGGGTATTTGTACTCGACTTAATGAGCAGAACATTATCGATGTGAGCTTCTGAGCTTACCTCCTCTGGTTTCAATCGCATCTGCATCCATGCCAAACACATTTTAACAACCGCAATTCAACCTCTTGCGCCATTCAGGAAATAAAAGCACATTCTCTCCACGATGATTAAATACAATAAAAATTATTATTATTGGACAACAAGCAGCTGGCATGCTGGCAGCATGCGCCGCACGGTTTCAATTTTAATTACGACCTCTGGCCGGGGCTGCTGACAGAACGGCCAAGTCGAAGCGGAGATCTAGGCAAAGAATTTTTCATACACTTGCAAAAGGCAAACAAATTCTATAAGAAAGCTCAATGGAAAAATAAGGAATAAATGAAAAGTGTAAAGCGAAAAGTAATTCATAATAGAGAATACTCTGTATTCTGTGTAAAACTGGTTTCGACTTTGTAGCAGATAAATATGTGAAAACAATATATAAATATATTATTAAATTTTTCAATTTGCATATAAAAATATAAACACATAGTTTCAGTTTTGACCCTACAAAACTGAAAATATTTGTTTATATTTTTATATGCAAATTGAAAAATTTAATAATTCCCTAATTAATTTATTTTTAAAATATAATAATAAACAAATAAATGTTTATTAAATTGGTGCATTCCTTAAAAAATGCATTTTAGTTTAATTGTTTTTTTTAAGTATATCAATTATTTTTCCTATGAATTTTCCTAACAACTTTGTTTATAGCTGGCTATATTAAATGAAAAAAAAAAAAAATCTCAAACAATCTCATCATTCATTTGAATAATATATTTGTATTTATGAAACACTGATAACTCCAACATTTCGCACAATTTAATGCTTTGCATACTTTGAGGTGTCTGCACAAAAAATGGTTGAAAACAATTTAAACTGCTTGAGGAGGAGCCACAAAAGGCAGTTTAATAATTCAGCTGATTATTCATTTGAAAGGATATTAAAAGCTCCGTGGTTTTGTGGCTTCGCCCTTTATTACTTGTTATTTATTGAAAGGAGACCTCGAAAGTTGTTGTATATTATTCCTGTTCGGGACTGTGCGCATCCTTTTTTGGTTTTATTGAACCGCTGTTGAGCGTGCAAGACAATGGCTCCTTTGAAGCAATGTGCAAAAATTTTATTTGAAAATTAAATATAAATTTCTGTGGCAGCAATTACATTCAGCTGCGGACTTCGGACACGGTTCGCTTGACAGCGAATGCATTTGCATCCGTAATGCTAGCAGCAGTATCAATGGATGGCTACACGATGCCAATTTCATTCTTGGCATCGATTGAACCAATGGCCAAATGGGCGGCGGTGGCGGCGGCGGAGGCGGCGGCAGCGGGCATTGCCATTGAAATATGGGAAAGACAAATTATTGGTTTTTCTTTGAGTGCGCTTAAAATGAGACAAACAGTTTAATTAAAATGAAGTGGAGTATAGCGTGTGAATGGGAATTCGAATTGCAGTCACAGTCGCAAATTGATGAATGCGTTCCGCGTGCAAACTGAGCAACGGGCAAATAGTAAAATCGACCATAAAGAGCCTATGAATTTCAGCGTTTAATTAGCGCGCACTGTGAAGGTGTACTTCAATTGATAAATAGACCTTAATTATGGGGCATGGGGTGCAATACCTGACGATATAAATGTTGGAGAAGTTGAGAGGTAGAAATAAAGTAGAGTGTGGAGGTATATAAATAAATTATGTATCATATATAAATATAATGAAAATATAGATATAAGATCAAAATATGTAATAGACTGGACGACTAATAGGTTTCTTTTATAAATAGAAAATATAAAAAGTAAAATAAGAAAACATTCGAGAAATGTAGAGAAGTTAAAAAAACAGGTGATCAGAGTAAAAGATATGATAAGTGAGGAAACGAATGGATCAAAGTCTGTGGCACAAAAAGCAGTAAAAATGAGAAGAGAAAATAAATGAAATGAGTAGAAAATAGAACATAAAAAAAATATAAGAGAAAGAAAAAAACTAAGTATATTTTTTCAATTGAGTAATTGCTATTTGTTATATATTTTCAATTGAGTAATTGCTATGAGATATTTATTATATATTTTTTTTTAATATATCATATATTATAATATATATACAATGTCGCTCCGAAGTGCAACGCCTTTTATTTAGAATAGAGATATTTATAAGATATTTTTAATATATCATATATTATATGATGCAATGTCACTCCGAAATGCAATGCCTTTTATTTAGAATTCATACACAATATTTTATGTCTATTGCCATGGTGTTCCACAGCAAATAATGGGAGCGTAGGGCATGAATGCTTTCCCTACGTCTCTTCTACTCGATGCCTTAACGTAGGGAATGGGCGTAAATTCCTCATTGCTCTCCCGCAGTCCACTTCACGTCCGGATATGGCCGTCAATAACATGTTCATGCTTCAACAACTTGAGAGCAGAAATCAATTTGTCTTTGCTCATATGTCACAAATATTCAAAGCAATGTTCTTTGTGTTCTTTTATATACTAAAAATATAAAAAAACCTATGACCACTATCATCCAGTAGAGCTCGAGTTTAAGATGCTATTTAGCCTTGCAAACTTTAACTAATATATTATTTAAGCAGCAAAGTTAATAAAATATGAATTACATATTTGGAAATTAAAGGCACACAACATTTCTGTGTGGAAACTGTCAATACAGCCGTATCATTGAGCGATTGATGCTAGCATTGTTTCGCTGCTCATTCCCTCACTCACATCAATCACTTCGACCACATCCGCCCCGCTGTTAATTTGCGTTCTCATTTTAAATGGCATTCATTGCATATGCAATGCGTTTATTATGCACATTTATCGCATTACACAAACAATGCGCGTTTAATATGGTTTAACACACATATTTATACAGTCGATTATACATTAATGAGATGACCAACCGCAGCACATTGTTGAATCGTCGCAACGCTGTGTGCACTCTTCCAATTTACTCGAAATTGCCCGTTTTTAATTTCCGTTTCAATAGTCAGGGCCATATATTGTCACAAAATATCAATATCCAAATTCAAAGAGCAAAATCTTTGATAACAATACAATAAGTAGCAGGGCTCCACTCGGGAGGGACCGACTAGGAATTACCCTGAACCCTAAGCAAAGCTACTATTTCAATCATTTATAAGCAGCAGCATATTGAAGAAGTAGATAAACTTATACTATATATGCAGAAAAAGCCTTTGCTATTTTTAGCTTTTGTGGTTTACGAGATTATTGCGGATATAAAAGCTGACAGACGACAGACGCACATAGCTATGTCACTCAGCTCGCCATCCTTTTGCCCGTTACATACCCTTTCACAAAGCCTTTATACCCTGAATTCTCATTGGCAATGGCCAATACAGAAAGAGAGAGTCGTTACTAACGGACTTTTAGACTTAACAAAATTTTGAACTTTACTCGTTTTGTTGTCAAGCTTCAAAAACAGGAAAATATTCCGACTTGGACAAAGTCTCTACTAAAAGCCAAAGAAGACAAAACACTGCTTTTAGCACTGGTTTACATAAATATGATTTTGGCTAATGACATATTAAGAAATAAAAACATATTTTATTTAAAAAAAAAAAAAAAAAAAAAAAAAAAAAATGAATTAATAAATAAAATAACAAAATAATAAAAAAATAAAATAAAAAAGGAATAAAATCGTAAAAAATAACAAATAAAAATAAAATAACAAAATAGATATAAATAAATAAAAATAAAAAAAACAAAATAAATATATAAAATAACAAAAAATACATAAATTGAAATAAATAAAAAAAAATTAAACAAAATAAACTTAAAAAGAAGCAACTAAAAAAATTAAAAAAGCAATTAAAATTTCATATTTTTAAGAAAGTTTTCTTGAGGAAATATCTATATTAGAAATTTGAATATAGTAGATGGTAAATAATCTAATTGAAAACGTTCTCTTCTTGCATATATTGTTATAACCTGAACACATTGAAAATGGGAAATCCTTTTTGTACATAAATAGTATTTACCCTTAATTATGTAGCATACTTTTTAGAGCCATTGCAGCGCTTCTCTTATTAGCAATAGAGACAGCTCGAAGATGATTCAAGGATACCCTATAAGAGGTTTACACATTGAAGTTTAATTATAAATAAAAACACATAAAACGATAAAGTTACAGTAACAATATTTAACAAATAATTGACATTTGTTTCAATGCCCCATTTCTCACTTAGCCTCAAATTCGAGCACAGAGTGTATACCAAGCGACTCGTTTGTCGAACATTACATAATATGATTACTTTTCATTAGCAAAACTTTCGGTAAGAATTTCAGACTAGTTTCGTTTCGCCCTCCCGCCATATTCACTTATGCGTGCCTCACAAATGTTGACCAGACCCAAACAATGGACGCTGCAAACATTGACGACAAATTGCTGCGCTGCTAGCCAAATGCGTTGTGCGTTCAGCTTGCTTGTTGCAGCAGCAGAAAAAGGGAAAATTAATAAAATGTACAATATTTAGCCAGAGCATCATAAATGTGTGTGCGTGTGTGTGTGTGTGAGTGTCTATTTGTGCGTGTGTGTAGTTGCTGTCGCTAGAATTTCATTTCGGTTCATACGCAGCATGAGGCTATCTGCGCTGTTGGCGATAACGTGGCGTATACGTACTATGTGTAATAGGAACCCACACACCGACACACACACACACACGCATTCACACTCCTCATATGCACATATAGGAGCGTATGCTAACGTAGTTTGTAGACCTGGCATGTTTCAGCTATTGGCAATGCTCCAGATTATCGAGACCCGTCCCCGCCCCCCGTGCAATTGATGCTGCTACAGGGAATTTATATTAATTAGAGTGGGATTCTGTGCAGCTATTGTCTGCAAGCTGACTAAATTGATAAAGCCTAAAGGACGAAGCCTAGTTACAGGAACTGAATTAAATTTATCGGTGTGACAGTTTACCTAAGACTAGTTTCTAATACAAGCTATATATTAGTTTAAATTGGGTTAATTTTAATACTATATATATTTATAATAATATAATTTGTAAAAGTGACAAATCATTAATATGTTTCCACACTATCTATTTCTTCGCTTTCAGCACTATGCACCCTAGATCTCCCTAGTAAAGGGCATCGCAATGTCAGCTAGCCCGTTGCCCGTTGGCAGCAATCATTCGCTATATTTCTACCGCCTTTCGCTACGACAAAGGCGATTCACTCAGCTGTCATGGCCATAAGTGACCAATGTCCTGTGCCCAAGGGGCGAATGCATAAGGACCAGGACCAGGACCCGAACAGCCATCCAAAGACATTGCTCTTATGTCTTGCTAGCAGACACGCACTGGCGGATACGGCGGTAATGAAATCTTGGCCCTGTTGCCGACAAAATAGTTTCTATTTATGGGGCACGTCTGGAGCAAGTGCTTTGAGCACTGTCCCCAGTTGCGTTGCGTTTCACAATTGTTTCTGATTTGGCGCAGGATGCTAATAACAATTTCCCCCCCAACCCGGAATAGCATATGGCAGGGAGTGCGCTTAAAAACTCATTGAACACAAGGATTTTAGATGTTTGGTCTCCCTCTGGCTTCGCCATTTGCTACTTTAGCACTTTGAACCCAGCACACGCAACCTGCCCATGAAGTGGGCTAACAACTGTTACCTCCGGCTCGGGTTGTATTCCTTGGTATAAGTACAGAAGCGTTTCCTCAATAATTTTCCCGGCGGCTGTTTAACAAACTTTACCGGCGCCATCTTCGCTCCATGCAACGCCGTCGTCCACACCGCCAGCAGGCACAAAAACAAGACAGAGATAGAGAGAGAGAGAGAGATAGAGAGAGAGAGAGAGAGAGAGAGAAAGAGAGAACGAAGGACTGCGAGTCAACTGTGAAAGCGGCTGCATTTTATTTCATTTCCGCTCGTTTTTGCTAGTTGTGCATATATTGATATCTGCAGCGATTTTTATGCTGCGGCTGCGGCTGCAGCTGCCCCTTGCTATATAGGAAATGACATTGCCAAGTGCAACTTATTTGATTTGTGTGTTTGAGCAAAAACATTTAACAGTTGCAGTTTAGAAATTATTCACTGCAAGTTGCATATTCCAAAAACCTCCGAATTCACATTTAAATTTGTTTTCCTATATTTATGAGCTAAGTTTTTTGAGAAATACTTTAAAGTTTTTCTGACTTGAACTAAGCACGAAAAAAAAAAAACAAACAAAAGAAAATGTTATGAAACCTAAAGAAATGTATTTATATTAAACATAAATAAGTAAAAGAAATGAATAGCTAATATTGACCATAAATTAAAATCGAATAAAAAATATTCAAATCTTAAAAAAAAATGTTTAAAAGTAGTGTAAGCAAATTCTAAGCTTTTAAATTAAATATTAAACACATTCACATTATTTATTTATTATATTTATTTTTCTACACACGTATATAAAATTATTTAATAGACTGCTTTTTATTTCATATATTTTTATGTTCAAATATTATAAATTCTTAAATCCCTCCCGCTAATATCAATTGTTCAAGTATTTACAAAAATACATCCAACTATTTTTTAACGATTCCACCAACCTAACAGCAATATTCTACAAACACAAAAAACTCTATTTACTTTTACAGATTGAATTAAAAAAATCTGTTCCATTTGCTCTGAAATTGAAATTGAACTTGTCTATGATTTATTTTATTTTCGTGTAGCTTTTAATTGAAAAATAAATTAAGAAAAATTCAAAATAAATACTATCCGAACGGCAAACCTCTTTGCGCGACGTTCATTAAAAAAGTTTTTAGGCCAAAAGCAACACGTACGAAGCAAAAGTTTGCAATTGTCAAAAACTGCAACAAGGAACTCAACCGCAAAAAAGACAGCACTGGAAAAGTTTTTAGAGTCAACTGCCGAGCTCTGGCCCTGCTTGGCTGGCTCCTTAATAAAAAGCAAGAGTCTCTCTGTTTGGAACCCTTTCTTAATCAGGGCCGTTCGAAAAGTAGATGCTCCAAAACTTTGACATCTGATGCCCACACACACCACAGAGAAAGAGCAAGAGCGATGGGGAGAGAGAGAGAGAGAGTGAAAATTGTGCAAATTAAAACAATGTCAGCAACGTTGATGCAACAATTTGCTGTGTTGCGCGTTGATTAGAGTTTCCAGTGGGCCGTGTATAAAGCAAGTTGCCAGCACGCCTAAGCGGCAGCCATATTAATTTTTCATTTCCCAGCTCAGTTCTTCATTCTATCCAGCAACATTTTTTGGCTTGCCTTTCCTTCGCTAAATCGTCTACCCAGTGAATATGAGCTACGCAGGATGGTCTGATATTTGGTACATTTTTATAAATATATATTAATATTATAAACACATAAGAGATATACCAAGAACACATAATTCGTATTCTTCCTAAAAAAAATTAGCTTACGCTTATGTCTCGAAATTAAAATGTTATTTTATATTTTATGTTTTATGTTTTATGTTTTATATTTTATGTTTTATATTTTATATCTTATATTTTATATTTTATATTTTATATTTTATATTTTATATTTTATATTTTATGTTTTATATTTTATATTTTTTATTTTTTATTTTATATTTTATATTTTATATTTTATATTTTATATTTTATATTTTATATTTTATATTTTATATTTTATACCTCTCGTTACAGGTCATCTGCCCGTCGTCAAGCTTTTTCTCATAGAAAAAACTATTTTTTCTTCCTTTTCTCTTTGTTTGTTGCATTTTGTATTTTGGTTTTATTGCTTGGGCTTTCGTAAATCTTTCATCAGTCGTCGCTGATCCGTTCATTCTGCTCGTGGATGGGCGTGCGATACGGGCTGGTGCCAGCATCCAGCTGCTGGCGTAATTTAGCCACGTCCTGCAACTTGTCGTCTAACCTCTGGCATTCTCATCCTTCCGCTACACTTGTCACACTATTTATGAGTTTATTATTTTTTAGCTGCTCTATTATTCGGCAGCTCCCACCCAGCGCAGTGCTTAAAACTTCTTTCATTACAAGTGCTGCAATTTCTCATAGTTTTATTTATTATTTTCGCTTTTTTATATTTTTTTCTTTTTGTTTTTTGTTGTTGGAGCGGTTAAAATTTTTTACCCCTTGCTTTTATTTTGCTGTTATTTATTTAGTGGCTTTATTTTCGTTACTTTCCTTTTTTTCACCCTTTTCTCGCAGTTGCTTAAATTGTTTGCAATTTTTGTCAGCTGGCGGTTGGCGCTGCGTGTTTTATTATGAGAGCAGACGACGATAAATAGTTGTTCTCCTCTCCAACTGCAGCTTTTATTTATTTTTATTTCTCTATTTTTGCTCGGTTTTAATTATTGCCACACTGGCTCTTGCTGCTGCATCCCACAAATGAGAAATTTGTGCCAAAATAAAAACCGACACGAAAAACTAGTTATGAGTAGTTGGCAATTTGCTGCAGCCAATTTTCTGCTTGGTCAACTCGTGAGTGGGGATCGGAAAGCGACATTTTAACAGACACCGACAAAGTCTTCACCTGCCAATGATAAGCTAATAAAGTCCCATTTGGCAACTTTATAAGCTTTATGAAAAGACATTTTTAAATGCATTGCACAGAGTTGGTCCGAAATAAATGTTTGACTCATTTAAAGACTTGGCTTACTGCTTTTAGTCATTTTCATTACGAATTCCGATTCAGAATATTAGAAAATTTTTAGGTTTTAATTTCAGTTTCAGTTTTGCTTAATACCTTATTTTTATTAATTTAATAAAAAGATATTTATCGTCGCATAACCCTGTTGATTTGGTGTATGATTGTTAGACTTTTCTTATATGAAAATTTTAATAGATAATATCTCTCTTCTACATTAACTTCCTACATCGATATATTTTTGTTCTTCTTGAACTCTCTCTTCTTTGATTTCTATCTCTCTTATTCTTCCATATTCTTTTGTTTCGCTCTCTCTCTTTTTCTTTGTCTCTCTATCTGTCTATCTCATATATTCCCTCTCTGTCTCTCTCTCTCTCTCTCTTTCTCTTTACGTGCCTCACATATTCTGTCTCTCTCTCTCTCTCTCTCTTTCTTTGTATCTGTCCTTTTGTCTCTATGTCTATATATTTCTATGTTTCTATGTGTCTATGTCTACCTGCCTCCCTGGAACACTCTCTGACTTTAGGTCTGATACTCTCTCTGTATCTTTCCATCTCTCTCTTTGTATCTCTCTGTCGCTCTAGCTTTCTCTACAACAAAAAGATAAGCCGTAACTCAAAAATTGCCGGACTAAGAATACTGCACAAATGCAATGTCCATGCAGTATCCATCTCAGCTCATCTGTTATGATAGTTGGGATTTTCTTATATTGAAATATTAATATCTCTCTTTTACATTGACTTCCTACATCAGAAATAATCTTCTTGCGAGCTCTGTTTATTGTTTTCTTATTCTCCCACGTTCTTTTGTTTCTCTCTCTCTCTATTTTGTCTGTCTCATATACTCCCTTTCTTTTTCTCTGTCTCTCTGTATGTGTCTTACATACTTTTTCTTTCTCTCTCTCTTTCTTTTTCTCTGTATCTGTATCTGTCTCTTTGTCTCTATGTCTCTATGTCTCTATGGCTCTCTGACTCTTTTACGGGCTTTGTCTCTGAAATACGCTCTGACTTTAACTTTGACACTCTATCTGTATTTTTCCGTCTCTCTGACTCTCTCCTTGTAGCTCTCCGTAATTCTCTCTTTGTAATTCTCACGGACGCAAAAAAATATAAGATTGTATCAAATTTTGCAGAGAAAAACCCGAAAATCATTTGTTAAAGTGCAAATATGCTCGTCCCTATTGACGTTTGATGTTACTCAAACATCCTTTTTAAGAGTATATGATAAAACCCCTTATTTTATATGGAATCTTACGATACGCCATCAATTTAAGGAAACTGTATTTTTTCAAACGCTCCTTAGTACATAAGTATACCATAAACTATGAGAACTCTTGACTAAACTTTACAATCACTGGAGGGAAATGTCGTTCGCTACCCCCGCCATCTGAACTCATCAAGCACAAAAGTTCAGCTTCTCTATTTTGGGCAAAATCAAGCCAAGCGATGTGTTTTACAACTTTACAAGATGCCCTAAAGCAGTTGGACAGAAAAGAAAAAGATTTCTTTGCCAAGTATTTACCACTTATATGCATAAAAAGTGCACCAAACGACGCGATGCCAAATGCTTGAGCATTTACTTCATTCACTCCAAATGCTCCAACATATACAAAGTTGCAGAGTCAAATGCAACGGAATACTTTGCCACACCTGACTTTTAATGGCAAATGCAAATACATAAATCTAGATATATTTGCTTATAAAAACAAAACAAAATATTTATTTATGCAATTTGGAAAGAAAGTTCTTCTTTGACTATTAAAGTTGAAAGACAAGTGTGTCTGAATAATACAATTTGAGATTGAACGTTTGGAAGCAAGATTTGTTTCAGTGGTATTTCGTTTTTATTTACGTTTGAGGAAACGACACACAACAGAGATATTAGTTTCTATAACTTTTAAACTATCTCTTTGGCTCTGCACAAAGATAAGTTCTGCAATAATTCTAGAAACTTGAGCAATAATCAATCAAGTCTTAACTGAAACCAATTCAATTCATATTTCACCATAATTTAATAGATATTTGGGGTAACTTCCGATATATTTATCTAAGGCCTGCACCTAACTACAAATATAATTGAACACGCTACACAGAATATTTGCTATAGGAACACTACCTCGTATAAATAATAATACAAATACAAACGTTGTTTACTAAATTAATTCGTGAATGCGAAAACTAAATTCCAACATTTTTCCAAATTTTTCAGAGATCAAAAAATATTTTTAATTTAAAAATTTATTTTTAAATCTTAATTCCTGAGTGCGAAAACTAAATTTACAAATTTTCCAGATTTTTCAGAGATAAAAAATATTTTGAAATTAGAATTTTATTTTAAAGTCTAAATTTTAAATAATAATACAAAAAGAGTTTAAAGTAAATAAATCTGTGCTCTTTTTACGAATTACATATCGATTATTATTCCAATTTTAAAACGATTTAAATTCATAAGTGCAAAAATGTAAGTTTCAGTAAAAAAATTGAACATTTTTCAGATTTCTGGCGGTAAAAATGTGTTTTATAAATTAAAAATATAAGAATACATTTATTTTTTTACGACTTGTATTGAAGTTTCCAGAACTTCAAGGTATTTGGCAGTCAGGACAAAACTTATAATTAATTGGCTTGCTCTCTACCAGAAATGGCAAATCAATTGTTTTTGATGGAAATTTAAGGGATGTGTCGCCTATGTGTGGAAAGGCAGCAGCAATTTAAATGGACGATATAAATAAAATGATACAGCAGCTGGCGCAAGGACCATCAGAGGAGAGTCCCTTAGAGCAACAGCTGGACTTGGCCAGTGGACAACACACTGTCCGTTCGTCCGTTGGTCCGTCCGGCCTGCTCTCCAATATCCGGTCAAATATTTTTGCAATGCTTTGCTTTTCACTTTTACTTTTCTTTCTTTTTTTATTAACAAGCGGAACCAGATATATACAAATATCCATATATTATTCATATTTGTATGTGCGTATGCAAATACTCTGCGTATACAGCTTGTCCTTTATTTATGTCAGGCAGCGCTAACACGCGGTGTAAGCAAATGGGTAACACACAAGCTGAATTGTGAATATAAGGACGGCTTATCTGTTCAAATATTTGCAAACAGACAATTAAATCGTATTAGACAATGTTGTTAAAAAAACATTAAGTTTTTACTGTCTATCTCTGTGTATTTAATATTTTTTTAAAAAATAATATATAATTTTTAGAAATCCTGCCAAGCTTCTGTTGAATTTTTAACGCATGTATCAAATTCATTTTGATTAAAATTAAAAAATAACTGTAAATTGAATTTTAAAATCTGGCGGCGTATTTTTATATGTCAAAAACAGATGGCTATATATGTATGATACACATAAATAATAAACATAGAATAAATCAAGCTTAGCTATTAAATTGAGTGACAAAACCAATTTATTCTAACACATTTATAATGCATTTATAGAGCTGCAATTTTAATTGAAAATGCATCACATTTCAATACATTTGAGGAAAAATAATATTTAAATCATATTCTAAAATATACAACAAATATTTTAAAATACTTAAATAATATTTTAAGATATTTAAAGAATATTTTAAAATACTTAAATATTATTAAATATTTAAAAAATATTTGAAAATACACAAATAATATTTAAAAATACTTATATATTTGAAAATACTTAAAAAATATTTTTAAATACTGAAATAATATTTTAAAATACTTAAATAATATTTTAAAATGCTTAATTAATATTTCAAAATACTTAAATAATATTTTAAAATACTAAAAAAATATATTTATAATTTGAAAAATACGATTTTAATATCTAAGTACATCTGCTATTTTTGATAAAAATTGAAAATTTCATTTGAAAATAAGTTGCTCATTGAACACACTTCAGACTGTTTAAGAGTGTCTTGTGGCAATAGACCGAGAGATCCGCAAGGTATCTGAGCTGTAGATCTACCTGCTGAGACAAATATTTAAACTGTAAAATAATATATTATTATATCTCTTGAGATCGATAAATATTCAGAATATATATCACCTAAAATCTATTTTAATGGAAATATCTTCAAAGTATCTAAGCTGTAGATCTATGTACAGAATCTGAATAATCAATCTGCTGAGATAAATAATTAAAATATTTATTATTATATTCATATATCGAAAAATCTCTTGCAATTTGCTTTGTAAACTACGACGAGTAAATGCAATTGAAAGTACATAAAGATTTGCTTTCCATCAATTTAATCTACTACTTGTTCTGTTGATCAGCAAAATTCTGTTGTCAAAGTCATTTTTCGAACTGTCAAGAACATTCCCAAATACGCATTCACAATCAAACACAGCGAATTGCCCGGCAGCAGCTGCCACTGTGGAGGCTGCTATCGTTATTGATGCGCTGCTCGGCTGGCGGTTGGCTGTTGATTTTACTACAAAATAAATACGCGACGGAGAGACAAGACAGAGCTAAATAAATAACATATAAAGTCCAAAACTGATAAGGAAAAACGGACGTTAGTTGACATGTGAAAACCGAAGCGAAATCAAATCTAATCAACTGAGCGAGAGAGAGGGAGAGACTGAGAGAGAGAGAGAGAGAAGGGGAAAAGCCAGCAGCACAGCTTCTGCAGTTGGCATTCATTGATATATGGACATAGATAGATATAAATTCGAGATGCTCTATATGCAAGTTGATATGGCAATGTCAGCGATAGTGCCGATGATAATACAGCCTGACAGCCATTAGAGGATGGCAGATGGCCTGCGTGCGTTCGGGCCTGGGTATTGTGATATACGCGCCGCAATTTTCATTCACATTCAGTTTTCATTCACCGACGCATTGCATTCGCCGTGTAAGCCGAAACCGACAAAGATGCTGGAAAATGGACAGCGACAGCGGCGGTGGCAGCGGCAGCGGCCGTATCTATCTATCTCTACGGCGGAGACAGAGACAGCGACGAGCCGAACCAAACTGAGAACGAGACTTCGAATCCCCATTGTATGCGAGCGTGTGTGTATGTGTGTGTGTGTGTGTACGTGTGTGTTCGTCGGGCCCAACACGAGCCAGGCACGGACACAGATTGAAGCTGCCAGCATCAGCAGCAGGCACAGCGCAGCTCATTCGTGTTTTCCGCTTCGTGCCAAGCGGACGTTAGAGTTCACGTTCAGAAGAGTCGGGAGTCGAAAGTCGACAGGGTTTTGCGCCGTGTTAACCGGAAGTAAGGATAATTTTTGCACAGTGTTGCTCTTGTTGGGTGTCTTGTATTTTATCCTGTTGCGCCGTCGCATTGTTAACGGCTAAGCCAAGTTAAACTGAACTGGCCGAGCCAGTTCAAAATGGCGGCCGCCTCTGGTCTCTGTCTCTTTCTCTGTTTGCAATCGCGTGTTTAACGCACCGGAAGTGCTTTCAGAGCCCATTAATGCGTTGCGCTTTTTGGGCAAAGCGCAAATGCATCCAAATGTGTAAAATCGTGTAAAACTGTGCGGAAAAAACGGCCTAACGAGTGCGAAAGCAGAATGCAAAGAATGCCATTAAAGCCTGCAACATAACTCAAAATTGTGAAAAACTTTAAAGGCGAAGAGCAAAATGAACCAAAAACAACTTTTACAGTAAATTATAAAAAAAAAAAAACCTTAAAAATTGGAAAAACTGTGCCACATGTGAAATTTTTGTACAAAAACTCAACGTGTTCAGCGCTCGATTCAATCAACATCCGATAAGAAAGTTCAAAAGTTCAACATTGAAAGCGGAAAATATTTCTATAAAAGTTTTAAAAATATATAAAATTATCGCGTGTGTCTACTATCTCTCCTCTCTCCCTGTGTGCGTTTTGTTTGATAAGAAACTGTAAAAGAGACGGAGAAAGAGAGAGAGAGGGAGAGAAAGAATCTAAATTGAGTGCTCTTCAATACTATCTGACAACATTCCCAATGCAATGCATCAATGAAGATGCAAAAATCTATTTCCACTTGACGCTCAATTGTGCTTGAGACTGACAAGAAAAATGAAATAAATATGCAAAACTAAGCGAAATTTGGTCAAATCAAATGAAGCATTTTAATTGAAATTGAAATTCAGCAATTAAATAAAATAATAATTGCAAAACGTGCTAATAGCTAAGCTGATAAGTGGCTCTGAAGTGTCATCAAGTTGAAATGGGAGCAAAGCAGCTAAGTGAAAGACACATCGCAAACTATTTCATTATTTTCATTAAAATATGAAATTGATAATCAACATTAAAAGAATCTCTTGCCCCGGGCACCTCTTCAAATGTTTTTATAAAATATTAGCATATTTTCCATCATATTTTATGCAATTAAATGCATATTTCTATATCTACATATTATATTGAAGATAAAAAAAATTAGTTTATAAAAATATTCTGTGTATAGAATATGAAATTGATAATCAACATTAAACAATTTGTTGCCGTTGGCATCTCTTTAAATAATGTTGTAAAACATTAGCATATGCACAAGCTGTTTTCCATGAAAATTCAATTAACATTTTTTTTTAAATTTTATTTTTGTTTGCAATTAAATACATATTCATATAATAATACAAAAGTTGATATTTAAATTTTCTGTGAAATATGAACAATTTGTTGCCCTTGGCATCTCTTCAAATATTTGTATAAAACATTAGCATATTTATAAAATGATTTAGATGAAAATTCAATTATGCCTTATTTATTTTTGCAATTAAATATAAAATAATAAAATAAAAAACAAATAAATTATTGTTCTTCTAAATAAGTTTAGTAGTTCTGTTCATCATAGATTACAATTATAAAGTCGTTTGAATTTCTAGCATCAATAATTAAATTTGAGAAAGTAATTCCTTTCCTGGATGAGCAAATACAAAAGATAAGAGCTATAGATAACAGCACCCAAGGCTGCTGATATAAAGATTATAACATTTCTTTACTTTTTTCGAAAGTTCAACAGATTCTTAGCCTTTATAATGCCCAACGAATACTTATTCAAGTCGAAAACAAAAATAAATATCAGAATGACTCGACTTTTTCTAATATTAAAATTGGGAAGTGAATTTGTAAGAATAACTGATTAAGAACCGTGTCGAAATATATACAACAATTATTGTATATAAATATAGAAATATATTAATTCGGGAAGTAAGAGATAAAAAGAATTTTTGACAGAATGTAGATATAGTAAAACGATATTTTATAAAAATTTCCCATATTATACATCTCTACCACTTTCAATTTATAATTAATTTACCCCATTATCACATCATTACCTGCTCGATTTTGAGTACATTTTTCGACATAAATTTACAGCATAATTAAGTTTCTGATGCTAGCACACTTTGCACATATGCACGTGTTCCAGATAAGTTATGGCTGTTAGTGGCGCATAAGATGGTTATTGCCCGAAATTTTTCGCACCCTCTTAAGCTGCTGTCAACTGCAGAAGACGTACTATCCTAGATATATAAATATATATATATATATATATATATATATATATATATATATATGTATATGTCTGTGTGCATGTGTACGTGTGGAACATTTGTTCAAGGCAAGCCAACTAACTGCAACTCGTTCACTTTGCTTAACTTCCCAAAAAATTTGCGCACAAGTGGTGCAAAAGACAACGGAATCCAAGTAAAAGACAGCCGAGTTCCTTTTTCCTGGCACCTACTCAGGTGCTGTATTTTATTTTTCCCATTCGCCCGCGTACCACGCCGCGTATGATTGTTGCGTTCAAAAATTGCATTTCAGACAGCGTCGTTTGAGAAAAAAACGTTGCATATGTATGAAGGCAGTGTGTGTGGGTGTGTTTGTGTGTGGGTGTGGGAAAACGACAAATGTAAAACAGTCAAAGATGGTATTCTGAGAGCAGGTAAAAGCAACGCCCCAGGCAAAGCGCCCCCATCATTTTCGAGCTTTTTGCCATTTGTGCCCGTTCACATTAAAGCCAAAGGCAATTATATAATTTAATGGAAAAAATTTGCACACTTGTTGTGCGGTCGAAATCAACTCAAATTCAAGTGCCTTAACTATGGGGGATTCTTTCATTTCAGTCTTTCTTTGTGGGCAGGCAATATTGCCTTGTGCCAAGCGCATCAATCTACTTTAGCCCGAAGGGGTTTTTAGGGCGTGCAGACACGTGCCGACATATTTAGCTAAGCAGGCAACACCTTGGGGGCAATGTGATGGAGTGATGGATTTAGCCGTGAACTCAAGGAACTAGCTAAGCTGTAGGCTTAGTGCGAAACGATTTGTGTCATGTTTGATTTAAGGCAACGACTTAAGCTAAAACATAAGTTAAAGCGACAATGCGATGTCCTTTGACAGGGCTCAACTCTAAATATAATCAGCTTGAATTAACAGCTGTCTTTAGAAAACCAAACTAGAGATAGCATTTGGATGTGGCTGCCATAAAACATTAAGGTTTAGCAAATCTCTTATAAAGTTATTGATGAAGATATATAAATATAGAGAAAAAACTAAAAAGTTGTTCAAATAAATATTTATATTTTAAATTGCTCTTTCAATCGTGAAGTAATATATCTTTTGCTGTAATATGAAACGATTTCGGGTTTGTTAAATTTTCTAAAGAATCTTTAAAGAGAGTTTCTGTTACAATTTGATAAAAATATCAAACTACCGAATCCACTTGCTTCTAACAACTGTATAGAGATTCATGTAAACTCACAAATTAGACTTAAAGTAAACTTAATTAAATGAAAGTATGGGTTTCATTTATGAATTATTCATTATGTGAAATTATAATCTCACAGTTTTGGCTTTGAGCGCAAAACATAAAGAAGAGTCAAAGAAATATGAAAAACATTTTTCGATTTTCTTATTGAGTTGCAAGAAATAGTTGATATTTTATAGAGATTAAAACTACTTTCATTGAAAAGGATTTGTAAATTTCTCCTAAAAGAATATATAATAGGCAGCCATTGATAACTCCTAACCTACTATTTGTTGACCTTTTATTTGCAATTTGCTTTTTAAGCCAACAAAGGCAAAGTCACACAGCAGGAAAAACACACAAAGAATAAAAGTGACGCACAGCAGGTAGAGCAGCGGCAGTTTGAAGAAAATTAAACATTTTTTTTGTGACTAAAATATATTTACCTTGCTGTATTTATATCAAATAAAAGTATGTGGTCATCTATGGTAAAATAAAAAACAAAAGATTGCTGTAATCGAGACTGCTCGACTAGGAGATGCCCTGAACCCAACGAAGCGGTTATAGTGCGCAGCTTAGAGCTATATTAATGCAACTTGATTGTTGAATAACTTCTTTTCTAGATCGACTTTCTTATACAATTTTCTGGCTATATATTTTTCATACATATTGTGTTTGTCGAAGCATAAGTCTCTAGTACTTAAAACAATTTTTTTAGTGCAAATTTTGTAGAAAGCAGGGAAGTATTCAACATTCAAAATCTGAAGACTCTAGTTCTAAATCGATGATCGATTTTTATAGATAATGAAATGTGATGAGTTATTGAAAGAGAGCATCAATAATACGAAAAAAGACTATATATATAACAAATATATAAAAATATAATTTTTTTTAATGTAAATAATATCTAAGTACTCTTGCGAAAATTAAACTGAATATTTTTTTATTTTAATTCAAATGCAATTAAAATATATTGAACATAATATATACGACATTTTATTTAATTTGAATAAATTTGTCATTAAACAGCAAATATTATGCATGTGTCAAAAATTTAAATATGTCACGCCTCATTATATTTATGCAAATTTCAATCGTGCCAAAAAACCAAAACATAAAATTATTATTAAATAAGCCCCAAATTGGTCAGAAATGAAATGAAAACCAAGCAAAAGCTTGTATACATAACTATTAAATAAATTAAAATTAAATAAATATAAATGTTTGATTATGAAAAGTTTCGATGAAAATCAATTGGAAAGGTAAAAAAAATTGTTTAAAATGTATGTTGAAATTAGATGAAAAAAAAACGTATATATAAAATTAAATAAAAATTATTATAAATTATAAATATAAAAAAATTTAGATTTTTTATAATTAAAAAGACAAGATAATCTTTTGGGTTATTAAAAATTACATTTTCTATTTACTATGTCAAGCAATTTTAGAGCATTTTTTAAATGACTAACAATTGTCTCAATCGTTTGCATACCTCAGAAGCTTAAAACTTTGAATATTATCTGACGCCATTCATATCATCATAAGATTATCCATGAGCTAAAACAATTGAGTGAATGGCGACGCAAGTTGAGCTCTACTTACTCCAACTAAACGTATAAATTTGCACATTCAAATGTTAACAAGCTTTAAACAGTTGATTACACACCTTAACTTTTCAATTGTTTTTAAATTGAATAAATTAAAAAGCTCTCGTATGCATTTAAATTTTTACACATGGGACTCAATAAAATTGTAGAAAAAAAAAAACATTTTATTTGTTTACGCTTAAGCTGAGCGAGAGAGAAGCCTGTGCTATAATTATGAATTTCGTATTTGGTAGTTTAATAGAGACACACTAAAGCCAATTAAGTCTGCTCTGCGAATACGAATTTATTCAGGTAAATAAATATTTAATGTGCACAAATAAATTTAAACAAATGCGAAATGTGCAAAGTTTTGCTTAGTGCAAATGCCAGACATGAACTGAGAACTGAGCTTAAGGCAAACACATTGGCCAGCTTACATTATAAGCCTCGACACGCAACTTCCCCTAAATTATATCTAAGTACTTTTGCACCACACACACTCACACACACTCGCACACACACTCGCACATGCTCTGCAGTGTAATTATCAAATGAATGGATGATTCCGCATGTCTGCGTGCAAAAGTTTGACATAGTTCATTGCTCTGGGCTGTGGCAGTGACTTGTGTGGCAAGGGAATCGCCGCCGCCTTATGCCCGCCTGCAACGTTTTGTGCTCAAATCAATACGCATACGCACTGTTGTACGCTGGCAAGCATTTGCATAATTCGGCAATGCTCACTTACATACCCTTCGCACAGTTGCAACGGCGATCGGACACAAGTTAAGGGACTAAAAAATAAATGTGGAATTATGCAAATTTATTTGAGAAGCAAAAAGTGTACGGCTGCTGTTCCCATTGGAGGCGAAGCGACGTGCAGCTTGCCATGGAAGGTGTTCCCAAGCATTTAGTGTGCACTTCTTTTTTTTCGTACCACATCCATTCTCGCCAGTCAGCCAGATAGCCTTGCTAGCTAGCTAGCTCCGCCAATTCTCTGCGGGCTCTGGCAGTTTGTCTGACTGCCTTTGGCCGGGCTCTACGCCGGTTTTATGTGGCTTAAGTCGTTCGCACTAACCGCCTGCCTTTCCGCCATTTTGCCTTGTTGCGCTGCTGTTGTGTTGGCCGCAGTTGTTAGGCTACTTAGATTTTTGTTGTATGGCAGAGCGAACGAAAAGGTTGTTTGAAAGGGTATATTGAATTTGTGGGGGAGTATGTGACAGGCAGAGAGAGAGGTATTTATGAAACTAGAAGCTAAATGGAGCTATGAACTGGGACGACACAGTCAAATTTATCTGCCTTTTAGGTTGAAAGAAATTATATTTTAAAAATGTTTAAACTTTTCAATTTCTAATATTTAATTTCGTATATTGATCAGAACAAAAGTTTATACTTTTATCCATTTTTATATATTTATAATACCAAGACTTATTATTCAATTACAAATAAATGAATATTTCTACATTAATATATAAAGGCTTCTTTTTTATAAAAACAAATTTTATAAAGAATTTTTGTTATATTTTCTACCCCTCATTTCAACACGAAATCCAGGTCATTTCCTAGTCAGATCCTTGCACCAACCACTCACGTTTTAGTTATGTTTAGTTGCGTAGTCTTTGTCGCCACACTGTTGGGTTTACTTGGCTTTTATAGCGTTGTAATTAAAAAATAAAAAAAGAAAGAAAGAAAATGATGACCCAAAGTTTAGTTGGCTTGCTCGCCCAGCCCAGCCGCAGCTTAAAACTTGTGTTTTACGTTAGCCAAGTTTTCAGACTTTTTAAATGGCAGCTAATTGATATACATATACATATATATGTATATATGTGGATGTGAATATGCACGTGTTGCTGCTGCAGCTCTAAAACATTTAAAGCAAACGACTTATGAGCAGCAACTGTTTCAAGTTTGTTAGCTTTGGCAGCAAAGCAAAGAGTTGATGCAGTTAAAAGTTAAGGCAAATTAAATTAGGCTTAAAATAATGCTTTAATGTGTGTGAGTGTATTTTACACATACGTAAATCAGTTAAAAATGAACTTATGATATATTAACTTATATCAACTTTTATTCAAATGTATTTAGAACTGATTATATATTCATGTTTGTTCTGATAAAAACAAGTTTTTGTAGCTTAGAGTTATCTAACTTTTTAAAATGATCTGATATCTACCAAAAATATATATAATATATTTTTATGTAAATTTAAATCAATTTTATTCATTCTATTTTTCTATTTTTCTGTCTTTAATCTCAGATTTATAAGATAATCAAGCTATCATATCTATAAAAAACATATAAAATATGTTTATGTATATTTAAATCAATTTTATTCGTTCTATTTTTCTGTCTTTAATCTCAGATTAATCAGATAATCAAGCTTTCATATCATATATAATGTTATATGGGTCTCTTGATGTCAAATCCTGTTCTAGGTCTCCTCATGGAAACGAACATATATTCCTTTTCGCTCTCATAAACCGCATCTATTCTTGACACTAAAAGTTCTTTCTCTTAAAAATTCATAGTTTATATTATGAAAAAACTCCCAAGCAAAATAGTATAATCTACTTAAGCTATAGCCTTATGCAACTGCAAAAGTATTTTAATATTTCCCCTAAAACTGTTCCTTTGCTCTACTATATTGCGACAGCTTGAAAATTTGGCTTCATTCGATTATAGGAAAAGTTGGTTCAACTACCAGCAACGCCGCTTTAATATCCCATCGTCATCGAGCACATATTGTCGATTGCAGGTGTAATCTGCACGCATTCTGTTGCAATTTGGCATCGAGTGCAGTAGCTGAAAATCATGCCGCAGGCAATTTTAATCTCGTTTATTAGCCATTTTTCAAGTGTTACACATAATTTTCAATTTTGCAATTTCTCGCCCAGGCAGCAATCGCATTCAGTGCGCACCTGCAGCAGCCGGTGCAGCTCCCACGCCCACGCCCACATGCCTTTGTCTTTATCGAACATGGCAAAAAGAATTGCTGGCACGTGTTGAACAGGCGGCGGGTGGTGGGTGGCGTGTGGTAGGTGCTGGGTGGAGGTGCGTGAAGGCAATGACGAAACATGGCACCCATTTGGATGCCATTAGGGCCAGGCAGGCCCTAGCCAGGTAGCAGTAGACCTGATGGCCAGACAGCCTGCCTGCCTGCCTGCTGAACCAAGAAAAACAATGGCAGCAGCAGCAAAGGCAACAACAACAACAACAACAAACGATTCACCGACGCAAAGCCCGAGAACATAACAAAATTTGTTTTTTTTTTCGTTCTCTTTCTTTTTGCTGAAAAAGTAATAGAATCAGCTGCAAACGCATATTGGTAACTATTTTTTCCTGTCTCCCTCTCGCTGTGTTTGAATTTTTAGCTCCCTTGTTGCAGTCGGTGAAGCGCCTCAAAAGGCGTGGCTGGAGGGACTTAGCGTTTGTGCCACAAACAGCTTTGAAACTCTGTGAAATTTGTGTCTCTGTTGACGTGGTTCTGGTTGCCGACGTTGTTGTTGTTGGGAAACTTTCAATAAGCGTTAAGATAGACATAGACATGAACATGCAGCAGTCACTGTTCGCAGCAAATGTTTACAGCAGTCACTGTTTCGAGGCATGAACTGCAATTTGATTGGTAGCAGCAAATGCTCAAAGCTCTCCGTTGATGCCCTTTGCATATGCAACAACTCTGCCTCGCTCCCCGCTCCTCGCTCGCTTTGTTATTAGATTTGCAGTTCACGACTTACGGTCGCCCTGCACCGCCCAGAAGTTGCATCCTTAAGCCTTTACCATGCCCTATATGCAGCCTGGCCCCATGCTACGCTTGCAACTAGCGTAATTGCATTTAGTCGAGAATTTATGCTAGTATTAAATTTATACATCTCCCATACCCTTCCATAGGTGCAGTTAAACGACAAAGAAATGTGAAGAGATAACTTAAAAGAATTTTCCTTTTTTTTTTTTCATTTATCTTGAAATTTTTTTATTTTATACATATTTTATTTAATTTGAGTCTGCATTCAAAGGGAAGAAATAAATATTTTTTAAGACTTTAGGGTTTGAATTTTATGTTTAAATAAAAGAACTTTGTTTTCAGTGTATTATTGTATATATTCATAAACATAAATCTGAAAGCTTATTTGATACCATTTCATGACAATGAGTGGAAAGAAAGGGAGAAAGGAATTTTCAGATTTTAATCTGATAGATTTTTAAGTTTTAAAAACCTTTCTTTTTCAGTTATCGTGATATTGTTTTTTTTTATAAATTTTTAATTTAACTTGTGTGCATTCAAAGTGAACAAATGGTTTCAGTGTATTATATATTCAGAAACATAAATTTGACAAATTTTTTGATGCCATTTCAGGGCGATGAGTGGAAAGAAAGGAGGAAAGGACTTTTCAGATTTTAATCTGATCGATTTTAAAGTTTAAAAGCCTTTAATAAATTTAGAAAATTTTAAAAATTGGGTTAGTTTTTTTTTTTAAATTATTTTTATCAATAGGTAATCAGAATGCTGAGAAGTAATATTATATACTTTCATTAAAAAAGCGTTAAGCATCAGAAGGAATGAAATTGATATTCATTTGAATAGCTTTAAGCTTAATTTTTCATAATTTCATAGAATTTTTATATATCCAAATGAAATTTTAGAAAATAAATATTTTAATGACTTTATAATTTAAAGATAATAATGCTATTTAGCTTTTGAAGTTTTTATTTTTTTTTTTTTTACTTTCATTTATAGTTTGGAACAATTCTAATTTTCAATCATTCAATCCTTTAAGATAAATATTTAAATAAATAAAAAATTTTCGTCTTAATTAACGTATTTCATTCCGATATAATTTCTGCAATATATGTAAATAAATCAACTAAAAACAACTATATAATCATCTTGCCATAGCGTATTATCATATTCGTTGCAAAAAGAAGTCTCATAACTTTTCCCTTGTTTTTTCCACTCTCTAACAATCTGCTTAAGTTTCTACCTACGTGAACTTGGTTGCAGCATCGCTGCCTCCCTCTAAAGCATCCAAACAGCTCTTAACTCAACTTCACCTTCACTTGAAAATTGCATTTTGTACAAAAATGTTTGCCCTGCTCGGAAAAATGCTCCGCTGCAACTGTATATACATGTCTATATATCAAATATATCTATATATATATATATTTATGTGTGCATGTGTGGGTATTCCCAATATTGCATTGGCTATGGCAAAATATGAAAACAAATGGCGTTGGGCTTTTGCTTTTGCTTTTGGTTTTGGTTTTTGGCCAAGCACACGAAATTTCGTTAGTCCAGGTTGCATTAAGACGGTCAAAGTTCGCTTGGCATCAGATGACAAGCGATTTATGTACACACTCGCTTTTAATGTTTGTTTCCACTATTCTCTTTCCTTTTTGTTTAGAGAGTTTTATTGGGAAAATTTTAGGAAAACTTGGCCATTACTTAAGTTGTTGGCAAGCTTGCAAAAATTAAAAGTCGACTAATAATTTTAGTTCATTTATGAAACGCCAAAGTTGTGTGCTAATTTATAAAAATATATAAAAATTTATGTAAATGAATTTAAATGTATATAAATAAATATAAATTTATACAAATAAAAATAAATGTATACAAATAAATATAAATTTATATGAATAAATATAAATGTATATAAATAAATATAAATTTTTATAGATAAAAGCGATAGTCAAAATCTCTATAAAAAAATAA
Organism: Drosophila pegasa; assembly: GCA_035046225.1. Lineage (NCBI taxonomy): Eukaryota > Metazoa > Arthropoda > Insecta > Diptera > Drosophilidae > Drosophila > Drosophila pegasa. Next base: position 5,454,129 of record JAWNOD010000072.1, read on the forward strand.
ATTTGTATCATAAGCTTTAAATGATAGTTAAAAAAATGTTTAGGGAAATAAATGACAATAATAATAATATATTTATATAAATATAAATTGAAGTAAATAAATATAAATATAAATATATATTTTATATTATATATTATATTATGTTTTATGCTTCCTAGGTATTTTATACATTTAAAAAAAAGATAATGTTTTTACTCTTAATTCGCTTCAATTAAAATTATAATTGGAGTTTTAGTTTAATTACTTTCCTTCCTCTCTTTCCAAACAGAAATCAAATAATATGGGTTTCGCATAGAATTATATCTTCTATTTAGATAGTAATAACATAAAGATAAAGCCAATTTTATTTATCTAATCACAAACCTAAAGAAAAACGTTTTTAAATACAAATAATATCAAATATCCATAAAAAATGTTGCTGAGATTTTAATAAAATAAACAAAAGTATTTGCTTTTAAATAGAGAAATACAAATACTACAAAAAAAAAATCGTAGTAAAACTTTTGGTTTTTTTGGAGGGTGTTTTTCACCATAAATGTACATTTTAATATTGATAATTGATCAATTTATGTTTTGATTTATATATTATATATTATTGATGCTTAATTTATTATTATTTATGTCAATAGAAATTAAATATCGCAATTTTAATTTTGCAACCCTGATAAAACAAGTTGCAACAAAACTTATATAAATACGAAAATAAATATATAGACATCCAAGAGAGGTCAAGTCAATTCTAATTAGTTATGACAGTTATGACCAACAATACGAATATATAAAAGAAATAAATAAATCTGCAAACATGGCTAACTTACCGTTACATTTTGCTTGCGAGTTCAGCTCAGCGCGCCGCACGCTAAGCCTAAGTGACTCGCGTTTCGTGATTCTTCTTTCTCCTCTTCCTCTTCTTTTTCTTCGCGTTTAGCGAGCGTCACCTTTTCACTTTTCACTTCTCATGATTATTGCATGCAGGGCAGCAGCGGAGCCCTAGGCAAATTCGGATTTATATGGCCCGAGCACTTTCATATCACAAACTTCTTCACATTTTATGCACGAGATATGAATTTTGCAGTGGCTGTGGAGAAAAGCCGCTTATGAGCTTTGCATGAGCAGCAACGGCGGACAGGATAACCTCTGCGGACGCGCGGATATTGAAATAGATATCGACAATGCTATAATGCGATTTATAGTGTGCGCTCTCTCAGACACACAGAAATACACACACACACCAAACATGCACACTCACACCCATACATACATATTTATGTATATTTATTACTTTGCGCACAGCCGCGAGCACTTTTTGTGCATTTAATTTTAGCATCAACGAATTGACTTCACTTTAAACTGACCATTCCGATATTTACCCATTTCACTTAATTTCACTAAATTCCATAATTTGCAATTGGCAATAAAAAAACACACAGAAAAAAATAGAACGACGCGCACTTTTCGGCATTTCACAATGAACTGCCAAATCATACCAAGTGTTGCCCAATTGCTAAACGATTTGCACCAATTAGCAATGTTTCCAACACTGCTGCACGTGCTCGTGCTGATTGGCAAAAATGAGCACGCTGCAGTGGCCACGATCAGCACAGCAAACAGCAACAAAATTGATTTAATTAAATTAAATAAATCAAATGTGCATAATATAAATAAAATATTTATGACTCTGATTATAAAAATAGTAACATATATTCATTTCTCCTTATTTTTTATAATGCCAAAAATATATTAATAAATCAGCCTTGCCATTCGCTTTGCATAATTGCAGCCGTCTGGCAACCCTTTAGCAGTTAACCGCTTCTTGCTCCGTTTCGTGTTTGCAAATGCAAAGTTGAGACATGCTAACGCAATTAAGCGACAAATCCGTCACGGCGCGATTTGTAATCATTATTTACCCCTCAAGTAAGCACTAGACCATTGCAATTCAATCTATGGCAGCCACACACAAACATTTTGACGGGCTAGCTAAAACACTTCAAGCCATGAAGAATTGATATGCACACACGCACACGCACACACACAGCCACACAGGCAGACAGATCTCAATGCATATGTGATTGCTTGTGTGTGTGGGTGTGCGTGCATATGCAGGTCACATGCACCCGATGCTCGCGCGCAAAAAATAGTGTTAAGTGCTTTTGCTGTTTCTTGCAGTCGAGCAATCATTGTCAGCAGCAGCGGAGCGGGTCCAGAGCGAAGCAGCGCGCAAAGAGGAAACCACAAATGTAGCTGCGATTTATATGCTTTGCAAAGTGCAAAGAGTAAAAACAAAATAAGCAGCGGAGAGGGTGGGGGAAGGGGTAGGAGAGAGAGCGAGTGAGCAGGCAATGTGAAAAACAACCGTTAACAATTCTTTTTCATGCTCTAAAATCAAATGCAAATGCAAACCAACAGTTGGCGTCAATCGCAATGTCGTAAGCTCTCCCCCTCCTCTCTCTCTCACTCTCTTTTCGCTTTGCTTTGCTGCGATTTGTTCCCACTTTATTGCTGGAATTAATGATGGAAGGGCTGCAGCTGCGTTTTGGAGTGGGAGGATTTCGACTGTTTTCCTTTTTCTATACCCTGAACGCATTGAAAATGGGAATTTAGTGTATATTGGTTTTGTTAAGATGTATGTAACAGGCAGAAGTATATACAAAAAATTATGTAAACAGCGGAGTTATCCGCCTGTCCATCTGTTCGTTCGTCTGGACTCAGCAATCTCGTAAACTCCATAAGCTAGAGACTTGAAATTTGAGATGAATATTCGTGTATACCATACGCTGAACTAGCATTTCTTTTTCTTTCGATAACTCATGCCATTTCTTTATTATCGATAAAAATCGATCATTTCACTTAGTTTTTTATGGGTTGCTCTATAACCGTGAAAGCTAGAGACTCTAGATTTGCTAAGTAGGTTGATGTAATGAATATTCACATTTTGTATTTTTCGGATGTTGGATACCTCTCCCCCTTCCACAAAAAATTATAAAAAAAACGTATATCAAATACTAAAGGCTAGTGATTTGGCAAAAACAAACATATAAGCAACCTAGAAATTAGAAAATTTCCCATAGCAATACCCATATTTCATCTTAATTTACTTTAAAAGTTTCATTACGAAAGTCTACCTAGAAGAAAAGTTATTCAACAATAAATTTCCCGTAGTAATGCCCTTGTTCATGTATATAACAGAAGCGCATAAGCTCCCACAGGTTTCAGGGTATCTCCTAGTCGACTAGACCACTCTTACTTGGTTTTTTTGTGTATTTTATGTTAAATCAAGTGGAAATTCAATTGATTTGCTTTGGCTTCGGCTTCGGCTTTGACTATGGCAAAGGCGAAATACGCAAAGGGCGTTTTAATAGTGGGCGGCTCCCTCTCACCCTCTGCCACGCCCACAATGCATATGTTGAGCTTCAAAGGAAGCGAACAACTCGACCAACAACAAGTGTGAAAGCGCACAAATAATTTTGCCAACTCATTTGAAATAAAAAAGCCTTTCCAGTTCCAGTTCCAGTTCGAGTTATGAATGCGTTTTTCCAGTTGGAAATGCTTTCAGCTGCGTCTGTCTGCTGTCCCATTCCACTCGAGTAATCTAAATAATTAAATGAACTCTAAATCTTCACTTTGCCTAATGAACTTTACGATGGGAAATTCCATTTGTGCGGGGCTTAATTAGTCGCAAGCCAAAGAGCAAACCGCAAATTTATTTATGCACAAATGCAATTTGCATTGTAAATCAAATTTTAATTGAAATCATCACAAACAAATCTGAAGTCTGTCAATGCCTCAATATTTATGCAAATTCAATTTATTTCCCTTGCAGATTACAATTTCACTGCAGCTGTTCCATGTGCGTGCTAAACGATTCGCACACTTATTGAGCTCGAGGCAACGTTGGCACACATCCCGGCCACGCCCATAATGGGCGCAACCAGTTATATGACGGCTATATGGCTGCTATTGGTGCTGATCGTAGCACACAGTCAGGCAGCACGAGAAAGTGAGTAGGAGTTGATTAATAAGAATTATATATGTATAAGTATATCAAAGAAAATAGGGGAAGAATTATAATATTACATTAAAATTAAATGAGTCAAAATGATATGAAATAAAACTTAATACAATTAACAAATAATAAATGTAAATAAATATGCAAAAAATATTACAAAATATTATTAAAATAAAATTGTTTTTTTGACTTATTTTCAGTATAAATTTATTCCAATATGATTACTTTCAATTATACATTAAATTAAATTATATAATTAACAAAAATTATAAATTTATTTTATTCATATTTAAGTAACAGTTTCGTAATTACTCCAAATTAAAATGCAATTAATTAAAAAATAATATTTTTGATCTAAAGCGAGTTTCAAATATATTGTTTAAATACTTTAATTACTCCAAATTAAAATCTAATCGATAAAAAAAATATTTTTATCTAAATCGAGTTTCAAATAAATTTTTTAATTACTTTAGTATTTCAAATATTGCCCTACAGCAAATATTTTATATATTATTATTGTTTATTAGTAATTCAAATATTACCCTACAGATAATATTAATTACTGTAATTTTAATTTGTATAATTATAGTGATTAAAGTTTCTTTAATGTCACTACAAAATATTAATAAAATAATTATATTTAATTAATGATATAATAATATTATTTGACGTAAGTACAATCATTAAGAAAACAAAATAATATTGAAATAAATATTTTATTTTACTTGTCAATTAAAATATATTTAGAATAATTATTTATTATTGCATTGAGGTTATTTTTTTAATAAAAAAATAGTTAAGAAGTTATTTAAAAAAATTAAACATTATTATTATTAGTTTAGAGCATTAAATTACTTAAATTTAATTAATTTATTAATTGAAATCTATAAATAATAGAAGTAATTAGTAATTATAGAAAATCATTATCATAATTAAAGTATATTTTCATACTTTTAACTCAATTAAATTGTTTTTGAATAATCCTAGTAATTTTTACTTATTTTTATTATTTTAAAGTAGATAATTAAAAATATAGAAAACTCTACAAAGTTATTAATTAAATTAATACATAATAACAACAATTATTATAGATTGCATTTAACTACTTTAATAATACATAAATAATAATTAAATATTTGCAAATTGTTGATAAATTATTAAAATGGTATTTGATCACTTACCCTTAGATCCCCTGAAGGATCCGCGAATCTGCGGTCGCCCACAATGCGAGACGATAAATCCGAAGTTTGGCTATGGTGAAAAGCTCTATAAATACGACTATACGGTTTCCGTGCGCACGGAGTTCGCCGGATCCGGCGACAACAGCTCAGATCTATATTTGAAGGCGAACCTGGAGATATTCTTTCCCAAGGGCTGCGAAGGCTACCTGCGCATAAATGCAGTTAACCTCTACGATTCGCTGCAGGAGGCGGGCAATGAGAGCGCCGCTGCGGAGGAGAAGCCAGCCAAAGATGTCTATGATTACTATGACAACTTGAGCAGCGAATCCGCGTCCGATGAGCATGCATCGAACGACTTTGAGCATATGCATCCCAAGAGCAGTGAACTGTCCGCCGATCTGACCAAGAATCTGCTGCGCTTCGCCTTCCACGACGGACTCATCAGCGAGGTGTGTCCCACCGAACAGGAATTGCCTTGGGTGCTCAACTTCAAGAAGGGCATCCTCTCAACCTTTCAAAATACCATGATGCGTTTCGATGTGGACTTCAATACCACGGAAACGGATGTATCCGGCGAATGCAAAGTGCAATATTCATTGGAGTCCACGGACGACGTCTATGTAACCATACGCAAGACCAAGGATATATCCACATGTCGGCGACGCTACGCCACCCAGTCGGTGCTACAGACTACGCCGTACACCTTCCGTGACGATAAAACCATTTGGCCCATACTGAATTCGCAGAGCTACTGTAATGTAAGTAGATGAGGAAGGAAGGAAGTTCAATTTGAGGAAAATTTAACCCTGAGAAAACTTGAATAAATTCATGAGAATCACAGAGAAAGGTCCTAAATTTCTGTCTCTTAATTTCAGTTGACCATTGACAACAATGTTTACCGCGAAATCAGCTGCTTGGAGAGCCATCTGCTGGTGCCCTTCTCCAACGGCAGCTCAGGCGCCTTGACCACCACGCGAAGCTCTCTCCGGCTGGATAGCGAAGACTCATACGGCGTAAGCGAATTTCTGGACAAGAGTAAGTACTACAAAATATATAAATTATCAGAAATAATATCAACTATTTCCACCAACAATTAGATATCGAATTTGTTGAGCGTCGTTCCGGCTTGGTCTTTGATCACACGCCAGCTGTAAAGCCCAGCCATGATGAGATCAAGGCGGCACGCGACCATCTAATGCAAATGTGCGGTATGGGCTTCCCGAATATCCAGCGCGAGTTTATAGATGTCTTCACAAACTTTCTGCAAACGTCGAAGAGTCTGGACTATAAGACGCTGACGGTGCTGCTGGAGCGCTCGGCGAGCATTTGCGATCAGGGCAAGTAAGTATCGCACAGCAACCCCATCAAAGGTCAGACGCTAATTGACCCATTGATTACAGGAAACACGTGCTGGAGTCGTTGCCCTACATTGGCAGTACTGCGTCGTATCAAGTGATGCGCGATCAGATTGTGAATGAGAAACTCACCAAGGAAATGGCGCACAGCTGGATGAGCTCACTGTCATTCATCACGCGCCCCGACGCGGAGACACTGGAGACCTTTTACACCATACTCGACTATGCCAGGAACAAGCTGGATCCGGAGTACACGCTGGGCGCCACGGCTGTGGTGCACAGCTACTGCAAGCATCACGACAATTGCGACGAGGACCTGAAGGTGGTGCAAATTGTCAATCTGCTGGAGACCGAGTTCCTCAGCCAGTTCAAGCGATACCGCGGCGATCGCAAGCAACGAGAACGTCTAATTATACTGCTCAAGGGTCTCGGAAATATTGGATTTATATCGCCCGAATTCGCCGAGCAACTGCAGTCGATCATCAGGAATAATGAGGTGCCCGTGGACATACGCCTGCAGTGCATACTCGTCTTTAGGCGAGTGGACTGCCTGAAGTACCGCAGCTATTTCATGGAGAACTATGCCGACTACGTGTTCAACTCGGAGCTACGCATCTACAGCTATCTGCAGACGATGCGCTGTCCGGATTACATCTCTATTGGCTCCATCAAGGCCATACTGGAGAATGAACAAATCAATCAGGTTGGCTCCTTCGTCTGGTCACATCTCACCAATTTGGCCAAGTCCAATTCGCCGGTTCGCATCGAGACGCAGGGCTTGCTCCTCAACGATGAGCTGGCTGATAAATTCAAGATGGACATACGCAAGTTCTCCCGGAACTATGAGCACAGCTTGTTCTTCGATGAATACAATTTTGGTATGCTAATTTGCTTTCATTATTATACCCTGAGCCCATTGAAAATGGGAAATCAGGGTATAATGTTTTTGTTGGATGTACGTAACAGGCAGAAGGAGGCGTGGCAGACCCCATAAAGTATATATATTCTTGATCAGGACGACAAGACAAATCGATTTGGCCCTGTCCGTCTGTCTGTCCGTCCGTCCGCCCGTCCGTATGTTTGAACGCGCCGATTTCCGCTTCTAGAGGAGCTAGAGAAATTTTTTTTGTAAAATCGATTTAAAAAATCGATAACTATCCCCAATTAATTTTTATCGATTAAAAACAAAATCAAAATTTTGTTAAAAAATTATATATCGCCTATCTTTCAAGCTAGAGACATCAAATTTTATATTTAGCTTTATATGTATTTTATGCAATTTCGAATTTTGTTATATTTTGGATACCGGCCTCAATTCCCCCAAATTCCTTGAAAAACACAGATTCGACGGGGCTCAGGGTATCCCCTAGTCGGTCACGCCCGACTAGAGTTTTCTTACTTGTATATACCATCAATATTAATTAATTAATACTTTTAGGCACCACAACCGATGCGAATCTCATCTTTGGCACCGACTCGTATCTGCCTCGCATGGCCAGCGTCAACTTCACCGCCGATCTCTTTGGCCAGTCCGTCAACTTCTTTGAGTTTACCGCACGCGCTGAGGGATTCGAGGAGCTGGTGGCGAATGCCTTTGGTCCGCAGGGCCCGCTGAATGGCAAGCTGCTGCGCAAGAAGCTCTCCTTCCTAAATCGCTGGCTGGGCAACGAGAGCGCCGAGGATGAGGATGCCTTGGACAATCTGCTCAACTTGGACAACTTGCGGCTGAAGCGCAAGGCAGCCGAAAGCGCGGAGTCGGTCGAAGAAGGTGAATACGAATTCGAGGATGATTTGGCTGATGCACCAAGATCCAAGCGCGATGCAGATGGCGCTGCGACGTCGCGAAAGCAGGGCATCGAGCGCAACGTGGATCAGCTGGGCTACAAGCTGAAGTACGACTACAACAACCCGCGAGCCCAGTTCGGACTGCGCGTGTTTGGCAACGATCTGCGCTACTATAATATCGAGTCCATGGCGGAGGTGGCGAGGCTGATCACGGAGTTCAATCCCTTCTACCAGGCGCAAAAGGTGCTCTCCGGCAAGACGCTGAATTACCGGAAATCGCGCGTGTTCCTCGATGCCGCCTACACCGTTCCCTTGGCTGTGGGCATGCCCCTGGCCATACATGCATTTGGCGCCTCCTCCATTGATTTGAGTATTTCGGGCAACTTGGATAAGCTGGATGTGGATTGGCACTTCGATGTCCAGGGCCACTTCAAGCCCTCCGTCTCGGTCGACGTGATAACCACGATGCAAACGGACATGTTCTGGGGCCAGTCGGGCATCAAGGTCAAGAGCAATCTGTACTCCAACTCGGAGGTGGAGGCCAACCTGAAGATGCGCGGCCGCAATCTCATTTCCTTCTCCTTCAACCTGCCGCAGGACAAGAACGAAATCTTCAGCGCCCGCTCCGAACTGCTGGTGGTGAAGCGAGATCAGGAGCTGCCCCAGGCGGGCATCGCCAAGCGCAGCGCCAACTCCACCTGCACCTGGCCCGTGCTCGACAAGGCGATCGGACTGCAAATGTGCTCGCACTACAGCGTTCCCGATCTGAGCAACACAACGGATGCTTTGCCCAGTTTACTCCTCTCCGGCCCGCTCAACTTCAGCGTGATACTTAAAAAGTCCGACTTGACGGCCAAGAAATATGTGTTCGAGTATAACTGGGATCAGCAGGATGACGACAACAATATTACCTTGGTCTTCAGCACACCGGGCTCCCAGATTCCGCGCATTCTCGTGGCCAACCTGACGAGTGTGCCCCACGCCCTGAACGCTTCTGTGGCCTTCGTCAATGGCAAGAATCGCGCATCGGCTGGATGCAGGTATAATGGCAGTCCGGACTTCAGACGCCTCGATGTCTATCTGGACAACAATGGGAATCGTTCGCTGGATCTGGGCCTGGAGCTGCGACGCTATCAGGACTTCACCGCCTGGATCTACAAGCCGCGCATGCTGCTGACCATCAACGGCGTGAACATAACTGGCCTGGTTGGCTCCATCAAGATCAACGAGAAGAACGGCATCAAGCAGCACGACATCGATCTCTCTTTTGAGACGAAGAAGCTGCAGGCGCTGGTCAGCGGCAATATTGTGCAGAGCGAGGTGACGACCTCCACGAACATGACTGTGAATTATAGAGTGAGGAAAAGGAAGATTAATTAACTCAGTTATAATATTAACTAATAATTTCTCTTCTAGTTCCAAGCATCCAAGATCGAGACCATCAACTTTGCCGGCCGCCTGGTCAACAATGGCGACAGATCGAAGACCGAGTATCGTGGCAATGTGAAGCTGCGCACCACGGCCTATCCGAAGCTCAACTTTGCCTCGAATGCCACCTGGCTGAGTCTGCAAGGACACACCGAGGGCTACCTGACCTACAACAATGCGCCCGACTACATCAATCCCAACTACACCAGCATGGTGAGGATGATCTTTGCGCGCTCCAGCTCGGAGAATATTACGTTGGAGGGCTCACGCACGCGCGCCAGCCTAGAGCTGAAGCTGCCCAAGACAAACATCGATTATCGCATATCAATCAAGTGCGTACATCCTATTGGATATACTCCCTGAAGTCCTCTCTTCATATATCCCCTCTCCATTTCGTAGGCACGAGGAGCGCAGCAAGAACGGCACCGAGCACAACGTCATTGTGGGCCTGAAGTATGCGCCCGAAAAGGAAGTGACGGGCCTCTTCTCCGTGCATCTGCCGCGCCGCAGTCTCTTTGCCATTGACGCCTATATGAATATATCCGTGCCCGACTTTAACTCCTGCACGGCCAGCGTGAAGGTCAACGAAAAGGCGCCCAAGGATTATATGGTTAGTCTTCACTAATAACCAACCCATTACCCCGCCTCAACATCTTTCCTCTTCGCTGCAGGCATTCATCAATGGCTCCTGGTTCACGGGTCACTCGATCGCCATCAAGGGCAACTACAAGGATCGCAGCTCGCGCTTGCAGGCGCTGCTCCACTTGAAGATGATCGTGGAGAGTCCCTCGTTCGAGACGACCTCAATCAACATGGTCTACCGACGCAATCAGCTGCTGATCTTCTTCGACGTGCAGAGCAAGTACGGCAAGGATCCGTACGGACTGACGATGCAGTATACGTCCAATGCGCACAATCGCAACTCCAATGCCGAGGTGCGACTGAAGGTGAAGGAGAAGGACTATTGGATCAATTCGAAACTGCTCTCAGAGCAGCCCAAGCTGTTGCAGGTGGAGATTCACATAGACAAGTAAGCGAAGCTCACAAAACCCTATTTAATTTAAATCATTAATGATTCCAATTCCATTAGACTTCGTGATGTGCACATTAAGCTGGGTCTGCTGAACATTGAGAAGCGCAAGGAGCTCTCGTTGGACCTGAAGTGGGATGCCAATCGCGATCCGGCTGAGCGCCTGGGCCTGCTCATGGAGTACAATAATCCGGGCAACAAGCACTACGACGGCAACGTGATGATCACCTATCCGGAGCGCACGGTCAACTGCGGCTTCAGCACCTACACGGGTGGGCCCACCTACTACGGCAAGGCGCACGCCTCCTGGAGCATCACGGAGGTCATCGAGTTCAGCTACAACGCGGGCATCATGCCTGGCAAGACCCTACACAACTGGCTGCACGCCGAGGTCAACACGCCCTTCGAGGGCTGGCGCACGAACACGCTGACCGCCGGCGTCTACAGCGTGCAGAATCTGATATTGGCCAACTCGACGCTGTCCTGGGCGGAGGATCAGAAGCTGCAGCTGGGCTACAAGAGCGACCACGACATACGCGATCAGCTGGTCAGCTTCGACGTGCGCTTCGGCATCAACAGCACCATCAAGGACATACCCACGATCAATGTGAAGGTCGCCCACTGGCAGGATCCGAAGAAGGTCGACACAGATCTCTACCTGAGCTACAAGGGCCAGAACGACACCGTCAACACGTACAGCGTCCAGTCTAGCTGGGATGTGATCCGCAATCAACGCTACCACAACATCTCGGGCACCGTCGCCCTGGTCAGCCCCTTCGAGGGCTACCGCAAGGGCGGACTGGCGGCCATGTTCATGCTCAACGACAAGCGGCAGGTGCAGGGCGCCGCCTCGCTGGAGTTTGAGGTGCGCGAATTCACGCTCACCATGGACGGCTACGTGCGCAAGTTCACGGACAATATGCTGATCATAAATATCACGACGCCCCTGGAGAAATTCCGCACGATTCACGGACGCTTCGGCTTGAACGAGAAGAAGCGCCACGCTGTGGCCGAGGTGCGAGCACCGACGGCTGCTTTGGGTATCGAGGCGCTGGCGGATGTAAAGAGCTTGCTCGACTTCGATGTGAAGCTGAGCGTGGCCACGCCCATCGAGAGCTTCCAGCAGGCGGCGGTGCTGGGCCAGGTAAACACGGAGCGCGTGGACATGCGCGGCATCTGGAACAACTCGACGCTCGGCTTCACTGGCGTCTGGCACATGCTCAATATGACGGACTTTGAGTACTCCTACCTGGTCTTCACCCCGCTGGCCGGCTTCGAGGAGAATGGCTTCATTGCGCAGGTGCTGAAGCGGGACAACTTCATATTCAAGCTGCATGGAAAGCTCTCGCACTACAGGCTGGGCGTCAAGATCAATGGGCAGCCCAAGCCGAAGCTGGTCAACAAGTTGAGCAACCAGAAGATGCTCCTGGATCTACACTTCGATGACGACTTCCAGCCCCCGAAGATTGAGCTGGACCCAGAGGATGAGGCGGAAGACGAGGAGGACTACATCTCGTACCTGGTCAACTTCGAGGTGGACACGCTCGTCTGGCCCACCATACTGGGCGAGGTGGACGTGCAGGAGAATATGGACCTCTACTTCCTGCTGGGCCATGTGCAGCTGCCCCAGGGCCGTTTGCAGTTCAGGGATCGCCTCTACTTCCCCGACTACATCAATGTGCTCAATGTCTTGACCGTGTCCACGCCCTTCGACATAGCCAAGGACTTCAAATCCGTGCTGGAGTACCACCTTGACTTGCACTTCAATGCCTTCTATCAGCGTGTCTTGCTCATGGTGAAAGATGGCAGGGATCAGTCGCAGAAATTGGGCTTCGAGGTGAACTACACCAAGGTGGTGGACAACGTCCGGCCCAAGGCCTACAAGGTCCAGCTGAAGCTCATTACGCCCTACGCACAGCTGCCCGAAATCGATATATACGGCAAGATCGAGCTGGACGACAATGCCTACAAGGGCAACATCACCTCGATCACCTCGCACACACATCTCTCCCTGGCCGCCGCTGTGGAGGTGGGCATAGCTATTCCTCCTAATCTTCCTCTGCTCATAGATATTTTTTTTCTTTCAGAATGAAGACAATTTCCTGGAGACATCCGTTGGCATTCTGCTTGAGACGAATGTCATTCCGCACTACGCCTGCAACGCGTACTTCAAGAAGGACTTCTCCGCCGTGGACAACATTGTGGACATTCGCTTCGAGGTCACCGACAATGGCGTGGTCAACAAGGTAATCCCAACAGCTTCGATTTATATGGCTATTCATTGACTAATCCAACGACTCTTACCAGCTGCAAATCGAATCGGACTGGCACACGGATCCAGCTTACTACGTCAATGTCAATGGCAAGGTGCACACCACGATGCTGCCGCTGCAGCTGGCCTCCACCTCGATTCTGGTCACAAAGGGGCCCAGTCCGCAGCTGAACGTCGATCTGAATTTCCTCAGTCGAGATGGTCAGAGCATCGCCTACGGCACGCGCGCCAATAAGAAGCAGGACGTATTCAATGTGGAGGTCTGGACGCCGTTGAAGAACTACAGGAACATCTCCATGCACGGCAGCATTGTGCGCAGTACCCAGGATCCGCAGCGCTACGATGTGATGGGCAATCTGTACCGCAACATGGCCACCTATGATGTGCGCGGCGTGGTGCGCATGAAGGATACCCTGCCCATAGACGTCACACTGCGTGTTCAGCCCAAGTCTGGCGGACGCGACGGCGTCATCGAGCTGAACATCAACGAGGCGGGGCCGAAGAAAATTCGCTTCTCCTTCAGCGCCATCGAGGATGGCAAGATGTGCCAGATATCGGGCGGATATAGCGTCAGCGATCGCAATGGACCCATGGACTTCTCGGTGCTGGTGGAGAGCACGGAGCCGGAAATCGCTCGCATCAACTTCTATGGCAATCTGAAGGCCGTGGAGCAGGGCCGCCTGGTGGGCGATGTGAATCTGCAGACGCCGTGGAAGCAGCTGGGCATCGACTCAGTCCATCTGCACTCCGAGGTGGGTGTGCGCAGCGATGGCGGCAAGATCGTGGGCGAGTATCAGATCGGCAAGTACATTGGACGCGGCAGCTGCCTGTGGTCCTGGATACTGGCCGAGAATATGCAGCTGGTGCTGGAGAGCTACATGGAGCGACCCAAGGCGCAGCCGCGTATCGTGCACGCCAGCGCCAAATACCTGAATCCGGGAAAGAATTTCCTGCAGCTGCAGTCGGGTGGCCGCCTGAGCTTCGACTCCAAATGGAATCTGGATGTGAACGGCAGCCTGCACTTCAGATCCTCCGACGAGCTTCAATTCGACGTGCTCACCCAGCTGCCACTGCCGCTGGGCGACGTCCACAAGCTGAGCGGCAGCTATCGCGGAAATATTATTAGCAAACAGCTTAACTCGCCCGAGTTCTACATCCAGGGCGGCTACGAGGCACTGGAGGCACAGCGCAAGCTGTCGACGCACTTCAGCTATCACAACGATACCAAAGGTCTCCAGGGTGTGGCGCACGTGGACTGGGGCGTAAAGCAGGACATTTCCGTCATCGAGGGCGATTTCAACCTGGTGAAAAAGCAAAATTATCGCCGGGAATTCCAAGCGAAGCTGACCACGCCCCAGTATAAGGGCGAGCACACGTTCGGCCTGAGCGGCCACTATGACAAGCCCAGTGCGGACTATGTCAACCTGGTCTGCGCCCTGGATTACCCGGCGAGTCGTCGCATAAGCGACCTGGACGTGTCCTTCAGCTCACTGAGCAACATGCACGGCGTAATCAACTCAACGACGCCCTTCCTCAATGTGTCCTGGTTCAAAACAGATTTCGAATTCACAACAAAGAGGTAAGAAGAATAAGTAAGAGTGCTCTAGTCGAGAGGGAATGGCTAGGCAATACCCTAAACTCTGTGGGAGCTGATATGGGGCTGAAATATGGCCATTACTATGGGAAATTTGATTTCTTATTAAAACTTTTAGAGTATAATTAGATCGTCTAAATGCAGTGATTTGTCAAAGCACAAGTCTTGAGTATTTAATATAGGCTTTTTCCAGATTTTCGGGGAAAGAGGAAAAGGTATCCACAATCAAAAAAATTTGCGTATTTATTAGAGGAACCTACATCGCAAATCTGAAGTCTCTAGCTTTTACGGTTATTAGGCTACACTTGAGAAAACGAAGTAAAAATTATCGATTATAAGTAAACTGGATGAGTTCTAGAAAAAATAAGATAAACTTGTTCAGCGTATGGTATACACGAGTATTCATTTCAAATTTCAAGTCTCTAGCTTTTGTGGTTTACGAGATCTCTTCGTTCACTCGGACGGACGAACAGACGGACAGACTGACTGACGGACGGACAGAAGGACGGACAGACAGAAGGAGGGACGGACAGACGCACAGGGCTTGATCAACTCAGCTCTGATCAGGAATATATATACTCTATCTTTCTGTCTGTTAAACCATTATACACTGAATTCCCATATATACACTGAATTCCTCAATGGTCTCAAAGATTAAACTGAATATGTAACACAATTAATCCTTTATCTCTCTCGCAGTGGTCAAAGCTATCGCTACGTGCGCTGCAACTGGCCCAAGGACAGCGCGTTCTTCAAGCTGAAGAGCAACTATGACAGCGACAGCGCCAATCACAACTTGAATGGCAACATCGAGATTGAGGTGCCGCTGACCACGCGACATCGGGCGGACATAGCTTACGGGCTGCAGGAGCGTGCCAACCAGGATTCGGGTAATCTGAAGGTGGTCTACAATGAACAGCAAATATTGGACGGCAAGTACAAGCGCGTGGAGCAGAAGAAGCATCCGTTCTACAAGGACACGACGGATATTACGCTGGAGAACGATATGAAGCCGCTGGGCATACACTATGTGAGCACGCGGGACATGCGCATTGCCGGCGGACCGCGGGACGTCAAGCACATCGAGGTCTTCGAGCTGCGCAACACGAAGAACTTCAATCTGACGGGCGAGCTGCATACGCTGACCACGGCCACGACGCAGGAGTTCAAGGTAGTGGCCGTGCATCCCAATCGCGCCGTTATATTGACCACCCGCTACGAGAATGTCAATCCGCATGTGGTCAGGCAGCATGCTAAGATCGAGCTATCAGAGACGGCCTGGATAGGCTACAACCTGGAGTTGGGCAACTTCAGCACGGTGAGAAAAACTTCGTTTAGGATAAGTGGAACCTAGTCTTATCTAATCTCTTTGACTTCCTCGCAGAATGGCAACGAATCGCAGCGCTACGAACTGGAACTGTTCTACCCGAAACGCAATCTCTCCTCCTCCGGCTGGTACTATCTGACCGAGAAGCAATTCAATGCTGATCTGCGTCTGAAGTGGGCCGGCACCGGGGCGAACGAGGAGTCGCGAAAGATTCGTAGCAACTTCCAGTGGCGGGCAGAGCCGTTGCTGAGGGGTGAGCGAGATCATCAGACGTTTAGCTGGACGGTGGCGCACCCGTACCTCGAGAAGGACGTCAACTGCAAGGCCACGTATTACCGGGGCTTGCAGGATCTACTCAAGACCCATTTGACCATTGACTACTCCAAGAATCCCGAGCAGCTGATCACGCTGGGCGCCCACCTGCGCGACTTGTACCACGAGAAGGGATTCACGAACTATACGCTGAAGATCTACGGCTATCATCCGGCCTCGGAGCTGGACGTTGAGATGAACGGCACGCTGGTGGCGCGTCCTTCGTACTACAGGACGGAGTCGACGGCCCACTATAAGCGCGACTATTCGCCGTTGTACGGCAAGTTCTTGGCTCTGCTGGATCTGAACAAGCGCGAGCTGGAGTACGAGCGTCGCTCGCCCTACCACGCCGTGCGCCTCTGGCTGCTGCCCACCGTGGAATATCCTGTCTACGGCCTGAATGCCACCATCTGGGATACGCCCGACACCAACCACACGGGCTACGTCTATGTGAATCTTTTGGATCGCACCGCGCGCATGGACTTCAACCTGACCGAGGATGCCAGCCAGAACCTGCAGATGGTGGGCTATATACCCGACACACGCAGTGGCTACCTGGACATTTGGCGCAACTACGAGGAGATACGCATCATTGACGTGAGCTCTTACCTGAAGATGAACCATTCGCGCCTGATCACCGGGCGTTTCCATTGGCGTCCCAGCATCAGGGACGAGTTGCGCGAGAAGATCGAGAGCATGAGCAATTCGCTGTACAATTCCTTCTCGGACGGCATTGACTTCTGGATAAAGTCCCTCTACACCGAGTCGGTGGAGTCGATGGGCGTCATCTGGGGCACTGCAAAGGAGTACAACAAGAACTTCATTGACGACATTAGCCAGCTGAGCGTGTTGGAGGAGGATCTGAACGACCTGCGTCTGTTCGTCAATCAGTCGTACGAGGCGAACGATTTCTACATCAAGAACGTGGTCAACTTTACGCTGACCATACTGGACGAGCTGGCCATCAGGGATCACATCGAGTCGGTGCCGAAGATATTCTCCGAGCTGTGGCACGCCATGGGCGACTCGGGCAAGGCGCTGCGGAATAGCATCGTCTGGCTGATCGACACGATCAAGGCGACCTACAACAACGTGCTGGATGCCATCACGCGCTTCTTCCATGGCGAAAGTCTCACCTACATCTCGACGCTCATGGAGAAGGGCATCGAGAAGTACGACAAGTTCGTCAAGGAGCTGCACATCAAGTTCATCAAGTACATTGAGAACTTGTGGAACAAATTCTGGCGCCTGGCCGAGACCTATTGGCTGAGCATACTCAAGCGGCTGGAGCCGCACATGTTCAAGATCATCAGCTTCATAGAGACGACGCTGTGGGACCTGAGCAAGGAGGTCTTTGACTTCATATACAAACGGACCAACGAGCTGGCCGAGTCGCCCTACTTCAACAAGATGTCCAGCTTCACGGCCGACGCGGAGCGCCTGTACCGAGACATCCAGTCGAACGATGCCATTACGAACATCAAGAAGTACTCGACGCTGGCCTGGAACTTCATCAAGGAGAAGTACTTCAAGCTGGTGCCGTTTGGCGCCGAGCTGAACGAGGTGCTCACGGAGATCTGGCAGGAGATCAAGGAGCTGCAGAAGATCGAGCAAGTGCAGGTCGTCGTGCAGAAGTACAACGAAATCGTGGCCAAGCTGGAGTGGATAGCCGACGAGCTGCAGCTGGAGTATCGCATACACCAGCTCTACGGCCTGCTGCGCAACAAGTTCCGCAACTACGCGCTGAATGCGCTGGAAACGGCGGACATGTACCGCGAGGCCAAAACGAAGTTCATCTTCGATCCGGAGGTGGGCATCATTGATCTCGAACAGAAGCTGCCCATGTCGTGGCATGCATTCAATGAGACGCCCAAATTCGAGGAGATACCCGAGTACAAAATGCTGGCCAAGGTCAACAGCTTCCTCAGTGAGACCAACTCGTCGATCATCATGAAGCTGTACAACATGCGAACCCATCTCGATCCCAAGACCTGGCTGCCGCCCTACTATTGTATGTAGAAGGCTTGTGAGACTAGCTTAGAGTTTTATTAAAAGGATTTCTTTTTGGTATATTTACAGCCCGTGCTCTACTCATCGACTCACGTCACTACATGACCTTTGACCAGCGCTTTGTGGGCCTTAATTTGAATTATGAGGAACTGCAAAGCGGCGCACGCAATGGAGGTTGCAGCTATCTCTTGGCACACGACTTCTTCAAGCGCAACTTTACACTGCTGCTGGAACCAGCGGTAGGCAGAGATTAGCTCCACTTTATGCCCAGAGATATATAATCTAACCATTTCATTTCTCTTTAGGCCCAACCCTTGAAAGGTCGCGAGGCGGGCGATGTTTCCACACGCAAGCTGAGCTTCATTGCGAATGGAGAGCTCATTGAGATCGATCTGGGCACTGATGTAAGTAGATAATAGAGGGTTGCAACAATAGCGATAAGAAAAACAGATTCAACTCGATTCATCTCGAGTGAGTGAGTGAGCTAGCGTATGACCTATAGTGTATGACTATATTCAAGCGAAAAAGTAGGGCATGAATGAGTGGCACTGCCAGAGAGGTTGCGCTTCGAATAATTTGAGTGCGAAAGCGATTCTTTTATAAGGCATACAAATTATGGCAAAAACGAAAGTTAATGTATTTTTTTTCGTATTATCAAACTTCTAGCGTTTGAAAATTACAAAACCCAAGTATCAATCGAAGTATGAACAAAACATATAAAATATGTTATCTACCAAAAATACATACGAAAAGAAAGTAAGAAAACTCAAGTCGGGTGTGACTGACTAGCAGATGCCCGGAACCCCGTCGAATCTGTGCATTTTCAATATACTCCATAGCTTACATTTAGCTTTTAAAAATATTCAGGCTTGCCTGATATCAACTTATGATCAACTTATTCTATGGGCATACTTGTCAGTTTAAACAAAATGCAAACTCACTCACATTTTGGCTATATATGCAACTGAACTTCAATTTACAGAAATGGGGGTAATGTGGAGTCCGTCTGCAAAATATAAAATAATTCAAAGTCTCATAAAATACATATAAAGCTAAATACCCAATTTGGTGTTTCTAGCTTTAAAGATAAGTTAAATATAATTTAAAACTGACTTTCGATTTTGTTTTTAATTGATAACAATTAATTGGGGATATTTGTTGATTATTTAAAAGCAAACTTGACCTACAAAGTCTCTAGCTCTTATAAGAGCTGAGATCGGCGAGTTCAAGCATACGGACAGACGGATGGACGGACGGACGGATGGACGGACAGACGGACGGACAGACAGACGGACAGACAGACATACGGACAGGGCTAAATCGATTTCTTTTTACGTCCTAATCAAGAATATATACTTTATAGGGTCTGCCATTCATGATACATTCCAACTAAACCCATTTTCAATGTGCTCAGGGTATAACAAAATAGAACTATTGCAGCGAATTGCAAACAACAAAATTCGCAAAGCAAAATACCTGCAGCTCCGTTAGTTTTCTCTGTCGATTTCTTGCTTGCTTCGACTTGAGCGAAATTATAGCGAGCTGAGTCGTACGCAGAATATACATGCACGAAGTTGAGTGACTTTAGTGACTCGAGGGACTTGATTGACTCGAATTATTCGAGTAACTTGATTGACTTGAGCGCCGTCGGCTTTGCCAAAGGTTTCATTGCGGTTTTTATTCTCACTCTTTTCACTAATCGCCGATGTCAATGAGGCACAACACGCACTTATCACATTACACTAACTCATCTGAATTCAATTCGAATCGACTCAATTGGCCACCATGCAAACCTCTAATAGATAAGTCACTAAATTCCCACACCTTTACTTAAATTCTTTTTCTTTCGCCCACAGCACATTAGCATCAATGGCAATCCCCAGCCCATATTGCCGCTGAAACTGGGCGACGTCAACATCTACCGCGAGCTGGACATTCTGTCCATCATCTCGGACGCGCAGTTCAGTCTGCACTGCAACGTGCAGTTCGATCTGTGCTGGTTCGAGGTGAGCGGCTGGTACTTTGCCAAGACGGCGGGCTTGCTGGGCACGCTGAACAATGAGCCCTACGACGAGTACACCATGTCCAGCGGCCTGATAACTGCGCAACCACAACAGTTTACGGACTCCTGGAGTCTGCAGCGTTGCCAGCAGAAGCAGCTGGCCAAGCCGCTGCCCGTGAGCCCGGAAGTGCTGCAGACTTGCCACAGCTTCTTCCGCTCGGGCATTTTGTCGGCGTGCAGCGCTGTCGTTGACTCGGCGCCTTTCTATGAGATGTGCCTGGATCTGGGCATGAAGTCGCAGCCCATACGCCCGGGCCATCCGGCTGTCAAGGGCGCCTGTGCCGCGGCACTGGCCTACATCGAGACTTGCACCACATTCAAGGTGCCCATGCGTGTGCCGGATCAGTGCGTGTTGTAAGTGCCGAGCTGATGCATCCACTCAATTCCACCCAAACTAAATATTTCTCAATCTCCTAACAGCTGCCAGCTGGCCAACGGCTCGTATGTGCCGGAGGGCAAGTTCATAGAGCTGAGCGGCGCTGATATACCGCGCAGCAGCGATGTCGTCTTCATCGTGGAGGCCAAGGCGTGCAATCAGAATCTGAAGGAGACCAAGAGCATTATGACTGTCGTGGCCAGCATTGAGGAGCAGCTGCAGGCGGCGCAGATAACCAACAATCGGTGAGCAGCCTATTCCCCATTCTTCTCTCTTTCACTCTATTTAACTGCATTTCCTTTCCAGCTATGCGGTTGTTGCCTTTGGCGGCGTTGAGCCTTACGACAAGCCGCGCAGCATTATCTACGAGCGTAATGTGTTTACCTCGCAGCCCGAGCAGCTGGCGGACTACTTTGCGCACATTAATACGGGCAATGGCACCAGCAAGGACATCCTGATGGCTATTTCCACGGCATCCCGTTTGAATTTCCGGCCGGGCGTATCGAAGACGTTCATTTTGCTCTCGTGCAGCAGCTGCTCGCCGAAGGACATGCGCTTCGATTACACCTCCATCTTGCAGTTCATGCTCGAGGAGAGCGTCAATTTGCATATCCTGGCGGACACCGAGTTCGACTTTGAGCGCACGAAGAAGCTGCGCCACTTCTTTGGCCTGGACAAGAAGCTGGTCTACTCGAAGCGCTTCCCCGAGGGCGACGAGGAGACGCGCAGCCAGGTGCACATACCCAAGAGCAACCTGGGCATTTGCACCTCGCTGGCG
This sequence comes from Drosophila pegasa, assembly GCA_035046225.1. Classification (NCBI taxonomy): domain Eukaryota; kingdom Metazoa; phylum Arthropoda; class Insecta; order Diptera; family Drosophilidae; genus Drosophila; species Drosophila pegasa. The sequence goes on from JAWNOD010000072.1 coordinate 5,475,645, forward strand.
CTGGAGACAAACGGCTCCGTGTTCAGTGCACGCAAATTGGCGCCGGAGCGCAAGTATCCGATAGTGCGATTCGCCACCATTTTCGCGAAGCGTGTCGCCCAGAGTGCCACGCCCATTGATGCACAGACCTGCGAGTGCTCCGGCCACAATTCGGGCGTGGCGTACGTGGCCTGCTCGCCCCAGGAGTTGCCAGAGGACAAGAGCAATCTGGATGATTACGTGAGTAGCCAGAGCAAGCACAAAATGAGTTTAATTTGATACATTTTTATAATTTTTCCAGGACATTTTCAACGACTGGGAGTGGGAGGACGAGCTAGATCAAGAAACCTAAGCGAACGCATTTAATTAAGTTTGTATTCGACTAGTTAATTAGTTAAACGCTGTAAAGATTTTGTCAAACAACTAAACGATATTTTGTAAAAATAAATAACATAATGCTATAAATGGAAAATTAAATGTAGTCTCTAATACATATAATAATGAATTCTACAAGAATGGGTTTTGAAAAAATGTGCTCACATTTTTGGTTGTTTTTTCCTTTTAAAATTTAAGGGAATTATTATATTTTTTAATATATTGTGGAGTGCTCTTGAGCGATTCTCAAATTGGAATCTCTCCCGAAACCCCAAGAAATAGCTCACAGAATTGGTCGAGCAAAAATTGAAGAGCAAAAAAATGAAAAAATGGCAAAAATGCTAGTTAAGCAATTTTAAAATTTTAATTAAAAAACATTTTTAATACTAAAAGAAATTATTTAGAATGCAAAGTATATGAAGAGATTAAAAAAAAAAAGTAAGGCCCGAGAGCATATGACATGAAATAAGGAGAGGAACGGAGAGTATTTCCTAACGAAAAATAGAATGGATGTTTTCCCGACAAATAAAATGAATATATTTAAAGTCACCATCACACCTGTACCGGTTGTCGGGTTAGGAAATCATGGGGCTTTATATCACTTGGAAGCTGCAGCTTATCGCATCTATATAAGACAATATCCAACAAAAAGGGTTTCTATAATTTTCGGGAGATTTTAATATTATTCCATGGACGTTCCACTATGAAAATGCTCCGATTCATACTGCCTGGGTTATGAAACAGAGCAAAAATGTAAAATTGCTCGACAGGTCGCTATACTCACAGGCTATACACATTATTAAAAACATTTATGAAAGTGGACAAGTTAAATAAATTTACAGCCTTTGTTCAATTAATTAAAAAATCCTGGTAAACAATTTCGCTAAATTAAATATATTTAAATTGTGCGCCAAGGCGTATACTTGATATTATTTGAAATTAGCCCAAAATTTTAAATATTAAAACAAGTGTCCTTTAACTTAGCTTTCTTTTTTTTAATTTTTTTTTTTTAATAATAGTTTTAGTATTTAGTTCCTTTTCAGATGAGCAAAAAAACACCCATTTTTTAGAGATTATCTTCAAAAAAATTAATAAAATTCATAAAAAAGGGATTGACAAAGCAAAAAGCTTTCTTGCACACAACAGATTAATATTTGTATATAACAACGTTTAGTTCGTTTTAATCGGAGTTTAAACTGAACCCTATTCGCTTGAGCGGCACTATATTTCCCTTCAACACTAACCCACATTCCAGTAGTTTTCTTTTCCCCCTTTGTGTTAGTGGGTAAGAAATTGCAGTTCATTTAATCATTTCCTGCCTGAACTTTATTTATAGTTCCTCAATGCATAATTCTATGTTAGGCTGCGCCGAGATTAATATTTCTGGCTCGCATTACGTCAGGGCGAACCTGTTTTTGGTGCTCCCTGCAGCAGCAGCGCCACAGAGTAATGCAGCCCATTTCCTAGACAACAGCACTTGGCGCTTGGGCAAAAGTGGTCTGACTGGCTGCAGTGGAGCGTTGGCTTTCGGTGACTCTCACTTTCGGCCTGTGCGGGTTACGCTTGACGGAAGCGATCGCAGAACTCAAGTACGTGTAACAACCTTAACCCCAAAGCTGGCTCAGGTCCAGATTGTGCCAGGAGGCGGCGCAGCGCAGGGTGGAGCCAGCACCATTCACTTTGCAAGCAATCAGAAAGAGGGAGAGCGGAGAGAGGAGCAGCTGCTGGATACTTGATACCCACTTGAACCCAATTTGTTGTTATAACATTTGCTGGGAAAAGCACAATGGAAATTATGCGATCCGAATGGTAATGCAATACTTTCTATTTCAATGTTATGGTTACATCAACTAAAGACCTGACCAATAGCCTGGGCAAATCTTTCACTTTTGGCCAACGCCACGCGATGGTCATGCCTATAAAAGTCGACGAACTTCGTGCAGCTACTCGTATTGCTCAACTGCCATTCGCCGCGCGTGCATTAAACCTATAAACACAATCTCAGCTCACAAAATGTGGTTACTCGTAAGTGCATCCCAAGCAAAAGCTTCCCAGAGCACACTCATAATCGTCTCCAATCCTGCACAGCTTTTAGTCTGCGGCCTGTCGCTTGCCTACGCTTCACAGCTTTCTGGGGAGGGACACTATGAGGGCGGGAGTGGAGGAGGCGGCACGGGTATCGGCGGTGGCACGGGCATCGGAGACTATCACCACCAGCACACGCCCACCACGTACTCGGAGACATCGAAGCATGTGCCCGTCCATGTCATTGAGAAGGTGCCTCTGCCCATACCACATCCGGTGGCTGTTCAGGTGGATAAATCTCCGCTCCTTACAAGAAATCTAATTTTAATAACTCCATTCCTAAGGTGCCCAATGTCATACGTCTGCAAATACCCGAGCCCTATGCTGTCCATGTGCCGGTGCAGCAGGAAATTCAAATTCCAGTCTATAAAATAGTTCCCGAAATAACTGAACGCAAAATCCCGTACACTGTGGAGAAACCCTATCCGGTTGAAGTGGAGAAACCCTATCCCGTCGAGGTGATCAAGCACATCAAAATTCCAGTGCCCAAACCATATCCTGTGCCCTACACCATCTATAAGCATGTCCTGCAGAAGGAGCACGGCTGGTAAGGCCCTCATCAGGTGTTGAACTTAGTTCTAGAACTCATGGCTAGCTAATTTCTTAAGCTAGTATTAAAGACGTTGTTGATGTTAATAAAAAATACTTTCACTTGAATACTTTTAATTGGTATTTGAAATCAAGCAATATGTGTTTATCGAAAAGAATATTTATATAGATATAGGTGACACTTTCGATCTCAAATTAAGTAATGAATGGAAGACTATAAAATAAAATATTAATAAAATAAATAAAAAGATAGCTTTATCTTAGATAATATAGAAAAACAATTATCAGATGAGCTCTCTCCATAATCTTTCAGATTTGATTTCATTCACAAGTGGAAAATTGAAATCGGAAGTCATCACTTCTAAATTTACAAAATATGTCAGAGTGCTCATTTGAATTATATAGTTTTTTAGACGTTTGTCTTCAAAGCTCAACAGAAAATCCTTGCTTATAAAAAAGGAATACAATAAAATAAATAACTAAATTTAAAAAAAAAATAGTTCTGAAAGTTAAATAGAAAATCCTTGCTTATATAAAAATAAAACAAACAAAATAAAATAAAAAGAAATTTGAATCTGTCAACTGAATTTTTATAAGTTAAATTATTCAAATAATGAAATTATATAATAACCTAATTATTTTATATTAAATATTTAGTTAGAAAGCAAATTTATATTTGAATATAAATTCTTCATGCTTTTCATATATATGTAATTAATTAGAATATGAAAATAATGTGAAATAAAATAAAATTTAAATAATTAATTAATGGAATTTTATAATGGTAATAATTAATTTAATTTAATTTGATTTTTCTATTTATTACTTTTATCATTTTTTTTTCAACCTACGTAAAAGAAAATCTGTAAAATGTAATTTTAAATACATAAGTACTAACAAAAAGTTTTTCCAAGTCTAAAAAAATTAAATTTAACAATGCTAATAACTGTTTTTTTTTTTTATAAACTCTCTTTCGGTTATCATTTATAGCAATTTATAGTTGACAGCCTAGTAAACTTATTCTAGTAAGAGCTTAATTCAATAGCTAAAAGCTCTGAATATTTTATGTGATAAAAATCCTTAAAAACTTTCCATACAGCTTACATAACTAAATTTGTGCCCAACTAAAAATTTCCCCAAGAATCCTGTACGTCAACCCCACCAAAGTCTCCAAAAGCTGTGCAACAAAAGCTTCATATAAAAAGCTTTTATTTTAACTGTAACTGAAAAGCTTTAAGCATAAAATGGAGCTCTTCATAATAAATTGACGCATTACCGCAAAAGTGTGGCAAGCAACGGTAAGCACAAAGGTGCGTACTCACACACAAACTCTCTCTCCCTCTCTCTCGCACACACACACACATCGACACATGGGGATACACGTGCTGCGTGCGCTTGTAAGTTCGTTAAACTTTGTGGAAGCCACGCATATTGACGGGCCGACTGTCAGAGCGACTGCCTCGTCCATGGTTACAGCTATGTTTCCCTTTAGCCGATGACGTGCTCGAAATGTGCGCACACTCAACCCCGGCCCCAGCGCCTCTCAGCAACTGTACTTGCTGGGGAGGTAAATTAAATATAAATTTAAGAAAGGGTTAAAATTTAATGTATACAAAATTTTTCATTTGCATTTAAAAATAATTTAAAATTTTAAAATATAATTGAGATTTATTTTTGGTAAATATATTTTTCACATTAATAGAAGTACATACTTTTCTTAATGGATCTTTTCACCTACCCTATAACAATAATATAGCATAAATATATCATCATATACCATCAAAATAATGAATTATTATAATAAGTACTGCGCGTCATCAGTAAAGCGTACCCCTCGGTTTCTCTGTTAACGTTGAATATTTTCTATATCGTTCGAGATATCGGTTTAAATTTTGTGTCTATTGGACTCTGTTTTATTCTCTTTAAAATAAAAAAAGATTGAGCTCTGAAGAAGTTCCAGGAAATATTTTTAAAAATTCTTAGAAAAAAAGCATGCAAAAAATGGTTGCAAAAAGTTGGTCATCAGGATATATATACATTTTAATTGGACTATCCTTCCTTCAAAGGCGAAAATTCTGGTTATTTAGCTACCAATAAAAAAGGGTTTTATTGTTTTATTATGCCAAAAAATAAACGAAGTAAAGAATTAAGTTTGGCTCACAGAACAGAACAGATTGCTTTATAAAAAAATCGAAATAAGTTCTACACGTTGCTCTGGTCTAAGTCTATGCATTATAGAATGCCAAACTAAACTTAGCAAAAATCACCCATCAGCTGTTGAAGGTGTTATCAAATCAAGTAGTGTTGCCAACTCAAGGCTGTAAACCTCTAAAAAACATTCTATCTAAGTATATAAATTATACATAGAAGTGCTTAGATTAGACTAGACTTTAACAAATGCTTTTAAAATATATTTATATTATTTAGATAAAGGGATAATCTAAAATCGAGCTCATAAATATATTTTAAAGCCTTAAACTATTAAACTACAGCAACTGTTATATAAATATATAGACATAAAGCTAATGTCTCCCATAGCAAATAGTTTATTATCATTGAATTTTCCCAGCGGCATAAAATATGCGCAAATTGACAAATTCACATTTGCACATTTGCACATTTTATGCATGCATCAGATGAACATTTAATGGTTTCAATGGCCATAATTCAATTGATTGTTGCATTCGTCAAATTGCTTGGAAAATTGCGTAATTGACTATTCAAATAATAGTAGAACGAATAATGCATTAATTTATGTGTGTGTGTGTCTGTGTTTGGTCAGCAGAGTACAAAATGGACATCATGTGGCATATAATCAGGCAGGAGGGTCCAGAAATCACAAATATTTCGCAATTGGGCGTAAATGTAACAAGAGCGATTGACCAGAATGTAAATTATAGCAAAAAATATTCATGAGCTTTGCCTGATGGGAATGCACTTAATGAGAGTAGTTAACTTGAATACATATGCTAAACAAATTTTGAACAAAAAATGTATTTAAACAAAAAAAAATCTAATAAGCAATGATTGCTATATCAAAAAAGAAAAAATTCCATTCATGAATAAAGTCTAATACAAAATATATAAAATATATAAAATACATATATATAATTTATAAAATAAATATATAATATAAAAAAATATTTTTTTGTATATAAAAATGTAATAAAAATATAGTCAATATATATAAAAATTTAATGAATGAATATATTAATATATATAAAAAAAATAAAAAATAAGGAAATATATTTTTATAAAAACAAAAAATTATTGTATAAAAAATTAAAAAAATATATTTTTATATAAATAAAAATATAAATGTATAAAAAGTTAAGAAATATATTAAAATTTGTGTAGCTGATAAAAAAATATATATAATTTTTATTCAGAACTTCTATATGCGGCAAATTTTTATTTTTGGTATTTTATTTTTCAATTGAAACTATATTTCCATAGAGTCGAGTCGCGTTCATTTGTTCCAAATAGGATACAAATCTCAATAATTCGCAGGAAATGATGTCCCCTTAAACTAATTCAAAAATTTGTTAAAGTTCCATGCATTTGGGTCCTTTGCTAATTTGTAATAATTTTTTTTTTTCACCTAAATAATATTTTACTTTTTATAAATTGTAATTTTAGACAATTCGAATTATCAGAATTCGACTGTATTATTTTATGTTTAATATGAAAAAGCAGCTCTTAAGTATTAGAAAACGATTATGATTAACATAATATTAATATTTAATAATCATTAAGTAGTTAAGTAGCCTTTAACATTTCTTCCGCCTTTTTCGATATACATTTATTCTGCCAATTTGAAAATAATAGCATACGCCTGGTCTGGTAAAATACAAATTGAGCTGTTGCCACATTTGGCATTACAAAGATCCCAAAGCGCTTAGCCAATCAGTTGGCAGCTCAAGCCAACTCGGGCAGCAACAACATTTACAAGGCTAAGCTCTCGGGATGATCAAAAAACATACACAAAAAGAGTATATATATTATATATATGTATATAAATGAAAGATGCGGAATTTGCGGCAAATGTTTGTTTGGCAAAAGTTTTTTTACAGCGCAAATATTTCGTGGAATTAATTTAAGCTAATTGATTTTTATGCCAGAAGCTTTGCACGTGCCTCCATTGAAATTTATGTGCGCCTGGCAGCAGGCCCGCCCCGCGCGCTTGCCTGATAGATAGATAAAAACAGGCAGTTGAAACGGATGCTTGCCAGTCAAATAGTCAAACATATCGACAGGCAGACTGACTGCGAGATAAAGAGAGAGAGAAAGAAAGAGAGCGAGAGAGAGAGAGAGAACGGACGCGATTGCGTTTGGGTGCTGAGCTGTAATGAAATAAATTTCCTTTTCAGATACACACACTAACGATACACACTCATACACTCTCGCACACACACACACTCTCGCACACACACACTCATCCGCATGTATCAACTGTCTTTGGCAGGTGGAGCACCTCCTGCCGCTGCCTCGTCCTGTCTGTGGCTGTGCTTGACTTTGATGAACTTCCTTGAGGATGGCCATGTATATAAATAGCAGCACAGTGTGTGCCAAAAGTATGCCACCAGCCAGCACCCAAACCCGTCTAAAACTAGCTCAACACAAAATAAAATAAAACCAAAACCAAAAAAAAAAAATAAATAAAAATAAAAAATAAAATAAAATATCGCAAAAATATTATTTACGGCAAATTAACTAATTGCTCAATGAGCGTCGAGCGCATTAATTATTATGGAAAAATCGCCAGCACATTGTTATTTTTAAACATGTCAAAGCGAGAACCTGCCACGCCCCCTTGTTCACCCTAGATTTCAGATACAGTCTGCCTAATGAACTGTTAAGTGGTGTGAATCCAAAGAGTCCTTTGATGCCCAGCCCTGCTCCTCAGCAAAAATTTGTAAAAAAAAAAAGAGCGAAGAGGGCCCGCTCACCAAATTATTGATTTTTTAATTTTTGTTGTTCCTCTTACGATTTAGTACTCAGCGAGCAAAGTTTCCCAGGCTCAAGCGTTTTGTCTCCCTAATTAGTTTATAAACAAACTGCCTTTGTCATATGTCCCCAGAATCTGTTTTACAACCGACTTTCCTTTGTCAAATTTAACTAGTTCGTGACTTGAATTGATGTAGATTGTGCTTAAGTACTGCGCGCTCGTTTGGTAATACGCTTAGTAAAACATGAGCAACTGTCGCCAATTTATGTTCATCCGTTGAATTCAATTAAGGTAAACTAGGAATGAAATTGTCTTTAGTTGACTTAATTATTGCCTTTGTTCGAATCGGCATGGCCTGGTAGGAATGTTTCGTATGGAAGCTTCTTTAAAAAGTAAAGTTGCTTTGGTTAATTTCAGGAAAGAGGCGTGGCCGACTCTATGAAACAAATATATATTCCTGATTACGATAATAGTCGAATCGGCTGGGTTCTGTTCATCTATTCATCATCTTTATTTCGGTACTTAATTATAGGTAAGTAGCTAGTAAGCTAAGGCAAGGCAAATGCAGCTTATGATTACATCAGATAATTTATATAGTCGTTTTTGACTGGTTATAAATTATATTAAAATAGTAGCAAAAGGCAGGTGTAACTTTGGACTGTGTAGACTAGCTATCTGCAGTTTATATAGTTGAGCGAGCATGACTATCGTCTCCAACGTAAAACCACCAAGTATGGGGACATAGTAAAACATTTGTCAAGCTTTTTTTTTTTAAATATGCTCAATTATTGCCTGAGATACTTTGTACCAGGTTTGATTTTTTCCTTCATCCACCTTTCGCAGGAGTAAAAATCGTGATTCAAGTATATTTTTGCATTATCTCCATTTTTCTTATCTTATTTTACTTTCATAAAAAAAGAAAATAAATAATAGTTTTAGTAATAATAATTATAATTATATAAAGGAAGATTTTTTAATAGACTCATAACAGGTGTATTCATTAACTTTTGTCCGAAATTTTTTTAATAAGCAGCTTTTATCAAATATCTGTTTGTTATATGAGCTAGTATTCCACAACACACATAAGCAACTTTATAAATTTGTTTTAAATATCCTTGAAATTGGATCCAAAATCTAATTTTAGGCCAGAAAAAAAGTTCAATAAAAGTATTAAAACAAGCCTATACCTTGAAATATATTCAATTATATTTCTATTATCGCTCTCTTGATGCTTACGTTTTCAGCAACCTCTTTATATAAGTATTTTTTTTTTAATATTTAAAAACATTTTCTGAGGTGAATTATTATGCCAATTTTTTGTTACCTAATTTTTTTTTTAATATTAATATTATATCTACTATTATTTATAATTTATAATATTATTATAAAATCAATGAAGAGAAAAAAATTTATACGACGAAAGCTAGAATGATAAAAAAAATATTCAACATAAATAGAGAGAGAGAGAGAGAGAGAGAGAGAGAGAGAGAGAGAGAGAGAGAGAGAGAGAGAGAGAGAGAGAGAGAGAGATCAATAGAGTGATAAGAAGGATGCGCTATTCTGATGTGTATGTTTTTACGCTCTATTTATTCCAGAATCTACTACAAGACATGCAAGCTGCAGCTGTACAAGTCAGATATGTGCTGTGCTTAAGTTTCAGTAGACCAAAGAAGCTGCGCTGGCTACCTCAATGCGACGCCTAAACAAACTTGACATATTCCAATTATGTGTGCGCTCCTGGGCTACCTCAATGTGCGGCCAAGAGAGAAGTCTGCGAATATTATATGACCAATTGCGGGAGGAAACACTGTCGGAGCGGCGTCCCAGTGCGCCGGCCGTGTGGCCATAAAAAGTGAAACTATAAATAGCTGCGATGCGGGCACTTGAGGCCAGAAGCCCGAAGCGACATAAAAATGTGCAAAAATATAAATCAATGGCGGCCAAGTTGCCTAATCCCAGAGACAGGCGGCAGGACCAAAAATAACAACAAGACAGCCAGAGGAAGATGACGAACGAGAAGGAGAACGAGAACGGGAAGAAGACGAACAGCAATAATAATACCTAATGACAAATCCCCAGGCGCTAGTCAACAAGGGGCTGGCCAGGCCGGGCATGTCAAAGTGGTAGGCCATTAAAGTCATAAAAGTCGCGTGGACTAAATTAGAAAGAATTTTCTTGTTGCTGCCGCTGCTGCTGCTGCTGTTGTGACTGGACCGCGGCTTTGGGCTGCCGCGCTTATTCTTGATGTACATAATTTTAAATGACTTTCAGGAGACGACCTAAAACGGCAGTCGGCTGTGCACAGCAGGCAGCTGGCTGGCTGGCTGGCTGGAAGCCCAAAGTAACAGATAAGATTAGACGCCCAAGCCCAATGACAACAGGCGGCATTCGTCAAGATGGCGAAGAGCAACAGGAGAAGAGGCGCAACGAGGCGAGGCGAGGCGAGGCTGAGGGCCCTTGGGGGGGGCGGCGCACACACCACCACGCCCACTGTTGAGTGTGCGCGCTCGTGTATGCCGTAAGCGAGTCAAGGTTAAGCCCCAAAATTGCTCAGCTGCCGTTGAAGGCAGCTCCGCAGCGCCGAGTCCTGCGGCGGGGTGAGGCGCAACGTAGCAGAGATAAAAATTTTCGGGCTTGGCGCGTGGCAAGGCGAACAGCTGGCTGCCTCGTAATGATTACGAGAGTTGCTCCGCACAACAAAAGCAACAGAGAAGAGAGAGAGGGTGAAGAGAGAAGAGAAGAGAAGAGAAAGAAAAACAAATAAACCGAAAAGGTGCAGCTAAACACTGGCGCAGCCTCTTGAGCCTGTGGAAAAATATGCGTACACGGCCCAACGCCCATCAATGGGAGGCCCACGCCCACGCCCACTCCCTTGCCCCAGTCCCAGCCCCAGCCCACTTGGCACTTTATCATTGGCACATCGTTGGCAAAGTTGGACAGTATTTATTGAAATTATGCCAGGCGCAAAGCGAAATTTCTTTTCACTGAACCAATAAAGTGTAGCATTTACGATCCTGCCTAGAAGTAGACAATGATTTCGTATACCCAACCCACCACCCCCCATGGCAATGCGCTTTAATGAGCACGGAAATGGCTCACCCGTCGTATACTTATTATAATAAATACGTCATAAAATATAATGGACGTGCGCCGCGGCAGCGGCCGCCGGTTGATATATTCTTAATATGTAAATCTGGCAGCCCTCGGGCACATTTTTACTTTTTGGATATATGTAATAAGCGCGAAAATAAAACACAATAATGCCTAGCTAGAGCTAGGTAGCATAGGTAGTCGAGCCTAAGCTTATGTTTGTGCTTAACGTGAAAAGTAATTTTGAGCATTGATTTTAAGAACTTCAAGGAAATGAATTGTTATGAATATTGTTAAGTGTTCATGGTCCTATGAAGCCTTGATTATCATGTCGAGTTTATTTGTAGCATTATTTATTATTAATTATATATATTATACAATAATATTTATATAAATTGAATTAATTTTTTTTTTATTTATTAAATTTTTTTAAAGTTTCAATAAACGGTAAAATTTCTAAATAATATTTATATAAATTGAATTCAAATAATATTGATATAAATTGAATTAAAATTTTGTGTCATTTATTATATTTCATTTATAATGATTAAAACACAAATTATAATAAATATCAAAATTCGTGAAGATTATTTTTATATATAAATATAAATTAAATTCAAATTTTTTGTCATTTATTATATTTTTTCAAGAGTTTGATTTAATATAAAAATTCCTAAATAATATTTATATAAATTGAACTCACTTTTCTTGTTATTTATTCTTTTTTCAAAAGCTTGAAAAAATATTAAAATTCCTAAGTAAAATTTATACAGAACGAATTCACATTTCTTGTATTTATTATATTTTTTTTTTTCAAGAATAAATATCAAAATTCCTGAATAATATTTATATAAATTAAATTCACATTTTTTGTTATTATTGTATTTTTTTTAAGAGTTAAAGCAAATATTTGAATTCCTAAATAATAAACTTAAATAAATATCAAAATTTCCAAATATTTGTTGTATACTTAAGTTCAAACTTTCGTCAATACTTAAATGATATTTTGGAATGCATGCACCTTCGGTAAAATTGATAAATCAATTTTATTATAAACTAGTACCAAAATACCAAAATCCAATTTAGGATACACTGCCCACCCCACCCCGATAAGCACACTTCATACTTCCTATGCCTAAAGCTAAATATCAACCTAGCCGATTGCAACTGAGTTTGTCAAATTAATCTTTTTGTCAATAAAAGTAAATGCAATTACGCAAGAAAACAAGTGTTAGTTTACTAACTATATAATCTTCAATTGAAAGTTGATAGAAATTGCAAAGAAAACAAATAAATTGAATCTGAGTTATATCTGGCAAATAAAAAGAATTTATTGCCAACATTCAACAATTGCTTAAGTTTCGCCTCGCTCAATTCTCTTTTCACACATACACACGCACGGAAACACATTTCCGTTCGTTTGTTTGTTTTCGTATACAATTTTTCCTTATTTTCTCTTTTCTAAGGAACACCCGTGGGGCGACATGTAGCCAAAATCTGGCGCCACGTTGCTGTTGACTGTTGTCAAAAATGTGTCGTGTCTTTTCCATTTCCATTTTCATTTCAGTTTCAGTTTGTTTCGACTATCTGGCTACGACAGCCCCTTCTCTCTCTATCTCTCTCTCCCTCTCTCTCTCTCTCTGAATCTCTCCGTATTTATGTCATTGTCTCTGTCAGGCCGAGTTGCGTGCCAAAATAGAAAAATATATAAAAGCGTAATGTGCAAGTGAAAGTATATAAATCAAATGTACGTAGAGACATATAATATGTGCTACTATAATTTTACAAGTATATACAGTTACACATATATGTATACATGTATCTGTACAGATATTTGCAGTTTGTGCGTGTGGCGCATGTAATGTCTACGTGTTTGCCATATTTAAATATTTTGTTAAATGAGGGGCACATAAGAGCTTCACGTCCCATTTCAACCGCATCAAGGACCACCAATATGAAGTGCGGCATTATCATTTAGATATTTGCATATGATATATGTGTATCTGTATCTCTCCGTATATTCTCATGCGTGTGTCTGTATGTGAGTGGGTGTATCTTTGTGCTGGCGTTGCGATGGAATTAAAAGGCAACCTTGAAAATGCCAGACACGTATTCATATATTTGGCACAAGATAAATGTTTGACACACACATACGCACTCACACACACACACCACGTAGTCCCGGCTTGTGGCTTAAATATAGATGTTAAAGGTAAAGCACAGTTTTGCGGTCTTTTCGGGTTTTCCTTCCTTCTTTTTTTTTTGTTTGTGTGCTACAACTGTGCAGTCTTTGGCAATGAGCAATGCTGCCAATTTAACGTTTGAGCGGCTTTCCGAGTGCCTTTCATTAGTTTATTTAGGCAGAGAAACCATAAAAACCATTTCACAAATACATACATACATATAAATTCTTTTTTATTTATATGAATAAAAATAAAAATATATATTTATGCAGTTGTTGTGCACTTTGTTAGAGTATAGAAATTTATAGATGCTTTTTATATCAATTGAATCATTTGCAAATTAGAGAATATATATATATATATATATATATATATATATATATATATATATATATATATATATATATATATATATATATATATATATATATATATATTTTTTTTTTTTTTTAAATTTGCAAATGATTCAATTGGTATAAAACACATCTATATGTAAATACTTAAAAGGAAACAATTAGTCCTAGAAATCATTATAAATATAAAATATATAAAAAAAAAAATAAGTAATATAATTACTATAATTACAATAATACAAATTTTGTATACTTAAATCTATTTTTTTTGGTTGAAATAATAACATTCAATAAAAAATTAATAAATAGCAATAAAAAAATATTTGTATTCAACCATTTTTCATCAAAAAATAAATATTAGCAAAGTTTCAAAAAATTAATTATTTTATACAAAAATAATAAATATTTTTAATGTTTTTGAGATTTTATTAATATTTTTTTATTAATGAAAATTTGGCATTCACAAATTTATTCTAACTGAGACGTATCAACTTTTCTTTTACCAAAAACAGTGTTTTTACTAAGTTTAAAATATTTATTTTAGTATAAGATATATGAAACTATTTATACAATATATAAATTTTATAAAAAGATAAAAACATAAATATGATAAATTTATATAATTAGTATTTACTTTGTCAAATCAAATCTAACTTTAGTTCAGACAGGTTTTACGTATTTTAACCCCTCCAAAGCAAAGTAATTTCTAATACCACACATAAATAGTACTTTAATGCTGCAAGTCATCAACTGAACCCATTCGAGCATGAAATTTCCTAATAAATTTCGTACAATGAACCGAAGTTTTTACCTAACTGGTTACAGAGCAAGCGAACCGTATCGAGTATCGAAGCTTAACATATTTTTTTGCGGCACTCGCTCGACTGTCTCCGCTTTTGTGCGGCTGCAGAGCATCAGATTTTCATCATACTTTCAATAGTTATTATCGTCCGCTTTGTGGCGGGCAAACTGAATTCCTGGAAAGTGTAAAGAGAGAATCTTGGCAAATGGCTTGCCATATTTTATGCCTGGCAAAAAACTTGCCGTCATTTTGGCTTTATGTTCTTAGCTCTTGATGACAACAGAGGCAAAAAAAAAAACGCAGGAAAAGAAGAGAAATAAAACAAAAAAGCGTTTTCACTTTATTTTCTTTGTACGCTGTCCTTTGTGCAGCGATTGCCGAGTATTGAGTCGTCTTCTTCCTTTTGGGACTGCCTCAGTGTGTAACTAATCAATGCTCATGATTTTTGCCGCCCGCCACAATGGGACGACCGAGTAGCGAAGCGGCAAATATAAACCGCAGCAAAAAGTTCTTTCTCTTTAAAATGCTCGTCGTCGTCTGTTTCGTGTGTCCTTCAGCCCTGTGTGGGCTGATTGCGGAGCACTTTACCTTCATCAGCAGCCCCCAGACGCCAGCCTCCAGTGAGCCAGTCAGCCGTTTCAACTATCAGCGCTGAGTAAAAATCGCTGATGCAAAGAGCAGAAGAAGCAAAAAAAAAAAAAAGAAAACGAAAATTTTTCCACGGCTGCTGCTGCTGCTGCCGCTGATTCTGTTTCTGCTTCTGCTTCTGCTTTTGCTGTTGCAGCTGCCAAAAGGTTGTGTTCGTGACCTTTGCCAGGCGCTTTTCGTAGTTGTCGCCGCATTTTGCGCTTGGCATTTCTTTGCCTTGCTGCTGATTTGGCAGCTCCATGCCATGCCCCGCCCTCACCTTAAAAAACACACACACACACACACTCAGTCGCCTGCCTGCTAGTTACACGCTTGTTTTAGTACGTGCCAGAGCTGAGCCACTTGCCTGCACGCACGTTTACTTCACATGTACATATATGCATGCCCGAATATACATACATACATATACATATATATATAATATACATCTGTTTATATACACAATGTACTAGCTACTTGTTCAGTTCTGCCAGCAGCAGCAGCTCATAAATTGCATGTTGCGTATACGCAGCGTCGCCAAGCGCTAAAAAGTATGCTACGTTTTTCTCTTTGCCTTGGCTTTCAACTTGGCTTTTACAAGAATTTCCGTTGCAAATTTATAACTTTTTTTTTTTTTGCTGCTGTTGGCATTGAAGTGTGAAAACGTTTAGCGCAGTTGAATAGTTGACTTTCAAATCAAGTGTCGAGGTCTTCGAATGGACAAGGCGTATGAGCAAAGGGACTAGAAGGTTGTATTATATATAAGGGTGGAGAGCAATTTGAAGTTTTAAATCTTAATGGGAATGGGAGGAGAGAAAGCTAGCAAGCAAAGGACTTTAGGGACTATTTTCAGTTATTTGTCATAGTAAAAATGGTAGCAGTATTTGATTTGAAAGATAAGCAAATATATTAAAATACCTTGAGCTTTGATGCAGGATAACTGTTGGTTCCGAGGTGAGAGGCATTTCAAGAAAGGAAGTTTTTAAACAGCGTAGTAGTTTTAAATGCTTTTCATTGAATATATCTATCTGGTTTACCTGTAATTGACAAGATAGAAAAGTTTTATCAATATTATGGGAAATTTCCAAAAATATAAGTAACAATTTGAAGCTATATTTGAAAATCGAAGTAAGGGTTTATCTTTTATATTTCTTGTTAACTTAATATCTTCATTTAGACTTTTTTTTAAAGAAGATTAAATTTATTAATTCTATATAGTTATATATAATAATTTGTTAACTGTGATTGATCAATTTATCGAGATATTCACAATGAAATGTGGTGCGCTATCCTCATGATCAATTTTAAACAAACATTTTGGTTAACTTTTTTTTTCAAAAAATGTTTACAAATATTTTGTGAAGGGATTCAGGCCACATTTTATTTTATTTTAAGAAAAAGGCCTATTATTATATTTTATTTTAGGAAAAAAAGCCTAATATCAATTATTATATATTTCCTGAAGTGATTCAAATGTGAATCTTATTTTATTTTAAAAAATAAAAACTAAATATAAAATATTATATATCATTTTTAATTCTATTATAATTATAATATATTAATATAGGGCCAATAGCTCGTTTGATATAGTAAATACTCAACAGGGCTTGCTATTCTGATTACATCCAGTGTGTAAGTTAATAAATTTCAAAACTTTCCTTAAAAAACCTTACTCATATAACAAAGTTGTTTATTGTTATTAAATTTTAACCAGCATTTCCTTACAACAAGTAAATATTAATAATTTAAATGCACTTCTTTGCTGCTATTGTGTTTTCAGCTATGCCCAAAAAAGTTTCTGTTTACCAACTAAATTATAAATAAATTGTACGCAAAATATATGCTACATATACTATACAAATATCAATAGCATACACGTATGCTCAGGTGGCACACAGGTATTGTTTATATATTTAGAGCGCCGGTGGCCCAAGTGCTGGGGGTTCGTTTTTGTTGGCCTTTTTTCTGTGGTTTGCTGCTAACCGGGTTAACCTTTGCAAAACAAGTTTTGCATACATACATTATTGACATTTAATACGTGCGTGAGTTTTGGTTAACCACAATTTATTTTACCCATTGCTGCAAGTGTGCGTCGTCCTTGTGTGTGTCCAGCCGGCGACCTTCGGCCATAATTAAATTAACTTTCTCTCTCGCTTCTCTCTTTGTTTTGTGCCGTTGAATAACAATTGGATAATTTATTGTGTCATCGGAATGCCAGCAGAAGTTGGGCCAACCTTGTGCAACGAAAATGGCTTGCCAAAATTGCTTTTCTTTCATGGCAATTGGCAATGGACGCTTGGCAAAGGTCCGTTGATTGTAAATCAAGTGACCAAGAACTGCTGCCCTGAGCTTAAAGACAACTGTCGGATGCAGGCGACCGAGAATATTCTACCCTGATGGACGACAATTCAATTCGATTCGATTCAATCACCTGCTGACACAGGTAAGCCGCAAAATTGATTTCCTAATTGTTGCTGAAGAGCTATTGTCTCTGGTCCTACATGCAAAGGATTTGCATGCACAATTGATGATTGATTTCAGCTTTAAATTTTTTGCCAAATTGACTTTGAACTAGAGCCCGGACATTGTCTTTCAGCCTTGATACGCTTTGTCCTAGGCAAAGCCCCACTACTCATTGCATCATCAGCAGAGCGACGACAGCAGTATTAAATACCTTCGGCATTGTCCTGTGGGCTCATTTGGGGCTTTCGTTGCGTCCTTCACTGTGGCTGTTCGCATATTTTGGGGCTGCCTCGGCTACACTTTATGGGCATCACGCGGCTGGATTCTGCCTCTGATAATTGATATTAAGCCAGAACGAGCGCAGCGGGAGCTCCAGCCAGTGGCCAAAATAAACAAAGTTATTTTCAGCGTGCGGATTTTCACAGTTGCGTGTGCAAATGCTTAATAATAATTTTTTACGAGCTCTGGCGCCATCAAAACTAATGCTTTTACTCACACATAGACGCAAAAACGCACAGATCTGTCAACAAGAATAAACCATGAACAAAATGTAACCAACGATATCTGATAGACTTGTATATATCCTGCACACTTCATAGTGGTTCAATGAGATGTCTGTAATTCAAGAAAAGCCTATAGTTGGGTTCTACAGTGAT
Source organism: Drosophila pegasa (assembly GCA_035046225.1). Lineage (NCBI taxonomy): Eukaryota > Metazoa > Arthropoda > Insecta > Diptera > Drosophilidae > Drosophila > Drosophila pegasa. Next base: position 5,493,755 of record JAWNOD010000072.1, read on the forward strand.
GTTCAGCTGAATAGATTCGATATTCTTCAATAGTTTGATAAGCTATAATATCTAAGCTTGTACATTTTCATTTTCCATCATCTTAACACATTTTTAAAGGAATATAGAAATTACCCTTTTTTAACTCATCTAAATTGGGTTGGATACTAAAATTATTTTAAATAAAAATCTTAAGAAACAATTTAAGAGGCGATGAATATTTTACACAATGAAGGACACTTATTTCTCCATATGTTTTATGAAATGTATGGCCTTCTTTATTTCTAATAATATCAAATATACGCCTTGGTAAATAATTTATGTCATTTTTAATTTTACTAAACTCTTAACATATGGAGTTTTGTTTGCAGGGTATATCTAAATCTGGCCCAAAATGTTTCTTCTTATCGCTGGCTTTTCAGCAAGCATTTTTGTAATAGGCTCTTCCATAAACTTGAAAGGCTTTCATGCACTCAATTAAGTAGATTAACAGGCGCGTGCAGTTAATGTTGTGACTCATGGCGACGCATATCATATATTTAAGTAGATTCAAAATAATTTGCTTGCAAAATATTATACAAATCTGAAAAATGTAACTTAGCTTTTGAAGCGGAAAAAAACATTTAACACAGCGAATTAGAATTGGGACAGAAAGAAATTCAATTTAATAATCCAATTAAAAAAGTCGTATTACTTCTTTCTCAAACTTAAAAAAAAAATGGAATAATGATTTCAAATAATTAAATAATTGAATAATCTGGAGGAAATATAAAAGCTGTACAAATACATATAAGAAAATACTTTATTAATTAAAATGGAAATAGATAAAAACGTATTTTAATTGTAAAATATTTAAATTAAATACTTAAATGCTGCTTAATAATATATTTATTTAATAATGGACACTAAATAGATTCATGGTTGTATGTGTCTTTAAAAGTAAATATAATTGTTTTAAATAATATTATATTATAATATAAAAAGAGAATAAATTTATATATAAATATAAAGAAATATATATAAAAATAAATATAATTAAAAAATCAATATAAAAATCAAAAATTTATATTTATGTTCGAGTTTTACCTTGGACAAGTTGAAGATATGGAAATTTGTATGCGTTCCACCTTAATTACTAGCACTTAAAACTCGAGAAACAATTTTTAACATATCGTACAGAAGCGCAAAGTTGCAAGAAGCCTTTCCAGCAGAGCACTCTATATATGTATATAAAAACTAATTTTATTAATCAATCAATCAGCTGCCCGAGCAGCTACTGACCAAACTCAATTCAATTTAAGCCCTGTGCCAACAGCTTTACCTTTCAGGCCGGCAAAATGGCAGCGCGTTTGTCTTTCGAATTGTGCGTAAACAAAATGGAACAACAAAGGAGGCAACAGAAACAAAAAGTGCATTGGCGACTACAATGCACAGGGATTGGCATGGAAAAGGGATTGGGCACATGTGTGCATGTGAGTGTGTGTAAGGGAAGGTAGTGGAAGGGCCTGGCATACGCATGTCCTTGGCACGCTTCAATGGTTCGCTGAGTTAAGCTTCAAAAGCATTTTGCAGCGACTGACGTTGGCCAAAGGCTCAGTGCGTTCCAGGCTCTCCTCGGCCTCTGCCTCTGCCTGGCCAGGTGAGCCACATGCAGTGTCAGGTTTACTCTAATGACGTCAATGGGCGCGTTTGTCAAAAGCACAGAAACTTGTGCCTGCTGGCCAAACAAAATTGGGAGCAGGCGGCGCAGGGGTGGCAGCTGACGGTTTGCGTAGTGCTCCTGACACGTTGCAACATAACATGCAACAGGCCACCGTCGCCGCCGCTGCCGCTGCCGCCGCCACCGCTCGACACGAGATGCTGCAAAAATGCAGCCAAGCTGAAACTTTTCGTTGACGTTGTTGCGCTGAAAGCCGCTCAACAGTGAACAAAAAACTTTTCCCTTTTTTCATAACTAGTTATTCGGAACTTTCGCAGCACTTGATAAAGCCTGAAAATTGCTCTTGCCCGAAGCACGAGCGAATGTGCTGAAACTTTAAATAAAACTTTGATTTTTTTATCAGCTATGGACAATATATGAAAAAATATTTTTTCTCACTCTTTATAATTTGTGAATACAGGATATATAAGGGATAAATAAAAATATAAAGGAAATTCCATTTAAAAAATACTTTAAGCTATCATTGAGATATTTGAATTATATATAATTTAATTATACATATTTTGCATATTTTAAAACTAATTTTATTGTTTTTTTTTTTTTTTGTCCATTTAGCTCTACGGCAGTAAGTCAGCTTTTTAAATCTAGACTTATCTTATATTTATTCTACTCTATTCTATGATACTTAAAATTCGTTAGATATCTGAACGGTTCAACAGATATAATTTGTTCAGCATTCATCTTCGCGTTAGATGCGATTAGATGCCAGCGCCCATCTATCCGCGTATCTGAAGCTAACTTATTTAATTCCAATGATTCAAATTTATAAGGATTATAATATTTTTATAAAAAATAATAATTTCTATTCTAAAAAAAAAACATATTCTCATAATTACTTTATTTAGTCTTTAATCTCTTTTTCTTTAAATGCCCTCAAAATGTAGTATAGAGCCACAAATACAAATATAAATAATATAAATAGCTGTGAAATTTGCAATATTAAATAATATTAAAACGCAATATATTATTTATGAACAAACATAATAAAATATAAAGAATTTTTTTTTTGATCACGTAGCCAAAGCGTTCAACGCTTAACTTTATAGCAAATTTTGAAGTTATTTTAAATAGGATTATAAGGAAGATTTCAATTATGATTTCGGACTATCGCTTTGCACATATGTTATTTACACACAATTGAAATCAACGAAAATGAATTTATGAAAACCTTTACCGCATAGATCGAAAAAAAGCTTATACGCAGAGAAACCTGAGAGGGTTTTTATTGTAAAAATGAACTTTTATTGGAATAAGTTTGTTGCAGATTGCAGCATATGTTGGCATTCGATTATGTTCGTGTAAAAAATTCCAATTTATAATGTCTCCATATAACCTAAATAGGTGTAAAAAATCCTGCTTATAATTTTGCTTCACTTTTCATTTCTATTGCATTTTACTTGTATATTGATAAGAAGCTTTCAATTTTTAAAATTCAATGCAATAATTAAGAAAATATAATATTGCCTCAACAAGTTTTCAAAATGTCCTTCACTTCTCAATTAAAGCTTATTCGCGACACTATGAAAACACTTTTGCGCCACAACCTGCTTCACAAAGTGGCTTTTGCTGCCAAAAAAAGAAAACAGAAGGACGAAAAGAGAAGGCAAACTCAAATGACCATAACGAATTTAGTGCAAACTGGAAGCCATTTGGTAAATGGGAACGTTAATTCAGTTGTCCATTCAACATTTTTTGTGAAATGGCCAAAAAAAAAAAGAAGAACTGCGTCGCTGCACAGCTGGCCAAGGCTCTGGACGGTCGCCGTGTCTAGGTCGGCGTGTGTTCGTTCCCTTTCATTTTTCCATTCTGTGGCCTCCATTTTAGGGTTTCCCATTGAGTGCGCAATTAAATGCGCATTTGCGCAGCAGCTTTTCCCTCTGCCCCGCGCTTCTTATTTTATCATTTTTCCTTGGCACAGCTGCATTTCCGTCCCAAACGAGTTTGCTTGTTTACGCCACTTGGCCAAAGGTGGAATCTCGACCTTTCTCTCTCTCTCTCCCTGTCCCTTTCTCTTTCTCTCCTTACCTTTTGGTTCAGTTGTTCTTGTCTAGCTGTGTCTGCCGTTGAAGCGTTTCATAAAATTTGCGTCATTTGGATTTTATTTTTAGGCTATGGCGCACATCTCTCTGAGCCTTTGTTCACAATAAAAAACATGAACATTAACATTTTCCCTTGTTTTATTGTTGCCTACTTTTAGGCTGCGACGCAAAAAGAACAATTCGATCGGAGCGAGATTCGGGGGCGTTTCACTCAACATAACTGCGATTGAACGGCGAACGAAGTGAACTGATATAGTGAGCTTGCTAACGATGCAGTGCGTTTGTTTAGTTCATGTGTGCCGGCGCTGTGAGCGTTTACAGTTCACTAACTATATATCTCAAAGATATATTTTTAGTTGCTCAGTAGAGGTTATATTTGAATGAACTGAGGCGCATATAAGCCAAGTGACGACAATGTACAAAGCCAAATAAAACAAACTGTGTGGGTTGCTGAGAGTCTTTAGCAGAGCCAACATCTATAAGGCTATATTTGCAATGAGGCCTTCAACAAGCAAAATACAAAGACTGGAGCGAATTGGTTTGTGCGAAGCTCAGTGCTACCTAGGAATCCAGAAATACCATCAAGTGCAGAGCTCGCCGGGCGACAAAACACTAGATAAGCGGATAGACTAACTGCTCATGCAAACCATCTCCAATCTCTCCTGGCTTCCGATAACACTGGTAAAAATTGGACAGAATACAATTTCTGAACTGTCGGGAAATCAGACAAACTTTAAATACGATAAATCATAATTAATTAGTAATAATTAAGTATATATAAAAGATGCATGCATTGACACACAGGCCCAGTCACTATTTAATGCTTATTCAAATTAAATCGAAGGCAAGTCTTGGAAGAAGGAGATGTGTGAAATTATTTAAGTCCTGTCGAAGTTGGAAACAAGTCTAGCTATATATATTGTCAATCAATTTAGTCGAAATCTGAAATATTTGACAACATATTTAAAATAAATGTAAAAGATATTTTAATAATAATTAAGATTTAATAATTAAATAATGTAATATAATAATTGCAACTAGGGAGAGTACTCTAAAGAATTTAATTACTCCACAAATTGGAATCTCTAGCTAATTTGTTAGTCAAATCGCAAACGAAGGAAATACTCTATCATATTTATATATCAATTTATTTATAATGATTTTTGATTTAAATTATATTATATATTAATTTTGTTCAAAACAATATTAAATTATTAAGACTGCCGTAGTCAAGACTGCCCGACTTGGAAAGACCCTGAACTGTGTGGAGTGAGTTCTTCATTGGAATCAATCTATCCTTCATACCTACACAACAAGCAACACATACACACGCACATATACACACGCACCCATACACACGCACACATACACACGTACACATACACATGCATACATACACACGCACGCATTAATTTCGCTCTGGTTATTGCGCTTACAGGCTTATTATGGAAATTTAATTGTTTTCTGGGTGGACTTTCATAATCAAATTTTCAGAGCATGATAATGACATCCACTTGTGTGCATTATCGATTTTATAAGCTTGAATTGTGTGTGGAATAGCGAAATATATTCCCGCAATTTGAAGACTATAGCACAGTTGAACGGTGCTACATTAACCTATCTTGTCCTTCAGGCCGAGATTATATTTTTTTTAGTGTATAGGGAATAAAAAATACCATAAAAGTCTTAAAATTTTTAGTCCCATTTCTTATACCCATAATCCCTGTATAAAATCTATATAAAAAATATGAAAAAAGTTTTTCAAGCCATTTTACTAAATTCCTTTTGATTACACGGGCAAATAAATATAGAACAAAAAAACTCTCGCGTATAATTGCCCTTGAACTTTAAATCGGACTATCCGAGTCGAGCTGGTCAAATGCCAAATTTCTTTTTTGACTCTTCCACATTCCCTCGCCCTCGCCTTCGCCCTTGTCCTTGCTTTAGTTTTGCCTTGAAATGTGCAGCAAACATATTGAAAGGCAATAATGGCTAAAATATATGACCAGCTGAACACCCCGCCTTTCGGGTAATGGAGATGAGCAGAAGCGGGACAGCTGAGATGGAGGCTGGCAGACAGCTTGCCTTGGCAATTCGACTGCTGCAAATGATATGGCAAATGGACTCGAGAGCGACGTGCGCCGAAAGCGTAAAGTGGGCCAAAGTGGGGGAGGCAAAAACGAAATTTTAGATTGAATTACCTACGCTCAGCTAGTAGCTGGCAGAGTGTGAAATTTTCAATTGCACAATTGCCACAGCGGCTGAAAGCAATTTGTGACTTGGAAAATACGGCTAAAGTTTGTGTGCGTGTGTGTGTGTAAGTAAAGGTAGCTAAATTGGCATGCAAGGCAATTATTAATTACGAATACTCTACGGACTTTTGCGGCTAATAGATATATAGTTTATGTAAATAAATTGATTTAAAATAAATTAATTAAAAATAAATACTTTCTACAGTAAATTGTATTTATAAGTATTGGGTTAAAATAACTTAACTAACTAACGTTAAACTATTGGATAGGACAAATATGTGACATATGTGATATGTAAAAATATTTGCCTTTGGTCAATACTTAATTTATCTAATGAAAATGTATCTAAGCAAATGTTAATATTAAAAAAAAAAAAAAAAGTATTTTAAAAAGTGTTATTAATTTAAAATAAATGTCTTTTAAAAAAATTTAATAACTTAAAATAAAAAAATATATAAAAATGTTCTCTGTATTTTATAATATGCTCATATTTTCTATTATTTAATAAAGTTTTCAATTCGAATAGTCCTCAAAGTTTTTATCAGGAAAATTTTAAAAATTAATTTTGTCATTTCTTCAGCTAAATATAAACAATATGCCGGCTGAATATATTAAGCTTTTCAATTAGGAATGGCGCTTATGACCAAACACTTTGCAAACACAATGGCCAGCCTTTAAGCAAATTATGAATATAAATCGAACTGCCGTCGTTACGTTTTATTCAAGTTCTTTCTTTCTCTTTTGTCTCCTGGCCAAGTTACTCTCATTTTTATGTGCCCTTTTCATTGCTTTATTTATTCACTGCCACAAAATGCTGCATAAATTGGAGAGCCGCGCGTATGTAAAATATTTTCTACCCCCAGCAAGCAGTTTTCCCTTATTTTCCCCCATTTGGCCCCATCTCATCTGCCACAATTTGCAGTTATTTTGAGGTCTGCGTCTGCTGGTCATAATTTGCAAAATAAACCATCATCAACATGCCTACTTTATAGGGCATGCCTAAAAGGGTAAAGTAGGAATACTAATAAAGCTTTTGTAATTGTTTGACGTGGAATGACTGTGCTTAGCAAATTAGTATATATATATATATATATATTTTTTTTTGTGTGTGGGTATTTTAATACATTTATTATACATTTAAGATTATGTAATATGATTTACATTTCTATTTCTATTTTCGGACATGTGGAATAATAAGCAAAAAGTTTAAAGGGAACGAGCAGAACATATAGATATATAACATCCTATAATTAATAATTATAATATGAAGTGATATTTAACTAAATATAAAATATTGTTACGTTTAAAATATAAAATAAATTCGTATAAAAGTGTACAAAACTAAAAATAAAATAATATTTATTAAAAAAAAAAAATGTATTTTATAAAATACATAATAGTATATGATAAAAATAATGTTTAATTATAAAATAATTAAACCCAAAATATATAAGAACATATAATACATTTTTATATATTTCATGAAAAAAATATATACATTTTAAAAAAATATATAAACTTTTAAATAAACAATATTTAATAATTTTACAAATATTTTAATACATTTTATAAATTATTAAAATGTTGCGGTTTTTTTCTATTCTTCGAACTATCCATCAACACATTTCGAACCATTTCTAAATGTTTTTCGTAAATCTTAAGTCAAGCAAGAAGCAATGATATTGATATTCGAACTAAACAATTATATTATCCAACAATGATTCTTGTTAGGCACTTTCAAACTTTTGAGGGGAACTCAGTTACATAATAATAATAAATACACATCATACATAACTTGAGCTCCAACCTATGCTTCCGTCTAACTATACGATAGTTTGTGTTAGATATTTATTTTGCGCATTTCTTGTATGAGAAAATATGTAGATACTCAGTATTTTCATTAGAACCAGAGCGCGTTTAAAATTATAATAAATTTATATTATTTCTTATGATTTATATAATAAATACGATATTGCTTAATAGAAACTAAAATATATAAAAATTCGCTTCATAGATGTGTAAAACCGAAGTTTGTAAATCAAACCTATAGGCAAATTCTAGATCTCCAAATACAGATTGATATTGTTTCTAGCCCTCTCCAGTCTCTTTGAAAATATAATGGTTTCAATATGAATAAGGCTTTATTAATGATATATATGATTCCATAATAATTTTAAATCTATCTATATGATTTATTTTTCCACTAAGCTCTCAAAAACTCAAGTATTCAGTGCCTGCATTTCTAGGATATCTCAACGTTCAGTGATGCCATTCGCTGCTTATTTATATAATTTCCATAACTTGGAAAGTTTACCCATTTGTGCCCCCAAATTTGGCGCCCGGCTTGTTTGTTTGTCTGCGTTTTGTTGGTTGCCCAACACGTGCCATGGCTTGCTGGAGCCTGTGGCGCCGCCACCCTCCCGAGTACAGCAAAGTTTATGGGCAAAACGACTCCAATCCGTGGCAGGGCCATGGCCTGGGCCAGGGCCAGGGCCAGGACCAGGGCTTTAAAGCAGTTACAATGTGCTTAAGTCAAGCGTTTTATAGGCGCACTAAAATTGGCTTAACTATGTACGAATGGCAAGAGCTATGCACTGCACATGCAGTTTGTGGCGCTCATGTCCTTATGCCAATCCGATTGTTGCTCAGCAGAAGCTGCCATGGCAGCAGATTTTCGGTTGCCGTCCTTGCGTGTCCTGTGCACTGGCATCGTGCACTGATACATCCGCTCAGACTGCAACGTCAGCGCGCTCTCGCATCCTTCCACCACACAGCTTACCTTGGCCCCAGCCAAATGCCAGCTGTGGTTGCATCCTTCCACTGCCATTTTCACTGTCATTGCTGCTGCAGTCAGCTTAAATCGTTGGCTCCGTCCTCTGATTGCTTCTGCGTAATCCTTTATATGTTGCTATATAAATAATTCCCTTTGCATATATATATAATGGGTGTATATCTATTTTTTCTCGGCCAGCACTTTGTACGCTTGCCGCCTCTGATTTATTGGCATGTGCATTATCTAACTGACTTTTTTGGGCAGCTGCAAATTGATTTCTGTAAATTATGGCGGTCTATTTTCGTTGAAATTTATTTGCCAAATATTTATGAGGATGCAAACTTGATTTAAGTGGACTTGGAGAGCTTCTGATTTTCTGTTCGTAATTGGTTAATAATTTCCTTTTCTTAGTAGCATTTATAAAATATATAAACTTATGTCTAACTTGTACAAACTGCTATCAATCTTAGCATTTATTATCGATTATATATCATAATGATTACGGGAAATTAGTTTGGGATTTCTTATGCATTATTAAAATTCAAATTTAACTAGAGTTTCGTAACATTTCGTTCTGGCTGATTGATTGATTGGTGAACAAAATTCAGCTTGAACAGTAGAGACAAGCAGGCAGCATTGTTAAAAAGAAAGTTTTATTAGGGGATGACTGTGAAGAGGCGAGTTTTATATGTATGTATTGAAAATGCGCTTTAAAAGAAAGTCACAGTTATTTAAAATTTTTATATTTTCTAATTTTAGACAATAATAAAAAAAAAAATTTGTTTACACCTAATTTAATTTATACATATGTATATCCAATTTTAATTTTTTTTATATATATATATATACAATTTTGTTGTTTAGTTTTTTAAAAAAAAAATTAAACTTTTTAAGTATTTGGCCAAGGCACAAGGTGTTAAAAATGGGTAGGTTCAGCAACTTCTTTTATATCTATATGTGTATCCATCCTCATGTCGGTTCATCTAGCTGCCGGTCTTTTTGTATATCTATCTGAGGCTATGACTTTTTCTGTTTATCTCATGAATATATCATATTGTAACTTAATACAAAGATCTCTTTTAAAATATATCAAATCGAATATGAAATATTGTAACTAATTACTAAGATCTCTTTTAAAATTATGAATTGAGAAATTTTGTATAATAAGAAAATTGCCTAATTTTGTATTTAAAGAAATTAACTTACATTTTTATATATTTATAAATTTATAATTTATATACTTATATATTTAAAAATTTAATTTTATATATTATATATAATCAAATACTTATATATTTATATAATTATATATGTATATATTTATATATTTATGTATTTATATATTTATATTTTTTTATATTTATATATTCATCATTTTGTACAGTTAATATTATTTACTTTAATATATATACTTTAATATGACGTAAAATATATAATTTGAAACCTAAAGCAAGTCGTATAAACTGAAATATTTTATTTATTTAACTAATCTAATGTCGAAACAGTCTCAACTAAAGACATACAGAATTCGTGTTAAAGTTTACTTTCTAATCAAAGCCTCAAGCAAAGTCAAGTAATGCATAAATTGACATAGTTTCATCAACTAATTATTAAGTTATATGACTTCAAATCAACATGATGGTTACATGTTACCTCTGCTCTTGGGCTATATATCGAGCACCCACCACCCCGTGGCCAAGTTAATTAAATATATGTGCATCTCTGTAACTATGGCAACTTTGTCGAGTAGTAAAATGTAAAGCGTAAAGCACACGATTTACTTAATTGCAACAAAGGACATTTAATTTATTTTATTATTGTCAGCTAATTGCTTTCTAACTGGAATTGAATCTATGTATATACGATATGTGTACAAGTATCAAATGTTTCTTTTCTAGGAACTCATTTCCAAGTGCTCTAATGGACTTTGCTGCATTCCACCTGTTAGCTGGCACTTGTCATTCGTTTGACTCACTCTCTATCTCTGTAGGTGTGTGTGTCTTTGACTTTTCCATGAGCTTACATGGTCTTATCGTGTATTCTGTTTCCTACATCTTGTCAACTGTCTGTCCGTCCGACTGCCTGTTCGACTGTCTTGCTGTCTATATCTAGTTCACTCAGTTGTCCTGCTCTTATCTGTGTGCTAGTTTTCACTGGGTGCCATGGCAAAAAGTCCTTGAAGCGTAATTAGTATCGATTGCTGACAATGACTTAGGAATATTACAAATGCTAACACACACACACGCACACCCACAGAAACCACTCAAAGAACACACACATACATAGGGAAGACATTTACGCTTACTGTGCGTAATTGTTTTTTCTATATTCTACCTCCCTCCTCTCGCTCTTCAGTCGTTGCATTTGGTTATGTCATCGGCAAGAGATGCAGCTATAAAGCTATACACTCTTAGAGATATGCATGCTGTCTTTGGCTCTGCAATTTGTCGCCTAATCGGTAAATTAGGCGCTTTCGAGTGAAATGCGAACAAAAAGGGGGAAATGTAATTTTGGGGCCCGACCACAGCACGTCATCAAAAGTGGCTTGCATCATGGCCGGCAGCATGCACTTAGTGCCGTTCACTTCGCTTTTCGGCCACAAAACTTAATTTGGCCCCAGCCGACACTGAAGGCACCGTTTTGGACATATGGACAAACGGCTGGCATTGACACTGGGGATAGACGAGCAGTCATTTGCGTCAGCGTCAACGCCAGCGTCAGCTATCTGTCCTGCCAGCTGACAGAAAATTCAATTTGAACATTTTTGCTCGAGTATTGTTGTTGTTGCTGTTGACCAAATGGCTGCAGCTGTTGGCAACATCAGCAGCAACTACGAGCCAAATAGCTTGACCGGACAACTTTATTTTACATTTTCGTCTGAGACATAACTAAATTTGAATAGAGTAAAATAAAATGAAATTAATTGAATTAAAGGAAAACTAATGGAACCAAGCAAGTGGTTACAAGCAACTGCAAAATATTCACTTGTAGTTTAAAGTAGACAAATTTATTTTAATATTCAATGTTAACAAAAATGTAGACAAAAAAACTTGATATTCATTTTTTCTAGGGGAGCTATGATTTCTATCTTTAAGACTTAGTGGCTCCCAAAGCTTTGCAGTTATTAAGTGCCTTATGGGTCAATCTCAAGGATGATCTCAAAGAAGAGAATGCTATTTCCGCAGCCCAAATTTAACAATAACTGATCATAAATCATTTTATGTCAACCAAATGTGTGAAAATAGTTTTTATTTTTTTTTTTTAATTTTACTGAGAACCCAGCTACAAGGTAAACTATGTCTTAAAGTTGATGGTCATCATTGCTTCAAGGCTCAGGAACTTTGTGACAGTGAAAGAGCTTGAGTGTGAATAATTGATTCCTGGCCTAAAGCTTTATATAACTCAAATCAAACTAGATTTATAAAATTGCTCCTAGGCTATAGCCCATAGCTATAATAATAAATAATAATTTCTAATAATTTCTTATGTATCTTAAACAATATGTATTATAAACAATTTTTGTTCTATATTAAAAAAAAAATATTTTTCAATATTTCAAATTTCATTCATACATTAATAATAATAATAAAAAATAAATTAATAAAAAAATTTATTATTTGCATAAAAATTGCCCTGAAAGTAATTGCAAAAAAAACTGATAATAAAAAAATTAGCACAGTGCACACAAATAAAAAACTAGTTAAATAAACAGTAAATATATATTTTATAGATATAAATATATATTGTTTCAACATTTATATTCTACCTACATATTTGGCCATAGAAATCGGCACAATATTTTTATTACAGCTTTGCTTTTTCGCACTTTTGCAATCAGACAAATTGACCTTGTAACAAATATGCACAAATTGCAAACGCCGGCAACAACAGCAGCAGCAACAACAACTACAACAAACTAAAGCTAAAAATTGCACACGACAACATCGCGTATCTGTATCTATAGCCGTAGCTTTTGTGCGAGGCGCTAGTTTTAATGCTTACATAAAGTAGCGTGTCGAAGAGCCGCACAGAACAACAAAATTAAAGCACAAAGGAAAATAAAAAACTAAGACATTTCGAATAGCAAATGCTCTAGCAATTTCTGTTGAAGAAATAATACAAATTATTTTTGAACTTGACACGAAAATCGCATAGATATGTATTATATATCATAAGCCTTTATAAAGTGCTGAGACATAATTATGATTTAATTTTACAATTTTGATATCAAAACAGGAATTCAAAAGTCAACGAAAAAAATGTAAATTTAAATGTCAAAGCAAAAAAAAAATTTTTTAAAATGTGAATTATAATTATAAATTATATAGCAAAGATTTTTTAATCTCTATCAAGAGAATAACATTTTTTTTGTAGAATTTTTTAAGTATAATTAATTATTTTTTTTTAAAGTAAATATTATTTTTGAAATTAAAAAAATATTATTACTTTGAATTTTAGCATATAAAAAATATTATATTTTTTATTGTAATTAAATAAAATATATATCATTATTATATCGCTAAAAGCTTTTTTTAAGCAAACAATACTTTTAACAGGTCAAAGTGTAAATAAATTAATTAATTTAATAAATTTTCCAAAACGCAATTTAATAAATACATTAAAGAATGACTCAATTATGTTAATATTAAATTTAATAAATTGGGCAATAAATTAAAACACTTTTTAATTGTATTTAAAAATAAACTCAAGATGCAACAACAGCTGCAAGATTTACTTATTTGATATATTTTATATATACACAACTTTGCGACCTCAAACTAAGTTAACTAGTAAATTGTGTATTCACTTCCCTACACTTATCTATTTTTGCATTTCAGATTAGAATAAGTTGAGTTTTTGATTGCAATCTATGACAGTTTTGGGACTTTGCTTTCTCTACATTTCGACATGGCTGTTAATATGTAAGCAATTCGCAATGTGGTTCAAGGTGCGTTCAATTGCCAGAGACATCGAGTTGAACTATCTTGATAAAGGGTTGTTACTAACGGCGAGGAATAATAATGCTGAAAGCAAGGTCTTTATTGTTATATATTTATAAAGACAATTTGTACATCGTTATTGCGTTCGAAATAAAGTTTTGCATTAGCCGAAGGAGACGTACTTAACCCAATAAATTATTGATCAGGACATTGACATGATGTAGACAGTCTACATTTACTGTCAGTCAATACAAGAGAGACAATTGCACTTAAAAGCCTTTTTAATATTTAGTACTTTTTTATAGAATTTCGTTTCAATAGGCGAGAGAGCGCGCTGTCTCGCACAGTTCTATCTTCCATTGACCCTCGCACTGTATCTGAACTGCTTTTCTTTCTCAGTTTTCCAGCTCACATTTCGTGTCAAATCACGTTAAGTCGAGTCAAATGTCAATTGCCCGTGAGCGTATGAATTTGATGACAGTTCACTTGGCGTATGAGTAATGTCACTTAATTAATTACGTATACGTGCACGGGCCATTGAGCAAATCGCTTGCTTAATAAGAACTACAACTGCAGCAGAAAGCAGCAATTAGACTAATAACTAAATAAACTGCGAGTACTTAACGTGGTTCACATAACAATGTCAAAGTACGCTCCACAGCGAAATTGAGAATAATGCCAGAGCATGAGGAAAAACAGAAGGAGAAGAAGAGGAGCAGACGCAGGAGCAGGAGGCCCCAACTGGCAACTGGCTGCCACTGGTTTCGAAGCTACCCACAACTGCGCAGCTCAACATGATACCGCAGCAGTGGGTCGCATATTTTAAATTTCTTAAGTGCAATTTATGGAAGGCGTCTAGTGAAGTCTCCTAGAGTATGGCTTATTAAGTGGCCGGCACTTGAGTGTCGTTTGGGCTGTGCGAAACGCGGAACCGAACGTATCGCCCGGCATTATGTATAGTTTAATTTTGGAGCATTGCGACTGTCAACGCAAAGAATTGATAATGAATGGACATTTGGTTTCTTTTGATTGCGCCTGCCCCTAATCAATGGGCACTATCAGAGATTGCGGGAATCAGGCATATGGGTTAAGGTCTTCAGCACTTAAACATATTTTCTTTCTGCACACTAAGGTTATCTCTGTATGAAATACTATGTATTGGTTTTATTAATGAAATGGATAAAAGAATAAATAAAGCTTCATTGCTTATCTAAATCATAGTGAATGGACTCTGAATTAATTGAGATTTTTTAAAGTTTCATCGGTTCTTTTAAATTGATTATTGTAGTGCTCATGCGTTTGCAAACTAAAAATATAACTTTATAAAAAAGAAAAATTGAGACCGCAGCAAGCGTTTGATTCGCTAAGATAAACTCTTATAAAAAAAAAATCAAATCCTTTAAATTCTTTATACAAAATCAAAGCCTTTAAGTTCTATATACATTTTTAAGAATTAATAATAATTAATCAGTTAAAGAACCGATGAAACTTTAAAAAGTTTCAATTAGTTTAGAGGCCATTCACTATGATTTAGATATATTAAAATATATATTAAAATTATTCATAATAATATTTTACTCTAGTATAATATTTATTTAGATGATATCTATGCAAATATATACTCTAATATATTCTAATATATATTACATATATATAGAATTTTTTTATTTTCCCCGCTAAGTATTTCGTGACTAAATTGAAACATTTTCGCTCCATAAGAGACAACTAAAACGATTTCCTGTAATAAATTTGCATTTGCTATAACATAGAATACGTGTCTATCTCTCTGGAAACAAGTTCTTATATTGTTTAGAAATTTTTGTATTTGCAATATTCGCTTTTGGCTATGAGCATGAGAACATTGGCAAATCTACATTTAAAAAAAAGAGTTAATACTAATATGTAAATAAAATATTTTACCTGTTAAGGCCTTCAAACGGAACAGTTGTGGAATAGGTCAACAATGATGAATCTGAAAAAAAAAGAGTTTATGAAAATTATTTATTATAAAATTTCACTCGATTTGACATAACCAGTAGAGATGTGTGTTTAGTTAATCTTAAGTACAGTTCTACATCTACTTAGCTATTAAACTTTATGTATCTAGCTTCAAAATTGTGAAAAGTCCCGTTTGACTCATTTTGCAATGCCTAATGGGCATAAAATTGTTATAGGTCGAAAGATTGTCTCTTCAATATAATATATTCAGCTATATATTCAATTTCAAGTCTGTAGCTTCATTCAAAACAGAATACATAGTACTTCCAAATTTGCCATATCTTAAGGGCGTGAATCCCCCAAATGCGAATACTTTACGAATTAAGAATACCAAAGAGCTCATGTTCCCATTTTCGAGTCTAGAGCTTCAATAGCATTAATGGCTTCAATTAGTAGCGCTGTTACAGATATTCGTTAACATTTACATTGAATAAAATCAGTATACTCGTTTCACTTTAACAATGAATATTCATTAAAATATTCATTAAAATATTCACTGGAAGCTAATTTCGTATTCTACTTTAATTACTCAAATACTTAAACTGATTTTCCGTGGAATTAATAAAAGTTAATTCTAGATATTATTCCGTTTAAAGTAACATTTAATTCTATCCTATATTATTATATCGAGTATATAGATTACTCCATTTATTGTTACTCTTCTTGCTCAATTAGAATTTCTTTCTGAATTTCATGTAAGACGCTCTCTCGCATTGGCATATGGTAGGTCAAGCTTTCGTCAAATTTGTCTATAAGCTAAGCTGTAGCCAGCTGTTCTTGCTTCACTTTAATCACATACAAGTTGGTTTTTTTTTTTTTTTTGACAAAATGCCCACTGTGCGTGCCGAAGCAACAACAACCGCAATTTATACAATAAAATTTTTGCGCGACATTTCTTATATACAAACGTATTTCTCAACGCAACGTGAGCGTCATACAAAAGACCAACAAAAACGGCACAAATAAATACAAAAAATATTAAGCGAGCAAATAAATGAAACGCAGTCGAGAATCGAGACTGAGACTGAGACAGGGGGACTGAGTGCAAAAATTGTAATGTCAGCCAGTCAAACAGCAATTCCAGCAGGTCTTCATAATGAATTCATATGCGACAAGTGTATCTTAATACCTCTCTGTGTGTGTGTGTGTGTGTGTGTTGAGCCGGTCAAGCTGAGCTCTCACACATTTCGTTGCCATTTTTGGCAAATTGCAAGTTACGCACTCACATACATGTGTTGAAATGTCTAGTTGATTTGTATTGAAGTTTTTATCTTTTGTGTCACACTCTGCCCACGGCAAACACAATTTCCAAATACCAACAAAAAAGATACTCGACTACATTTCTGACAGGCATTGTAGGCGTGCATTTGAGATATTTGTGGCGCAACTCGAAGCACTTACTCAGGCAACAACAATAATTGCACGCCACTCGACTGCAATTCCGATTGCGAATTCTGGCACACAACCAGCCGCAGTCACAAATCAAAAGTAACTAGCTCTCTCTCTACCCAAGAGCCACTCAGTGCCCCCCACACATTGCCCAATTCAGTTTGAAGACCATGAACTTTGAATCAAATAGCGCTTAATAGCATTTACAAATTGCTCCTCATTTTGTGCAAAGAAGGCGGTTAAAATATAAATAATCTAGAGCTCAGTTACATAGTGCAGGTACAGACGTATATAAATATTTGTATAAATATATAATGAGCGCATTTACAAAATTAGAGCAGACTGCGAGTTACACAATAAAACGTGAGAAATGCTTGACGACTAATTTAAAGCCAAGTTTATAGCAATAAATAAAAAGCTGATGATTTCATGCTTAAGAAAAGAGTATATATTATTAAAAAACATATAAGAATGTAACTTAAATTTATATATATACAGATATAATAATTAAATTACCTATATGTACAAATAAAATCATAAATTAATTTATTTATCTGTCTTTGATTAGCTTTCATGGAAAAATAAAATAATTAAAATAAAAATGATATAATCATATAAATATAATATAGAAACTTAGACTTAAATTCCTATACAGAAATTAATAAATATTTTTCAGCATTATATTTTAAATAATTATTGGAATTAAATTATTTTAAATTTTTATAAATTTATTGATATCAGAATAGCGCATCAAATTTCTGTATAGAAATAACTAAATACTTTTATACAATTTTTTTTAAATAATTATTTTAATTTTAATTATTTTCAATTTTAATAAATTTTACTGAATAGAATAGCGCATTTTTATATAACTTTAATTTTTCTTTTATTATTTTTTTATTATATTATTTTTGATCTGATACTAGAGAGTAAATATGTTTCAAGTCGTATAATCTGTGAATTTATATTGAAAAACGAAGAAAGTTAGTATTAAGTTCAAATACTCTTGATATGGTGTATGCCATGATACATAAATATATAAATATATTTGCTATTTTGCTATTTAACAATCTCTGACAGCATCTTATAAAATTCATATCAACTTTCGAAAATCGAAAAAGAAAAGGTGGTTCCCAAAGATTATATTTGCCTTCAGATTAATTTGCACTCAAATCTCTTTATATTTTTATTGCTTTATTGCTCTTCTCACACCTATAATCTTTCTGTATTATAATTAGTATAAACCTACACGTATTACCCCAAATTTGCAAGTTCTTATCCACAAACACGACATCGACTCAAAGTACAACGAAATTAGCTTGAAACCATAAAAGACAATTGCAAATTATAAACAACAAAACAAAGAGGGTATATCGAGTAGTACTGAAATATGTACAGCTCTTGCTGATTAGCCCAACATACAATTTGTTGGCTTAGTTTTATATGTTGGACAATTTCAAAACTGAATTAACCTGTTTTGGCTTCAAGCTATCTTGTGTAAACGATTACCGAACTCTACTTCAATTTACAAAAAAAAAAAAAAGAATACAAATAGAAATAAAAACAAAACCTATATATGTATATTTTCTTGCGAACGCTTTAGACGCGTTTGCAGTAGACGGTGTTACATTTAATCTAATCTAAGGCAAATAAAAGCCAACACACACTCAAGTGTGTGTGTGTATGCAGGTGTGCGTCTGTGTGTAGAGATAGCTTGGCTTAGATATGATTTTCGCTGGCTGCTATTGTAGGTGTTTAAGTGGCGCCGTTTTTACTGCTTATATATACAATTTTATACTTTTATATATACACATATATATACAAATATATGTATATAAATTTTGTATATATATATATATTATATAAATTTTTTAGCAACGCGTTGAAAGTGCTCAAACAGCAATGAGTGATTGCTTTTTAATTGAATATAATTACGGAATACCACGAAACAGATAAACAGCTGACAGGAGATGAACCTTATACGAATCGATATATATACATATATATATATTTATATATTTTTATATATATACACACACATATATTTAATTAAATGGGTCGACGAAAACGGAAACCTGTGAGAATCGACTGGCTAAAAATTCGTGCCAGCAATAGGAAATCGACCCTGAGCGGGCGAGCTGCAGCAAACACCTGACTAAAGCAAAAGCCACCCACAGCCCACGCCTGAGCTAGCGCGCTCTCTCTCTCTCTCTCTCTCTCTCTCTCTTTTGCTCTCTCTCTCTATCACTCTCTCTCTTGTACATCCCCAGTTTACCACATTTCAATTTCCGTTTTGTTTTACGGCTGAAAGCATCAATTTTCATTTTATTGATTTCGATTTTTATTGTCAACAACAAAAACAACGACAACGACGACAACGACAACTGGCAAAGGCTAAAATGTAAATGCTGAATGTTAGTTAAATTACAATAGTAACAAAAACAGCAACTACAGAAGTAACATCAGCAATCGCCCAATGATTTTTCATCGGCCTCATAAATAGCCAAATAAATCCAATCAACGTGGAGCTTAGCTTAGCTACGGCTCGACTGCATTCTGATCAAACTCCAAACTTTTTGGCAATCCATCGATTTTAGCTTAGCTGCAGCACAATTACTCTAGCGAAAGAGAGAGGGAGAAGGAGACGGAGTGAGTGAGAACCTTCAGGGTCAGATCTGTGCAAAAATAATTGTGCTTTGGGCGCTTCACATTCAATTACAAAACTTTTGTTCGTTTCAGCTGTTTTCGGTCTGGCATTTGCATTTTCTTTTAATTTCGCTCTCGCATTTTCCTTATCGCGGAAATGGTTGTCCAGCCACTGAGCTCTATTCTGTTCAGACCGCCCACTGACAGCCGCGCCGCCGGGCCGCTGGGCAACTGCGATTGTTAAGAAGATTAGCGCACAGCTGGCAAAGCGCCGACAGCGATTTTGCCTTTGCTGTTGATATGGAAAGTTTTTTTTGACTAGATATATAGATATATATACATATATATACGTTTGTTATGCATCGATATCTAGATATTGCCATTGTAAATTATATGGCCTTTGCTGTTGCTTAGCGAAAATCTAGCATATCAAATCAGTTTTTCAGTTATATAACTGAAACAAATTTAAAAAAAAAATATTACGCTTTATAATTTAAATTTAAATATATACAAATATATATGTGTATAATAATATATAAATATAAAAATCCAGCTGGAGAAGCCATAGATAATTAAAAAATAGTTGCATCAATTTATAATATATATTATATATAACTCATTTATCGGTAGAGATTATATTTTATATTTAACCCCTTTGCTAGTTCTCGTATCCTAAAATTAAAATTAATTTATAAGATAATGCGAGCATTCTAAAATATAATAAACTAACAGTCGAGTAGAGATAATTTGTGCCATGCTAAGTCAAAATTCTAGAAATCTATCAAATTTGTAAAAGCTGCTGTCCCCTTGAAATAATTTTATTATTTTCTTTTAATTTTTAAATATTATTTAAATTGACAAAAGTCGCGTGTCGTAAAAAGTTATTTTTAAAACAAAAATAGGATAGCCTAAATAAAGCATTAAAATATGCTCATTATCACCATATCACCAACTCGATGAGGGTATTTTGTGTGAAAGAAGGGCCAGCTGTGTCCCAATTCACAGCTAAATGTGGCGAGTGTTATTATTGCATGCTGAGATAAATTAACTGTTCAAAAATATTTAATATATATATAATTGTAAGTATATTACAATAATTAAACTATAAAAAAGAAAAGTTTATTAAAAAAAAAAAACAACTGAAGAGAAAAAAATTCTACAAAAAAGGAGTTTTTATGCAAAAATCTTCATCCCGTAAATTGAAAGATTAGAAAAAACTGAACAACCCAATGTCAGGAAGTCTTTAATATTTTCCATTCCAAATTTTTGTTTTGAGTCTCGTTAAAAGAAAATCTTGATAAATCGTAAAACTATGTAATTTGCAAGAGCTGTTAGTCCCTTGTAAATTTGAATTATTAAATGTTTAACAAGAAACAAAAATAAGCAACAAATTATAAATAAATCTGGTTCAAGAAAAGAAATATATAAATAATGTTAATTTATGTATTACAGAACAAAACATAAATGACATTTGGTATCAATGACTGATGTCTTATCATTCATGCTCTATTGAGACTCAATTGGCGTAATCTGATCTGAGCAAATCAAAAAAGCAATTAGAGCAAATGAAGACAGTCATGAAATGTGTGCGAATCGCATGGTCATCTAATTCAGTATACGCAACATAGGCCCGACCAAGGATACCGAGGTCAGTGACACTGCCGGGTGCGTGACGCAGGATTTCTAGAATATCTAGAGTTGAGAAAAATGTTAAGATATAAGCTTACACGTACAGGGTGAACTGGAGTCTGAGTGAAATGAATCACGTGCGGAGATAAATCAGAAATAAATTAATTGTATTTGCTTTGCTTATAGATTTGACTGATTACCAATCAGAGTCGAACTGCGATTCATGCAATATTTCAAAGAATAAGTTTAAGCAATATAAATAACCTTCAATCAGTATTTAAGGCGATTGCCTTAATATCTTATAAATATTTAATTAAAAAAAAAAATTATAAAAAAAATATTTATACAAAAATAATATTTGTAACAAATATATTTATAAAAAAAAATTATAAAAAATATATTAAAACATTATTTAAAAAAAAATTATAAAAAATATATTAAAACATTATTTATAAATAATATTTATAAAAAAATACGTATAAAAAAATATTTATAAAAAAAAATATACTAGGAAAAAAATTATTAAAAAAAAATATTGTATACAAAATATTGATAGAAAATTATTTATAATAAAAAAAATTATAAAAAAATATTGATAAGAAAATCCTTGAAAAGAAAATCCTTATAAAAATATTTATAAAATATATTTAAAATATATTAGTATAAGAAACTGATTAGAAATTATTAGAAATAATAAGCAAATTATTAGATATTACTCTAGTTCGATATTTCTTAATCAGTTTATTTATATATATCAGAGCCCTCAGCTAATCATATTCTCTAGAAGTGAAACTGAGAATATAATTAAACACTTCCAGCATTTCATGCTCTCACATCGCAACATAATGTCATTTCATTGCCAAACTCCCTTCAGCTCGACGCATGAGCAAGTCGGGCTTATCAATAAAACATTACTCGACCGCTCTTGCTCTATTTATTGGCACAGCAGGCATTGGGGTAAAAATAGCTGTCAAGTGGGCACTTGTTCCATATTAATGGGTAATTTGTTGCCATTTATGGGTGTGCCACATGGAAATATTATAATAGAGAGCGTGCCTCCATTTTGTGTCGCAGAATCGCAACTAATCAAACGCATTACTCATACGACATGTGGGTGGCTATTAACGTATGCAGGCAGAAACTACAGAATCGTTCGCAAAATATTTGCTTAACCGATTTCGCCTTTCGCCTGAGACCCAGAAGAAGCAGCAGCAGTAGAAACATTTATATTGAACGTCCACTTAGTGCCAATGTATTTAGTTTCAAGGATAGCGAAAAGGATAACAGTCGAGAGGGAGGCACGTGGCCTGTGGTTGGGGCGCGCCCATGTTTTGTTTTATATATTTTTTTTGGTCAAGGATTTCGAGGTGTGTTTGCTCGCTGAAGCGCTAACGCGCTTGTCCGCCTGCTGGTACGTTAGTTGACATTACGCATACGCCGCATGCGACAGCGAGGAGCGCAACGCATATTGATTCGTTGTCGTTTAACATTTTATAGCGCAACCGCATCAAAATAATTGACTTAATTAAGTATGCAAACGTTCAATATGTGGCCTGCCCATGGCATCACCGCACACCAACTGGCCCGCCCTCGCAGCCTACCGCCCCCGTCTCGCCCTTCCTCATTGATTTATTATCGGCCGACACGGCTGTTACAGCCGAATGCCATTTTTCATCCTGACGCCACGATACGGCAGCTGGCAGCCTGCACACCTGCGTGTAAATCAAATAAAGCTGCCAGCGAGCCAAAGTTTAACTTTTGCTTCATTTGTTAAACAGAATCCGCATACGAATCGGGAAGAGCATATGCTCCTCACAGAAGGTCGCATCGCCAAGGCCAATGCCAACGCCGACGAACGCATCCCTATCGAGCGCTCATATGACGTTAATGGTCTCGACTGCCGCTGAGCTCCCTTTGCATGTAATTGCCACTGAAAAGGCACTTTTGGGAGCAGGCGTCAAATAATTGAGTGTGCGCCGCCCACCAGCGAGCGCGTAAAAATCACTACGAATTACTACTAGTCCACTCATGTGTGCACGGATGGATGCGCGCGGGAACTCAGTTAAATGGATTGCACGGAAGTTTTTCAGCTGCAGCCGAGTTAAGTTATTGCTCTTGATAACATTATGGCTAAAGTTTCTTAATTTATTGATTGAGTTTGTAAATGTACTGCAGGCCATTTAGAACTTGATACTCGCCTTGAATATAGTTATCTATTTCAAGGTATAATTTATAGTTGAACTATTTTCTTATTAAATTTAAATATAGTTATACCCTTGGAAAATAAGAATAGAGAGAGTAGATTGAGTAGTAGATTGATTGATATACTTCAGAGTATCTAAAATTGTAAATATCTCAGTTGGAAAACAAAAGCTAACTTCTGTAAATATTTAAAAAAAATTGTATCAACAGCCTTAAGTGATTATAAAAACAAATGTTTAAGGGAAATAAATAACAATAAATACAATAAAAAATATCAGAGTATTTAACAAATTAAAGGAAACTTGAAAGCTTTCATTAAAGTTGCAGCTTCCAAATTTCCTTTCATTTATTATATAATCTGATATATTATATAATTTAAATCTCTCCCGCAGTCCACTAAAAGGTATGAGGAGATGGCCATATTCATGATTACAAAAAATATATATATATTCTTGCTCAGGATATAGGCCAGTAAATCTGTCCGTTTGTCGATCTGTCCGAGTACTCAGCTGTCCATGTCAAAAAACCCGTCAATCTTGGGAGCTTTAGATTTACACATAGTCAAATACCACTCAGCTTATTTAAAAATTTTCACATTTAAGAATGTTAAATTTATTAAATTATATTTGCTCCATTTTTGCAGCAAGAGTCTGAATATTTAAAATATTTATTTTAGTTTATTAAATTGTATTAAATTGTACTTCCTCCAAGAGTCTGAATATTTACAATATTTATTTTAGTTTATTTATATTTTTAATAATTCTAATTTGTTTATGATTTGGCTAGCGGTTAAAAATGTAAATTAACTTATTTGAATTGAAATTCGGTAGTAAATAAAACAAAAATAACAAATAAAATAAAAATAAGTAAAAGAGTTTTACAGAATTAAAAAAATATATATATTTACATTATACGAACAAAAAATTCATTGGAATTCATTGAGTAACAGAGAAGCTATTAAAAATTCAAAAGTGTGCACTTTTTATCAAGTTCCTTTCATCGAATGACTAATTCAAGTGAATTGTAATGGATCTTTAAGCTGTGGTTACTTTAGTTTCGGATATGCAGACAGATGAGTATCGATGATGGTCGAGGCTATGGCGTGTGGTGGCACATGATAATTCTGGTGAACAATTTTTTTATATTATTGAATTGTAAGAATAAGAGCTCGATTCAAAAATCAATCAAGTTTAAAGTTTATATGCCTAAGTACACATATATTTTGTGCGTTACAAACAATACAAAATTTGCTTGCCAAGGCACAGGCATCTCAGGGCTCAGGGTATTTCGCAGTCTGGCATACCAAGTTCAAAATCTTCTTCCCTTGCTTCATATATTTTCATTTAATAAATACTATGCTCAACATTCACTTGCTGCCGCTGTACCGTGAATCATGCATAATTTACACGTGTGTGTGATTTAATCAATCGATTTGAGAACACATGGCTCGAGTCGGGCTACTATTTAAGATATTCCCATTGTGATTACTATTTTGGCTTGCCTATTTATAGAATTTGTAGTACGATTCACTTGCTTAGTACACATATTTAGAGCATATTGACGTGTGCGGCCTGGCATGTTGTTCAAATTGATATGAATTGTCGTCGTTATTGTTGTTGTTGTTGTCGTCGTCATTTGCTGTTGACTCTGTCAGTTTTAGTGGCTTCATGCGGTTCAATGGGTTTTATTTGAGTGACGCGAGCAAATGTAATGCGTGTAGTTTGAGATGCGTGAAATATATACACATACTCAAGAGCGATTGTGGCGTATACTTAATTTGTAAGCACATGAATATTCATGGGGGAATTTTAAGAGACGAGACCATAAAAGGGCAGATTTACTATGTCATTTGTAAATCAAGTCGTTAACTTGGCTTCAAAGATGAAATCTTTTAAAGTTAAGTGTATTTAAAATTCTAATCTGATTTTATTTTATTTTTACTTAAATTATTTATTTGCTATTTAAAATCTATTTAACTGATTATCTGATTATTTATGTTTGTTTTTATTTACATTACAACATTGTGTTTAAACTCATGCTCCGAAAAAAATATGTGTCTCAGTCTATCTCTTGAAAAATTAGTGCTCTAGTCGGGACTGCCCGACTAGTAACTACCCTGAACTCAGCAAAGAGATACTATACCAAGCATTGTATATACACACACTTGTATACACATACACACACATGTACACACACATACACACATACACACATACACACATACACACATACACACACACACACATACACACATATAAGCACGCGCTCTGCTTATTGCGCAGTTTACGCAGAGTAGTCTCTTGGACTATAGTATGAGCTATACGATGGGAACTAAATTGTTGATTAAGTTTTCTTCTTGATGGACTTTCTTAATCAAATCTTGACAATTCTATATAATAATAATAACATTTAAAAGCGTATATTTGCCAAATCACAAGTCTGTAGTATTTGCGAATTTGAGGGGCAAAAGGCAGGTTCCAGCATGCAAAATACACTAAATCTGTGTATTCATAACAGGAAATACTACAGGAAATTAAATGTTTCCACTCTTTGTGAATCTTTGTGAACGAAATGAAATGATCGATTAGTAATAAGGAAATGATATGAGCTATCGACAAAACATGATAAACACGAACTGCGCATGGTAAAAATATATCGACTGAGCTCATCATACTGATCAGAAATGTATATACTTTTTGAGCTCTGTCACGCCTACTTCTTTTCGATGAGCAGGGTATCAAAAATGTAATATATAGAATACATAGTATATTAAAACAGCTTAATGTATATGTATATTAATATAAATTAGGTATTCTCTCTCCATACACTTTTTACGCTTTACAGATAAATCTGCAGCAGATTTATTTTAATTAACCGCAATAACATTTTCTTAATTAGACTTGAACCACGCGAGCTTTGCTTAAAAGCCTCGTTAAGACTTCAAAAATTAAATTAGCTCTATGATGCCGACCCACACGTTCAATTGCATCATCAAATCTAAAAAGCAAAGCAGTTTCTGAATCATTGGAAAACCAGTTTAAAGTCGACATTGCGTAATATAAGAAAAGAAATTTAATTTTATACAAGTTCTAAGTCAAGGTAAGTAAGTAAGCAATGGTCAGGGTTCGTTGTACTCTTAGATAATTCTATTAATATTTAAATAGATGTAAACATACCTATCTTTATATCAATGTGGTTTACTATAACAACTTCATGCTCAAGTTCCAAGATCAGCCTTGTTTGAATTAAATTCATATTATAATATAATAGTTTTAAGTTTGTTCATGTTGTTCGGCTTTATCTATAAACAACCACGCGGCACGCTGGCCAACCAATGTACAAAAAACCCCAGTCGACTAATTAATGGGCTTTTTCAACAGATATTTGGAACAATCTAACAATGAACTCATCCAACACGACCGGCGGCAGACACGGCCAGAGATTACGGCAAATCGAATTAGGGGCAAACACGTTTTGCGTTCTCCAACTCATCGAGATCAAACTCTATCTCAATTACAGAACGGAACGGAACGCAACGGAAACGTCAACGCGGCGTATGAGTGTTATAGGCCACTGCGTTTATCTTCATTTGCGAAAGAGTGGAGCAATGGAGCACTGCTCAACAAGATAGCTGTAGGCCGACCAGATACAAGCTGCCTGCATGTGTCGACAGTGCGATATCTCGAAACACTCACGTGTTAACATCATTTTTAATTAAAACAAGAAAGGAACGATATTTTGATGTAAGTCGAAGAATAAATACCCTGGCGCGAAGTGGGTTTAAAGCAACATTAAATATATATTAATATAAAAATTAAATCACTTTTAATTTAATTAATAAGTGGGATACTGACATATGTTTATCTATATATTATTTTAATGTCATAGCATTCCCAAAGTCTTATGAAGCTTCTATAGAAAATATATCGATATACATGATTGACCGATTGTAAGTAATTATAAATAAATATATCATTTATTGGGTCACAGATGTTTTTCATTGTAATGCACAACATAATTATAAAATCTTGCATGCTTCAATTTGACTAATAAGAGTGACTGCGTAAGGTAGGTAAGAATAACTTGACCAATATATTTTTTTATAATTTTTTTTAAAGCCTTAATCAGGACAATTCGTTGAATCAATAATATATTCAAACTTTTTTATAAAAATATATACATTTTTTTAAATATAAATTATTTAAACATTATACGAAAATATATCATAATTTTCTTTCGTGTGAAGCTTTGAGCATGAAAATATGTTAAATGATAAACATATTGTATATTTACATAAATAATATTGTTAAGCAACTTTCTTAAATAACTAAAACTAAATAAAGGAAATAAAAATAAAACATATCACATCATCTAGTGTGTGTTTCATAATCAATATGCATCGATTCTATTATTCCATAGAATATATAGAAAATTAAAATCAATATTTATTTTTACTCTACTGAGTCCTCATTACAGAAATTTCAACTCATAACTTAATAAATAGTCCATCAACTATTATGGCCTTCCCCCACATTAGGTTTGTCTTAACTACTTCATCTAAATTGCATACACTATAATATACCTACGAAGCAATTTCCTTTAGGGTATAAACCGAAGCCGAGTTGCTAGTGTTTACTTTTCTAGGTAAACTTTGACCGCAACGCTATAAATTGGATGAGTAATAAGTTTATTGCACTGTTAATGGCAGCAATAAGAATAAATATTATAATTATAGTTGAAGAGTAGGCAAATGCGAATGCGAATGCGAATGCGAACGCGACTGCTCACAGAAGCTAACCACCAGTTAATGACTTGTCTAAATTACTTTTTTTTCTTTTTCTGTATTTAATCTTTAACCCGCTTATTCACCTGGGACATATTTACATAAAGTTCTTTAGCATTTCATTCAACATTGCATGCAGCTCGTTTCGTTCGCTTATTTTAATTGCATTTCGGTTTCGGGTCTCTGTTTGATTTTGCTAAATAATCACAAATTAATTGAATTGGCTTTTTTCCACCGTCTTTATCGCTAGCCAAACCCAAACCCAAACCCAGTCCCAGACCCGAGTCCCAACCCACAGAACTCTAACCGAGCTAAAATCGTCTCATCTATTGCTCCGCACCCGCAGTGACTTTTAGCTTCTGGGTAAAGTGCAAACAATTGTAATTTGCCATTGCCCGCTTTCTTCTGGCCAAGTTTGATGTTTTTGTTTTTGTTTTGGGTTTGCTTGTGGCTTGGCTGTCTCTAGCTGTGGGCCAGGGCCCTTAATTAGTGGCCTACACCTGACAACCGACTGTGCCGGTCCGAGCGCTCTTCTCTATTTATTGTCTAATTTTGTGCCACGTCGCGTATTATTTTGATTAACATTTCTTGGCGTGAGTCAGCAAAATTTTGCGTTCTCTTTAGCAAAGACACGGCAACAGAACCACGAAAGTCATTTAATAGCAAATATTTTTCTGCCAAAGAAGTTTTTTACCCATCAAATAATTTGAAGAATATATTTTTTTAATTTAAAGGAAATAAATAAAATTAAAAATTGCGAAAATATTAATTTAAATATTTAATATATTAAATATTTAAAAATATTAAATATTATAATAAATTTTTAAAATTCTATTATAATTTATTTAATTTGACACAACCTTCCTAAGCAGAAGATGTATTAACTTCCTAACAGCTTTCGTTGAGGAATTAAAATTTAAAAAAAAAAAAAACATAAATATGCATTCAAATCATTAAATTATCTATAAATAAACAATAAAAAATATATATATTATTTTTCAAATAAAAATAAATAAGAAATTCAAATGTCAAAAATAAATTACATATAAAAAGATTGTGTGCTGCAAATCAAATATATATTGTTCTAAAAAAATGCATTATATATGTATATTAAAAACTTATTTTTTGTATAAATTAAAATAGTTGAATAAAACAAAAATACCAACAAAAAAATTATATATTTTTCTGCATACATGAAATAAGTAAAAAAAATAGCGATAAGCAAAATGAGCCAATTATTAAAAAGGGGTACAAAATAGGTAAATTATAAATTTAAAATCTAAATGCTGAAATAATGCAATTTTTAATCAAAAAAAAAAAAAAAACAAATGCTTATAAAAATTAAAAAAAAAAAATTGCCATACAATTTTGCCATCAACCGCAAAATGAATTGTATAATAATTTAATGACACTCAATAAAATTGAAATATACACAAATATGTATCTCTGTGTATAGGTATGTGTGTATCTCTGAGCGTGTGTGTGTGTGTCATTAAATTTGAGGCAAACCAATGCCAGAAATGCCATAACATTTCATAAACACGCACATATTTATATATTTCTATTTAGTATATCTAACTGTATCTGTGTGTGTGTATATATATGATGTATTTATGATGTATGCACGTATGTATATACTATAACAAAGCTGTGCAGATGGGGGCCCCTGCGACTCCGCCTTCGCAAAGAAACGGACGCAAAATAAACACACGTGTGAACATGAATCGAATGGCTGGCCAAAAGATGCGCTGCACAGATACAAATATATATACACACAAGTGTGTGTATATATTCGAATATACAGTGATACATTGACTGAGTAAAATCAGCACGAAATTGACGCAATTGTCACAATTTTGTTTTTGGCCAGACGTCGACGATTGTTTGTGTGTTTGGCGAGGCCTCTGACGACAAATACATGGCTATAGTTAAATTCGATTTTAACGAACTGTCAAAAATAAATCAAGAATTGACATCCACTCACAAAACTTAAAATGTCATTGGCAAAAAATAAAAATATTTAAATATAAATTAATTTCATTACTGATTTTACAGCTTAATATATCACTTAGAAAAATGTAAACTCTCAAAAATCAATTATGAATAAAAATAAAAAATTTAAAAATGAAATAAAAAATAAATATATTTAATTTGAAACAATTTTAAAGACTTTGGCTAAAGAATCTTCAAAATTTGTAATAAAAATTCAACTGATGCGCAACACTGGCAAGAAAACTAAATTAAATTATTTTGTTTGCATTTAGTGAAATGTAAAACATTGTTTTAAAAAGTTTAGTATCGTTACACACCAGCTTGCACCGTAATTTTTCTGTAAATTAATACGGATTGAATATTATTTTACACAAATCAATTAAGTATCAAATCTAGAAACCAAGAGTTCGTC
Source organism: Drosophila pegasa (assembly GCA_035046225.1). Classification (NCBI taxonomy): domain Eukaryota; kingdom Metazoa; phylum Arthropoda; class Insecta; order Diptera; family Drosophilidae; genus Drosophila; species Drosophila pegasa. The sequence continues at coordinate 5,524,509 of JAWNOD010000072.1, forward strand.
TTACATAAATTTAAAAAAAAAATATAAAACCCTCTTAACCTTTACGAAACTTTTCTAAAATATTGTCAAAAAATTTCATGTTAAGTGAAATACAATTAAAAAAAAATGTTTTTCAATAATTTTAGTCATTATATCAATGTAATAAATAGTAAATATAATAAATACATTTACAGCGCAGAAAATTAAGAGTTATCAGCATAAATTGCAACAATAAAAAAATTATTTAAATAAAATAGAATAATATAAGATTTCCCACTTACCTCTTATAAGCATAAATCATGTGAACTATTCCCAAAAATCTAAAAAAAACGTGGAAAAATAAAAAAGAATATTAATATATTTGGTAATATTTAAAAATTGTTTATAAATAAATTAGTTCTGAAATAAATTTGCTGTACTATTAACTCGGCATAAAGCATTCAATATTTCAGCAAATATCAATTATGTATATCAGCTTTTCAGTATTATAAAACACAGAAAGTTATCAGGCACTTAGAGAAAAGGCCATGGCTAAAAGGTCATTCACATGCTACGCCCTGAAACTCATGAATAAATAAGAAAAATAAAATTAAGTCAATTCCAAATACTATTTACCTAAACAATTTCAAGAAATTGGTAGTTTAATCAAGGCATGTTTTACTGTATCATCTAAATCTTTGCTTGGCTATGTCTGAGTGTGTGTGCTTATGAGGGTGCGGGGTTCTTTGGAGCTGGCGCAGGCGCATTGCCAAACATTTTTTGATATGACTAAATGACTGAATGACTGAACGACTGACTGACTGACGCCAACTGGCAACAAGTAATTGTTGTTGCTGGTATGCTGCGACTTGTGTCAGCTTTTGTCCTCCCCATCAATTAACACCACTTTGCCACACATACTCACACACACACACACACACGAACACTTACGCACATGCGGCACACAAATAAATTGAGCAAACAGCAACACCAACTGACAGCCAGACAACAAGTCGGATTTTATGTATGCACTAATCAGTGGGACCCCATACGCGCTATATGTGTATTATCTGTGAACACCCACTCCACGAATCGCTGTCTATAAAACAAATTAGCGAATCAGCTATAAATTTACAATTTACACACATACATAGATTTATGTATATGGGAATTTCTTCAGATTAAATTAGCTGGCTCTGTTAAATATAGCGGGCATCTGCAAAATTCGAATCAATTCGGAGCTGTTAATTGATAATTAATATTTGAGTATTTACAAGTTTTTTTTGCTGATAATTTAATTTATAAGCAGCTAATAGAAGACTTTTACTCCCTCGCTGAAAACTCTTTCCACATTTTTTCTCTTTTTTAATTACAAGAGAAATTGCTGAAATGGAATTTTAGCAATATTACTCATACGCAGTGTTTACGCAATTAGTTAATGTTTTAAGACTGTCAGAACGTCTGCATAGCACATTAATCAATTTCGAACGCTTTGAGCTATATTTAACTCTGTTTAAACAATAATATTTTAGCACACTTTCACTCAACAAACACCAAATGCATGACTCAAGAATTTTCCCACATTTTCCTATGCCTACCTAAGTAGCTCTAATATTTGTTTACCTTTTTCTTATATTTTTCATTCTGGCAGAAGGCGATTTTGATGTTCTGCAAGTCAATTAAATGAATTTTTATTGCATTTCTTTGACTCTATAAAAAAACAACAAATATACAAAATATAATATATTTTGTACATTTTTGTCTTAATTTATTTATTTGTCCTTAGCTTTTTGTGCGTTCTATTCGAATATTTTTTATATACAACCCGAATTTATATATAAACACAAAAATATTTAAGCAATATTAATAGCAACATTTCTTGTTTTAGATCTGTGAGTTATTTTCTCTATATATATTTCGCGAGCGGCATAAATAAATGTTTAAGAAAAAATAAAATACATATATTCGACTATATATATTATATATATATGTATTGTTTTTGGTATTTAGCTTGATAAAAATGAAGATCTTTTAATCGAAATATATATATGTATATGTATTTATTGTATATACAAATCAAGGCTACAAACTGGAGTGAAGAGCTTTAATTTTTTTTTTTTTTAACGAATTCTCACTCATGAAATATAATAAATTATATGATAAAACGAGGTCTTAATTTAATATTTTAAATAAAAAATTCTGAAATTAAGCCGAAGTAAACTTTTAAATTTATCTAAAGTAAAGATACAAACTTCAAAAAAATGAATTTCTTTTTTCTCTTTAGAAAATGTATGTATTTTATAGAGGTGCATTGGTAATATTTATTAAAAACTAAATTTTAACTTTTTTTGGAAGACAGATTTAATACGTCTCAAAAGGTTTTTTTTTTAATTCTCCTTTTATTGATTTGCTTTGCAAAATATTTTATATATTGAAAAATATTATAAATATTGTAAATTGTATGTAAGTATTTTTAATTTTTGGCACTCTCTCTGTGTCGACTTTTTTTATAAAGTAAAGCAAGTAGGTACAATCAATTTGATTGCTTAATAGCTTTAACAAATTATGTCAATTATTAAATGCCGGAATTTCTTTTTCCCGTTACTCGCACGTGCAGCTGAACAGCGTTTAAGCAGCAGCTCTTCTTGATTTCATCTAATTAGCAGCTGCGTCTGGCCTGTACATTTTCCTTTGGCCAAAAGCCGAAATCAGTTAAATAATTGCTATAATTAAAATACAACAATGCAATCTGGCTGGGGCCCATAAAATCGATCTGTACAAATCGTTAAAATATATATACATATATATATTTATTTATTATTTTTTTTTGTTTTAAATCAGTGCGGGATACAGCAGGCGGCAGTTGGCAGTTGGCAGCCAGCAGCCAGCCGATGCAACTGCCACGCCCACCACAGGCAGGCGGCGTTTTGTGTGTGCAGCCATTTGGAAAACAAAATCAGAAATCACTTTAGCAATCAGCCAACCAGGCAACCAGTCAACCAACCAAACAGCCAAACAAACCAGCCTCTGTCTCCCAGTTCGTCTGACTCAGCTGAACTCGAAACGGGGCCCGGAACTGGGGACAGGGCCCGTTGCAGCCCGATGCAGGTTGATTTTGTTGCTGTTGCTTTTTTGGCCCACTCAGTGGGCAGCTGTTGGCGGTGCATCAAGCCGAATGAAAATGAGCATTGACAGCTTTTAGCGGCACATGCACTGCAAACACACTCACACACAGATGCACGGACTCACACTCAGAATTGTAAACAGAATTCCGAATCAGAGCAGAGAGCAAATTATTTCGTTTATCAATTGCGTTGCTAACAATGGCATGTTAATAATTAACTTAAATGAACCAGTTTATTTATAGGGGAAAAACATATACCCTGTAATATGAAAATGAATTGGGGTATGAAGGTGTAAATAGATGGGAAAGTTGTTGACCAGCTTGAAGTGTTGTAAGAGCATATATAAATATAATTTGAAAGTATTAGATACCCTGTATAATTCTTTTCGTATGATAAAATTTAAGTAAATTATAGAGAAAGTCTTCAAGATTTTGAGCTATATCTAGTTATGTCTTCTAACAACTAGTTTATTGAAAACGACAATTTTATACCCTGTAGGTTTTAAATAACAAGGGGTATGAGGGTACTAATAACTTGCAAAGTTGAGAGCTCTTGGAGTATGATACAAAGTTGTATAAATGGTAGACAGAGTCTATAATACACAAAAAATCTGAATACTATATGTACATTTAATTATTCACATTTATTCAAATCTTTTTAAAGAAAAATTTTAAAAATTTCTACATTTTATTTATTGTTTTTATCGATATTTCTTTATTTTATTTATTTAATTTATTGTAATATTTTTGTTATATTAAATATTATTTATAGTATTTTATACTCTGTAAAGAGAATTTGCTTGAAATTAAATAAAAAACTAAAAATGTTCTTCAACTTTTATAATATATATTATTTAAATTCATCCCAACTTTATCTCTCCATCAAATTCCAAAATATTGATAAGCCCCCTTCCCAATTTCTCTTTTCCTCAACTCCACATGAAACCCTTTTCGCCTTCATACAATCTACTGGGTAACTTTAAGTCTCTCCCCAAACTCCAGGCAATATTTATATGTATTGCATTACGAAATGACATGTAAAGCCCACTGCATATCAGCACAAAATATTACTGACAATGAAAATCGTCCAATAATTGCATGTTTAATTCTCGACATTTGCGAAATTGCTTTCAATTATTTATGTGTGCGGGAAAAAGCAGTTTTTAATTTTATTAAAATTAAAATTTAATTACGTGCTCAGAGCATCAAAGTGACAGTCTAATTATATAGGTTAATAACTACAACTACGGGCAAATTTAACATCGATAAGCCGTATTAAAATAATCTCTGATTTACGCAATACGGCATAATGATATTAAGTTATCAATTATATAAACTAGAGAAACGACTATGAGCGCACGCCAGAAACCACATTTGGCAACATGCAAGCGAAAATATCAACAAACTGTCTGGAATATCTATTTATATATTTTCAGAATATTTATTTTTTCGTTTCTATCTATTTATATATATATATATATATATATAACGATAAACGTTGGGGAACACAGGGCAAAAGAGTTATGAAGAAAAATATTTTTCGGTAAGGTTTTAAGATGCTGATATGATTAAACTCTTAACTAAAATATTAAACTCAAAAAACTTCAATTTCCTTAGGTTTTTGAGTTACTCTAGGTTCAAAATATATAAAGAATATATTTTTTTAAAATTGTATCTCAAATATCAATTATTTATACCTTCTATAAATTATATTTACGTGTCTCACACACGTAGTTTCACTACTCACGATTCTACGACTCATGCCCATCTCTAATAAACAAAGTATTTGCACACGTGCCTTATTACACTCAATGCTCGACTGATAAACGATAAAAATTAAATAAATATTTTGATAAAGTAAATTTAATAGTTCATTAAATTACCTCCATAGAACTGCTATATATCATTCAGATAATAAAAATCAGTTCGTTGCATCATTAAATTTAAGTGTTTTACAATTTTTCAATTTTTCCCCACACTCAAAACTTATATATATATAATTTTTTTCATTATTTTCAATTGCTATTTTTAATAGACCTAACATGGCACCTCAAATGTTTACACAGGTGCCATTCGTTTGCAAAATATATGAATTATTTTTAAATATATTTTGCATCAAGTCGAGCGAGACTTTTTTCAATTCTAAATGTTTCATTCAATGAGAAAGTGTCTTTTAATGTGGCATGTAAATCAATCTAAAAGCAGACAATTTAAAAAATATAATTTTTCTTATTTATAAATATTTTGAATAGCTGATGCGAACAATATGCACACATATATATTATATATGATTATATAGATATATGTATTATTTGTTATATCAGAAATTATATTTGGTTTGCTCATTTCGCTGGCCGCCAACTCAGTCAATAAACATAATTGTTGTTGTTGCTATTATGTTAGTTGTTTATGTTTCCGCTATATACATATAATTATTATATGCGTGCATATATGATTCCTATAAATCCTTATGGATTAGTTATAAGTTTTCGCTTGCCTGTTTGCTTGTGGTCTGGCCATCTGCTGTGGAATTTTATGCTCACTTCGAGTATAGTATATCTGATTGTTGGCTTGTTATTAAGAGCAATAAATTAAATTTATATTTTTCCCCCAGTCTAGGCTAATAATAGCTGTGGGCATCAGCGTTTATTAAAAAAAGAAAAAAAAAGCAAGTAAGAGTCTTCGAGTCGGAAGTGCTCGACTAGTATATGAGAAGAGTTTAAATAAGAATATATTTATTTTCTTTATCATTATTATTAAATGTATTTCTATTTGCATTATAGACATATTTTAATCCTCTTGTCAGGATCATAATAGCTGTAAGCAAAAGGCATTCGCATTTTTAAGAGAGAGAAAATGTTAAGGCTCGGGAGTGCACGACTAGAATGTGAGAACTTAAAGAGAATGAATATTATTATTGTAAAGCCTGATATTATGTAATTAGCATTGCTAATGATATTGCTATTGACCTATAATCTTCTTTATTCTCATCATATTCATCATTATCTTAACCATGATTATTGACATTCATTTCATAATCACCTCACCTCTCAGCACTGACTGCACTACGCTGCGACTGTCCAGTGGAAAATTTGAGCAGCGACTGTTCGAGCTCTGCAGCATGCACGCCTTTATATGGCTGACAGATTCACACTCCAAATGGAGCATAGCTCTCCAAGAGCGCCTATGTAAAATTAACTCGTGACTCACTCACTCGCTATAAGACTCACTCAACAAGCAAAAGAGAAAAGTAGTTTTATGCATGAATAGCCAAATATCGATCGACCGTATCAGATCTATATATATATTAAATGTTCGCATATGGCCTGCCTGTCAACATATCATAACTAAAATTGAATTTCAATACCGCAAACTCTCAGCAAAGACTGCTTAAATTAATATTTGCGTATATTCATTGATTCACTTACCAGCTTTAAAATTTTTCCATGAATTATGGTGGCCACTCCCCAGCAAAGTCCGCAATCAAATAAATTTTCCACACAAAAAAGCATATCAGACGCTGCTGCTGCAGACTGGGGGCTGGAGTGGAGTTCAGGGTTGGGTCTGGGAGCCTAATTGGTGAGACAAAGAGACATTAAAAAGTTTTTTTTTGCTTGTCTTGTGCTCGAGACCGAAAAAGGCTCGTACTTAGAGGCTGTCGGTCAGGCTTATTCGAAAATAAATGTGCCTGAATAAGTAGGAATATTGTAGACGGATCAAAACGACTATATAATACGTGTTCAGGATTCAATGGGAGTTAAGGGGAGTAGAATATAAATATTTTAAAATAATAAAAATATTTTAAAATAAAAAAAATATTTTAAAATAATATAAATATTTTGTATAGTTAAATATAAAATTTGAAAAATAAGAGGAATATTTTTTTCATCTTTAAGTAGACATCCCAAACCAATATGCTCTCTTCACATTAGCAGCGAGTATTACCTACCCCACAAGGTCTTCTTGTATATGTATATCGAGACTATAGTCGCATGACTACACGTACATGTATTTTAAAGCACTACAATTTGATAGGATTTAAAAAATTTGACAATGAGGAAAACAGAACGTTGTCCACCACTCCCCTTGCATGTGGCATTCAAGAATGGACGTATGCTACAACATGCATAGCGTTACCTAAGGTTATGTGGGCTGAAATTATATATCCGCTTAGCCGTTGGACTGTCGCATGTCCTGGCCAAGTTGGCAGCAAAAGTGGCAGCCAAACAAACGAGCCGAAGTCATATATAAATTTGTATATGCCCAAAAAGTGTTGCTATAAATAGCCTTAGACATGCTCCGTACTTTGCTCGACATGGGGGCCAAGCCCTAACCTCACATGCCATATAAGCAGTATGTGCATTATGTATACATGTATATACGACAATATATATATATGTATTTATATATATGTTTTGCATGTGTCGTGTATACACGCCAACTTTTGTAACTTTTGTCTGCAACGAAAATCAAGGAAACAAAGTAAAAACCGCTTTTCGTTTTACTTTTCTCTTCCTTTTTCCTTTTTGTGTTTTCCTTACATGTTTTTTGTTGTTGTTTATAAAGCAAACCCCACGGCAAGTGTGTCAAAGCAACTGGCATATGTAAAAACAGGCAGCAAGAAAAAAATTATGCAAAAGTTTGGCAGTCGCCGTTGGGCTGAGGGGCTATGGGGGGCTGGGGGCTGTGGACTTTGGAGTTCTTGTGGGTTGTTCGGTTTCATAAGTTTCGTTACTTCAGCTTTGTTGTGGATAACCAAAGTCTATACTATAATAGATGTGCTACAAAGTATTAGGTCTGAAGTGGTGCAAGAAGTTCTTAGGAACCTTACTTGCATGCCGACAAAAAAAAATTAATAAATACTGTAAACTATTATTAAACTATTTAACCTAAAGCCAATCAATTTTCATTAGTCTATATAGAAGAATATGAAATAAATATCAATAAATAGGACATTTCTGGCCCTAACTTATCGATAATTGTACGCCGCATTGCGAGCTAATGTTAAGTCAACTGTATATCATTTTCATATAAATATAATTATAGGAAAATTATTAGTTGACTATAATAACTATAATACAAGGTATGTATAGTATATATAATATATGTTCTTAAGGTATACAATGCATGGAAATTAGTTGAAAAATTCCAGCAGCGGCTAGAATTGAAATCAAGAAAACGATTTTGAGCGGATATCGTACCAGTTACAATATAGACTCAAAACAAACACAGTTCTTATAATAAATATGTTTTATAGATATCAGTAAAAAATATAGAAATATATAAAAAATATATACAATATAAAAGATACAAATACAAATATAAATAATAAAATATATTTTACTAACCATTTTTTATTTAAATTAAATATATTTTTGAGTTAATATTTTTTGCTAAATACAATTGTTTTTTTTAATAATAAAAAAAATAAAACCTAGTTAAAAATATAAATAAAAATTAAATACAAATTCCTAATATTTTGTATTGCTTAAAAAAAGTTTAATTTATCAGTAAAGAATACTGTAAAAGATCCTTAATTTACAAATAAATACTATAAAGAATAATGCAAAATATAACGATTTACTAAACAATAAAAAAGGCATATATTCTAAAAAAGTTTTAAAATTAAAATACTATTTTCTTTGCAATTAAATATTAATGCACAACAAATTTCAGGTTAGATCAGTAAAAAAATACCAAGCCTTTTATTTTTTAAAAACTAACTACTTAAGAAATAATTATTATAGAACTTGAAGCTTAATTTGCTCAAGCAAAACCGTTGTTTATAAATTGGCGCCATACTTAAACTGCGAAAAGTGCAGGCACAGGTGTTTTAAAGCTGGGCCAACTACTCATCTGTGTCACACACAAAGGTAGGTATATGCCATATACTTACATACATTTCAAGTTTAGCGCGCGTAGTTTACACTAACAAAAATACTTTTTACCTTGGCAACACCTTGCACAGGTAGCATATGTAAAAGACAAAACTTTGAGTCTCCTTCAAAACTAAGTAATTAAATTATGCTGAATGTTGCGCGCTCAGTGGCGTGTGCTGGTTCCATACCAAAGACTATAATGCTAAATAAAATAATTATTTCAAAAAGTTTGCACATTAGCTACAAGTTCTTGTTAGTTTCCTAATAGAATAGAAAATTTCCATGAAAAGCTGTAAAAGTTGTTAAAGTTTCCTCTTCATATTTCCTTTCCCAAACGAATCCATCGTAGAGTTGATCGAATTAACTCGCCTCCCACAAATGATAAAACACACAGTTATTTCATATATATTTTTTTAAGGATTTCAAATTCATTTTATTGGTTTTTTTTTTGTTTGTTTGTTTGTTTGTTTTGTTTTTTTGCTTATCTCTTCCTTTGTGTTTGTTTCTTCTTCTTGCTTCTTTTCCTTCATTCATTACTTATAATTGGTTTACTTGCTCGTAATATTCTTTTACTTTTACTTTTATTGTATGCTTGGTTTTGTTTGTTTTTTTTAAGACCTTACATCTTGCTTGTTGTTGGTATTGAAATTTATATTTGTATATATATACGCACTTGCTATATAAACTTAAATTTAAAAACTAAATTAAATAATTTGAATTTTTTCTGTTTTTTTTTTCTTTTCTTTCTTTAATCAGATTTTATATATTTATAAATATATGTACCTCGAATTTAGCACGCACACACATGAAACAACAACAAAAGGGTTTTTTCTGCTCATTTTCAAATTCTTTCACAATTTGTTTTTTTTTTGTTTTTTTTTTTTTTTTTGCTGATGTCGACAAAAAATGATTTGCTTTAATTAATTACAAACTATAAATTTGTTATACAATTATTTAGTTTTTGTTTTTTGCAGAGCGCAGATTGTGTTGCTTAAAAAGATTCGCTTGGAAGTTATACAAAATTATATATGTATATAATATAATATATATACATACATATATATGTATATATATATATTTTATACACACATAAAGCATAACGCACAAATGTTTGTTTTTATTCAAATATTAAAGCTCAGGTAATTGATTTGCAGAGCAATAAATTACATAAAATATTAACTAAACACAAAAATAATAAACAAAATTGCACAAAAAATTTACAAAAAAAAACTAAACGTTTTTTACTTTTAATTATAAACAAAATTTGACTGACTTTTTCAATGCATACATACATATGTTTTAAATGTACATACATACATATATTTGTTTATATATTATGCATTAATTTGTTTGCTCGTACTACAATAGACTATTTATATGCATGTCTGTATGTTCTTTTCGCCTTTTTAAATTATTTATTAATATGCCTATTTTGTTGTGTCTGTCTGTGTGTGTGTGTTGTAGTCGAATAAAAAAATTGTTGTACATTTTTTTTTTAACTTTGTTTGAATTAAACATGTGATGTGAAGTGTTAAGATTTAGTGGCCACAGGTTGCGCCCTAAAAATTTCCATGTATGAATTTCTTTTCCTCTCTTTTCAATTTGCTTGTTTAGTTAATGCCTATTTATGACTTTTTGTCGCAACTAGTAGAATAATTAATAGAGTCGTTTTAGTTTAAAACATACGTTGTACATTTTATTATAAATAAGTTGTTTGTTTTTATTTTCATTTTTATTTGATTTTTTGTGTTATGATTTCGTAAATCGAAACGCTGAATAATTAAAAATAAATTAACAAAAAGTACAGCAATTAAAAAATAAAAGTTACATGATTTAGTAAATCCTTTAGCGAATATTTAAAAAAAAAAAATAATAATAATGTAGGCTGCTCCATGTTGTAACCCCTAAGATCTTTTTTAGTTTCATATATATATAGATATATACATATATATTGCATATGCCGAAACGCACATTAAGAAAATGTTCAATAGAAATGTAAAACAATAAATATTTAAATGATTTTTTACTCGAATATATATGTATATAACGTTTTGTTTTTTTTCTTTTGTTTTTTTTTTTTTTAACTTAGTTGGCGCGTTCTCTTTCTCTCACGTTGCTCTCTTTTTCGCTCTTGCACATATTTTGTTGTTGATATTATATGGATGTAAGTGTATAATATTTTATATTTATATAGACTTTTTGACGACCCATTTTTTGTTTTCATTAATTCTACGGTTTACGCTTTTTTACACACAAATTTCAGTTGGTTTTTCCTTTTTTTATTTTTAATTTTAATTATTTTTTTTCTTTCTTTTTATATATATATATATATATATTGTTTATATATATATTTGCGACTTAAAAGTAAACATTCAGATTTTTTTTTTTATTTTTTGCTGCGTTTTAATTTCTGTTCATGTTATTTTAGAATTTTTGAGTAGTTGATGTGGTTCTGGCGCATTTGGCCCTAGATCCTGCGAGTTATACGTGGATGTATATATATATATATATATATATATACGCCTGATTTGTTGTTTGCATATGTGAATATGTTGTATATGTATATAAATGTATTCGGTGAGTGCGCTTACTTTTAGGTGCCACTGTTAATGAGCGTGTGTGTGAGTGTCTATCGGATGTTGATTAACTTTCGGCTGTTACTCTAACCACAAATGTTGTGAGTGTGTATGTGTGTGTGTGTTTGTTTTTATTGTTGCACGTCGTCGCTGATTGTACAACATTTATAGTACATATGTATCGTATGTCTAAGACGCCTAAAACATCAACAGCTAAACGCAAGCTCCAGCTGATAGCAGATTACATTTTCTTTTCTTTTTTTTTTTCTTCATTTTTTGGTGTTGTGGGCGCATAAGAATTGCAGTTCTTGGAGAGTTTTCTTCTGTTTTTTGGCGGCTTTTGCAATACTGAATATATATGTTTTTCTCTGATCGCTAGACAACACTTTATGTGCGCTTTAAACATTTGACAACACTGTTGTGGCTAGTTAACCAACACTGACTGCATTTAACTGCTTATGTTTTTTACTTACTTTTTTTTAATTTTAAATTTTGGTTTTTTTTTTAATTTGTTTCACTTTTTCTGACCTGTTTTGCTTATTTTTGTTTCGCACTTTTAATATGTGAGAACTGTACCTAATGTGAATTTAATTAGCTGTTTGTTTCTGTCTGTATTTCGCTTTTAATTTTTTTTTTTATTATTTTTTATTTTTATATTAAGTTGGTTTTTTTTTCAAGCACACTAAGTGCGCCATAATTTTTTTTTTCTTTTTTTGGTTTTCTTTACATTTTACGTTTGTTAAATTTATAAATTAATAAAGCGTTTCATACTTTCACAAATATTTGTTGTTCTTCTTGTTGCCAGCTGATAATGGAAAATAAAAAAGTTCTTTAGCCCAATCGGACGAAGTTCGTGTTTCGTCTTAGCCAGATTTGGTAATCATGTGTTTTCCTTCTTTCATTATTTGTGTGTGTGTGTTTTCAGTTAAACTAAACTATGCACTTTACAACTAAATATCTGTAGTCTCGTGGTTATACTATACGCTATATGTTATGAATGATTATTTATGTATATGAAATAAGGTTTAGTTACCTATTACATTCTGGATTTTGATATTATGATTATTATTATTATTGTTGGTTACCCTCCACTTTATTAGCTCTTTCGCTCTCTAACTTCCAAGTACTTTATTTTTAGATATAAGAAATGTATTCTCTATCAAATTTGTAATAAATGTTTTGTGTTCTTCTGGCCTCGAAAGTGCGTTGACCAGTGGTTGGGGGAGAGTCTAAGTTCCAGTTAAGGTGAACGCTGCTGACATATTTCGTGTACGCACTGCAATAATAAAAATTGAATAATTTATTAGTTTTAAACCTTTTTCATTAGTTACCTAATTTAACTTAAATTTATATGCATAAATATTGTATATATAAACCTTTTGAAGCTCCGCTTATTATGCATAAGCTTTTATTTCTCTGCCGAGCAACAGTTTTTTTTTTTCATTCATATATTAATTTTTATTGTTTATTTTTTTTTTTTAGGTTAACCTTGACTGCGGCCAAATTTGTGTAGTAGACACTTCCTATTTAAGTTTTTTAACCTCAGTCTCTGACTAGAAATCATAAAAAGCCGTAACTTAGACGAGCTCTCAATAACCATAAAACGACAAAGTTTGACTCAGTTGCTGATGGGTTGCTTGCGTTTTGGGCAGACAAACTGTTGCCATGGCTTTCAAGACGATGATGCATTGAAAAGTTCAAGGCTAAAATATTTAGTTGAAATAGATTAGGAGTAGACAAAACTGGTTTGAAGAAAAATAATAAAATATTGAAATTTTTTGATGGAAAATGGAAATAAATTAAATGAAGATAAGAAAAAGTCTTTGTTGAATATTGAAGAAAAAAATATATATTTTATAAAAATAAATAAATTATTTGGAGAAAAAGGCAGAAGATTTGTGTTTATAATTTTTTTAATATTTTTTTTTTTTTGTGGACTTTCTTGAATATACTGAAAAGTATTTGCAGCTAAGTAAGAGCAACAGGTATGAAGGCTACATATCATACGTCTAACTAAAACTTCTCAATCTCTAAATTGAAACCTTCGATCTACTATACGTATAGTTATATGTGAATATTCATGCTAAATTCATATAGACTGCGAATTATTTATGAGCTCTTCTTAATATAATATATTTAATGCACGGAATTATAACTTTTTTATAAAATATTCAAATTTCTTAACTTTTCAAGATTAAATTCTTGATTTATTAATATATTGTAGCATTGACTTTAATGCATTTATAATAAAATATAATATAATATATACTCTTCAACTCCACTCAGAAACACCAGCAAAAACAGTTCAAAGACAAATAGCAATGATTAGACATAAATTTGAGCTTGAACAGATATTCAAACTATATTTCATGTCCAATAAAATGTACAAAATTTCACAAAGAAACGTACAATTAATTTAAGAACACAAATGTATATACTCTATAATGTAACAATTTATATTTTATGCGTTAATGAAATTCCCATATTTAGTGCAATGTAACTAGTCATGCCACACGCACGCAATGCCCAGTCATTAATTAATATTTAGCCCACATAATTGCAATCAAATCAGTATGGAAAGATATAGACTCATGCCAGCTAATATTCGTTATGTTTTGCCATGGCATATTGACACACACATATACACACATACACATATATAGATATATAAAAACTTGTATAGATTCTGCTCCTTATCAGCCTGGCACACATACCAAACAGTCTGCTGTGTGCCTGGCGGGTGCCTCTGACGTCAGCAGCTGGGCGTGCTATATTAAATCTTTATTTTTTTGTGTTTTGCAAAAACAATAACAAAGCGAAAATACCGAAAACGTAACAAAAACAACATAATAAAGCAACTTGAAGTGCTTTAATGGAGTATGTGCGACTGACAGATATCATGTAAGCTACAGCAAGTTAACTAGCTTCATTTTACTCGGTATGAGACCCAACGCAACGTCTGCGCTTTCTCTTCCCACACTATATATATATGTATATAAAAGTTCGCTTTTTATACAGAATTTTTAGGCTCTTAATTGGCAGTAAACTGTGCGCGTAACAAAGTGAGGGGCTATACATTACATTTTTTATTTTATTTTGTGAGTTGGGGCTAAAATCTTTTAAAAGGTAACATGTTCTTTAGTTATGTAAGCCACACAATTAATTATATATTATATATACTACACTTATTATAAAGAAAAGAAGAGTATATAAGAAATAAAATTAAATATATGAGAATAATTAAATAGGAGATAAAGAGACATCAAAGAACATCATAAACAAATATTTTTTTGTAGGTTATATGAAAATATATATATAAAAAATATATATATATATATAATTAAAATAAAACTTTTGGAAAATTAAGAGAAATTATATATATATATATTAATTTATTTACTTTTTTATTTTTATCAAATTATATAAAAGATTTTCGTGTATGCCCTAATATTTGTACAGATTTTTAATTGTCTTTTCTACATGATACGATAAATTTATTTTCATGAGTAGAGTTGTAACTTGAAAAAAAATTGTTTTTTGAATAACAATAATATTTTTGAATAATAATAAAATTATAAAATTATTTATATTTATATATGTTTTATTATATTTGTTTATCTTTAGTCGTTTCTTTATAAGAAATTATATAATCTAAGGCATATACAATTAAATATACCTTTAAATTGACGCATTAGTGAAGAGAGATAAAGATAGCTTGATAGAGTCTGATACTGATTCTATTTGTCACAATATCATATCAACTTAACCCCTTTCTCCCTGATATCAATTACACGTGCACAAAACTAATCCACCCTTCATTGCGCACATTCAATGGGTGTAGTGTGCATGAAAAAAAAAGAGG
Source organism: Drosophila pegasa (assembly GCA_035046225.1). NCBI lineage: Eukaryota > Metazoa > Arthropoda > Insecta > Diptera > Drosophilidae > Drosophila > Drosophila pegasa. The sequence goes on from JAWNOD010000072.1 coordinate 5,539,908, forward strand.
CAGAAAAAGTTTTGTATTTTCAGGCGGCCTTTTATCGCTGAAACAAAAGCCGTCATTGAGCGAACCGGCGACGGGCTGTTGCCAGCACCCACGCTAAAACATCAGTAACAACAACAGAAACAACAACAACAACAATCCCCTATGTAACAGGCAACATTGAAGAGCAAAGATATATAATACCATACATAAGATTATATATATGCATATGTAATATATAATATATAATATTTGTACATATTTATATGCAACGTCAAATCTCTTAACTCTTCTAGTTTATTGTACTTGTTGTCAGTAGTATAATATTACATAAACTCCATTACACATTGTTGGACGACCTGACATGCATCACAATACAGTAAACGGCTCTATTCACAGCTCGGACAGCTCGGACAACGGCTGCGAAACAAAACTTTCACTTGTTGAGTGAATTCGGTTTTTGTCTATTATTTCTTGTGGCCTTGAAATGTAGCATAATGCCTCTTATATTGGTAATAGCAAAGGAATGTGCAAGAAATGAAAGGTAGTTGGAATGACTAAATGCTGAACGGACAAACATAATGAAAATGTTTAAATATTTCCTGGCAAATTAAATCAGTTTTAGCTGAAGTTTGAGTGAGAAAAATGTTGTGGGGTAATTACGTTAAGCAATAATCTAATAAGCTGGCAATAAATCTTATTTGAAAGTTAAAAGACCTTTCAATGCACGTTCACATAGTGAAAAGAGTATATTGTGATTCGTGTATTGGGGATCTTGATGCTCGCTTGGTTTATCTATGTATTTAAATGAAACTGAAGCGAGAGAGTTGAAGTTTCTTTGAGCAAAAATACAGATGATATGGCTATGCAACTACAACGAGCGTGGCTACTTGGACAGTTTTTATTACATAAACTTAATTATTTAAGAAACTACTATAACTAGAGGTTTAATATTAAGAATATGCGTATACTTATATAGACATCGCTCGATAGTTGATGCATATATCTGAGGTCATTGTAGGTAAAGAAAAAAGGTATATATCATATCACTCAATATAACTATTGCCCTTCTCTTGAAGGTGTAATAAATTATAAAATAAACTTCCTATAAAATAAAATGAATAATAAAATTAGGGTGTAAAAATTAAAAAAAAATATAATACTATATAAAATATATAAAATAATTAAAATATAATATATGTATATAATAATATAAATATACATTTTATTAAATTTTAAAGCTAAAATCGATTAAATTTCTTCAAGCTAATATTTGTTATACTATCCAATAGATAGAACTATAAATTATAGAATTCAAAATGTTATTTAATAGATCAAATTGCTTTTGAGCGCATATTATGCAGTCAGTAAGGTCCCAAAGTCTACCTTCTTACTTGTTTACATTACGAACTATTACTTAATATTAGCTCAGTTCTCTCTAAATAGATTCTGAAGAAAACGTAAGATAAAAGATTGCCCCTTATCTGAATATACTCTAAAAACTCTTATCTAAAGATATGTTGCCCGTTAAAATTAGTCGGGTATCTTTCCTCTATGTTTTATCTACATAGATTTTTGGGTAAGAAATTGTTTACTTCAACAACATTTAATGTAATTATGATGACTGTTCATTTTAAAATAAATATTGTATGATTTCGGCATAAAACTTAGTCAACTTTGGTACTTTCCCACTTCTATCTAAAAAAAACCAGTCACAATCCTATCACAATTTAATGTGTGTTAGTCCAAATTAGAGACAAGCCCCGCCTGTCTTATCAAAGGCGCCAGTTGCCAAGTAACTGATTAACTAGACTCAACTAACTAACTAACTAGCTAGCTTCTTTATATATAATATATGTGAAAAAAGTTTAAATAACTTAAGTAATTGAGTCTTCAGCGATGTGCACAGAGCTCAAAAAGCTCAAAAGCCAGACCATTTGCAAAAGTTCCCTCTCACTCCAACTCCCCCTCTGGCCCTTCCCCATCCCTTCTATCTTTCTGTATCTGCTGTGAGTGTGTGTTTTTTTAGCAACTCTTTGCTTTTTGTGCCGCCAGGCCAGCTGAGTGCACCGCAGCCTGCTCGCTGCCTCTCGCGCTGCTGACCTTTTTAGCTGCCTCCCAGTTTGCTGCATATTTCATGAGGCCCAGCGACACGGAGACAAACTGCATTTTAAAAATGCGTAATTATCACCTGGGGAAAGGCAACAACTGGCCCGACTTAACGGCGCTATGGCAACGGCCTAACTACGTCTGTCATAAAGATAACATCCACTTTACATAGACACGAGGAGGAAATAGTGGAGGCATGTTTTTATGATGTGCGCCAGCACATAAATAAGCTGATCATACACATATATAATATATTACGCGCAACTCAATATGGAATATGTTAAGGCAAAACACGGGAGAAAAAAATACCACAAATACCCTTAACTTAAAGGCAAACGAGTATATTGGCGCACTCAATTGGATAAGTGGACTAAGCAAAAGCGAGGCTTAAGAGAAGATAGCTTAAATACATAAAATAAAGACCTTTGATGCCTTAGCCTTGGAGGTAAGTGGGTATATTAGTGGAGTGTGACAAATAAGCAAGCTAATCATATAATATATATATTTTATAATATTTGTAATTAATCAATATAATATTAATCAAATAAATGACTGTGAAGAGCTAAAATATCTATATTTAATACACTAACCTAAAAACCAAGCGGGAATATTAGTGCAGTCACTTAGATAAACTGACTAAATAAAGATGAATTAAATGACGTGGCTAAATAAAGAAGATTCATAAGAAAATTATACATAAACACTTAATGCATTAAGCTTAATATTGTAGACCTGTCATACCGTACTCCTAAAGGCAAGTGGGTATAGTAAAACACAGCCGTGATAATCATACTGTAATTTATCTAAAATCTAAATATAATATATATATGTATAAATAAAATAAAATACTGTGGGGAATTATAAGAAAATATATGTGTAATGCCCTAGTCAAGCGGGTATATTAGTGTGGTTAAACACATATAAAATCTAAGCACATTTACTTTAAGTAAATTGCTTAACATGAGACAATTAAAAGAGAGGGTTGAAACGGGTATATTAGTGCGGCGAAGACATAAGCAAGCTAATCATATTAAGTCTATGTAAATGTAAGTTGAATTGCTATAAATAAAATAAAACATCATGAATAGAAAATAAAAAATCATTGATATTTTATTAATCATTTAAGCATTATTTTTAATAAAATATAAATTTTTTCTCTAATGATGTTTTGTTTTATTTATATTATTATTAGTGAAGTTAAACTCACATCGAAAGCTAACCAAATGTCCTTTAAATAAATTATGCTGCTCTCATTTTCTCATTTACTCCAATTCAACTTATCTCACTTTTCATCTCAATTTACATCAAATATGACCAACTTATATACCCCCATCTGAACTAGTACAGGGCGGGTATTTACTAGCCGAGTCTATTTGCAATTACTTAACTGTTTAAGCACGCCATGAATCATTTGCAATTTAATTTAATTACTTCGATAGTAATTTATTTCGCCAGCGAGAGCAATGACTTGTGCACACACAGAGAGCCCAATTGGAATACCCTTACTGCTCGAGCGCATTAATGTTTGCTGTCTGGTCACACTTTATTATTGTTTATGGTTCGATTCTATTGAAATGCAAACAGAATCGAGCAGTTGTGCTGGTCAAAGCAGACGGACAAACAAATGGAAACGGACAGACAGACAGCTAGATAGATAGCTAGATATACATATATATATATATGAATACATATATGCATATGTGTATGTGTGCATGTGCGCATGTATGTGTGGTCGTCAGCCAGAAGCATTTTGTTCATTTCATTTTCATGATATTTGCAGTCTATATCGTGTGTAAATATGTATATAGAATGATATTTCTTTTTTTCTCTTCATATTTGTTATTGTTGCTGCTCGTTTCAGATATTTCGAGCTTGTCCACTCGCTAGCTAGCTGGGCGTGTTGATTTATTAAAATGTTCCAAGAGTGAGCAGCAGGGGGCTGAAGGAGAGGCAGCTCGCCTTATATATATATACATGATTTTATAAATTTGTGTGTGCATAATTCATGCTTATATAATTTAATTTATATTCATATGATTTTATTTACATATATTTTTAAATATTTTGTATATTTCTCGACAAGTTGTCAGCAACATATTTGTCATTGCGTGTAGGTCAAATATGTTGCAAGAGAGAGAGAGAGAGAGAGACAAGGAGAGACAGGGAGAGAGAGCGAGAGATTTTAGTTAAGTGCGCTTCATAAAGTTATTCGTTTGGAAAACTTTTGTGTTTAAAATGTGTCGCAAAGATAGCCAAGCTGTTGGGACTTATCAACTTTGTACATATCAGATAAAAATGTGTACCCAAGGCTATTCAATTATTTTTGGCTGCGATGCTAAAAAAACCTTTTCTATCTCAGCTGTCCATTCAAATGGCCAAAAACAAGCGCTGGGAAAAACAAAGCTATAATTTTATGCTTCAACTACAATCTAAACGAATAAAATATATATTTAATTATTTCAACTTTCTAAACGGCATTTAATTGCAACTTTTCATTTTTAATATTTAATTGCAATAATTAAAAGTCTTTTATATTTTAATGCGACTCTTTTTCTAAGATTGTCAGCAATTGCTGTTGCATGAAAATATATATATTTTTTGTTTATATATTATATTATTGTAGTATTATATAATATATATTATCATTATCACGCTTCAAATGGTTAAATTCTTATGGTTAACTATTTTCTTTATCATTCGATGTATCACCATTCATTCATTCTACAACTTTTCTTTTAAGCGCAGTTCTCTATTTTTTTTGAATAAAATTAAATTTGATTTTAAACAACCAAAACTATTTGTGGATATGAATCCATTATCCATCATTATTCAAACATTATTTTAAAACATTTCCCGGAATTATTTTCAGGAAATGTTTAAATAAAAATCCAATAATAGGTTTATACAAATAAATAAATATTTTTTAATATATTTCCTTATCACATATTTTGTTTTATTATTATTGCGGGCAATATCATTATTTTGTTCATTTTATGATCGACAAACAGATGCACAGCAAAAATTATCCCCGATTTAGAGCGGTGATTAAATTAATTGAATAGTACAGTCCCACGCCTTTCTATTTAAGGCAAATGCTTTTTGGGCATAGTAACTTCCGAAAGTAGGTATATAATATATGAAAAAGTGCCGAATGCAGCGGCATTTATTGCGAATATGCAATAGACAACACTGAGCACACTTGCTGCTACTGCAAAAGGTGGAGAGAAAAAAGAACAAAATACAAACAATAGAGTCAAAGAGAAAGAACAAAAACAAACAATAGAGTCAAAGAGAAGACCATAATAAAGCCAATGAGTAAGTCAAAGGGAAAGATGCTAAGAGAAGGGGCTATAATTTCGCTGAAGAGTGGAAAGAAGTGGGATCTACAGATAGAAAAACTGGGAACAGCGCTCAGTTACAGCACCTAGAATGGCTTCACCTTGACTGTAATTGAGGAATATCGGCATGTTCTAAGGTGAGAGGCAGCTCAAGAGAGAGCGAAAGAGAGAGCTAGAGAGAGAGAGAGAGAGAGAGAGAAAGAGCAGAAGCTTCTTATGAGGTAAGCAACAATAGAAAATGTCGTCAGATAAACCTATCAGACTGACAACCTACCTGACAGTGCATAAAGCATTTATATCTGTCTCCCTCGCAAATTAAAGTATTTTAACTATTTTTTCTACCACTACTATTATTATTATAATGATCATCTGTATTATTATTATCACTTCAATTATTTTTCCCTCTTATTTTATCCATTTTATTCTTCTACTAAGATAACATTATAAGCTTAGATTCGTAACCAAATCCCACATTATTTTCATAGCTTAAAACTCTTGCCTCTTTATTAATGCCACGCCCTATTTTTTAAACTTCTCCCAAACATCTCGAAGTATCCAAAGCTTCTTCGTTAATTAAATGACACTGAGTGAGAAAATTTGCATGCGCCGCGTGTTGATGAACGCACTTTTGGCCTTTTCAGCTGGCATTCGTCGCAGCATTCAGCGCTTATTGGGGCCATTTAAGAAAATTATAAGAGTTCATCAAGAGAATGTCTACATATACATATATATATGGCGTCAGTTGTGCTGAATGCTGAATGCTGAAATGCTCAAGTTCAACAAACGCCCCAAAATTTCTGCAACTCGTTATCAAGAGTTTGGGTTCTTCGCATTGTTATCATTCATCTGCGACTGACTCTGCTCTATTTGTTCCCACGCCCGCTTGAGAAACTTAAGTGTGCAACGCTTTGAACTCTCAACTTTTTCAATAACCCAACCGATGCGAGTTCTGGGCGTAGCAACAGAAAGAAGAAAAAAAAAAGCGAGCGACAATTAAAAGGCATCCAATAACGTAAAATCACAGCGTGGAAAACTTTTGTGGGCAGGCAACTGGAAATGAATAAACTCACGCACATATAAAAAAGAATATATATATTTATTTATATATATATATATTGATATATACAATCATATGAAATGCGTGGCGGCCGTCGTATCTAATGTCAATAAACTTGTTGGCTTTGAAATTTAAATCAATTTTCGGGCCAAGCGAAAACAGAGAGCGTGACCAAGCGAAAAAAAATTGAAAATACAAAGGAGAAATCGATTGAGGCCCTCGAGACGAATCAATTAAAATTCGGTTTGATGCTTTCCAGCGAAATGGAAATGGAAAATGACAAATACATTTTAAATGTAAGCCTGGAAATGAGCAGGAAACGGAAGCCGAACATGGACTGGGCCAAAACGGCAGGACACTTCAACACTACGAACACAACTCGAGGGCCCGACGCGTGAATTAAAAGCAAATTTCAATTTTTGCAATGGCATTGACGCTGCTGCCGGTGCTGCCGTTGCTGCTGCTGTCGCTTTTGTTGTAACAAAATTAACTACGAAAGTAATTAAAGGCTAAGAGCAGCCCGGCCCGGAGAAGAGGCAGCACAACTTGAGCCCCACAGGCACTGCGCGCCATGTAAAGGAAGTGGCCCGGGAGGTCAGAAACTCAACTTGCGCGCGCATGAAGGCAATTAACGCAACAAGCGCACAAACACAACAGCGCTTAGAGGGCCGTTCCGCAATGAAAGATAATATGTGTTCAAATTCATATAGCTGTGCTAATAAGACATATTTTGATATTAGAGTTGGGTTAAGAAAAAAAAACAAGATTTTCTAGTTGAGCAGACAGTTGAATCTAATGCTTAATAGATTATTAATGTGTATATATTTACAGCAATATTTCAGTTTCAAGAACTTTTTTATATAGATTATAAAATTTTCAGAAATAAAAAAAAAAATATGAATATTAAGTAACATATAAATAGGTATAAAATCTGTCAATATAATATTTTATTATTGAAATAGTTGTAGGCTCACACCCAATATTATTTAAAGTAGCTTTTTTAACTATTTTCTATTCTCTTTATCAAAATATTTTTCTAAGACTTAAGCTGGGCTACTTTGATAAAAAACTACATTGGGCACTAAGGCGTTTAGATTTTGATTTGACAGCTGCAAGAATATATATCATTTATGCTAAAAAACACAATTTTGTTTTATAAAAAAAATAGCGAAATTTTAAATTTGCAAAATGTACACATTTAAATTTGATGATATATTTTAAGTAGATGGTTTTAGAAAAAGCAGTAATCAATTTTTTTAGAGATTATATATATTATAAATAAATATTTTAGTATTAAGTAAAAAATTCCTTTTAGTGATAATATATTTTATAAATAATATAATATAAATATAGGCATACTTTTGTTTAAGGGAAAGCAGATACTTATACATTTTTGGTTATCTTTTAATATAATGAAGAGTGTAAACAATTATTTGTATTAAATACAAATAAAGGAATACTTTTTAAACAATATATAGTAATTTTGATGCTTCTTTTTTATCTCCTGACAAAACTATATCTATTTCTATATATAAATATTCCAGTAATTTTCTCTAGGAGAATTTTATTTCTTAAATGTCACGATTATTACAATATAGATTTGTAGCTTAAAACTTTTTTATACTAAAATTTAATTTCAAGTTCAATAATATATATATTTTTCTTTATAAAGAAATGCAGCTTTATATTATAAGAAACTAATTGAAACTAATTCAAATATCTCAGCATTTATATTATATGTGAATGAGATTTAAGTGAATTGTTGACTGACGAATTTATTATTATTCAAGTTAGTAAGCTCAGTTAATATCAATTAAATTCAGCTTCAACTAAATTTGCTGCGAGAACTGGTTAAGTGCTGCATAGTGAGGTTCTTACAGGACAGCCCTCGCACTGAGGCTGGGGCTGACGCTGAGGTTGAGGCTTACACGCAACAACGCTGCCGGCGCACAATTTGTGCGCTGCAATAAAATAAAATTTAAATTTGAAACAGCAACAGCAACAGCAAAAGCAACAGCAACAACGACAGCTACAACTGACAGGCTGAAGGAAGCTGTTGCTTTCTCATTTTTGCCAACACGCCGCACACTCATTCTGTGGCTGCGAGCAAAGTGCACTTGTGTGAGTGTCTATGTGTGTGTGTTCGTGAGAGCCACACAGCTGAGCTCACTCGCTGGCATCGTCATTCATCGTCATCGCTTGAGCCTCGCGCACTCTCAACCTTCCCACGCCCGGCTCTACACACAGCATTTATTGTATTTTCTGTTACTTTTTTTATTTTGCTCTCATTTTGCTGGTAATTATGATAAGACAGTAATTACATTTATCTGTTGCTGGCAGTCTGCACAGCTCAGCTCGCACAAGAATGCCAGAGAGTGCTGCGCGTGGGACGCGCATAACGCTGCGTATGCGTAATATTTGTATATGCCATATATTAAGTATACGCCCGCTGTCCAAGGTAAGTCCACAACGTTTGCTAAATACAAATTACTATAGGCAGCTGACCTTCGTGCAAACAATGCCCCAACGTCGCCTCTACTGCACTTAGTTATAGATTTTTGTATCTCTTTGGCGCTTACACAATTTCAACGAATGCGTAGTTTGATATTTATAGCAAATATCGTTTACAACGATCAATCATATAGAGCCCATCTATCAGACAGACATTTCCATACGTAAGAAGCAAATGTAATTAAACGGCCAACACAACCTCTGATACACAGACACCGCACACAGACACAGATACAGACACACTTTCGAGATGCATACATATTGAAATACTATGGAAAAATGATAGCTTAATTAGCAACACTGAAGAGCTAGGTAAATATTTTAAGCATTTTCGGTTTTTTACTATTATATGATTTATAATATAATATATATATTTTTTTTTATTTTAAAGCTTCTTTACATTAAATTCATTTATTCTCCTTTTTTTTTAAATATTTATAACAATATAGGACTAGGAAACACTAAACTATTATTTTATATAAATATTTCTTTAAAAAAGACGTAAAAAACAATTAAATGTAAATAAAATTTAAAGTTACAGGATTTATATAAATACTATTTATTTTACTTATTTTTTCAATTTTTTGTAATTATTAAAATTTTATAAAATATATTTCATAATATGTAAAATCACTATAAATGTATATATATGATATGCCATATAAAAATACATAAATAAATTATATGTAAATAATTTAAAATATATATTTTGTTTTAATATTCTTCAAAATAAATTATATATATATAGTTTTAAATAAATATTTGGTTTTAATACTCTTCTTAATAATTTATAATAGAGTATAAAATAAAAAATACATATAATACAAAAATAATAATATATAATATATATAATAATATATTATAATAAATAAAAATAAAATTTTTCTTCCCCACTTTATACAATTCTATCCACGTTCAAAACGTGCCCATTGCATGTCGTCTAGTGTAAAAAAGAAATAAATAGCCACAGAGCACTCTCAACAAATAATTAATCAATAATTTCGCCTTTCGTGTAACATTTGACTACGCGGGAGATGAGCTGAGGGGCTGGGCACAGCGACAAGAATGAAAAATACAAAAAAATGAGTTCAATTAATTTGCTGGCAAGCACCTGCCTTGGCATTCGGTTGCATGCAGAGACCGCCCCCACCCCCGCCCTCGCGCACGCCCTGCCCAGCTCTAGCTGCGAGCGCTCGCTCGACTGTCTAATGTCAACGCAATAACAAATAATTATTATTGATTACATGCCATTTGTATTGAATTGTTGGCGCACGAAAACAAAGAGCGAGCGGGAGTCTTTAGCAAATTCAATTAGGCACACGACTCGCTTCTAAATACATTTATGGTATCTGTGTGTGTGTGTGTGTTGGCCATTACAATACGTGCACCAAATATCTATATATTTATATATATATTTACATAGAACAGTTGTTATTCATCGCTTTCATGACGTCTTTGTTATCAGGCCAAAAAATGAATGGCTTATGTAAGGCGCGCAGTCAGTACTAAAATAAAACAAAAGCCAAAAAAAACAGGTCCAAACATTTGTCAGCGAGGGTGCATAATCTTAACCCATTTCCCAGCTAGGTAAAGCGAATTACAATAAAGTAACCTAGCAAATTAGAATGACTATAAAAATGGGAATTAGAACCTGCATAATTTGCTGCTCTGCATAAATTAGAGCGGCTTTTGTCAGTCGCCAGTTTCCGTTATATTCTATTTATTTTGCACGACAAAAACAATACAAATACTAGAAAAACAAATAGAAAAACAACAACAGGCCTCACTTGTATTTCTTTTTTAATTTTTTGATAAGCCATCGAAGGGGTTTACACTTGACGTCTAGCTAGACGCTCTCAACATTTCGCATTCGTTATCATCTCCTCAAAGTGTTGCACAATTCACAGCCAACAACAAAACACAACTAAAAGTTAATATAAAAATTTGTTCGTTTGAACAGCTGATATGATATGCAGCTGTTTGTCTATTAGCTAAACTAAAGGCGATATCATAATATGCTGCTTAAAAGTTGTGTAGACTAGAGAGAGTTAAGACTTGGAACTTAATAAAATTTTAACTTTTTCAATGGCAATTTTTTGAATTAATGTAAATACAGAGAAATAAGCTTTCTTAAATATTTTAGAATTTTATATATATTTTATTAAAAAAAATTAATTTTGTATATATTTTTTATTAAAAATATTGAAGAATTTTCTATATTTTTCATTATACTTTCATATTAAAAGATATTAGCAGATCATGATATATATAATAGATGTATAAAAAACGATGTATATAAAAGGGAGAAACAGGCGGAACTGAACCCATTGATTTCCTACATTTATAGCTGATAATTTCCATATAACTATTCTTCAATCTGCATGAACCACGTAATATAGTAAAAACTTCAATACTTGAAGATGATATTAAACAAAACACATATATATAACACTACAAATTTTGCATACTTCGCCCAATCTACTCCAAAAAATATGTATTTTAAGAAATCTCCCTTTCTTTAGCCCATTTTTCTTTCTTAATATGTATCTTCGGGTATTTGCTAGTCGAGCACTCTCACTTCAATTCACTTTCGCATATTTTCCAGCAAACCTTATCTAACCCAACAGTCAAATATTAGAAATGCAAATGACAGATCTCTGAATAAAATCAGCCCACTTCAGTTTTCGACACTCTTTTCAACACGTTTTTCCCATAGTAATTCGCAACCGGTTCACACCGCATCAAATAGGATTCCCGCTGCCTGCCAAATGAGCTGCATAGACAGCAGCTTCCGGCCAAACAACAACAACAATAACCGAGCTGTGCAACGCGCCAGATACGTAACGTACAAAAGAAAAATAGAATACATAAAACTAAAACTAAAAGCTAAGCGAATTTTCAATTTTCATTGTTTTGCCTTTTTCATGTTCGATTCCATTTTGCTAGGCCATAAATTTTGAATGAAAATTGCAGTGCAAAATGTATGAGCCAAAGCGACGATAGAGAGCAGCGAATCGAAGCTACCGCACCAAAGGGGTAGACAGAGAGAGAGAGAGAGGTGGGAAGAGAAAGAGACAGAAAGAGAGGGCAGTAGGCAATGCAAAACAGGGCAAAATGTAAACGTTTTATCTCGCATGTACACACACGACAAAGCGCAAAAAATAAATGAAAAAATGTATATAAAAACGACAAAAATAATTGCAAAAATAAAAACAAAAGCAAAAAGAGTAAAAAAAAGTAAAATAAAACAAAAATTAACATGGCGACAACGACGACGTGTGCGTTATTTAAATGACAATTGTTGCTGTTGTTGCTTTTGCTGTTGCTGTTGCTGTTGTTGCTGTTTTCTGTTTCGGTTGTCTCAATTTAAATGCTTTTTCACAGTATTTCTTATAGGCATGCATTCGCCTGCCGCTGCTAACAAAAACTCGTTTTCGCTTCAACAAAATAAAAAAAAAATAATAATAATAAAACAACAACAAACTGCAGAGGCAAAAGCAAAGAGCAACAAACAAAATAATATATGTTCGGCTAACAGAGAAAAACATTTAATTTATTCTCGATGCGTACGAAAGAAACACAAATGCAAACGCAAACGCAAACTCGATGAGCCCACTCACAGAGTCTTCGCATTCGCTTTGCTTTTCACTCGACGCGTTGCTCATTCGACACGTTGACACAGCCCGTTAAGAATTAATTATGAATGCGAATACCCTTGAAAAAAGCAAAGCAAAACAACTGAGCAAAATTAAGTGAAATAAAATTAAAAAACAAAGTAAATAAGAGAAGCAAAAAAGCAACGGCAAGCGGCGTAACTATGTCATCACGTGAGCCGAGCCACATCTGGGAACTCGCAGAGAGTTCATAATCAGCCGTGCTTAGACAATCGTTCTCAGCCCGTTGAGCTAGAGCTGGAGCGAACTTTAATAGTTAATCAACTAAATGCTAATTAACATGTGCAGAACAAACGGAACACTTAAGCAAACAAATACTGGAAAGCTGCATAACAGAGCTGCAACGTTCGAGCTAACAGTGCGACTCTAACAGTCTGATTGGATCTGCTTATTGGCATTTTCAACGTGGAATTTTACAGTCGTGGAATTTTAGAATTAGAAGAGAGCTAGAAGTTTAATATGCAAGGTCAGGGAATAAATATTAATACCAAATTTTTTTAATAGGTAGAAACAGCTTTATAATTTAAGCTTATATTTAAAATCTATTAAGCAAATAGTTGTGCTAAGTTCTGAAGTAAGCCTTTTAAGGAGTAACTATATCTTCGAATGGGAATATATTTAAGCCTCTATTTTTACAGTCATGGGACAAATAGTAATACTACACGGTAGTACATTTATTATTCAAATTCATCATCTAATAAAATTAACGAAAAATGGTTGATCTTATGACATTTTTTCAGAATATTATTATATAATAATAAATAAAAAAGAAAATGAATTTGTATTATAAAAATCCGTTAGTCATATAAAACACATGTTCAAACAAAAAAGAAAAAGTTACTTAAAATTGAATTAAAGAAAGGTTTTTAAAATAAATATGTTATATAATTTAATATATTAATATATGTAATAAAATCGTTTTATATTTTTAAAATGATTTTATATTTAAATTTTTGCATAATTTCATACATATATAAAGAAATAAAAACTAAAATTGACAAGAATTTTTTAAAAATTAGATTTGTTTAGATTAGATTGAAATTTTTATAATTTAATAATAAAAATTAATTTTATAACTAATAAGTATATACATTAATTATAAATTAGTTTTTATTATTAAATTATATAAATTTCATACCAAATTCTAATTTTTTTACAATTCTTGTCAATTTTAATTTTTATTTCTTTAAAATTAATATATATATTTATTTATTTATAAATGTCATATATTAATTTTAAAAATAGATTTTATTATGTCGTTTTTTGCTCTATAATATATAGCCAGAATTTCATTATAAAATCTAATTTTACAAAATTATTTTGGTCGTATATATTTTATAATTACTCCCTAGACCTTGAGAATGAGAAAACAAAATACAGAAAGGTCAGCAAACTAGAAAAACATTGAATTCAAGAAAAGAGATGTTTTTTTTTTTAATAAAAATTAAAATATGTTTAACAAAATTATTTTATGACTTGTGCATATGCATATGCAATAAATAAATTAATATTATTTTTGTCAAAAATAATTTTAGAATTGAAGAATCACTAAACAATTTTTTTTCTCTTAATAATTTCATTCCAAATATTGAAGCAATAAAGAATTACTAAACACTATCGTAACTCTTCTCTTTGTTATTTAAGAAATTTAGTTAAAGACTAGTTCCTTTTTCAGTTAGAAAACATTTGCTTTCTTTACTTTTAACCCATTCCTTTCTTCCCAATTGTTAGTTAATTTGTCTAAATTGCATTATTTAGTTTTCTATACACCCTTTGATAGAGCACAACTACTTCGGTGTCTTCTTCTAAATTGTTTATCATTTTTATGCAAGCCGTTGTTTGCTGTTAATTCTGCGCATTTCAATTTTTTTCTGTTTTTTTTTTCTTTGTTTTCTATTTATTTTTTTTTGCTACAACTGACACTATAATGATGTGGTTATTGTTGTTGCTGCTGTTGCTGCTGCTGCTGCTGTCGTTGTTAGTGGCTGCAGCGCGTGCGTGTTTGCCAGTTGATTTGAGGGCACTGTTACAAGGCTGCCCAGCCTGCTCAGAGTCTCTGTCCGTGGCTGTCTCTATGTGTTTCTAGCTTGTCAGCCGGCCAGCCCCCGGTTGGCCAGACAACGTCTCAGCGCGTTGGCAGTTGCATTTTTGTTTCACTTGCAAAGATTTATGTGGCTGTTATTGCAGCAGCAACAGCAACAGCGGCAGCAAGAGTTGTTGCATCTAAACTTGGTTTCTGGTTGCTTATTGGAGCGACGCAAATGTGTGAGCAACGAAATTCGTGCGTGCTCCAAACGAGTTGCCGTGGCGAATGTTAAAACTGTTGCTGTTGTTGTGGTTGCTACTGCTGAGTGGCATCCAGCAGCGATTTGAACTGACACTGCGCAGACACTTGAACCAAATTTGACCCCAATTCATCCAAATAATCAGACAGTCGCGCCCCAGTTGCAGGCGAGACAAGAAGATAGATATGCCATGCACTTAACAGCAATTTATAATACAAGCTGTATTAAATTTAGAAATGACTAAGAAATTGCATCATTTCCACAGAAATCCAGAAATTTTGGGCAATCAATTAATTTGTAATCCAATAAAAAGTAGCTCGATCTGGTTTAAATAAACGACGCGTGCGAGATAATAAAACCTGTTAATTCGCCGCTCACAGTTAGTCAATTAGAATTTCAGTTGGTATATAAGAAATGATCCAAGATAAATATAAAACTGACAAATGAAGAGATAACACTATCAAATGCCAAATAAAAAAGAAATTTCGATTTAAGGCGTGAATTAAAAAGCAATCAAAAAGGCATAATAAAAGTGAAATCTACTTTAGAAGTCTAAATCATAAAATCACTGTTTAGTTAAAGCTTGCTTAGAAACTTTGCTTCTACCTCAAGAGCGCTGGCTGCTATTTAGAAACGCCAAAATAATAAAAGTAAAAGTGATTTAATGGTGAATGCTCGACTAGAAAATACCTTGAACGATGTGATAAGCTATACTTTATACTTTATCATATCAAATAACTTTTTATCTTTTATAAATATGATTTAAACCATTTTTATAGAATGTAAGCAAAATGTGGAATGTAAGCATAATGTGGAATAAGTATTAACAGAGTTTATTTAAAGCTTATTAAAAATTTTTTTTTTTTTATATTTTGAGTTCAATTTATGCTAAAATAAAATACGTTTGGTATGAATTTAAAATAAATTTAAGCCTCGAGTCGTTAGTTTCAATGGCTCTAAAAGGTTGAGAAATAGATGGGCTCATGCAGTCGAATAGAAAGATGATGAGATTGATGAATAACCAAGCAAACAAAAAGGCAAACATGCCTTCTAGTTCATTCTGAATAAAAAAAAATATATATGTCAATATATATATTATCCGACTCTTATATACACTACTATTCTTATGAACAGCCCATTTTCGATGCATCTCTCTAAGGTCGTCAAAAAAAATTGTTTTAACCAAAATTAGCGGAATCTTTTCACAATTTTATTTATTTTTTTATTTATTTATTGTTACCAAGAATTAATTCTAAATAACAATTTTATTAAGGCAGAGCGACAAAGGCCTTCAGGCATTTTTCACAATTTATTTCTTCGCTATCTATTTTACATATTTTATATGTTTTATATATTTTTTATATTTTATATATGTTATATTATATATATATATATATATATATATATATATATATATATATATATATATATATATATATATATATATATATATATATTTATTTATTTATTTATTTATTTTTGCTGAATAAAGTAGATTTTATTGTCTCTAATCCTTATTTAGTGTTGCACTACTACTTTTATGAACACAACTGTACTTTTGCCCATAAGCGAAAGCTGCTTTTCAAAAAGCCAAAAAACGAAGTCGAAAATTAGTCACAAATTCTCACAGAATTCACATATTTATTTATAAATTGAAAATAAAATTTATGAACACTTAAAATGTCATCAATGCAATTTGGAGTCTTTTTGAAAAGAAATATATAGATGAAAAGTTTTATATATAATAAGATATAAGATGAACTACTTTGAAGTGGTTTGGAAAGACTTCTATAGGTGTTATATAAAATAAATAATATGATGAATGAACTATAAGAATAGCTTCAATGCACTTTGAAGTGATATGGAAAGAGCTATAAAGGTTATACACACAATAATATGTGAATTGAACTATAAGCAAGAACTTTAACCTGTTAAGAAGCTGATATACAATAATTCCCATATGACTAATAACAATTTCAATTTCTTAACAATATTACTAGTAATATTAGAAAATAATCCTAGCGCACCAAGGGGGTAGTAGAGGCCTGAAGAAAACGTTTATGGCTAACAATTATCACAAAATACGAAACATTTTCAAGAAAATAATCAAAAGAGAACAGAAACAAAAGAAATATTGTATGTACACAGAGTTTTATGGCAGCCATAAAATTGATTAATATGCGAGCATTGAATGGAATATTGAGAAATTGAGGAATGGATGAAGCTATTATCAGTTTAGATAATTAGCATTAGGCAATACTCAGTTTACTATGAACTTTAACTGCAATGCCTTAACGCAATATCCCTATTAGGCCTTAAAGCTTCAGGCTTAGTCATATCTAAGGCGGCGTGACTTGTATATATGTATTGTATATTCATTGAGCACTCTGGAGGGGTTTATGTAAATAGGCAAATGCTTAAGTGCTAGTTGCTCAGACTATCGATATAATTGTCCGCGGGGCCTATAACGAAGAAAAAAAGTGAAACAAATAAAAAACAAATGATTGATGAATACAATTTTTGTTTCCTTTTCGTTTTCGTTTTTATTTTTTGTGTTTCTGTTTCTGTTTCTTTTCGAGCATTAATTAGTGCCAATAAAATTGAGCGAGAAATGTGTCACATGAAGGAATGGAATAAAAACAAATTAGCCGAAGACAAGCCAGCAGAGCCTGGCCAGAGGTCAAGCAAGGTCATGGTCAAAATGCAGCTAACACATATACCATATATATAAATATGTTTCGACTATTGTGGAGGTCAGCAGCAGTCTACAGTGTCTGCCTCCTCCACGCCTTGACTTGTAAATTTCATAATTATAAATGTTTTATGTTTTTTTTTTTTTTTTTGTTTCTTCATATATTTTCTTGACGCTTTATGCGCGCGTTACACGCATTTGCCGCACAGTGGCTGCTTTTAATTTATTGTTGTATTAATAACGCGCAGCGTCTTGACTTTTAATGAAAAGCCAACAACAATGCATATTTGGCTAATGGGCCAACGGCACGCGAAAACCTAGAACGCTGCTGCAACCGGGTGTAACAGACTGCAAAATAGATGTTGATGAGTGGGAGAGATGGGTTGAAGTGAAATATGTTAAATTTTGATGTATAGAGATTTGAGAGTAGTAAAAATGTAGAGGTAATCTGTGGAAAAGATCAGTAAAGATATAGGTTTTCCAAGTGCTTACTGAGCGTGTATCTGAGATTTGGGATTAATCTATAAAAAGAGATTATCAGGGAATAACTTGGCGAGTCTTAGGGTTAGGACAATAGTCAAAGACATATTTTGTATACGATTAACTAAGCCTTACTATATAGATTAAACGATCAATCTATAAAGCAGCCTAGAGAAATTTTCTCATTATAAATGCTGGCTTTAAATCTCCAGAGCTTGGAAGTTTTTTTTTTTATTAGACAAGACAATTTAATAATTCCCAATCGGTATATGGACAACACCTTAAAAAATAAATATATATATATATAAATATAAATATATAAAAATAACTAAACTATTAAATACATATAAATATATTATATATATATTCATTAAATATCATTATGTATTATTTAAAAACGATTCTCAAATTGGAATAATTGCAAAAAAGCTTTCAACTTCAAACAGCAATAAAAAAAAGTATATACAACCAATATACCCCTTTTCCACTATAAAAGCGAGTATAAAAACAATTTGTAGCTGCAAAGCAAAAGCGCATAGAATTATTTATATATATAATATATACAAAAATATATTTATATATATACAAATTCTCTATTTTGTTAGCCTTGCTGGGCTTGACATTATTTATGCTGAGGACAGCACAACACACGTACACACACACGCACACACACACACATACACGCTCGACTGTCAAGGCAACCAAATGGGTCAAGTGTAAATATCAATATTATATTTTGTGGCATTTTGGTCGCCAAGCTGATTTGGTTAAACGCAAAGTCCAATGCGAAAAGTTAGCAGGAACAGGGCAGAGAGAAAAGAGAGAGAGAGAGAGAGAGAGAGAGAGAGAGAGTGAGAGAGGTAAAGTGAAAGAGACAGGTAGCAAGCTAAGGGCTTTGCTCTTAAGGCGTACAAGAAATTTTCGTGCACGCAAAACCTTTAATTACCTATAAGTAAAAAGTAAAAACAGAACATGATAAAAGGAATAACAATTGCGAATGGTAAAATGTTCATAGAAGGCCTATAGCTATTACCTCTATAGCAGTTTAATTAACCCATATACTTGAATTTTATGTATTTATTATCAATCAGTCAAAGAGATAGTTAAAAGAAATGTATTTTATTCAAATTTTAACCAATAAATAAATGAAATATAAATATATATAAATATATTTATATTTTTTTTATTTATATTGAATCATTTTTTTTAAATATATATAAATAACATTTTTTATTTATTGAAACTAATAAAAGTTTCTAATTTATTTTTATATATTTATATGTAAAAAATAAATATAAATTTGTTGGAATATAAATATATATTTTTGTGTATTTAAGTTTATAATTATTTAATTTTTTTATTTATTAATATATATATTAGAAACATATATTTTTTGTGTATTTAAACAAGAAATATATAAGTTTTTAGATGTTTTTAACGTCTAATATTTGAAAGAAAAGTATTTTTTTATTATATTAATAATAATAAAATAATTTTTTTTTTTTTTTCAAATAAAACAATTGTTTTTACATGGTATTTACAAAAGAATTGTTTGAAAAAAATATATATATATATTATTATTATTATTAATATTTAAAAAAAAACTTTTCTTTCAAATATTTGAGGCTGCAATTTCTAATTCGTATTAGTAATAACTTGCAATACAAATAAAAATTTGTTTATACTTTTACGATATTAGATAATAACTTTCAATGTTATCTCTCCCCCTATTATGTAATCCGTTTGGTCGTAAAACATTTGTAGTATACAACCGCAAAGTATTCTATTACCAACTATGACAGAAACCTCTTATCGAACGTCGCATAATTAGTGTCAAACGTGAATTATTTTCAACTCATTGATTCATTGAGCACATTTGATCATTTGAAAAAAAAAAGCACTGACAGTTGGCATTATCTCGGATTGGTGTTTCCCAGCAACTGGAACGGTCAAAGTCGAGCAAGAGCACGTATTAGGAATTATTGCGATGGAAGGAACATGTGCTCAACATGTGGTACTAGCAGGTTGCCAAAGCCTTTGTCGACCCAGCCGCCGAATACCCAGAATTTCGACTCGCTGACAGCTGCAACGAGTCAAACTAATTAAAAGAATGACCGGCACGCGTTCAGCGAAATTAAAGAGAAGACAGAAGAGGAGGAGGAGGAGGAGGAAGGGGAGGGGCAGCAGGAGAAGTAGACAAAAGCAGAAGCTGTCTAAAGCACAGTCAGGGCGATTTGAGTTGATGAACTCAGTGTGCTTAAGAGGCTGCCGCTGTGCTTCATCAACTTCAAGGTGCTGTCCAAAGCGAAACAAACAATCATCAATCCCAAGTCATTTATGGAACAAATTTTCCACTACTTTCGGATCTGCTCGCGAATAACATGTAAATAGTGAGTGCAAATTACGTTTGCTTATATATAGAGAAAACTATTGGAATGAAAGATAATATATCACTGATACCCTATACCCATGTCTGTGGCTATAGACCAAGCTGAATAAATAAGGCAAAAAGAGCAGAGCTACAGATTCATTTCGTCGTCTATCAAACTTTGAGGAAACCATAGACAAACCAAGTTTGATCAAATATAGCCACGAATCAGGTTATACTTTATCGAGGGTTTCTAGTGGTTAAGTCAGTTCGAATCTGAAACTAGACTAGACCTAGCCTAAAAGAGAAGTGTGAGCTCAAGTTTGTGTTGTATTTTAACTAAAGTGTCAAATACTCGATTTTTGAGCTTCTTAAGATCAAATTATATTTTTATTCAAAAGAAATAATAGTAATATTTCTCTACTCTAAAAGCTCTTCTCTACTCTAAAAGTATTTTTAGGCCTCTTTAATTAAATGTTATTAAATAAATAATTGGCGCTATTGGAAGCCTTAAATTCAAGGAATATTGGGCGCAAATAAAGATTTTTTATTAATTAAAATTTAATAATGAAAGCAAAGTTTAGATCTTGCATATATCATAATTAACTTTTGATGGTATAGAAATTAAAAACATATACTATTGCTGGAAAGTCTTCAAAATCTATTTTTGTTCTCTGTTCTTAATCTTTAGAAAACTAAAATCTAATTTTCTCTGTTTCTTTCCACAAAATTCCATATTTCTAAATAAATAACTTCACTTAAAGGCGATTAATTTTGTGGCCTACTTAATCAATTTAGTATCTGAAGTTGTCAAATTGAGCGATATTATCACAATTGAATTTGGTTGTGGTAGGCTGCTGAATAATTTTGTAGCAACTTGTAAGCAATATTATTATTATTATTATTATTAATATTTCAACGATTTTTTAAAAAAGTTTCCTGGCATTATTCAGTGACCAATATCTTTTAATTTTAAGAGGTATTAAAGAGAGTATATTAGAAAAATATTTGTAACTCGAATATTGTTCGAATTGTAACTCAAATGAGAGCGAAAATATTTCATAAAATATTTAATAATGCGCAGTGCATATAAAATATTATGAAAATATGT
The DNA here is from genome assembly GCA_035046225.1 of Drosophila pegasa. Classification (NCBI taxonomy): domain Eukaryota; kingdom Metazoa; phylum Arthropoda; class Insecta; order Diptera; family Drosophilidae; genus Drosophila; species Drosophila pegasa. The sequence goes on from JAWNOD010000072.1 coordinate 5,561,509, forward strand.
AATTATATTTATAATTTGAATTTGTATACTTTTATAAATTTATTTAAATTTAAATTATTTTTAAATTTATTTATAATTTCAATTTATATAAATTTATAAATTTGTATAAATTATGATTATATTATATAGCATTAAAAACAGAGTGTTTTATTAAATTCATTTTTAAATGTAAATGGAAAATGGAAAATATAATTACAATATAATAATATTATTATAATTTAAATTTATATATTAAAAAAATAAATTTATGAAATACTCCGTCAATATATACATATATATATATATTATAAATATATTTAATTATATTTATATTTTCAATGCTGATGAATATTATATTGTAATTATAATTTCAATTTGAATATTTTAAAAATAAATTTAATAAATTTATATGATGAAATTTCCTATTTTAATTTATATTATATGTGCTATATCAAATCATATATCATATATGCTATATCAAATCAGTATAATGTAAATAAAATTCCAATTGGCTACTCACTGTTGTTTGTTATTTGTTGCGACTGGGTATGAAAAATCCAATTGGGGTTGCTTTTGATGTTGTGTGAGTGTTGTGTTGAGTGTTGGGTGTAGAGTGTTGGTGTTTGTGTGTGTGTATTTGTGTTGTGTGTGTGTTTGTATGATAAGTATGTGACCAGCTAGACCCAAGTAGATGCAGAAGTTGCAGTTGCAGTTGCAGTTGCAGCTGCAGTAGGAGTTGTTGTAGTTGCAGTAAGTAGTAGACATAGAGACGAGACGACGACGACGACGACGACGATGCGGACGACGACGATGGTGAGTTGAGGGCGAGTTGGTGTTGGTGTTGGTTGTGCGTCTTCTAGAACTCGGCAAACTCCTTGGCGCACTTCTCGGTGCTGGAGATCCGCAGCGCCTCCTCCTCGTAGTCGTCGAAATTGCTTGTGTCGCCGGGGCCTTTACACCGCGGTATGAAGGGCGCCTCGATTTTCTTTTGGAAGATCGCAATCCAGTCCGTGGAGGCGAACCACTTCTGGTTCTTAATATCATTGACGCCCGCTTTCAGATTGCCGTAGCGCTTGGTCAGGTCGACCTGCAGCAGGTTGCGCAGCAGATCCTTGAGGTCGGAGCCGAAGTGCGAGGGGAAGCGCACCTTGCCGGAGACGATCTTCTCGTAGATCTGTATGGGCTGGTCCGCGAAGAACGGCGGATAGCCGGCGGCCATCTCGTAGACGAGCACGCCCAGCGCCCACCAGTCGACGGCCTTGTTGTAGCCCTTGGACAGGATGATCTCCGGCGCCAGATACTCGGGTGTGCCGCACAGCGTCCAGGTGCGCCCCTTCACCCGCTTGGCGAACCCGAAATCGGTCACCTTGAGGTAGCCCTGCGAGTCGATCAGCAAGTTCTCCGGCTTCAGATCGCGATAGATGAGGTCCAGATAGTGCAGATACTCGAAGGCGAGCACGATCTGTGCCGCGTAGAAGCGCGAGTGCGGCTCCGAGAAGCGTCCGACCTTGCGCAGATGCGAGAACATCTCGCCGCCGGGCACGTACTCCAGCACCATGTAGAGGTTGGAGTTGTCCTTGAAGTGGTAGCGCAGCGAGACGAGGAACGGGAACTGTATCGCCTGCAGGATGCGCTTCTCGTTCAGCGTGTGCTCCACCTGCTTCAGCTTGACCACCTTCTGCTTGTCCAGTATCTTCATGGCGTAGTAGTCTTTTGTCGGCTTGTGCTGGACGATCATGACGCGGCCGAAGGAGCCGGTGCCCAGTGTCTTGATCCGCTCGAAGTCGTCGAGGGCCGCCGTGTTGGTCGGATTGCGGCGCCATTTGTCCTCGAACTCCTCCTTGGCCTGCTCGAGGAACTCCTTCACCGTCTCGGCGGCGTCCACCTTCTTGTTGGACGTGGTGGCGTTGTTGCCCATTTTCGAGATGGTGCCCGTCAGCGAGGACAAGCGGAACGTGGCGCTGGCCGAGACCTGGGCTTGCGGTGAGCTGTTGCCTTGATTGTTCGCCAACGGCGGCTCCTGCTCGCCAGCGGCACCAGCGGCGTCTGTCTTGGCTATGCCGGCTTCAACGGCTCCTGCTCCCGATGCTCGAGAGGATGCTGCTCCTGCTGCTCCGGCTGTTGTGGTCGGCGGCGTTATTTTGTGGCTAGCGGCGGCTGCTTCCTGCTGTCCTCCACCTGCACCACCGCCTCCTTCCTCCTCGTTGCTGTGCTGCTGCTGTAGCTTGCCCTCTGATCCGCTGCCGCTGCCGCTCGCCGTGCCCGAACTATGATGGGATTTTTTCTTTTTGAGAAATTGTAAAATGGATTTAGCTATTTTGGCGAATTGAGGGACAACGGTAAAAAGGAAATCGTTGCTGCAATTGGGTCGATTGCAAAGCGCAGCTAATCGCGTTTAGCCGTTTTTTTGTTTCGTATTCTTTTTTTTTCTAGCCTTTTAGCCGTAAAAACTGACTGTTTAGCTCGGGCTCTGATTGGATTAGTGGAAGCTTCAGCTTTTTATTTCTTGTTGTTTATTATTATTTATAACTGTTTTTTTTTTTAATATTATTTTTTGTTTTTACACTAGTTTTACACTTTAAGCTTAGACTAACATTTGGTTTAACACTTGCAATTTTTAAATTCCTTTTTTTTAATTTTAAATTTTTATTTATTAATTTTTTTTCTCTGTGTAGCTGCAAAGAGAATGGTGTGGGAGAAAGGATAAAACAAAAATTAGCATTGAAAATTTCGTGTGTAGAGAGTTGCCAGATAGTTTTTTTCTTTCTTTACTTTTCACTGTTTTTCTTTACTCTTTGACTTTGTTTGCGTTTGCGTTTGCATTTGCCTTTGCGTCAGCTGAAGCCAAACTAAGCATAAAAAACAATTTAACTCAATAAATAAACCAATTTGCATTAATTAACACAACGCAAAAATCAAAGCCAAGCCAAAAGCAGCACAGCAAAGTAAATACAAAAAAAAAAGAATGTAAATCAAAAGCAACATGAAAAAAAAACAACAACAACACGGGCGACGATCGTGTCAAGTGTCAAAACAGCTGATGGCCGACACAAGCTGCGTGCTCGCTCGCACTCGTACGGCCAGCCGTAGAACTCAAGCTAAGGCATTAAATTAATTATTAAATCTTTCGCTTTGCGTTTGCTTTTGCACACACACTCTCACACGTCGACTGTGTGTTTTGCTTTTGCACTTGTTTTTCTTTTTCGCAATTGCTTTTGCGCTCATTTACTTTGTATACGCGTCTCAGTATGTGTGCGTGTGTGTGAGTATGAGCAAATGAATTCTCTGTGTGTGTGTGTGTGTACGTTTCTGGTTGGACTTTTTTACGCTCTGCTTTTGCTTTACACTTCTCTACATTTTGCAGTCTGCTTTGTCGCATTTCGCTTCTCAATTGTCTTTGCTGTGTTTTAAATTAGTTAAATTGGCATATTATGTTAAGTTTTCCAATTAGAGTGCATAAAAAAACTTTAAAACAAACACACACACACGCGCACACACACATGCACTGAGTTATACGCATACGCATACACACACACACACACAGATTGAATAATCGATTTTGCTACACACTCACACACACGCACACACACACACTTGCTCTGCATTTGCTATAATTTACCTTTATTTAACTAATATTATGTTCATCGCGCTCTTCAACACTTTTAGAAATTTTTGCAATTTTTTTCATGAATTTTTCTTCTTTTTTTCTTTATTTTGCACTTTAGATTTGTTGCTTAGATTAAAATACCCGCATTTACCGCCGAAAAAACCCGACCACACGCGTCAACAGCAAGATATACAATAACAGTTTCGTGTAACAGCTGTTAGAGTCGACGCACGATGTTAACAAGTGCTGCTCCAATAAGATGTACGTGCCAATGAGCTTAAGAGAGCGGAGAGAGTAATGTTATGGCTGTGGAAACATGTTGCGCTGTTAGGCCAAGCTCTCCGCGTTATTCGATAAGTTCGATAACGTTGCAGTGAGGGAAAAATAAGAAAGATTGAGTAAAATATAATATAGAATATAGTAGTTGTTAAATTTAAATTTATTATAATTTTTTAAGCTTTTATAAATAAATAAAAAAAAAACATTTTAAACTTTATTTCAAACGAAGCAAACTTTATTTAAAAGTATAAATAAATGTAATCGTTATCGCTGCAACGTCGAATTACGGTTCCTTGTATAAATATAATAAAGAGAATAGCACCTGTTAAATTAATAATTACATTTAAATTAAAAATAAAATTGTTTTCTTTTTTATTGTATGAAAATAGATTAAAAAAAAACACTTAAGCTTTATTTAAATATAAGTTAATTGTTATCGTTATCGAATTATATCTGCTGGTATTTTGTAGCCAAAATCTAGTATATTTTTAGGTATTTACTCTCTATCCGGCTGCAGCTCTTAAAACATCTTGATGTAGAAAGAAAAACGTAAACAAATAGAAAATTGGAAAAGTTTTGCGGTTCCGCTCGAAATGGAGGCAGTTTGTCGCGTGTGCACGAGCAGCGCCGTCACCCTGGTGGACATCTTCGCGCCGCGCGACCAGCCGAGCGACGCCTCCGAGCCCTGCCTGGCCGAGATGCTCAACGAATGCGTCGATTGCCTGGTGCGACGCGACGATCCCTTCCCCAAGCAAATCTGCTTGGCCTGCGTGCTGGCGGCGCAGAATGCGTATCGCTTCAAGCGGCGCTGCGAGCAGAGCTACCAGCACTTCTGCCAGCTGCTGCGCGAGGCGTGGCAGCATTCCGCCGAGTGCAGCGTCAAGGAGGAGCCGGAGGAGCGCGAGGAGGAGCAGGAGCAGGAGCGAGGGATAAAGAGCGAGGAGGAGGAGCAGGAGCAGGAAGTCGTGGGCGAGCAGCTCAATGAGCCCGCCAAGCTGCAGTCGAGCAAGTCAGACAAGGCCCAGCCGTGTCCCGTGTGCTCCAAGGTCCTCACGAATCGTGGCAGTCTCAAGCGGCACATTCGCATCCATTCGGGCGAGCGGCCCTACGCCTGCATCTTCTGCGAGAAGGCGTTCAATCAGAGCTGCAACCTGGACAAGCACATGCGCGTGCACTCGGGCGAGCGGCCCTTCAAGTGCATGCAGTGCCCCAAGGCGTTCACCCAGAGCAACCACCTGGCCAACCACAGTCGCATCCACGCGCAGTCGACGGCATGGTCGGAGCTGGAGCGACACAGCCGGCGGGAGCGGCCCTACAAGTGCACCGAGTGCGCCAAGGCCTTCACCAGCAAGTGGTATCTGCAGGAGCACATACGCGCGCACTCCGGCGAGCGCTCCTTCAAGTGCTGCCTCTGCCCCAAGACCTTTGCGAATCGCGGCGACCTGCAGCGGCACAGCCGGGTGCACTCCGGCGAGCGGCCGTTCCAGTGCCTGCACTGCCCCAAGACGTTCAGCCAGAGCGTCAACCTGGAGCGGCACAAGCGCGTCCACTCGGGCGACAGACCCTACCAGTGTCCCCACTGCCACATGGCCTTCACCCAGAGCAGCCACCTGGTCAATCACATCCGCACGCACTCGGGCGAGCGGCCCTTCCAGTGCTTGGACTGCATGAAGAGCTTCACGCGCAGGGAGTATCTGGAGAAACATAGCAGAAGTCACGCACTGCAATAAGCAAGCATTCCAAATAGTCAAAACATTAATTTATGTGTAGTAAATAAATAAATTAAATTTATATTAACAAAAATTAACTTATTTTCAAATTTCCCGCCCTTATCGAAAAACTATCGATGTTAACCGTGCCAGTGCCTTTTGAGCCTCAACAGGCCAACGCACTGTTAGTCTATTGTGAACCAGCAGCGTTACAGCACCTCACTGCAAAGTTAGCTGCGCCAAAAAAAAAGTAGAGAATACAAAACATAAATCGGGAATGCGAAAGCATCGTTAAACACACATAAATAACAATAACAAAATAAAATAATGTGAAAAACGTAATTTGGAAACTAGCACACAGCTAATTTTCTACAAAAATTAATTAAACGAAATAATTGAATAAAAGAATAATAACGAACTGTATATAAATAAAAATATATATACATACACAAACATACGTATGTGAGTGAGCGTGTGTGTGTATGCGCGCGCGAGTGTGTGTGTGTGTGTTTTCTGCTGCATAATTAGCCAGCTATCTCTTTTCTTTGGAATATACCTTGGCCAGGTGAGTGGAGGTAAATGGAATGCAGACACACTTTTCATAAATGCGTATCAAATTCGTAGTTGTTTTGGTCGCGTGCGCCGTGTGAGTCAATATACAAATTCTTAGTCATTCCCCATGCAAAGCCTACCTAAGCGTTGTATTGACAATACTTGTTTTTTTTTGCTTGCTTGCTTCTTGTTGTTGCCGTTCGGGTGCAAATGTACTCAAAGTGCACTCGTGCGCTACGTACATTCGTCCACAGTTATAACAGACCTCAGACCCGCTTACGGACATTCATAACAGACTCAGAGCTGCTCACAGTGATGCTCTGTTAACATGCAAACGGTTATTGTCGATCTTCAACAAACTATGGTGAATGCTGTAATTAGAGCAAATTCGAAAATAGAGCTAAAAGTTTCTGCAACGAAATTTAAATGTCAAATCTACCCCCGCAGGCATATGTTTGTGTGTGTGCATGAGCAATGTGTTCATTCACATCGAAATTCGCTTTTGCCCCTCTGTCTCGCTCTCTCTCTCTCGTCTTCTTTGCATTTATTGTTGTCATTTAGTGCGGCCTTCTGCACATCGTAATTACTGCTCTGGCTGCTTGTTGCTCAGCGCTCGCTTCCTCTCCCTCTCCCTCTCGCTGCCCCTTCCACTTTTCATTTGACTTCACGGCGAACTTTATCTATTTACATGCACCCAAATAACTGTTCGTACGTGCGTTCGCCCGTTCTAGGTGCGCGTGCACCGAGCCAAACGTTTTTCGCTTATGACAAACAATAATAAAAACAGCCAGCCAAGAGCGAAAGGCACAAACTATATGTAGTTTTAATAGCCGCGCGCAGATGTCGGCCGACGAGCGTATTTATACAGTAACTTGATCTTTATTAAAAGTGGGTTAAACTGTGCGAGGCGTGCAGCTTGTCGCAATGCACTGAAAAAAGGTTTATTATTAGCGACAAATATATAAATATTTTCTATATATATATATAATTTTTTTTTTAATATATAATAGTTTTTGAATATTTTTAATATTTTTTAAATATATAAATATAATATATTTTAATATATATTTTCAATATTTCATATTGAAGTACATATAATTTACTTTAGTTTTATTTATTTATTTTTTAAAAATATTTTTAAATATTTTTTTAAATATATAAATTTAATATATTTTAATATATATTTTCAATATTTCATATTCAAGTACATATAATTTATTTTAGCTTTATTTATTTAATTTTAGAAGTTTTTTTATATATATAATTTTCAGTTTTTAACCCTCGTCTTTATTACTATTTTTGCATAACTTAATTATGCGCTAATTTTATGCTAAATACACTTTCACTCGCTTAAGGTGGAGGCTAGTTAAGGTAGTTATCAAGTAATGACATTATAAGGTCTTGCATGGATAGCAATTTGTAAGGGATTCACCCATATAGACTGATAATTCCTCTAATATGACAATAGATTAGTAAAACTATAAATATTATGAATCACAATTTTGTAAAACTATGATTCACGGTCAATTGTCAAACGACCAACTGCAGTTGTTCATTTTAGTGAGTGCTCACTGTATCTTTAGCACTCCATAAGAGTGCATAGACAACGATAAGGCAGCTGCTTTTTTGCATATGGATGCTTTATTATTATTTGCTGTAGAAATCTCTTGAAAGGCGAGGCGATTATACAAAAAGGAAATTACGTGAAGGCTGCAATTAATTATATTTATATATATTCTATATTATTATAGTCTGTCATCATGATCAGTAGCATTGTCATTTAGCTGACTTGCTTCTAGGTATACAATATTTATATAGAAGCTACGATGTAGTTAGTATAGAACTTAGCTAGTATCGCATGCTAATAACTAACTACATCTTATAGCTATCTAAAAGCTTCTATTATTACAAATATATTTAAGAACATCGCAAACTATCTACTAACTACATCATATCTCTATCTAAAAGTAAGGGAAGACATCAAATATGTGAACTAAAATAGAACTTGAAAGAATTTCATTCGAGTCTGAAATTTGCATTTATTGTTTACTAAAATTTGTCTGTCCGAAAACAACAGAACCTCCTAGACTGAAAAACATGTTTCATTGAATAAAATTTGCTGAAATTTTGAAAATGTTCAAAGAGCAACAAATGCGAAGTCTACGAAGTATATCTTATATAATAGAAGCAAATTGTTGGCGAAAGTTCAAATTATTGCGAACATATCGTATATAGAAATATATATAAGACTAGCAATATTTTAAAAGAAAACACATGATCTAATGAAAATAGATTTATAGATCAATATATTAAAAGATAACAAAGCAAATTAAGCTGTGGATGTGATGGGAATTGTATAGAGATATATAAGAGACAACGATAAGAAAGATTAAGGCATAAGAGATTAGAAAAGTTTTTGTGATAAGAAAATATTGAAAAATAGGAAATTAATAAATAAATATATATGATCAGAGAATATAGAATGATAATAATATTAAAAAATAATAATAAAAAATGATTTTTTATATATAAAAAATAAATATATATAAAAATTGTATAAATATATATAAAAAATATATAAATATATATAATAGTCTTTCTATTATAAAAATAATAATAAGAAATACATGAATATATATATAATAGATTTATTTGCAGTCAACTGAACTTTAGGCTTCTACTGATTCATAAATTTAGCAACTAATTGGATTATGTAGTCAGCTCATTACAGTGTTCACAATGCTTGAATTCAGCCCTCTACAGACCTCATTCATATATATGCTTATACTACTTATATAATTTTAACAAAATCTCGCACAGTCATCTGTCTTATGTAGAGGAAGCTTTGCTCTAGCCTCGTTGTCAACAGTTCACAAACAATTTTCACTTTCCAATTGCGCGTCACACGCAACGCTCGGTCGACAGCTCACTCACAGAGGCATTTCACTTAAATATGATTGAATCAGTTTAATTGATTACACACACACACATACATATACATATAGAAGGAAATGTGTATATAAAAATATGCTCAGCATGATTTGTTGTTTACGCTTATGATTTTGCTGCAACGCTTGCAATTTGCAATTTGCAATTTGAGGGCAGGTCAGTGCACACAGAGTCGCTGCTGTGCTGGCATTAAGTGAGTCGGCAGCAAGAATGAGGAACAGACAAATTCTCGCGCAATTAATTCACATTGCACGCGCCTCTCTTTGCGCTTCACAAGGCGCCGACGACACGCGCTATTCAAATGACACGCATAACACCTGGGCATGAAACACCAAAAAAAAACAACGACAGAAAGATCTGAATACCTTGGCTCCAGGCCGTGTGGAAATGTTAATGTAACACGCTCACTTACTTAGGCTGCCCTCTGCCGTATAAAATTACGCAGCCTGCTGCTGCTTGTAGCCATCCGCCCACACTTCTTCCTTCCGCTAAAGCGTGGTTATTGATTTTACGGCTTTCGCGCGTAGGCGTAGCTAACATATGACATTTTGAGCATGAATATATGCATACAGAGCACACGTAGTGCATGGGAGGCTTCAACTGGGAATCAAATTTCAGAAAACGAGATCTTTTATTGACTAAAATCATAAATTCAAATGGTAACAGACGTATAAGAATATTTAAGGAAATGAAATTGATAGAAAGAAACAGAACAACAGATAGAGATGGAATATCTAATATCTATAAAAGCGATTCAACAAGTGCAATTTAGCTTTTTTTCTTAACCAGAAAAAATGTTTGTTAAATATTATATTAAAAATTTAACATTTAATATATATAAATACCTAAATTGGAAGCCTTCTAAATAGTTCCTCTAAAAATTTGTTTCTTATTATTTAAAAACCTTTTCATGTTGCAAATATAGAATTCGTTTGGCTTACTAACCAAGCCTAAGTGATTGCCCACGGTTTTACAAACTAGTTGCCTATATAGTCTATAACTATATACAATACTTTTAAGAACAAAAATAATGATAATAATAAAATCACAGAGAAATATCAGTATCTAAGGAATCTTTCTTTACTCTACAAATCGAAAAATTTATTTATTCTGACTGTCGGATTCAAATTTGGCAAGTCGAGCTAGTCTTCTAAAATCCATAATACTATTCTTTTTGGCCTTTTTTTTCTTTCTCATATTTTATTGTAAAATGCTCAGCAAAAATTATTATAATATTATATTCTGCCTATTTGCTAAATCAAAAAACTTTGTTCTCTTTTTATTGTCATAAGAACTGAAAAGTATTCGTTTACTGTTTTCTTTAACTATGTCAACCAAAAGTATGCGATCTAAGCAATTTTTTTTTAAAGAGCTTTTATTAATAATACATTTATTGAATTATTTAATATTTTATTTTATTTATATTTAAAAAATTGCATTGCTAAGCAAATCCGAGAATACAATTTTGCAAAAAATTATGGAAATGACCTACATATATGATATTATGGATCTCCCTGCAGTATCGTATAGTATATTATAGAGTTCTGATTTAAGGATTCTTTTGTCAACTGCAAAAACAAATTTAAAATAAATTCTTTAGATAAAAATAAATATGTATATACTGCTAACTTAATTTCATTCAATTTAAACAACTTTGTTGAATACTTATTCAAGCTTCTGTCCTTTATAATTTTGGATAAGTCAACGAGCAAGTTGTTAACTTCTAGTCAAGTGCAAATATGTCTCTTGTTAGCTTGCCCCGATATTTGCCAACTTTTGCTTGTTTGCATTTAGCTAACAAAGTTCTATTGCAGCTGACATTAGCTTTGCAAGCTATAACTGAACATTAGTCCCCTTCATAGCAACCTGCTCACTCATTGAACCAACAAGTTGCCCTTATCGAAGTTTTGAGTATTTAAATAAAATGTAAATAAATCAATTGCGCAATTAATTGACTTGCATGAGTCAAAGATAGCACGAGTTGAACTTCCATGGAAAATATCTAAATATATATCAGGAATTTGGATGATAACCCACATTTCTATGTCACAGGACGTAATCGGTAAAGAAAAGAATCCCATGGCGCTGCGCTTGCTTGTAGTTCCCAGAACCCCTGCAATATTTTTAAGCCCTTTGCTATTTTTATTGCAAAATGTAATTGCTCGAATGTGTGTGTGGAATCTATAATGGGCACTTAAGTCCACACACAGGGTTAAAAGGCCCGATGACAAATATGAGTTGACACTTTTATAGCTGTGAAATGTGTAAAAACAAATTTGAGTTTATTACAGCAAATACAAAATGTAATTAAAGTTGTTGAGCTATGGCGTGATTTTAACACCTAACATTTGTTAACAAAAATGTTAAATATAACATTTGTATGTAAAGAGCAAGCTTACTTAACATAGCCAGCTTAACATAGCAAGTTTTTATGTTATAATCTATTATATATTATTATTATTATTATTGTTATTATTATTATTATTATTATTATACTCTATAAATATTTTATATTATAAATAAGCTAAGTTATAAAAAAATATGCAATATATAATATATATTTATTACGTAATATACTTATAAATTATATAATAATTTCTGTGCTCAATGCGGCTTTTTTTGTAAGTTTGTTATTGTTGCAGTCTCTCTTACCAATCTTATCGGCATTATTTACGAGCCCACTGAGTCAGCCAGTCAATATTATTGATAAAAATATTGGAATGGCTTGGCCAACAATTTGTCATCTCTGCTAACAGCAGTTCTAGCAATGCAGCAAATCGCTTCATATATACAGCTATTTTTATCGTCAAGTTTTAGGCAGTCAACGTCAGAGCTGGCTTATCAGCTAAGACTGGCATTAGGCATATGTTCTCACATACAAGTGGGCGTACACGCGTACATAGGGTTGCCCGAACTCTGTTGATAAGGTTACGAGCACTCGGAACTTTTTCGTGTCTAGCAAACAAAATTTGAAAACAAAAAGCAAAGAGCAAAGCGCGCAAAATATATGCTGCAAATGGTAATAGGCATCATTTAGCGTTCCGTCAATTTGAGATTATTTCAGCTGTTTGGCAATTTATTTGCATCTTCTTGACAGGGCAGTAAACACCTCGGTTTTGTTTACACCTGAGCTGTTCTTTTAATGAACACTAATAGCAGCTAACTGGCAATTAATTGACTCGCCCCGTGCATATTTCAAGTATGTCGGGAGAGTTTTTTTATGTTGGGAACTCAATGTGTACGTAACTCAATTATTATATATTGAGGGTCTTGTGCAATCATTGAACATCAAATAGAAAATATATTTAAATAAAAAATAAGTGAAAGAAAGCTAAATAACAGAGACAGGTAGATAAGAATAGAGTGCCAGAGAGTGCATTAGAGCTAGACCCTTGGTAAAGATAAAGTTTATGAGTTTGTCAACAGAGCCTGCTGATAAAATACTATATTTAAAATGATCTAAAAATAAAAAGTCTGCGTTGAATGTCAAATAAAATGAAAGATAGTTCTGGACGAACTAGAAATTACGTACCTGGGATATAATAATAAATGGGGGAAAAGTCAGAGACAGACAGAGAGAGAGAAACAAGATCAAATAATAACTTATGGCGAGCCGATATAGATCAAGGCGTTCATACAAACAAATACACTTTGGGATGGGCTAAAGCCACTTAACTGTTAATCTTGATAAAGACCTTGTATACTCTATGGGTTCGGCCATGCCTTCAGATGTTACAGACATGCCTCTGAACTCTCCTTTTCAATGAGCGTGAATTTATTCAATTTACCATATTATACATACACAAAATATAATAGCTGGAGTTTGAAAAGTCCGGTAATATACACTGTTAAAATTGCTATTTCATTAATTAGTAATTAAGTCAAATCAAGACTTGCATCCTAAAATGTACTTGTAAATAAAAATATGGTAAAATATACAGTAGAATTCTTACCTATACAAAATTGTGAATATCTTAAATTATCTTAAATAAAGGGAATGTTAGCTATTGTTCTCACATGAAAAGTGTTATATAATTTGAAAAATGTTTTACGAAAATGTATCACAATAAAAGAATAAATAACAAAATTCAATTAAAGCCAGAAACTCTTACGTAAATTTATGAGAATCACATAGTAGAGCGCTATGTAAATTGGAAGTAGATGCTTTCAAATATTGTTAAGCAGTTCTAAAAGTAATCCCAAAAGTATATCCAAACATAAAAGTATAAAGACATAAAAGTATAAAAGTATATCAAAACATTGGACGATAAGTCTTATACGCAATTATTCAATTTTAATTTAAATCACGCTTTAAAAAGCTTTATATAAATATATTCTTTTATCTACTGATTCTCTAGTTCTCTACTATATAATAAAACTCCTTCAAATGATTTTTCTTATGAATTTTATGCCCAACTTTGAGCTGTTGTTCGCTGCTTTAAACTAGGAAGTCAGTTAAAGTCAGTATAATATATTTATAGCTCAACTCTGACACTGAAATTCTAAATTTAGTAGAAAATTACACACATGTGGCACTCACGCCCCATGTTTGGGGTCGCACTTATGGGCGTATATTTAAGCACGCCCTTTACACGAGCCTAGACACTATTTTCCTAATATATATATATATATATATATATATATTATATATATTTTGTGTTTATTGACGAATGACTATTGATGGCGTGTTCTGACTGCGTCAATGTTTAAACAAATTTAATTATTAATCATTAGTAATTTTTCCGTCGTGTGCTATGAATTTTTAGAGTTTCGCTAATTGTGAAATGAAAGAAAAACAATTCGCATTGAAGAAACGTGCACACTTCATGCTGTCGAAGTGTTTTGTGGTATCGTGACAAGATCCATATATGCATATATATACAGATATCTGTTTGCACTATCGGCGAGTGTAAATATTGAACGGCTCTCACGATCGTACGTTCAACTATGGACCCTGAACGTCACAACCCCTCTCGATCACAAAACCAGTCTATTGTAACCTAGCTGCGGGCGCCACAAACAAGTTTTAGCTTTGATTGTTTTTTGTATTTTTGTATTTTTTTCGACTCTCTTTTTCCTCATAGAAATGAGATGCACAACTCTGAAACATTTACAATTGTTGAAAGCAGTTGTTGACTATATCTATACCCTGAGCCCATTGAAAATGGGAAATCAGGGTATAATGTTTTTGTTGGATGTATGTAACAGGCAGAAGGAGGTGTGGCAGACCCCATAAAGTATATATATTCTTGATCAAGACGACAAGAGAAATCGATTTGGCTCTGTCCGTCTGTCCGTATGTTTGAACGCGCCGATTTCAGCCCGTATAAGAGCTAGAGACTTGAAATTTTTTTGTAGGTCTGTGCAGATCGAGTTTATTTTTAAAAAATCGATAACTATCCCCGATTAATTGTTATCGATTAAAAACAAAATCGAAATTCAGTTAAAAAATTATATCTCACCCATCTTTTAAACTAGAGATAACAAATTTGATATTTAGCTTTATATGTATTTTATGCAATTTTGAATTTTGTTACATTTTGGATACCGGCCCCAAATTCTATGAAAACACACAGATTCAACGGGGCTCAGGGTATCCCCTAATCGGTCACGCCCGACTAGGATTTTCTTACTTGTTTATCTTAAAATCGTTCTTCAAAAAACTATTTATTAACAATAAAAAATTGCGTTATGAGCAGATGTTCATATAGCTATATAGCTGGCTGTAAAAATGTAGTTAAATTCTGATACACTTACAAATGGGTTAAACAGTTGTTAAATTGAAATTGTTGCCAGTTGTGTTATGACCGATAGCAATACAGCAATTTACCAATACATATACACACACTTATATATATATGCATGATAATTACACACAATTTTTGGCAATTATTTGCCATAATTTATGGCAAACGCAGGCTCAGTTTTAATTGCCGCCAGCGCAAAGAAGAGAGCAAAAAAAAATATGTATACAGACATAGACAGTTAGCTTTGTACAGCGCCATGTATGTATGTATTTATGTATTATGTTTATATGTATGTATTTATGTTTATATGTATGTATGCAATTTGTTGCGCCTGCTGATCCGACGCTTAAATTTATTTCAATTTTATTTGAACAGCCCAACGGTTTTTGTTTACAGTAGCGACGCGCCTTTAATAAACGATGTGCGCTCATTTATATACATATATATACACATACATTTGCATATGTACATCTACACACACAAACAAATTAATTAATTGCTTTTAAACTATTGTGAAACATACTTTTTTCATGGGCCTTTTGCCTTGCTCGTATGTTCTTTTGCACTGCTTGCCATGACGTATACGCAGCGTGCTCTTCTGGCCGCACTGCTTGCGCGCAAAGTAAAGTAAATATCATACGCTGTTAAAGTTAACGCGGTTAACAGTGGCAATTGGAGATGAGCACGTGTTAACAGAGTGTTAACAGTGTGCAGAAAGCTTAAGGCGAAAGTTAAAAAAATGATTTATGGATGCCAGTTGATTGGTGAAAAAAGTATTTTTTGAGCAAAAAATATTTAAAATAAAAATTTATGAAAATATAAAAAGAATATAAATTTTAAAAATGTGCGAAATGAAATTAAAATTCCGCATTTATTTATAAAATAATCATAACAAAAATACTTTTTTATGGAAGCATACTTAAAAAAACATAATAAAACGAAATTATCAAAGTTAAGCCATTAACATTATTTTTAATGATAACATGAATCAGCATTATATATGTTATATATGCGCATCACCAACGCCACTTGCTGTGCAGTTAACAGCGTGCTTGCTGCGCTACGCATAGCTGGCGGCGAGAGACACATTGGGAGGTTAACAGTCTGGATCGCAACAGGTTCGCGCTCGCTCTCTGATTTCGGTTTAGTATAGTCAGAGTTGGCGTCGCGTTATGATCGCATCGGTGCGTTGGCGCGCGTTATCTAACTATCGAATCGACAAGCAAACAAACTCATAAATAGTACACACAGTGCAGAGTATCTATAGAAAACATAAATACACATACATATATATACACCAAATATCAGAAATAATAAGAACAAAACTAGTCGAGTGTGCGAGTGTGTGTGAGAGTGCGCGCGCGCTATTTTCGACATTTGGGCTTCTTGTAATGTGAAAAGCCAGCATATAATAGACGCAACAGTCTAGTTAAAATGTCAGGGACGCTGCAGGCGTCTCTACATATCGCGTATACCGAGTATTATTATGATTTAGGCAACAATTGACACACATGGTCAAAAATGCAACACATGGTGGGTGTTACGGACTGTCTATTCCCTTCCTCTCCCTCCCTTCCTCCCTCTCTTTTTTGCTGTTTTTTCGCTTTAGTTGTTTGTCAGCCAGGTCTTATTATCATGTCTGCCCTTTGGCCTCTACTTAACGAGCAATATATGTAAATATTTCCGGTATAATAGGTAGAGACCAGACAGGGCATACAATTGCTGTTAAAAAAGTATTTTGCAATTGAAACGGTTGCTTTGTCTCACGTTCCTTTATCTTATCGCTAGTCAGCTATACTAAAGTTCCTCTAGAAAGCAAAAGCAAATATCAAAAAAAAAAAAGAAAACGAATTTCGAGTCATTGATAGAAAACACATTCACAATATTTGGAAGTGTTGCCAAATGTCGAAATGAAGCTGAACAAAATGTGAGGAAATTGTGTAAGGTTTGTGGATATTTCCTCTCTGATTGCGCTAGATTTTGGCGTCTATAAATCATTTTTATGCCTGTGTAGCTGGCCATAAAGTTCAAAAGGGAAATGGGTTAAGATCGTAAATTGTATATGTATATAAAAATCACATGACATTGATTTATGAATTACTACAAAAATGCAGTCTTATCTAAAGCCAAATCAAATGTTTAATCTTTTAAATATATCTAGAAAGATATATATTTATATATTTATTTATGTAGACAAAGAACCGTCTGTCCAAATGCCGCAAGTAGCCTTTTTCAGCAGGTACTTTAAGCCATTTCCCCTGCTGCCAAAAGAGGAAATTGTCGGCCATTAAACGTGCATTAACATTAGGTAAGACCTGTGTGGCGGCTGACTATATATGCGTACTCTTCTATTAACGACTTCTTATCAGTGAAAAGTAATGGAAAGAGGCAGCAGCGAGTGCAAAGAAACGCTCGAGCGTATCGCAAAAGCAATAACAATATAAACAATAATAATAATTACAATTATACTTAATTGAAATTAAGCGCGTGACATGCCTAAAGGCATCTCGAGCTCCGGCTTAGCCCTTTTGCCGAAGCTTGCGATTCTTCCGACACGTCTCATGCATTTCAATTGGCTAATATAGAGAGATATATGAGGAACGAACGACGAGCTGAATTGATTGGTCAGTTGATTGTTTGTTGTTCTTTTGTTTGTTGCCAGTTGTCAATTTCAGTTGTGGCTGTCAGCGAGACATTTATATCGATCCAATGTATCCAATTCCATATATATATAAGTCTCTCTCTCTGTCTCTCTGTCTACTTAGTTTGTTTGCACATATTTTGATGGATGGGCCTGGGGAAATCGTTGCAATGCTAATAATGCTAAGCCATGAGCAAGACACCACACTCTGGCTGGCCTTTGGCAGCCCTAGTTGATGGATGTTATGCAGTCCGCGTTGCGACCCACAAGACCCATAAACACTCACTGAAATTCCTATCAAGCGGGGTGTTCACTTTAGTGCAAGTTGAATATAATTGAGGATATTTGTAGAGGTTTGTGTGGAGAGAAATGGGAAATATTAAAGATTTCTACAGTTTTCTTTGTGTCAACAATATTCTATAAATGTTGTATATAAAGCTACTATTTTAGATATATTTTTATATTTTATATAAAATTGTTCTTTAGGCCAACTAAATTGACTGCGCAGACAAATGAATCAAATTCTTTTTATAAATTTGAGTAAGCAGCAAAATATAAACAAATGAAAAAAAACAAATTTTATTTAGCACTTATCCATAGCTGAATTATCTAAGTAGCCCAACTAGACAATTAAGAAAGGCCAAGAGATAAGGCTTCGAATCCCAAGCGAATCTATGAATATTGTGTTATTGTCTTAGCCGCTACAGCTGCTCAAAAACAAACAAAATATTAATAATAGTTGTGATTGTTATCAAATGTATGTATAAATAAAAATATTGTAATAAATAAATAACAAATATTTTAGAATACAATTTCATTTGCTTATAGGGATATATGCAACCAACTTTCCATAGCTAAAAATTCTTAATAAATAACAATTTAAGCACATATATTGTCTAGACAGAAATGCACCGTAAACAAAATAATAAAAAATACAATTAATACCGCCGCCCATCAAACTATTTTTATAGATGAGAGAAACTGCTAAGCTAAAACTTAAAAAACAGGAATTTAACTAAAAAGCATTTAGTTTATATAAACTTATATAGTTTCTACAGCTCTGCTTAATGATCATAATCAATTGATATAAAGTCTGACAACGGTTAACATATAAAGTAATAAATTATTTAGTACGCTTATTTATTTAATTTTTGTATCTTTTAATGGCTAACCATGTTTCAAGAACTATGAACTGTGAACATTAACATTATTCTTAGTTCTTGACACATGGCTAATACGCTTGTCATGTCAATTCAATTTGTTGGCGAATGATAAAATAAATCTAGTTTGCTTATTTTTTAATATTAAAAAAAAAAGTAAAAATATTGTTGTCGTTTTAAGTTTTTTATTTATTTATCACAAATTTCACAACTATATATTTTTAAATCATTGGAAAATAAGTAAAAGTTAAAATATAATATAATATAAAATAAAAATAATATAAATAAGTAAAAGTTAAAATATATATATGATTATATATACATATTATTGTTTTTTTAATTTTTTACTTATTTTCCAATAAGTTTCCAAAAATTTATATTATTTTATTCATGAAAAGTTTATCAAATAAATAAATATTAATTTACTAATATGAACAAATTTCATAGTTATTCAAAAGATCATTAAGTTAAAATTGGAAACAAATTTTAATAAATAAGCGTAATAAAGAGTTTATTTTAATATTTCTTATTTATTTGATCAATTTTAAACAAATTTTAAAAATTCATAAAATAATATATGAAAAAAAGCAACATTTAAAATATAAATATTAATATAAAAATGTAGTTAAACATAAGCACGAAGCTAAACTTATAAGTTTACTTTAAAAATACCAAAAATATTATTCTCTATTTCGCTAAACAAACTAAATTCACTTTATTATGCATTCGCTCACACTTAAAAACTAAAAGAAAATGATATTAATTATTATAGACAACATTTACGTGCTTGCATGTTAGTTTTAGCTGGAAAAGCTTTTGGTCTGACGCTTGAATACCCCTAAGTCAGCGTCTATTTGCGTTATTTGTGCTACACAAATACAAAGAGGGGCAGAGAGAGATAGAGAGAGAGAGAGAGAGAGTGAGAGGGGAAGAGAAAGATATATATACTATAGATATTTGCATTTGTTTTTAGCGACCCCAGACGAGACCCAAATGTTTATTCAAATGACAAAAGGGTGTTTGACAATGTTGTTGTTGCTGTTTCTGTTGTTGCTGTTACCGTTGTTGCTGTTGTTCGCTTTGCATTCTGTTGTTTGGTTTTTCGTTTGGCAGCCTTGATCAATTATTAATTAACTTGTCGAATATGCCGTGTTAATATATTGTTGTCTCTCTCTGAATTCGATTTGCAGGCAATCTAGTATAGAATGTTACCCAGCCTGCACACCTTGATGCGTTGCTCGAAGCGTGTGCTCCAGTCGCCGCTGGACGCGGTCAAGATGCACAGCAGCAATGGTCATAGCAAGGCGCCCGGCGGCGGCATGTACGGGCCCTTTACGCCGGCCAACGATCTGAGCTGCTCGGGCCGCGGCGACTGCGTGAACAACACCTGCGTCTGCGACATTCGCTATGCCGGCGACGAGTGCGACTTCTTCAACCTGTCCTACTACGCGGGCATCTCCACCGTCTTCTATGTGGTGGCTCTCGTCTCGGTCATCCAGCTGCTCATCTGCATCGTGGCCGAGTATCAGCGGCTCAAGCAGCCGTCGATCCTGCGCGCCTGCCGCATCACCACCCAGAAGCTGCTCTACTTCATGGTCTTTGTGGCCTCGTCGCTGCGCGGCGCCTACTTTACCACACCTGTAAGTGAGGCAATCAATCAATTATCATTTCTATCGCTTTATAATTAATTTCCTTCTACGCACAGCTGGACCTGCAGCCCCAGTGGGCAGTCACCCTGATGTCCGCCTATTACCCGCTGCTGATGACCTGCGCCTCTCTCATCGTCTGCATGTGGGCCGAGGTAAGTCAATGGGGATTGTCAGTGAGTCGATGATGCGCTCGACTGCATAGGAGATTAACGTCTGATTAAAATGGGGAAATAGTAATGAGAGTTAGCAAAGGTTTTTAGAGAAGTTTCAAATGGGTAAAGCATAAGGTTTTTGGGAATTAAAATTTATATATATTTGTATAAAATTAACATTTATATATATTTAGATACAAAATATTAATAATAGTATATAGAAATGTAGAGATTAATATATATAAAGATTTATATAAAAATATACTGATTACAAGAAGATTATGCTATAATTATATACGGAGAGAGATCTCTAAGAAAAAACGTTTCTTTAATATAGAACACTCGATCTCCAAGACAATTGTCGTAAACCTATTCTGAAATATTCTGAATAAATAATATAAAATCAATCTTTATATATTTTAACTTCTACATTTATATATATAAAGAGCACTTGAGCACTTCCAAGAAAATTCTAGCAGATTTTTAAAATGTTCTGAATATATATTTATAGAAAATGTATCCTTTTATATATATTCAAAAATAGGATTTATTTAATTTTTATAATAATATATTTCTTTTATAAAGATTGATTTCCAAGTAGATTGTTCTAAGTTTCGAACTTTGAAAGTTTTCTGAATACAATTTTTAAAAATAACTGATTTTAATTGAATTACTGAATGAATGAAAAACTAATAATAAATCTCGAAAATCTCACAAAATTATTTTCAAATTAAAAATTCATATACAGAAGCTCTATCTCTACATCAGCATATTTGATTTATACAAATAAACTACGTTTCACTACAATATTCATCACAAAGTATTCAAACAAAACTGGATTTAGATTCATTCAAATAGAGAATTATTCACGAATTAATTTTCCCTTTCATGCTCATTTCAATTAAGGAAAACGCGCAGCAATTATTCTATGACAAATGAAATATGAAAAGCAATTTTTTCAAATGCAAATTGTTACTGTATTTAAATGAGCTCTATAAATAAGAAATTACTCAGAGTAACAAATTTGCGTTCAAGCTTGCGTTTTCCCTAAGATTTTGAGATTTTGTTTACATCCTGAAACCATGGAAAATGGGAAATAAAATGATGAGAATTTATTGTTAAGATCATATAATCGCAACAGTTTCAATGAATAAGAGGTTTTTTTTTTTTTTGATTTTATAAAAGCTAAACTAATTGTAACTATCTCAATAAATATGACGTTTTTCAAGATCTTATATAATTTAGAAGCTAATAAAGCCCATATATAGTCTCATGCTTACCTTCCAAATAAAGGTTCTTTCATTAATTCGATCCACTAGAAACCTTCTTAGGATCAAATGATTTTTGTACCATTTTCAATAACTCTCAGAAATCCGAAATGTCTTAATAGCAACTGATTAGCCTAACAAGTAAATTTTATAGTAGCTTAACCGACGTTTATATAGATTCCACTAGATCATGCTCACGAATTATAATCTTAGCGTCAAGGGGAACATTGATAAGCTACCTTTGAGATATGAACATAAAAGTCTTGCCTTAAAGATTGTCGAAAAAAACAAGAGGAAATAGAAATAGCAGAGCTTTTCGATTAGCCAATGTACTCTCGACTCTGTGGGAATCTTATCTTCAGATAATTAGCTAACGAGGTCCACGAGTGCAGTGAGAAAATGCTTAGAAGCTATCATGTGAGTATTGTTTGCCCAAGTCGATCCAATCTTATCGGAATTCGGGAGGCAGAGCTCCCAGGTTGTTGAGGCAGAATACGAACAGCTAAACTCGTGTAGCTTGCCATCGGGAACAGCCATCGACAATCTCAAGTGCAACAATTATTCGAGTGCAAGTGTACTCCACTTTTTCCCTCACTCCACCCAATTACAATTGTTTTTTCAACGCTGCGCCATATCGCAGTGATAGGCAACCGCAATTTATCGCGACCATTAATTAAACTGAGGTGGGAACGTTTGAAAGTCGCGTACGTGCGCACTCGCCAGACTATTTATAGAAAATAATGCCTATGTTTTCTTGCTCTTTTTTAGATATTTCACTTGCGCGACATACGCTGGGAGAAGTCGCAGTTTCTGTCGAAGAGCTTCCTGGGCTTCGTCGCCTTCAACTTCTTCCTGTACAGCCTGTTCGGCATTGAGGTGTTCAGCTCGCTGATCAACTCGGAGCGGCGCGACTATGCGCACATCTTCAATGGCTGCTACGCTGTGCTCCTGCTGATTGTCGTTATCTTCTTTCTGATTTATGGCGTGGAGGTGTTCTTTAAGCTGCGCGGCGGCTTCGTCTACGACCAGACGGGCAAGATTCTCGGACCCAGCGAGGCGATCGTGAATGCCTCGCAGTTGCATCAGTCGCGCCTCGGACTGCTCAGCCAGGCCATAATGCTGATTGTGATTGTCGGCTTTCTTACCTCCGAGACACTGGGTGACCTATGGAAGGGCAAGTAAGTTGTTGGCAAATTCAAATATCAGCTGATCATAGCTCTAATGCATCTCTCCTGGCTTAGGGTGCCCGTCAATTCGCGTAATTGGTATGATATCATCTTTCGCATTGCCGAAATAGGCGTCGCCTTGTGGTTTCCCTGCTGCCTGTGGAACTCCATGGCACCCGAACAGCTCTGGATACTGAATCCGCGCAAGCTACTGTCCCGCCAAATTGATCCGTCGATACCCACGCTCGATGCCGACAGCAACAAGTTGTCGCCCGAGGAGGGCCAGACGTTCCTGAGCAAAAAGGACTGCTGGATCTGCTACGACAGCGACAAGCCGGAGCCCCTCATTCAGCCCTGCCGCTGCACCGGCGACGTCAGCTCAGTGCACCACGAGTGCCTCAAGCGCTGGCTCGTCGAGAGCTGCGGCAGCAACAACGAGGCGCAGCTGGCGTGCAAGGTTTGCTCGCATCCCTACGAAATTGAGAAATCGAAAAAGTAAGAGGAATTCACGCCATGCAAGACTCTATCTAATACTCTCTGAATTGCAGACTCGAGTGGGACAAAGGATTCACCATACAGCATTGGATGAAGACGGTCATATTGATAACGCTGATGTGTGTGACGGGCGCCACAGCCTGGGCCATTATACAAATGTATGTGGATCCGTTGGTGCGCGTCCTAACCGTTGGCGTCGCCGTGCTCATCGGCTACGTGTGTGTCAAGTGTCTGGGCGAGAATACGGTGGTGGCCTACCAGCGGGCCAAGGTGAGCTCCATCAACATTGTGACCAGCTCGGAGATGGAGAAGCTGCACACCATATGCGAAGACGTCAGCACAGCGAGCACCTCAGCGGCAGCAGCGGCGTCACAGGCCGCCTCCTAAAACGAGGCCGCGCTAAAGTCTATGCCATAAGGAAACATCACACTCGTACACAAATGCAAATACGGATTATATATATGTATAGCAATATATATATATCTATATATATATATATAACAGAACAGACAGACGAGAGACACTATACGAACGATATAGTTGATTAGATTTAGCGCCCGTTTTGCACACATTTTTGCTCAAGGCCCCCCCTCCATAAAAACTCTTCCCCGCAAACTGTGTACATAGGTCTTAAGTCATTTAGTATGTAGGAAAATGGTTCGAAACAACAACAACCAGAACAAGAACAAGAAACGAGTCAATTTTGTCTCTCAAAGTAGCACGCATTATTCCAGGCGGTACATGTATTAAAGCAAAAGAAGAAGCCAAATATTATATAATCTGTGTACCACATACATAAGCCAGTATCAATTAGCCTACACAAATTACGGAGAACGTTTTGAGATTATGATTACGATATCACACACACACACATACGTTGCCAAGTAGTTGGAGAAGTTTTTCATTTTATAAGAACAAGAATATATAAAGAGTAGAGTTAACAAAGGCACCAGTCAATGTCAGTCTAGCTGAGCATGTTTGTAGTTTGTAGCGTATATATTTATATACATATACATATATATATAAAACCACGTTAAGATCTTAAATTGTGAGCGTACGTCTCTCCATGCAGCACAGCTAAGTTTATTTGGCGAATATTAATTTAGGAACAACACACACATACATATTATACTTGTATTTTTGATTTACTCTCCTTTCGTGTAATTTGTATTCAATGCGAATACCTTTCGCAGTATACCTTAAGTCTATACTTAACGAACCTAATTTATGAACAGCAATTCAATTATTTATATAAAAAACAAAACAAAACAAAAAACAAAATCAAAGAGCGCGCCCACATTTGTATTGTGTTATTCAAAGCAGTTTTTGCTACACAAACATAGTTTCCACAAATTCAACACAACATACATATTTACACGTTAAGCTAACATACATTTTTGTGATAAACCAGTTAAAATACAAATTAAAACATTTATATCAAATAAAATGCATATTTTTAATTTTCTTGGGACTTATGATATTGAATGGAGGGAAATACAACAGCTGTGCTCAAAAGAATATAAATACATAAAAAAATAGATCAAATTAAAAAGTATTTTTTACGACCGAAATTTTAAAGATTTTTACTTTTTGCTTAAAATAGAATGTTAAAAAGAAAATTGTAAAAAAAATATTTTTCTTTCGGTCAAAATGATTTAGTTATTGACGAGAATAGTGAAATGCATTAAAAATGAGGTGTTCAGAAAAATAATAGTGCTGAATGTAAGCAGTTAAAAAAATGTTAAAAAAGTTGTAGTTAAAAATAGCATAAAAATAGCAGTAAAAAAAATTAAAAAAGAATAGTAAATTCTTTTCTTTCATTTTTGATCAAATTTATTTTATTTTAATGAACTTTTAATTTATGTGCAGCAGTTGTCTATATGAAGAATAGATATTAATCTCAATATTTGTATCAAATTTTTATATTTTTTTAATTTATAATTATTTATTTTTTTGAGCACAGCTATGTAAGTCTGCTGCTAACGTACAGACGGGAGAGGCAACTGTTAATCAATTGCTTCCGCTGTTATTCTATTGCTTCCGCTGTTAATCTCCAAATTCAGCTCAATTTAAATGCTGGGCAGCCAGAGTGGCTGTTAAGCTGCAGATCCAGGTCATGACGTTGGCGCACTGTAATATCAACTGTTAAGCTACATCTGCTTGTAGAAAGAGCTCTGGCCTGAGTAAGCACTGTTAATGTGCAGCTGCAGCTTGAGGATTATGCGCCACTGTTAATGCTAGTCAGCTGTTAAGCTGAAGATGCGGGTCAGAGAAATTATGCGCTGTAAAGTCGATGTTAAGCTGCAGCTGCAGCTCATGTAAAAGGAGGTTTGCAGAGATGACGCTATCAAAGATGAGCAACTGTTAAGCTGCAGATCCAGGCCGACTGTTAAGCTGCAGATACGGGTCGACTGTTAAGCTGCAGTTCATGTAAAAGTTTGCCGAAATGTTAGATGTTAAACGTGCAGCTGTTAAGCTGCAGATCCAATTCATTATGATGATGGCGAGCTGTAAAATCGGCCTTTAAAGTGCAGCTGCATCTGTAGTTCATATAAAAAGTGGCTCGGGAGATATTATATGGAAAGCTCTATTACTCATCAGTTACTTTGTCAGGCTCACCACAACATTTTCTATATTCATTCAAAATCCATTAAGTGATCAACTGTAAACTAAAATTTTGCAATTAAAAAAGTCTTCGCAATTTGTTGTCCTTTAAGTCTAGGGTTATACATTTATTTTACACGGTAAACACCTATAAAATGTATATTTATTTGTGTATACAGAATATGCTTACATAATATGCATAATTAAAGACAAGTCGCGCTCTGACACACTTCCCGCTGTTGTATACCATCGTAATGTACTGCTAATGTGAATACATTTATAGATCAACAACATAAAGGCCTTATATGTTATATCAAAAGGAGAAATTAGAGTAAACTGAACTAAGATTCACACAGTCCTTCAAGCTGGCACACGATTTAATGCCAAAAATTCAATTTAAAGATCACATTACTAGCTAGTATTTAATATGCACTATATATATGCTAAATGAACTAAGATCTAGAAGCTAAATATCGTTTATTTTCTTGATTGCTAATAACTATATGAATTTTGTCGCGAAATATAACTTGGCCGTAATTGGCGTAATTTGGATCGACTGATGCGCTTCGTTTTGTTAGTATGCTAAGCCGTCTTATCAACTTAGTGAAACAATTCAACTAATGGGAGGCGAGAGTCCTGGGTCGGCTATAGATGAGTGCTTCTTGTGCCTATAATTTTGTAGATTTATATATTTATATGCTAGATGTTGCTAGATGAGTTGCTCAAGTCTGGGGGCAGTGTGGGCGAAGGCGCTCATTGAACGACAGCCGAGCGCTTATCACGGTTCTTGCCGCGCGTGATGGAGCGTGCCTTGAAAGCGGCGGCATTCACCAGGTGCTAAAGAAGGAAATATATTATAATCGAATCATAGAAAGCATTTATTCCTCTTCGACTTACGCGCTCGAGCTTGGTCTGCTTGACTTTGGCGTTGCCATTGATGCCCACGTTGTTGGGGCGCGGCCCCAGTTGGAAAATGTCGCGTATGAATTCGTTCTCCTGCAGGTGTGAGGTCATGCCGGGGCCCATGATGGCGCACAGGGATGAGTACTGATGATGCACCGACCAGGCGTCCAGTGTGAGAGCATCATGTCCGAAGCGTATATTGATCTCAGGTGAAATATCCTCCTGTCAAAATACAACAATTTTTAGTAAGCGTCGATAGAAATATCAGTGGAAAATGTTCAGGTTTCAGAATATTTTCCTTCGTGTCACTACACCTAGTTTTACCCTTTCTTAAAAGATACAAAATTATTAGATAAAAAATAAAATCGAAAAATTATTAAATTTGAAAAAAATATTCTTCTATTGGGCCTTTCAAAATGATGGTATCCACGTATCAGCACGACTATGTACCGCCGAACACGAAGCGGTACGACTTCATGAGCCACCTGAAGACCAGCGATGGTCTCGGTGGGGCAAAGATGGTGGAATGCGAATGCATAGCGGACGACAGGATTAAGGCGCACCCAGATGCAGTCAAGAATTGCGCGGGCGTCGAATGGACGGGCATAGCGCCGATGGGGCGATTGGTGGATCCGCGCTTAATCCCAACCGAATTGCCGCAGGATCAGATCGACCAAATGGCCATGTCGCCGGAGTCCGACTGCCTGAAGCTGCAGCCGAATCGATTCCTCAAAATCCTACGGAATGTCTATCCGGATCTGTATGAGCGTCTCAAGTTGATGCCCAAAGAGGAATTGGGTCGAAGGCTGGAGACAAACCGCATGTATACGACCTATCAGATCGACTACTGCGATGTCAAAGAGTATCCGGAGGGCATCTACGAGAGCCTGAAGCCCAAGGACGAGGCCTCCAAGATAAAGTCTGACAAGCTCATGGCCAATAAGGCGCCTTGTTCCGAGTTCCGTGCCGATGTGATGAAGCAGCTGGAGCGCGAGAACTCCACCGGCTACGAAGTGAAGGCCGATGAGTGTGAGCAGGCGTACAAGCCATTCCAGACGACATTCTCGGACTCCTCGCAGTCTGTCAACTCGGGCAACAACTCGCATTGGAAGACGGCGGCCAGCACGTTCAGCAAGGTGCCCAACTTTACGGAATACATGGACTCGATCAGCCGCAACGGCTGCATCATCATGCGCAACAAGCTGCACGACCACTCCAAGTGCTTGGCGAATCACTGCAGGCACGAGATCCGGTTCAACTGCACGGACATGAAACCCTAATCTTGTTCTCCTCTTCGTCTCCTCCATTCTATATGTGTGCGTGCAATCTTTCGCTACTCTATCCCTTCATATGTACAAATTCCAAGTGTCCAATTAAACTTAAATTTGAAAAGTAAAAGGATATTAGTGTGCTCTGGGCAAAGGGGGATTACCTCCAGATAGCGCAGCACATCTCGGAAGGTGGCACGCTGGGCCTTGCGGTCGCGCTTGGCGCGATACTTGTGCGAGTCGGTGGCCAGCTGCTTGACGGCGTCGCACAGCTCGTCGATGTCCGCCTCCAGGAAGTTCTCATCGTGGGCACGGCCCGACTCCAGGATCAAGGCTATGGTCTCGCCAGCAGCCATGCGTACGTCCAGATGCGGTGATTGCAAGAGACCCAAGAACTTTTTGATAGAGCTGCAATCATTAGTCATTAGTCATTAGTCATCAGTCATTGGAATTGATTTTATGTGGCTTACGGAAATTTGTGTTGTCCAGTGGTCATCAGGGAAACGAAATCGCCAGAGGGCACGAGGGTCAGCAGTAAGCCCCATGCGGAGAGCGCCTCGGCGTGCAGAGTGCCGGCTTCGGCAGTGACGGAAACGGGCGTCTTGTCGTCGCCGCGCAAGTAGCTGCCGGCAAAGATGGTCTCGAAGAACTGCATCAGCTGGACCAGCTCGCCAATGTCCTCGCAGTCGAGGAAGTTGAGCAGACCCAGGGCGGCGCAGCACTTGGCGCGTGCATCATAATTGACAGACTTGTCCTGCACGGTGGTCAGCAGGAACTGATTCATTGCCTTCGACATGCCCTCCTCGCCGCCCAGCTGCAGCACCAGGAGCGGGGCCAAACGTGCGCCCCACACCTGCTCCTGGCCCTTGCCCCTGCGCACGCTCTTCTCCACAAAGTCCATGAGCGTCATCTTGCGATCCTCCACGAAATCGGGCATATAGCGATGCATCAGCAGCTCGCAGATGGCCTGCAAGGCCTGAATGCGTGTCTGGGCCGATTTCTCTGTGGCCTGCTCCAGGGCCTTTTCGAACTTCTCCTCGAAGCGCTCATTAGCCAGATCCTCGGCAGCCTCCGACGAGGCGGCCTCCGAGACGTGCGAATAAACGCTCACATTGTCAAAGGACTCGTCCTCCGAGTTCGAGTCGTTGGTGCGGCCTGCAAAATGAAAAAAAAGATTTGCATTAAAATGCAGCTCGAACTTGAGGTAAATTTAAAAGGAATTTTCATGTTAATTAACATAACATAAACATTGCATTGCTGTAAGCTGTTAACGTAGATTAGCTTAACATGAATGCGACTCATCAGTGCAAATTAAAATGGCTGCTAGTTGGTCTCTTGATGTTATTTAACATAACATGAACTGTAAAATATCTACGACTCGAATTGCATTGCTGTAAGCTGTTAACGTAAGTTAACATAACATGAATGTGACTCATCAGTGCAAATTTAAATGGCTGCTAGTTGGTCTCTTCATGTTAATTAACATAACATGAACTGTAAAGTATCTCCCCACTGGTGCAGTTAAATTGCTGTAAGCTATTAATGTAGTTTAACATAACATAAATACGACTTAACAGTGCAACATAAATTTTTTAATCTGTTAATGTTCATTTATATAACATAAATTCATATTTTAAAGACAATGCCAGCCAAACTGTCAAATGACGACATTCACTGCTAAATTATCACACCGCTGCTCAAACTGTTAGCACATTTATTGCTTGTGAAATGATTCAGGCCAAAACACACACACACACACACACACATCTACTTATATATGTATATGTGCTTGCACACATTTGTGAAATTTTTCTACGATAATTTTCCGCCTGGCAGCGACTATTTTAGACATGTGCATGTGTGTGTGGGTGTGATATAAATAAAGCAGCGTGCTTATATGTGTATTTATATATATGTGTGTGTGTGTAATTCGTAATACAAAAGTAATTGAATGTACATTGGTATTTCTTTTCTATTTGTTTTTAGGGCAATTGTGTGACCTTCATAGAAAAATGTTGTGCAACAAGTTTGAGCGTTTGTTGTTGTTGCTCAACTTTCTATGCACAGAGAAACAGACTCACACACACACACATTTACTCTCACACACACACACACACATTCTAACTATTTACCACCTCTGGCTATTGAATGAGGACAAGGTAATTTCCGGCATTGAGTTTTCATTTGTTCATTGTTGCAGCAGGTATATGCAAACACAGATACAATATGTCTATATGTATATATACATTTACATATATTGTCAACATTATTGCGTGTTTTGTAAGACAAACAACAGCAACAACAACAACTGGCAACAGCTGTTGGAAAAACAAAGCTTTGATTCGAAAGTTGTTTGGCGAGTTTGATTGTAGAGCTATGACTGACAGCCTGGGAAATTTCATAATTTGAATACCCTTTATAAAAAGTTAAAGCTTTTTTCTTTAAAAATTATTTAATATTTATTCTCAAAACGAATGAATCTAAAAGTATCATAAATTAGTAAAAAGAAATATATTTATTCTAAATGCGCTTACAAACAGAATTAGTATTATGAAATACAGGCAACTGTACACACACACATACATATATATTCATATGTAAATAAGACTGCTTGTTTCTTTGTGTTTTACTTGATAAGCTGGCATTGAACGTTCACACTTATAGTGTGTGAACATACCCTGAGCTTGTTACAAGCCGTATGGCATATTAAAAACAGGTGAAATGAAAAGAAAGTCTTAAAATAAAGCAAGATAAAATTCCATATATGTAAATATATAAAATATAAAATATATATCAAATAATACATATATATTAAAAAAAAAATGAAAAGAATATTCTAAAACAATAAAAGATCATATAAATACTTTAAAAGCTATTTTAACTCTGCCTTTCAGATCTCTCCACAATTTGTTCCTTAAGAAAGCTCTTCTAATTTCCTCTTTAAAAAAAAAATCCCTCTTATATAAATACATCTTATATAAATACATAAAAAGCAATCTTAACTTTTCCATCCAAGATGTCTACACAATTTATGCCCTAACACAATTCCACTAATTTCCTACCTTTCAAAAATTTCCCCCACAGGGTATTTCATTAGTCGAATACCATGACACATAACAGTTGATTTTTGTACTTTTTCTTTTTCTTGCTTGATTCACCAGCTGAGCGCGTGCAAAGCTTTTTTGCTTTTGCCAGCGCAGCAACAATATATATGTATATATATTTATTTCGATGATTGCCAAACAGGTTGGAGACGAAAGCTCGTGAAGCCAACGAAATGAATATTTCATGCTACTCAAACATGACATGTGCATGAGTAATGCATGCCAGAAAGGTCAACATACAAATTCACCAAAAAAAAGCTGCAGTTCACAGTAATATTTTCCCACCCATCGTTCCCCATGTCATTTGCTTTGTCTTTGTGACTCACCTTTGCCCGCTGCTTTCTTATTGCGTCGCGACATATTGTTGCTGTTGTTGTTGTTGTTGCGACGTTCGCTCTGGCCACGAATTTTGAGTTTGTTGTTGCTGTGACTCGTCTCAACTACGATCGTTGTTGTTCTACACGCGCCTTGTTCGACAGTGTCCTTTGAGCGCGCGAGCGTAAGTGAGAGAGCGAGAGAGTCTACACACGGAGAAGTCTACACACTCGCGTTTGGCGGCAACTATTGGCGGCACTTGCACGTGTTCTCGGCTTTTATTGATTTTCTGATTTTCAGGAATTTAGGTTAGAATTTCTTTTGTGTGTGTGTGTGTGTGTGAATTGATGGGGGGGACGACGAGTTCTTTTGGTTAAATTATTTGCTTTAGACTTTTAATCAAGATGCAGCTATGCAAAAGCTTTTATGTTTCCAATATTGTCTTTGTTGCTGCGCCTGCTGCTGTCCTTTGTTGCACAACACGCGTTTGGAAATGTTGAGAACTTTTACTGAACTGAATGTTGTTGGTTTGAACGCGCGTTTTATATTTATACACTGGTGCTGTTGCTGCTGCTGTTGGTGCTTCGGATTATAAAAATGTTGGTCGTTGCTTTGTGGTGACACAAATTTCATGTTTAACTGCAATTGAATTTTCTCCGCGACTTCCTTGGCCTTGAGACTGACTGCGTCCGACGTCGACAGCGCCGCCTTTTTTCCGAGGGTGTTGATCGAGTTGTGAAATTGTTTGCTGCACCGTTTTGTGGCTACGTTTGCTATTGCCCGTTGTTGTTGTTTTTCTTTCTTTCAATATGCAGCTTTAGCTTCGATTATTGCAGCTTTTCGGCAAAAGCTCTGCGTCGTAGCTGACTGGTTAAAATAATGCAAATAATTAAGCACTTTTCGTATTGCTGAGGTTGACGAAATTATAATGACACATGCGAAGCAGTGTTGAGAAGTGAGTAATAAACATGTAACTATCGAAGCTATCGAATTTCTACGATTACACAGCCTTATGTACAGCGCACCTGCGCACACTGTGTTGGCACTTTAAAAAAAAAAACGAAAAAGTGAACAAAATGTGCAATAACTTGTTAAAAAATTATTTTGCTTGTATTGCTAGTAAATATAAACTTATTCACAATAATGTGTGCACAACAGCGCAGTGTTGATATTTCAGTCTATCGAATCAGCTGTTCGATAAAAAGGGGGCGCGCACTGTAAACAATTAAATTATAAATAAACAATTGAGCGAATATTTTGTTTATTATTAAGAAAAATAGAAGAAACGTAAATTTAAACATAAATAATTATTATTTTTCTAAAAGAAAAATTAAATTTAGTCATAATAAAAAAATAAATAAAAATAGATTATATTATATATATAAATATATAAAAAATGATATATTACTAAGGAAAGGTCAAAGAATATAGATTATTTAAAATCTTGCTTCAGAGGATTTTCTTTGTTAAAGTTAAGAAAAAAAAAATATAATTCAATTTCAAAGTGTTGCCATTTTTTCTGCTAAATGTTGTATTATCTCTTGTGTAAATCAAATTTAAGATCAATGAAGCAATAAATCATTCAAAATGATTGATTGAATATTTGCTTAACCAACTTATATATTAAGAGATCCTAAATAATCATAGTTCAAATCAGTTGCATCTATTGCAGCAGCACCCAGTATTTGTCATCGATATCGACGAATGCAATTTCCATCACTATCGCAGCTTTCAATGCATATCGATAGCTGCTCCCACACCAACACACATTTCTATAGTATGTTTATTTTTATTGCAAAACGGATTTAAAAACAAGTTGTGGCTGGGCGCAGCAAACCGTCGCTTGCTGTTTCATAGAGTTCGCACAAACAAATCGCACTTCATGCTGATAAGTATAGTTGATTATCAGAAATGCTCGTTTGCCACAAACAACAAAAATAATAACAGCAGAAATATTCATCGACTGCATTGAACTTCGACTTTACCCAACACGAACTTTGTCACACGCACGCACACACACACACACGCGCGCCCGTCCATACGTGTGCAGTCAGTCGATGTGGATGTGAATCAATAACTAAATTCCAGCAGCTGCAGCAACAACAACAACAGTAACAGCAACATTTTTGGGTATCTGCATTTGCACACAGTTAATTAGGTAATTTGTAAGCTGCTTGCGCAGTCAAGCGGCTCGCCAAGCCAAGGAGGAGCTGGAGGAGTGGGTGGGGCAGGGGGCAGGCGCTGAACCTTAGCCTGCTTCTGCTTCTATATCTAATCTAGAATTTATGACCAGCCTAATACCAATTTCTATTGCAGCAATTCGTTCAGTCCACCATGGCCAGCATTGAGGAGCGTTTCCAGGCGGCCGTCAACGTGATCAAGGGCCTGCCCAAGAATGGACCTTATCAGCCCAGCATGAGCATGATGCTCAAGTTCTACGGGCTGTTCAAGCAGGCGTCGGAGGGCAATTGCTCGCCCAAGAAGCCGGCTTTCTGGGACGTGGTGGGTCGCGCCAAGTGGGATGCCTGGAATAGCAATCGGCACTTGACCAAGGAGCAGGCGATGCAGCGCTATGTGGAGAGTCTGCAGGAGATCATTGAGACCATGTCGTTCACGGAGAACGTGCAGAACTTTGTGGGCAGCCTGGACGGGCTGACCAACATCAACCTGGACGAACTGGACCTGGTGTCGCCGGGCATGCGCGAGCTAGCCGAATCGCATCCCAACTCGCCGTTCCACTCGCGCACGAACAGCCCGCAGCACGGCAGCAGTGCCAATGGCATCGAGGAGGTCGCGGCGCCCATGGCTTCCTCATCCACGGAGACGCTCACCAACGGCCACGCCGCGCCGCTGACCAATGGCTACACGCTGCACGACTCGAGCAGCAACAACAACAACAACTACACGAACAACAGCAGCGTGGCCATTGTGGAGCCGTCCGACGACGAGTACGACGATCCCTACGAGACGATGCTGCCGCAGGAGCTGACCCAGGCCATTACGCACAACTCGGACCTGCTGCGCCAGGTCCAGAGCACGGTGGCGAGCATGAACAGCGACATGGCGGCGGTGCAGCAGCGCGTGCGCAGCATGGAGCAGACGCTGCAGGAGCTGCGCAACGCCCAGAAGTTGCAGGCAAAGGATGGCCGGCTCGCCTGGTGGCCCTTCCGGGATATATCGCCCCTGTGGTTCGCCATGCTGGTGCTGTGGCCCTTCGTGGTGCGGCGGGTGGCGCGAATGGTGGAGAGCAAGCGCCGCTGACGGCGCCCATCCCCCCCCAGCCTAGACTTAGCTAAATCGGTATGGTAGTTAAATTGTGAGTATCCCAGGAGGAGTCCCTCTCCCGACTCTCGACTAATTTGCCTTCTCTTGCCCGCAGATGCTTACGTTATGGTTATGGGCACGAGCTGCGTGCGGCTTGATTTGATTTTACTCTCGAATGCATTGGCCTTGTACTAGTTCCCTAAGGTTGATCCAGTTGCAATATGTACATTTTATAGCTTTTAGTGTGTGTGTGCGTGCGTGCGTGTGTGTGTGTGTGTGTTGGACATCCAGGCTATATTAGTGGCACATTCCCCCCCAACCCGATCCCATCAACATTTTGTTTAGTTTTTAAGCGAAAAGTTTTTCTTTTCTTCCCTTTGCCCAGGCTGGGCGCGCTTCTGCCTTGGCCCACAGCGCCGCCTCCATCCACTGAGACTGCGGCAAATGGTTGTAAAAAAAAAAAGATAAAAAGAAAACTCAATTTTTGTTAATTATAATTTTTGTAATAAAATCTGATTATCACATCTAACGTTCGTCTGCTGGAAGGATGCACTACGTCTGCGGCTGAGCCGTGATGCGCAAATAGCCCTTGCCGGAGGGCACTTGGATGGTCTCGATGCCCTTGGGAAAGAGCTTGGGCACATCGTCGGCCTGCACCGTGGGCAGCACCATGCACTGCCCGCCCTGCTTCCAGTCGGCGGGCGTGGCCACGCTCCGGGTTTGCGTCAGCTGCAGCGAGTCGACGACGCGCAAAATTTCACTGCAATTCGGAATAAATAAATCAATCATAAAGTCAGGTAAAAGATTCCATCTCAAAACTCACTCGAAATTGCGTCCCGTCGTGGCCGGATAGAGGATGGAGAGACGCAGCTTCTTCTTGTCATCGACTACGAAGACGGCGCGGCAGGTGAGTGGAATGCCCTCGGCACTCACCTCATCCTTGTCCAGCATGTTCAGCTTCACGGCCAGCTCACGCTTGTTGTCCGCTATGATGGGGTAGTCGAAGCTGGCCAACTCTGCGGGAAAACAAGTTTTTTTTAATCTGCGTCCAATTAACACCTTTCAGAGCTCGACTCACTGCCATAGCTCTTGATGTCCTCGATCCAGGCGTTGTGCGACTCTGCCGTGTCGCAGGAGAGCGCAATCGGCTTGACGCCGCGCTTCAGAAACTCCGGCATCAACTGGGCCACGCGAGCGAGCTCCGTGGTGCAAACCGGAGTGAAATCCGCCGGGTGCGAGAAGAGGATGGCCCAGCTGTCGGCCATCCAGTCGTAGAAGTCTATTCTGCCCACATTTGTCTCCGCCTCGAAATTGGGAAACTGATCGCCAATATTGAGAGCTCTGTGCGACATCTCGAAGAAAAAGTCAAAGTAAATTAAACGAACGAAAAAAGTTAATTAGAAAGGCAAATGCAGCTGTCAAGCTTTCTATAGCTATAGCAAAACTATCGAATTCAAAAATCAAGCAAGAGCTTTAAAAATATCGATAACACTAGTTGCACAGCCGTCGAGGCTATTGTGAGCTCAAAAAGTTAATCTACCTATGCATAAAACGTAGATAAGTAAAATATTGAAAATAAAGTTTTTATTAAAAATGCTTAACCTGCAATTTCTTTTTAAAATATATATTTTATTTAATAGTATACATATATTTTATAATAATAATATAAATATTTTACATAATAACAATCAATATATATGGAATGAATAGGGGTTTCATATATAGCTCCATTGTGCTTACTTTTTCTATGCACTGTACATATATTTTATAATAATAATATAAATATTTTACATAATAACAATCAATATATATGGATTGAATAGGGGTTTCATATAAAACCCCAATGTGCCTACTTTTTCTATGCACTGTAGCACTTGCTACTCATAAGCAAGTAATGAACGAAAAAATCAAGCGAGCGCTTTAAAAATATCGATAACACAAGTTGCATCTCTAGCGATAAATAGCCATCGAGGCTGTTGTAATATCTATTAACAAGTAAATTGAAATAAACAATATTAATAAAATAAAAAAAAATATATTAAAATATAATATATTTCTATAACAACGAAGCTCATCTAAACCGATCTCATTATCAGCGCCACACAAATGCAGCCCCCGCCACCGCCGCCGCCAACTGCTGCGGAGCCCTTTCGCATAACAACAAATGCGCCGCAAATGCTGGACGCCAACCTGACGCCAGGACGCAGAAAGCTGCAGAGGTGGCTGGGCCGTGTCCTGCGCATCGTCATCACCGACGGACGTGTGCTGGTGGGCTTCTTCAACTGCACGGATCGCGACGCAAACATTGTGCTCTCCATGTGCGCCGAGTACTTGGTGGAGGGCCAGGAGCCCCGGCTGCTGGGCAACGTCATGGTGGCCAAGAAGCACATCGTCTCCCTGAACATCGACGAGCCGCGCACCACGACAATTCTGTAAACGGTTCATATAAGAAATGTAAGCATGCAATACCCATACATACATACATACTACACTTGTGAATTGATAGTGAGAACAAAAAGTTAGTCTACATTGTAGTTGCTTTGTTGAATACCTATGCATAATTGTAGCTAAATAAGTTTAAGCAGAAAAGTAAAGCCAAATGTTAAATATATACACTTAAGGCAAATATTGAAGCTTTCTATAAGTGAAGAGTCAAAAATAAAAATATTTTTATTTACAAGTTTTTAATATGAAAGTTAATAAATAAGAAAAAAATTTAATTAATGTGCATATATTTGATATAATAATATGTATATATCATGTAGTAATATATATATTTTGTATAATAATATGATATATATATTTTATGAAATATATACATTATATTTAATAAAAATATATAATAATCCATATATGGCAATTCCAATACGCTTACTTTTGCTATGCACTGTAGCACTTGCTCGTGTTTTGTTTGTTACTGTGAATGGCAAAACATAGCGTTGCCAACCATTGCAACAAAATTGAATTCTTTTAATAAACATCTTTTTTAAATATGAATAAATGGTGTATATATCTAAATATTGCTAAGAATTTTATTAATATTTCTCTAATAAATTCCTTCACACTCTTTTCTTCATTTATTAAAATTAGTTTCATTTTTAATTGCCAATCAGCTGAATCTTTGGTATTTTTCAATGTTTTGATATTTTTTAGTGCATTTCGTGCGCTCGGCCACTGACAAAGCGACAAATAAATTGTCGAAAGGCATTAATAATGTCAACAGAGCAGTAGAGCAATTAATTGTTGGGAATCAACACTCAATTGAACGCAATCAGCGATGGATTTCACGACCTTCGTCAAGCCTTCAAATGGCGGCGCCGTCGACAGCGGCGACACGAGCCAGCTGCAATTCTGGAAGCACGTCAAATACATCGAGAACCATGGGAAGCAGGAGGACGACTACGAGTACTGCATGACCGAGTTCCTGCGCATGTCCGGCATCTTCTGGGGCGTCACGGCGCTGGACATCATGGGCCAGTTGGAGCGGCTCGACCGCAAGTCCATCATTGAGTTCGTGCGGCGCTGCCAGTGCCCGGTCAGCGGCGGATTCGCGCCCTGCGAGGGCCACGATCCGCACATGCTGTACACGCTGTCGGCCGTCCAGGTGCTGGCCACCTACGATGCGCTGGACGCCATCGACTGCGATGCCGTGGTGCGCTTCGTCGTCGGCCTCCAGCAGCCGGACGGCAGCTTCTTCGGCGACAAGTGGGGCGAGGTGGACAACCGGTTCAGCTTCTGTGCGGTGGCCACGCTGACGCTGCTCAAGCGCATGGAGCAGACCATCGACGTGGAGAAGGCGGTCAAGTTCGTCATGTCGTGCTGCAATCAGACGGACGGCGGCTTCGGCTCCAAGCCAGGCGCTGAGTCACACGCAGGTGAGTCATAAGGGAGATCAGTCCACACTCAACATCATTCCTAATCCTTGACTCCTCCGCAGGACTCATCTATTGCTGCGTGGGCTTTCTGTCGCTCACGCACCGCCTGCATCTGCTCGACGTGGACAAGCTAGGCTGGTGGCTCTGCGAGCGGCAGCTGCCCTCGGGCGGCCTCAACGGTCGCCCGGAGAAGCTGCCCGACGTCTGCTACTCCTGGTGGGTGCTCTCCTCGCTCACCATCATGGGCCGCCTGCACTGGATCAGCTCCGAGAAGCTGCAGCAGTTCATACTCTCGTGCCAGGACACGGAGACGGGCGGCTTCTCCGACCGCACCGGCAACATGCCCGACATATTCCACACGCTCTTCGGCATCGGCGGCCTCTCCCTGCTGGGCCACCCCGGCCTGAAGGCCATCAACCCGACGCTCTGCATGCCGCAGTACATCATCGACCGCCTGGGCATCCAGCCGCAGACGCTCAATCAGGCATAATATTCAGCCAGCCGATATTAAGAGACAAAAGCTATAGCCAATGTTAACTGATTAATTTATGCAACGGATACCTTAACGAGCCCAAAAAAATAAGGAAAAAGTGTAATTCGAGTAGAGTTTAAACGATGTCAAAAAGTTCATTTCTATATTAGCTACTTTACTCTTTCTGTAACAATATCTTTATATATATATATTTGTTTATATTTATGATGAGCAAACATTTTTTATATTTGTATTATAATAGAGTAAATCGTAAATAAAAGACACTATTTTTATTATAGCATGCAAATATCGAAGAGTATTTAAATTCAGCAGGAGAAATTATTAGAGATCAAAGAGAAATTATGTTCAGGAAGAAAACTTTTTAAAGATCGAAGAGAAATTATATTCAACAAGATAAATGCGAATAAAAACATAAGAAAATTTAAATTCAGCAAAAGAAATGATTGCAGATCGAAGAAATATTATATTCAGCAAGAGAAATACAAAGAATGATCGAAGAGAATTCAAATTCAGCAAAAGAAATGATTGAAGATCAAAGAGCATTTAAATTCAGCTAAAGAAATTCAATTGAAAATCAAAGAGAATTTATATTCAGCAAGAGAAATGATTGAAGATCGAAGAAATATTATATTCAGCAAGAGAAATACAAAGAATGATCGAAGAGAATTCAAATTCAGCAAAAGAAATGATTGAAGATCAAAGAGCACTTAAATTCAGCTAGAGAAATGACAATTTAAAATCAAAGAGAATTTATATTCAGCAAGAGAAATGATTAAGGATTGAAGAAAATTTGTATTCATCAGAGAGAGAAAAAATCAAATAAAAATCGAAGAAAATTTAAATTCAGCAAATAAATATTGAAGAGAATTTAAATTCAGCAACAGAAATGA
Source organism: Drosophila pegasa (assembly GCA_035046225.1). Taxonomy (NCBI): domain Eukaryota; kingdom Metazoa; phylum Arthropoda; class Insecta; order Diptera; family Drosophilidae; genus Drosophila; species Drosophila pegasa. The sequence goes on from JAWNOD010000072.1 coordinate 5,601,578, forward strand.
TTTAAAATTGACGAGAATTTAAATTCAGCAAATAAATATTGAAGAGAATTTTAATTCAGCAAGAGAAATGCAATTAAAAATCCAAGAGTATTTAAATTCAGCAAGAGAAATGATAAGAGATCGAAGAGAATTTAAATTCAGCAAATAAATATTAAAGATAATTTTAATTCAGCAAGAGAATCCCAAATAAAGATCAAATAGAATTGAAATTCTCAATAATTAATGATCAAAGAATATTTAAATTCAGCAAGAGAAATGCAAATAAAGACCGTTGAGAATTTAAATTCAGAAAAAGAAGTAATTAAATATCGAAGAAAGTTCTAAATTCAGCAAGAGAAATGACTACAGATTGAAGAATATTTAAATTCAGCAAAAGAAATAAAAGATATATAAATTCAGCAAGAGAAATGAAAGCTCTTTAATTTCTTTAATTTTTTGCTGAATTTAACTACTCTTGGATCTGTAGTCATTTAATGAATGTTAATTCAGCAAAAGAAATGGAAATAAATATCACACAGTATTTTTTATCAAAGAGTATTCAAAGCAAGAAAAATTAAAAAAAAAAGAAGATCAAAGATTAAAGATCAAAGAGTATTTATATTCAGCAAGATCAACGGGCATTTCAATTCAGCAAGATGGAATTCCTAAGGAAATTTAAAGAGTCCATTAAAAATTCGGTTACTACAAAAATCAATTAAAATTCTTCATTTTCCAATTTAACAAAATTTGTGTTTTATTGCAAAAATAAACTAATTAGTTATACAACTAGCATAAATTCCAATTCGTAAACAATTTCATAAATTAGATATGCATGCAGATATCGATTTACATAGATAACATATATATATATATATATTATGTACACATAAGAGGTATGTATTTGAGAATTTTGGAATTACACAAACAAAGAAAAAGGAAGAGGAAAGAAAAGTAGAAACAGAGTCAAGTGCGGCCGCTAGACGATCTAAACCTAAATCAATTTGCGCCTTCAATTAAAGACAATTGAAATGAATTCGTGGCGCATAAATATTTTAACTGGCTGGCAGATCTAGAGACTATATAGTTGAGTAAATGTCTGTGTGTGTGTGTGTAGTATACTTCGATGCACGTCTAAGGCACTCCATAAACAATTTCAGCTATATATATATATAGATTAGATCTACAGACTAAGTGAAGCGGAGAACTAGGAATTATTGAATTTCTCGTCGCTGGTCAGGACGTTGTAGGCACAGCCCAGGGCCCAGGAGATCTCATGGCCATCGATCTTCTTGTAGAGCTAGAAGTAAGAGAATATATCAGTATATATATATATATCTTAATCCACTTCCGATCTACCTTCACCCGCTTGCCATCATTCAGGCCGAATCCCTCGCGCAGCAGCACCGAGATAAAGGTCAGGTCGAAGCACATGAAGGGCTGATCGTCGTTGGGTATGGCACAGATCTCCTGCGCCTTCTTGCGATAGGCCTCCACGGTGGTCTCGCCGCCCGTCGTCGGATCCACCAGGCCCGACTCGATGGCGCGCTCGAAGTAGTAGCTGAACGCCGCCACGGCGTGCTGCTTGAGCGTGAAGGGTTTGGGCTTGACCAGCGGCATCACCTTGCTCTTGACCAGCTCCAGGCAGGCCTCGAAGTCCACCACCGGCTGCTCGGCGTTCGACTTGCTGTTCTCCCGGCCGCTGACCTGGTACTTGACATTGCCATACGTCCAGGTGCGATTGGCTATGATGGGATTGACGCAGACGCTCTCCACGAACGTCTCCTCGGGGCCGTAGCCCTTGGTGAAGACGGCGTGGCGCGCGGCCATGAGGCCCAGGCCGAGGTAGCTGTGCGTGAACACGTTGATCTTCTTGTTGGAGGTGATCACCTCGTGCATGTACTTGTCGTAGACGGGCACCTGCTCGGGATCTGTGGGCGAGAAGGTGACCTGAGTGCTGCCGCCGCCCAAGTCCAGGGCGGCCGCTTGGTTCGTCTTGGACAGGCGGCCGAGCAGGAAGTTGACGGTGAACCAGCTGAAGATGCCCTCGTCCGTGCCGTCCATGATCTCCACGGCGTCGATGTCCACGCTGAACTCCGACTTGGCGAACAGATCCCGCACCGCATTCAGCAGATTCTCCGCCTTGCTCTGCGGCAGCAGGCGCAGCCCCGCGGTGGCCTTCAGCACGAGCGGCGTGGACGACCAGTGCTCCTTGGGTATGAAGGCGCGCGCCTCGTCCAGCAGCAGCTTGATCGAGTGTGCGCCCTCGGCGGGATTGTCCGCGAAGGAGCTGAGGCCGGGCTTGCGCTCCTTGAACAGCTCCTCGTAGAGCACCAGCTTGTTGTCGATGAAGCTGCGATTGAACTTGTACGCCAGGACGCGCGAGCCCGTCGAGCCGGCGTCAATGATGGCCGCGTACTGCACCTTGCTGTAGCCCAGCTTGGAGGCGAGCCGCGCCAGGTACGGGCTGGCATTGTCCGAGGCGAGGCCTGCACCCGATTCAGATTGTTGTGGTTTTTGTGAGCGATAGCGAATGGAGACAGTGGACATAACAGAGGATTCGGTTAGTGGCGCTGCGGCGAAATGGGCATTATACACTTGATACACACCAAAGACAAACAGCAGCAGGACAACAGAGACGACCAAACACAGAAATGAGACTTTCAGCCCGCTGGTCACACCGGCGCGTCCACTTCCGTTTCCGCTGGCGCCGCCGGCGGCGCTGCCCTTGCGCCGACCTGGCTTGTCATCGCTGGCCAGCTGGGGAATGAACGGAATGAAAATCATTTTGAACAAATTTTTGTACAACCTGGAAATTTAAACGAAAATATTGCCCTAGAAGTCTCTACTACCAGCTTGTACTCGTATCGCATGTCTGTCTATGAGTAGCCCGAGTTTGCCCTGAAACACATCTTGCCAGCTGCCGCAGTGGATTCCCCTATTGTTCAATTTATTTGTTTATTATTTATTTGCTTTTCTGTTCTTTTTTCTTATTTGGCCGTGGCAACGTACGCAACTCTTTTGGGGCCAGACAATTTTCGGTTTCTTATCTGTTACTCGACAAATTTTTGTCGCTGTTTATCGGCAGCGAGGGCTGCCACATGTCGGACTATCGATAAATGGCACTGCCAGGGCTGCAAACGCTCAATAAGCTTTGCTAACTGGCGCGTTTTAGAACTTTGCTATACGAGAAACTTGCGGGCATTGTGAAAAGTGTTATACGTTTGTATTTGGAGAGTTGTTATATGCGTGAATTTGTATGAAATATTATAGAATATTTTAATAAATGTTGGAAAGTGTTATACGCTGGCAGTTAGGGAGTTGTTATATACGTGAATTTGTACGAAATATTATAGAATATTTTAATAAATGTTGGAAAGTGTTATACGCTGGCAGTTAGGGAGCTTTTATATGCGTGAATTTGTACGAAATATTATAGAATATTTTAATATAATCTTCTATTTATTATAAAAAAGAAAATAAAATTCAGTCATAATAAACAAAAAGGTAGGCTTGTATAAGAATATTTTTTTTTTTTAAAGTTTGTTATACTTGAGAGGTTAGGTAAGGAGCAAGTGTTATACTATTTAAATGAAGAAGCTCTGCTAACTTTGCTAATGCATTTTAGAAATTTGTTATACTAGAGCCTTTGAGGCAATATGAGAAGTGTTATACGTTCGCTTTTACAGACTTGTATGGGTGCATTTGAGCAAGTATTTGTATGAAATAATATACAATATTTTCATATGACAATTTAAAATAAATTAAATAAATCCAATGCAATATTTTCATATCAAATTTTAAAATAAATGAAATAAACTTACTGCTCTAAATAATAATATTTTGCTATACATAAATATTACAATCCATTGGGACTTTGTTATACTTAAGAGGTAAGGAGGAAGTGTTATACATTATAATTGAAATTGCTTCGCTATGTTTTAGAACTTTGTTATATTTAGGAGGTAAGAAGGAAGTGTTATACTTCTTAATTGAAATAGATTTGCTAACTTTTCTAAAGTATGCTAAAAGCTTTGTTATACAATGAGATATTTATATTTTATAGGGCATATTTCATAAGCGCACCTTTTATTGAGATTTTACTGTATGTAAACTAATTTTATCAATTTCTTATAATGATGAAAACGCTTTTGTTTCACTTATATGTCTCATTATACATATTGTTTACTAATAGAATTCCAAGCGTATCACTTATTGAGTGTTTACTGTATGTAAACTAATTCTATCATTCGCCTATAATTATGACAATTTATTTATTTTACTAATATGTCCACTTATATATATTGCTTATTTATACAATACCTTACCGTATCACTTATTGAGTGTTTACTGTAGTTACTCTATGTAAACTAAGGCCTATCACTCGCTCATAACGATGACAACGCACTTATTCCATTCAATCACTCACAGCTGATGACAATAAATACTTTGAATTTCTATTTTACACATGGATTTGTATTCAAGTCTTATCTGATATACTATATAGTATTTATATATTTATGTAATTTTGTTCAGATAGCAGTTACAGCAGTGTTAACTGAACAGTCATGCAAAATTTCAATTTTCTCTAGTGCTCCCTGAAGGTTATCTTATTGGCAGATAAGATATCGTTTGTTTGACTTTCGAGACTTTTAGCTTGATTAAATATTATGGCTGAGGCGACAGAGGCGGCAAAGGAACTCACCGAAATTCCCATTAAACTATTTAAACAAATGTTTTAAGCTCGGCAAATAAATTCGCACTAAGAGAGCAGACGAATCTATCAACTACAGATGGTAAATGCAATTATATAAGGGTTTGTATATACTTAAGATATATATGCTATATATATTATATCGTTAATTTGCATGTCAATTGCATTGGCAACGCTCTAACAAAGCGCTAAATTGGCTCTCATTGAAACCCTTGGGAATTTCGCCAGGTGCTCTCAGGTTGCGGCGCCTTCTAATCGATATAGTAACACTATAAGTTATAAATAAACGTGATTAAAAATCAATTGATAATTATGACGTGACCAGATCGGAGTTTTTCTTCACCCAAACATTTTTTCGCGTCGCTTATCGTAATGTGGGCTAAGCATGCTTTGAGTGCTTAGCTTATCAGTTGGCATTATAAGAATAGCTCGCCGGTTGAGTATTTCACCAGGCGCTACACTTATAACAGCAGCAAACAGTGGCAACTCACTAAGATGAATCATATGTAAATGATTGCATTTTTTTTCCTTTGACTTTTTTGTGTAACAAGTTTTAATTTAAATATTTTAATAGCAACAAGTAGTACAAAAAATTTGGTTAAGGAAGTAAATACAAATTTTGTTTAATATTTAAAAGATGTAGTATCTTTTAAATGCTTATTAATAATTTATTGTTTACATTTTTATACGTTTTAAATGACGTTTTTCGGAAAATATATTTTAAAATTTAGATAGTAATTTTTTGTTAGCTTCAAAAAGTAAATAAGCAAATTAAATATTTTTAAAAATAATTTTCGACTTTTTAAATGTTAAAAAAAAAACAACATTTTTTATCTATTTAATGAGTTTTTGAAAAAATAAAAAATAAGTTGTATCCCCTATTTTTTCCAAAAATTGAAAAAATACAAATTGAAAAAATTTGAAAAAAATAGAAAGTAAGTTGTAATATTTATTTTTTCCAAAAATTCATTAAATAGGTATACAAATACAATAAAAAAATAGTTTAAAAATAAAAACAAAAACAATTGAAATTATAATTTTTTTTACAAAAAAATCTTTTAATTGAAAGATATTTATTTATTAAAATTGAATATTCGATTAAAGCAGGCTTGAAAAAAATTTAATATTTTTAAAAATAGTTTTAAGTGTTTATTCAAAAATATATTTTTTATACGCATTTTATGAATTTGTGGAAATATAGTTCCAAAAAGATATAAAGTTCAAATTAAAGCTACGTTAAAAAAATATATATTATATATATAAAAGTAATTTAAATATTAAAATATGAAACTATCTTAATTTAAACATATTTATTAAATAAAATAGGCTTTACTATACATATGGGTTAAGAAACGTTACTATTGCAACATGTTTGTCCCACACACGAAATTTTCTTTATTTACATCGAACTAGCTGAAATTCGCGCACAAACTTAACGACCTTGCAGTAAAGACGGATAGAGAGAAAGAGAGAGAGATAGAGAGAGAGAGAGAGGGGGAAACACTGAAGAAAATATAAAACCTGCTGATTCCCACAAACGAAACGCAACTTTGACCGAGCCGAGTCGAGTCAAAGTTTTAGTTTTGTCTGACTAAAGACGCATAAAATCAATATTTCATATGTAAATAAATCAATATTTCGTCATTTGTTGCTTGACAACTGTGATATATATTGTTATACTGTGATATATACTGTAATACTCCGTTCAGTAGTAACTGTTATACAGTGAATTAGGATAGTGTTTAACAGCTGCTCAAGCAGCGAAGGCCTAGTAGCCAATCTGTAATACTGTTATACCTCTACTTGAAAAACAGCTCAGGCTAAACTACTTTGTATGCCATATTTTTTGACTTAGTTCAAATGTTAACAATTACAATACACTGTCATTCAAATAAATATAAAATAAAACACACCTTTGAAAATAAATAGTTTAAATTAATTTAGTTATACAGCACTGTGTGCACTACTAATTGTTATATACAAATAGTTTTAGATCAGTTTGACAATGAAATGATTGTTCTACTACTAATTGTTATATTGACAAGCTCTTAGATCATTTAGACCAACTACGTAGTTCAATTGTTGCTCATATCCAACTTTAGCACACGCTCCACTCCTTAGTTCAACTATGCAGATCAGCTGTTGCGCATCTCTTAAATCATTTAGACCAACTATGCAGAACAACTGTTGCTCCTAACCAACTTTAGTACACTCCATACTCTTTAGCACACTTCATACCCTTTAGCACACTCTCTAGATCCTTAGATCAACTGCTGCAGATCAGCTGCTGCTCATCTCTAGCAAATCGCATTTCTACACGCCGGCCGCACGCAGCAGCAGCAGCAGCAACGACAACAATTTAAATTGAACATCAATTAGGTATGTAAATAAACTTGGCACAATAAAAACGCAAACGCAGCATTAGCTTCAATTTCCGCATCTGTCAAACGCGCCGAAATTAGCATTTGAAACAAATGTCGCGATGCCCTTTGACCTTTGCCTACCTTTCTCTTTCGCACATCGTTGTTTGGCATTGTGTCTGTTTCTATATATTTGTACTAAATTTGAGTAAACTCTAACAACTTTATCACTATATGTTTTTTTTTGGCAATCAGTGACCGCTCATTGGAACGATAAAGGGTTTCTATATATTTTTTTTTGTCTTAAATTAACTAGCAGCAACCAACACGTCGCGCACGAAATGGCGTACTAAATTAAACTAAAGGTTGCTAATCAGCTGTTGCTGTTGTCTTAAGAGGCAAATTCGTTTAACGAAATAATGGTCACCCTAACGAAACACTTGTTAATACTACGCGTGCATGATGCATGCATTAAAATCCTAAATTTTGTATACCTTTGATATTATATAAATTCAAATAATAAATATTTATTTAATATTTAATTAAAATTAAAAATAAATGAGTTTTAACAATTCAACAAAATGTTTTTGCATTTAAATTACACTCAACATAGTTGGTATTTATGCATTTCAGTATTTTTGTATCTTAGTACACATTATAGCCTTCTTGCACAGCTGGTCACTCTGTATTTTGTTGTTTTCTTGCATTGTTTTTCGTAGCTTGTCAGCTCCGGCCACACTGCGGTTAGTACCAAAACAAATGCCGATCGGAGAAGTTGCGCGCGTGCCTGTGTAACGCCGCCAGCGTTGTGGAAAAAAGAAGTGTTTGTGAGAATTTCGCTATACTGTGCAAAACAAGTAGCAAGAGCACAAAACAAAGAAATAAAAGTAATATACCCAAATATTTATGACACAAAAAATTGCATTTTGTGTATGTTTATTTCAAAGCAGATCAGCCGTTTCTTTGAGTGTGTGTGCGTGTGCATGAGTGTGCGTATGTGTGAGTGAGTGCAAGTGTGTGCGTAGCGGAATTATAAAATGCAATCGCATTTAAATAAGTAATGCATATAAATTCAGTTTAAGCTGCATAAGAAATAAGATAGAAAAGGCAAATGTTAATTCACGCAGCGTAAAATAACAAAACTACAAAGCCAAAGCTGCAAATGTGTGTGTGTGCATGTGCATGTATGGGTATGAGCGAGTGTGTGTGTGTGACGACGGCAAGAGCGCAATAAGATAAAATTGAAGGTTATTCTCTGAAAAAAAAAAAAACAAGTGCCCGTGTATATGTATGGCAGAGAGAGAGAGAGTGAGAGAGCGAGAGGCGCACACTGAAGTAGGGAGAGCGCACGCTCGCGTCGAAGAAAGCAGCGCACAAAAGCAAATGCTGAAAATGTCAATAAACTCTGCAAAGGTGAGGAAAAACGCAACGCAAGAGTAGCTTGGCAGCGACGGCGACAGCGACGTCGGCAGTGGCAGTGGCAGAGGCGGCGCTCTGCTGCCGTGTAAAATGAAACGCAGAGCAACAGCAGCAAAGAAAGCAGCGAAGAAGCAAGTGCAAAAAAGAACAACCCACACATAGGCATGCACAGGCACACACACACGCACACATACTGGCACACGCGCGCATACTGACACACGTACATACGTTCGTGAAGAAAGCGCACGTACGTGTGATTCTTATTGGATGGCGTTGCAGAAATAAAATCTGGTTTTGGCTTTGCGCTTGCAGCTTCCGCGTTGCAACTTCAACAGTTGCCGTTTTGCAGCATTTTGTTTATTTACTTTTTGTCAATTTGCGGTGTTCGGCCGCTCGTTAACCCACACTCACACACACACAAAGAGCGACGCTGAATAATTAATTTACCGTTAATAATTCGCAGGTGAAAAGAATAAAATAAAAGAAAAAGAGAAACAACAAGAAAGAGCGGCATTAATTGTGCAATAATTTTATCGTTCTCGTTATTGTGCAAAAATATATTTTATAAATCCATTTACAACAACAACAAATGTCTGATAAAATGTAAATCATGTGCATAGAAAATTAATTACAGTTTTTAATAAATGTAATATAAAAAATGAATGAAAATTAAATGAAAAATATACACACGAAATTAGTAAACAATTTTTAATATATCAAAAGAAAAAAAAAACAATTTTAAATTAAGTGAGAAACATAATTCTGACTTTGGTGCAACAAGGCAACAATTTTTTAGGGAATATCAAACACAACTCTTATTAGACTGACTATACGCCCAATTGGAATATTGAATTTACATTTTTGAATGGTAAGTCGGAAGAGGTTTATTATTAATAAAAATATATTATAAGCATTTAATAAAAAATATATATTCAAAAAAATAATACACAAAATAAGATGTATATATTAAAAGAGACAAAAATATATATATATATATATATATATAAATAAAAATATTTTTATTAAAATATTAAAATAGTAAATAAAATAAAATATTTATAAAAATAAAAAATAATAGTAAATAAAACAAATATATTAAAATAGGTTTAATAATATAATATAAATATATAATATAAGCTGAATAAATTATTAAAAAAAAAGGAATTAAAATAATAAATAAAATAGAATATATATAAAACTAAAAACAAAAACATATATAGCTAAAATTATATTTTTTTTTTAAATAATAGATAATATATATATCAAAGCATTAAAATACGAATACATTTATAAATAAAATATTAAAATAATATATAAAATATAATATATATGAATATATTAAAAGAAAAAGAAAATATTTATAGTCATTAAAGCAATAAAAAAACATATAAAAAAAAGTAAATTTTTAAATAAAACATTTTAAAAAAATATTTAAAAAAATTTATAAATAAAAATAATTTAAAAAAAAATAATAAAATTGAAACATTGAAAAATGAATATTTAAAATTATTTTTTAAATAAAATACTAAAAAATATAAAAATACCATATAATATATAAATATATATAAAATACTAAAAAAATATATAATATATATAAATGAATTTAATATAAATTAATTATTTATAGTAATAATATGCATAAGCTAAATTCATAGTTTGTCTATAGTTTACAAATATTTTTACTAAGGTCAAGTCTTATTAGACTTATATAGAGCTTTGTTCATAAAAATAATAGTGCGACTGAGTGCTAAAAATTCTTATTGAATTATGTACATATATGTATATGTCTGCATATATTTACATACTTAGTCCATATGGTTTTTGGACTCTCTTTGCTTTAATCTTGAACTTTTGCTGCTGGCCCTTAACCAATATTTCCGCCCACTTATCGCACATCACGTTGGGGCTGCGTCCACTTGAGCATTAACCACAAAAGCCTCTTCAGCGGGGCAGGCAAATGAAAACAATTTAATTAACGCCCAATTGCGAGCGAAACATTGGCCAGAGAGTTGGAGTCGCAGCGATCCAAGCCGATCCGATCCGATGCGAGCCGAGTCGAGCCGAGCCGAGGTCCACTTCAGTTGAAGCAGCGAAATGTAACGGCGCCATTGGTCACTTGAACTACTTTCTTGGGGAGCTGACTCATGCGACGGCCGCTCGGCTCGACTCGCTGCGGCGGCGGCGGCGGCAGCGGCTGCGGCTGCGGTAACTGCAATTGTGCAGCGGTTGGCCCGGAGGCCACCGGAAATTGTTTCCAACGTCGAAAAGAATCGAAGAGAGGAGAGAAGAGAAGAAGAGAGGAGTGTAGAGTAGTAGAGAGCAGCGGAGTGGAGAGTAGTGGAGAGAAGCTTTTAACGATGCGGCTCGGGCACGTTTTGAACTCTGCTTCCTCTCCCCTCTCTGCCGTTTCCTCTCTTTCTTCTTCTTCTTCTTCTGTGTGTGGCTTGACCTAGAAAAATCAAAGACTTTCGGCCTGTGGGCCGTAGGTGTATTTGTCATAATGATGCTCATAACTGTGATAATGACGTTGTTAATGATCTTGGGCCATCGATGATAATGACGTTGGCATCACATAAACCATTTTAAATGTTGGCTCATTATTATTTTGACTGCGTCGTCGGTGTTGCGGTTATTGTGTTTATTGGTCGCCTGCTGCAGTTGCGCTGCTCACTCGTAATGCGGTATGCCCTGGAAAGAGAGGGAGTGAGAGAGGAGTTGATAAGGGGTTAGTTACATCAGAAGGAAATTTTAAATAGATATGAGATAATTATTATATTTTATTAGAATGGAAGTTAAGAGTGAACTATTAATTTAAAAATAAAATCCTGAAAAATATTTACTTTTTTAATAAATAAATATTTGCCTTAATTCTTAAAAGTATAAATGTTTTTAAATGTTTTTAATAAATAAATAAAATAATATTTAATATATTAAAAAAAAATACATCTACATATTTTTGTACCTAAAAAATATTACAAAAAAAAATTTTATTTAAAAAATTATATTTTATTTATAAAAACAATATAATACAAAACATATTAAATAAATATACATATTTTTATATTAAAATCTTAAATACAATTTTTGAATTTCTTAAAAAATGTATTAAATTAACTAATACAATTAATTTCATTTAAAAAAATTAATAAATTGTTAAATATTAATTTAAAAAATATTTATTAAATATATTTAAAAAAATATATATAATACAATTTTAAAAATATAAAAAAATACTATTATATATTATCAAAGTTATCAAAGTTGTTCCTCGAAAAGAAATACTCGAAAACTTGTAATACAGGGTATTCGCTAGTCGAAGCTTGCAAGCTAACACTCTTACTTGTTCGTAACTGGGTTTATGTGCGGTCTTTGCTTTTATCAGCTAGCAGGAGCAGCTGCAGCCCTCTTCTCTCTCCCTCTTTCTCTCACTCTTTCACCTGCTCGTGCCCTCTCTTTCGCACTCTTTTGGCCAAGGTTGTCGGCAAGTTTTGTAAGTTGATTGGCTTTTTTTTTGTAATTTTTGCTGCCAATTGCCCCGTTGGACACGTCCAATACTTTGTTTATGTTCTTGAACTCTTTTCTTGAGTGTGTGGCTAAACGTGGCCTCAAATGTTAATTTACAGCTTTTGCTGTCATAACTTCAGCAGAAGCCAGGTGGAAGGATCGCGCGAAGCGAACAATTGAGTTAAAGGTGCGCAATATCGCAAGAAGTGTTGAATGTTGTCGATAAAAGGGGGTTGACGAGGGATCGTAAAGTATACCAAGCTACTGCGAGAATAGAAAAACTAATTTAAAGAAAACTGTAATATTATCGATCATAATATTGGAGAGATCTAGCACAATAAGAAAAGCTACAAATGTTCATTGTTATTGATGATTTTTATATTGTTTATTGAAATTTATATTATTAATATCCAAAGGTACATCACCAAAAGGAAATTTGCAGATAGTTATATTATTATTTTTGATTTCAATAACAATTTTTATGATATTTGAAGCTTAAGAAATGTTAAGAAAAGAGAAAAATAAGTTGCAGTGAGAGTTACATATTAATTAAACATGTTATCGATAATAATAGTTATTGCAATGCTTAATAGCTATACCAAAGTTTTTGGAAAAGTTAAATTAAGTTGAACCATAATAAGACCTTTTAGGTAAGTTTTTGTTTCGTTCATAAAATTTTTTGAATTTTGAAACGTTACATATGATTGGTAAATGCAAAGGGCAGCTTAAATATTATCGATTAATTATTTTTATTGCATTTTTAAAACGATAAATATGATTCATAAATTCCAAAAAAGTTCAAATAATATCAATTAAATATTATTGAGAAATATTTAAAATTGATGCTTGAGACTGTAGCATGTTCCCGATAAAGATTGCAAATGATTAAATCGACTAAATATATCTGCAAATTATAATAAAATGCTATCGATGGTGTTATCAATAAAATAACAATATAGAGTTAGAGATACGTTTCAAACAGATATATTAGTCAACAAAGATAATACATAAATAATTAACATTATATAACTTGCTTTGAATCTTTAAATATATCGATAAGAGTATGAGCTTTGATAGTGTTATCGATTAGCTTTCTATTTCCGTTAACTTCTCTAAGCGATAACATAGACGATATCAGCAGAAGTTTATCAAAATCTTAGTTCAGTTCAGTTCAATTTCTTGAATAGTTAGATCTGATCGCCTATAACAACGATAGACGATAACAAAGCCATTGTCCGCTATCTGGTTGCTACAACTTTTAAAAGCTGCTGTCAATCAATATTGAATTTTTATTCTCAGACTGCGGCAGCGTTGCGTGTGGTCCACATTGTGTTCGATGTAGTCAAAAAAGAAGAGAAAAAAAAAAGGAAAAGGAAAAGCAAAAAAGTCTAGTGTGCATTATGTTGTTTGTAATTTGTCAGTGAATGCCATGTCAAATGTCTAATTTGCCAGTTGTTGTTAAAGCGGCAGCAACAAGAACAACTGCGGCAACATCTTTTGTTTTTTGGTCTCTCGAGCATCTGTTAACCGGTTCTCGATACATCCGCGGGCGCATATCGATTGTTGCACGTTGTCTCTTTCACTCTCCGACTGCTAATTAGCAGTTAACAATTGCAGCATTGACCTCCTCCCATAATTCTTCAGCTGTTGCTGTTGTTGGTGTTGGTGTTGCTGTTGTTGTGTTGCCAGCGAGCAACAACAAGGTTTTCGCTTTGTTCTATTGTCTCGGAGGCGAGAGATCAAAGCGCAGATACAATAACATGGCAGCAGGTTTACCTTGTTGTAACCTCAAACGGTAAGAAGCAGACGAAGTCAAAGAAACTTGTTGTTGCTGTTGTTGTTGCTGGGCTGGCAACATTGTTGCTGAACTGCCGCTGCTGCCGCTGCTGCTGTTGCCATTTGGCTGCAACAGTTGCTGCCGCTGCTGTTGACTTTTTGGCCAACATTGCTTCGCTTTTTATCGTTTGTTGCCTTCTTTTTGTTTGATTTTTGCAACTGCAACTTTGGCAATTGCCATAACTGTTGCTGCTGTTGCTGTTGCTGGTCGCCACGGCGCCGTTTCTATGTGTCTATATAAACATGATCGTTTTGGCCAATTTTTGTGCGACTCCGACTGCAACTGCTGCCCGTTAAGCAAGCAGCTGCCGTTGCAGCAACTGCGAAACATGTTGCACAGCAAAAGTTGTTGCTGCTGCTGCTGATGGGTTGTGTAACAATTGTTTCGCACTGCATTTGAACTCGGGCATAAGCCAAGCGGCTTGCATTTAGGAAGTAAATGGGAACTAGAAAAGGTAAATGGTCAACTGCAAAATATGGTAAAGGTACTAAAGGTACTTTAAGACTTGAAGTATTAAATAATGCTAGAACGATATATATATTTATGCTTAAAAGTTATATATAACTTAAGAAAAATAGAAAGTTAAATGACTTAAAGTTTATCTTCAGCAATTTCGATTTTTTATTATTTTGCTAAATATTTTACAAACATTTTATATATTTTATTTGTAAACTTAAGTCTTCAAATCTCAAACTTAATGCTAAAGAGCATATCTCTCTGTACTATAGTACAAATGTTAAATTTAACTTGAGAAAAAGTTAAATTTAATTAATTTAAGTTTATCTTCAGCAATTTTTTTTTTAATATTTAAATAATTTTACACATTTTATATATTATATTTATAAATTATAAGTATCTATATACATATTTGCATTTATTTATTAAATTATTACTATTTTATTAATTATTGGTAAATCGTTAAGCCATAAAATCTGTCGCTCATTAATAATATAAATCTCATTTTCACATCATATTTTATAATTAAAATTATAAAAGAAATATTTATGCAAAACGAGATTCTGGCAACCGTAGTTTTCTGCTGACATTAATGAGAATTATTTTGTTATATATCTTAATATGCAGATATACTAAATATGCGATGAATAATTACTAATTGTATACAAAATAAGAACTAAAGCTATTCTATGTATTCTACTAAATATCTACAAAATAAATACTAATGATACCGAATGCATATTACATTTTAATTGATTGCTTACCCTATATAAGTACTTTAGATAAACTAAATATATTTTAGATTCTTTACTACCCATTTATTATTCTATGTATATACTAAAAGCAACTTAATTATATACTAAAGAGACTAAATATACAATGAATTATACTGAAAGTGTATTCGATATGTACTAAAAATATTATGAAAAAAACATTACACCCTAATTTCCCATTTTTAATGGGCTCAGGGTATAAAAATGTATACTAAATATATTCTAATTATTTATATACTTAAAGTATGCTATGTAATCAACTAAATGTATTTTATATTAAATATATACTGTATTTTTTTTAAGTGCTAAATGCATACTGTATATCTACAATATATAGAATACTTAGGAAAAACATACCAAATATTAACATTAAATGTATTCTCAATACAAAATCATTATATGCTAAAAAAAACATTATAGGATGCTACTACGTATATGCCGAACTATTATATTGATATCTTAAATATTTACTCTAAATTCTAAGCATATATTATTCTAAGCATATATTATATATGTCCTAAGTATATATTAAATATATATCAAATCTATACTAAAGATATACCACATAAATACTGAATATATACCACAAACATGCTGAATATATGTCACTTATTGCTAAAGACTTCCCATTGAACTTATATCTCAATCGAAACATGTTAAATCAAAGAAGATTCCCCCTCCTTCACACTATCAAAGAGAAAGGCCTAATCATCATCAGACAAACCTTTCCCTATCATAAAACGTAAAGACTCTTTAGTCTACAGTCAGCAGCTCACCCCAATGTCTGGCTGCATTGCTTAATTGCTTCCTTGGCCAATGTATTAAGATTTTGGACAAGTCGAAGTGAGCTGTTGCTCTCAGCTTTTTGGTTCTGTTCTCGGTTTTGTTGTAAGTTTTATTTATTTATAACGCTGAAGGTCAGCTAATAAATCGCGGAGCCACAACAACAGCAACAACAGCAACAAGAACGAAATTTATGGCCATTAGCCGTTTAATTTATGCAAAACAAAAGATGAGGCAGACGGCGGATGGCGGTTGGCGCATGGCAGAACAAGAAATCGATAAAAATCTCATCAAATTAAAGCAAAACGATAAAAATTGATTGGACCACGGGGCCAGCTTTCAAAACACTGAAGAAGCGAGAAAAGAGAGCGAGTCCATAAAAAACAAAAAAAAAAAACAGAAACAAAAACTTTTTTTATTAGAAACTATTCTAAGTGGGGAGTCGTCGCTGAAGTTTCTTCTTGTTGTTTTCTTGAATAAACATTGAACGATCTCTGACCCCTCGCGCGCACTCTCTCTCCCTCTCTCTCTCTATGTCTCTCCCTCTCTTTCTGTCTGCGTGTGTCTGGCTCTTTACCTTTACCTTAGCCTGATGACTAATCACTCGAAAATTGCCGCCAGCGAGCGCCGAGCGAGTGACTTAGCGTTTGGGCTCCAGTTTGTTTGGCTTTTGCTTTGGTCCTCTTTGGCTGCTTTGCTTGATTGGTTCCACTCCCTCCCCAAGCACACACACACTCACACACACACACTCACACACACACCCAGTCGAAACGGGTTTCTTCCTGTTTCAGGTTTCTTTTGGGATCTCAGTTTGAGTGACTTTTCACATGACGCATGGGGCTCATGATGTTTTGGCGCTTAGCACACGCTGCAGCTGGAACTAGAGCTGGAACTGGAACTAGAGCTGGAACTGGAACTGGAGCTGAATAGTTAGAGGGAGCTACATGACCAGCAAAAAATGCTAACACTTACCTTTGATTTATGTGAGTGTCTATGTGTGTGTGTGTGTTTGTTCAAATCTCAAGAGTCTTTGAAAACTTCCAGTAGCTCAAATCCAAAAGCAATTCACTTTAATTATTCAAGCACAATCAGCCGAGGGTGGATATAATAACAAATTAGAGCAACATATGCATATTAGATAAAAGTAGAAAAGAAAGAAACAAAAATTGTATAAACATTGCATAACATTTGAATAAGGAAAAAGGAATTGAATTGATAAATATAGGAAATTGAATGCAATCTTGACATTTATAAATAAATAGAAAGCCAGAGAAATTAGGAATAGCAACAACAGCAAAAATAAACAGCAACAAAAAACGAAATCTAATCTTATCTTAAATAAATGAGTGGACAATTTAAAAATAAATGTGTTTATAAAAATATATATGTATACAGTAGTTTACAGCTTATTTCAACCAGCAACTTAAAAAAAAGTTTTGGGGATATCCAAAAAATTTAAACGCAGGTTGCTAGTGTGATGTTTAAACTAATACAAAATTAATTAATTTATTTTTTAAATATTTGTAATATAAATAAAATAAGAAAATGTATACATTTTTTAAATTTAAATAACTAAGTACTTATAGTACTTATGATTAATTAAATAAAATAAAAAAATTGTTAGCAGCATTTATTGCTTAAAGAAAAACAATAAAATAAATAAATAATTAAAATACAAAACTATTTAAATAAAGTACAGTATTTTGAAATATCATAAAACATTTAACAAAAATATAATTAACAATATTTAAATCAAATATAAAATTTCAGAAAAGATAATTATGAAATAATACAATTAATATTTTAAGCAAATTAACAAACGTAATAAAAAATTTTAGCTAAAATTATAATAAATACTCATTTGACTAAACTTATTGTTTAACAAAAAAATCAGCTATTGTAAAATATAACACAAAATAATAATAACAGATTATATAACTATTAATATTGTATCTAAAACTATTATATAAAGAATACATTTAAATGTTACTACCAATATAAAGATTAATATTTAGATAATATAATATTAATATTAACATTACATATATTAAAAATATTGTAAAAACAAGAAAGACATGGAATACAAAAACATCTGTAGACATTATAAAATCAATATACTTCGATTTGCTACGCCCTATAAAATAAGTGATTGTCAGGGTCTATGTATGTGTGCAGGAGTTGCACAATGAATCACACGAAATGACTTTGACGATTTCAGCTGAAAGACAGGGGGAAAGGCATAGACTTTTACCTATTTGCCAATTTTCTGACAGGCAGAAAATACAATCTTTAGGAAATAATAAGTAACTTAGACTCCACGGATCATACATTTTAAATTATGGGTATATATGAGTATAACAAATTAATTAATATAAGTAAAATAATATTTTAACTATTTTATATACATATATATAATTTTTTGTATATAATTTCTTATTTTATTAAATTGAGCAGCTTTGAAGTGTCATTAAATTATTCACATTGAATATAATTTAGAAAATATTTTCTATAAATTTTTATGGCCTTTATGGCTTTGGCGTGTTTAGGAAATAATAATTTTTTATGAATATTTCTCGCTTCTCTCTGTATATCCAATAAAGTCGGCTCATCTTTTGTGGCCATTTCTATAGATATATACATTTGCTATTGCTTAGGTTTACGATATTCATTTAGCTGTGTCTAAGGCGAGGCATCTTATATTATTTACCTTATATAAGCCAATCCACAACAGGTGTTTATCAAATGCGGTCTCTGTTGACTTATCTGCCAAATATTTGGCCGATTAATTTTGTTTTTGGTGGCATTTGGCGTTGGCAGCCTTTTTCACAGCCAATTAGCAGATACCAAAATGTACGTAGCGTCCTATCACGCGACCGTTTCGTACATCAAGATATAACGACGAGAATATATGTATATATAGATGTGTATAGATATGTAGATATCGGTATATATATAAAGAAAGCTTTAGAAATGTTGTCATGAATCATTTGCCAAACTCATTTGGCCAAAACGTGGCGAAATTTTTCATCAGCTTTTATATGTATATATATTTAATTGCGTGTATATACTGGGGAAAAAAAATCGCCTCAAGGTCGTTGCTTGGCTTTCTATAGAAACTCACACACACACACACACACACACACCCGCACACACTCATACACAGAACGTTCTTCTGTGCTTGATTATTTCATGTGTGTATTTCCTGTTTGAAATGTGCTAATTTATTTATGTACATATACTTTTTGGAAGCTTTATATTATATGTGTTTATTGTATAGATAGCAATGGAGAGAGATGGGGAGAGAGAGAGTGTGAGAGTGAGACAGACTCAGTTTGTTACCGGCATTGTCAACCTGTCGCTTGATTTAATTGAGAAATTGATGGACGTTCGCTGCCCACGTACAATTCATAATCAAATTATTCCTACCTTATCTACTTTTATTATCTTCTATACCCCTTAGGCAAGAGTTGAAGTAGGTCAATTATTATTATGCTCTCTATAAAGAACAGCTCTTATTTATCCACCTATCGATATAGGGCTAATGAAGGTCAACACGTAGCGTGCCAAGATTTCGCTAAGAACTACGAAAGACACACAAAGACAAGAAGAAGCAGAAGAAAAAAAACAGATTATCATTCAAGCATCAGTATAATAGAAAGCTCAAGTCACGAGTAGCATGAAATTTCAAGTGATATTTAATTAGTTTGTTTAGTCGCATGATTCAGAGCGGGAATTGGGTAGTTTATTTAACAACTGCGCGCGAGACGATGTGAACTTGTGGGATTTTAACAAATGAAAGACCAGAACTGAGGGGAATTATGTTGCAAGCTTATGTTCATTCCTTAAGGTAATTGAAATTTAATGTGAAAAAATAAATAATGGAAGGAAAGAAAAAAGAAAATAATGAGAAAGAATCTTAAAGAACTAAGAAGTAAAAAAAAAAATAAATATCTTTAAAGTAAAAGCAGAATATTATAAATAATAATAATTATTAAAAAAAAAAGTAAAAAAAACGTTCAACCATTTTTTGATAATTAAATAGATGTATATGCGTAAGGTTATTTATATAAATAAGCAAAAATTAGTATGCATAAATATAATAAAATAAATATTGTTATATTTTAGCTAAAGTTAGTTTATTTATATAAATATGAAAAAATGAATATGCTTAAATATAAATATAAAAAATAATAATTTTATATTTTAGCTATAATAATTTTATATTTGACACTTAAAGTAACCCAAGGCCTGTAAAATACTTTGATTGCCAGTCAATTATTAAATCTATCTTAAAATTTTGTTTAAAAAAAAATTAGTCAAAAAAAATATTTTTTTTAAAGGTAATTTTAATTTTTTTTTTAATTTTCTGTTTTAATATGTTTTATATTAAAGAATTGTGCGCATGATAAAAAGTTTGTTTTATTTTTCTTTGACAAAAAAAGAGGATTAAAAAATTTAAAAAACATCTTTAAAATTGTTTTAAATTAAAATTTTTTTATATTTAAAATTGTTTTAAATTTTAAATATATTTATATTTTTATATTTAAAATTGTTTTAAAATTTCAAGTCTTTAGTTTAGTTTTTAATTGATTAAACATATCTGTATACATCATTTTTAAGCAATATATATATATTTTCTTTATAAAGTATGAAATACTATATCAAAATCCGTTTAAATAGTGCTAGTAATGTGTATCTATATTACGATTTTTTTATTTTGGATAGAATTAAATCTTAGAAATAAATATATAACTTGTTTTTCTGTTTATAAATGTTTTTATTTTTTATTTTAATATAATTAAATCTTTCAAATACAATATATAACTTTTTTTCTGTATATAAATGTTTTTTCAAATTGTTTAATCTTCATATTTATTTATATACATTAATAATTGATTTTAATAATTAATTTTAATATTATTCATATATGCGAATGAAATCTTGACCCAAAAATCTTGACTTGAAAAGAATATTTGCAAAAACAAAATCGAGTGTGAAACGATCAGGAGTCAATATATGTATATATATATTATGCAGTGCATTTAGTCAACAAGTTGAAACTGCCTCGGGGATCCACTTAAAAAATTAAGAAACGTTTCGCCGCGTTCATAATAAGCGACGCCCGTTAATATATATGTTTTCTCAGGTCCTAAATTAAGCGAATGTCCTTCAAAGCGTGGACACTGCAACAACACGTACGCATCGACAAAAGGCGGCTAAGAAAATCAAAATCAAGAAGAGTACAAAAAGAGTATATATATATAGGTATATATCGGTATATGTATATATATATGTATACCTTTGCACATAGCCAAGCGTAAAGCAAACGCATTTTGGGCTGCTTTAATCAAAACAAATCAAGTTTGCGAGGCAGCAAAACGAATGAGGGAACAAAAAAAATATATATATATACACCTATATATATGTAGGATTTGTGCAAAAGTGTGGCAAGGCGCGTATTGGCGAGACAGAACGACAGACATACAGAGCGCGGCGGAACTTAAGGAGCGGGTCGAACATAATTTCAAGGATTTATGTCTTATTCAGCGCTTTAAAAGGTGGCTCAGCCACACCGAGAGCTCTGAACGAATGGGACAGGCGGGTCTTAAAGCGGTTTGTTTTGATGTTTACATATGTCTGTACATGCCTAGGTGCACACACACGTTACTTCAAGATGCCAAGAGTTACGACTTCGAAACTGAACTTCCAACTAAGCGCCTTAATGAGCCGCGCGACTGAGGCCGACGATGGCAGGACTTCAGTTGCTGTTGAGCTTGTTAGCATGAGAGGAGTCAAGTTGGGAAGGCTATCAGATATGAGTGCAATATATGGTAGTAATAATAATAATAATAATATGAAAAGGCATAAATATAATCGTATTTATACAAAGTAGCTCAAGAATTTGGGATTTTTAAAAAATATTTTATGGAAGTTGTGCTTGAGTAAATCTGAAGAAGCAAAAGTTATTGTAAAATTATGTATTTGAGTATTACGATTTATTTATTATATATTGCATTAATTATTTATAATGAATTGATTATTTATATTTAGAGAAATGCGAGTCTATATATTATTTAAATTTTTAATATATAGTTAAATGTTTATATATATATTAAAATGTTTTATATTTATATATATTTATATAGTTTTTATATTTTTTATTTTTTGGTTTTTATTTTTTTATTTATTATTTTTTATATTTATTATTTTTTTATATTTATTATTTCTTTTAGTTTTTATTTATTATTTTTTAATTATTTTATATACATTTTTTTTGTTTATTATTTTTTTGTTTTTTATTTATTATTTTTTATTTATTATTTTTTATTTATTATTTTTTATTTATTTTTTTTTAAATAAATTGATTTATTAGAGTAATGGATACATATCTGACTGTATTTTTAATTCTTCTTGAATTGGATTGTACTTAAGATTCATATTGATTAATCAAAGCGGTATATAATGCCATTCTTTTTAACGCTTTAAATTTATGATTTAAGGTTACAAAAATATGGCTTTAAATCTTGTATATTATTTTTCGTTCATCAGAAGAAAGGGTTTTTACCTAATATATAAATATATAAAGGATGCTTAATAAATTCTTTTAACTTAAAATCTTACATTAAAAATAATTATTGTCTAATATATGATTCATTATTATTATTATATTAGTATAATATAGTACAATATTATATATATATTTTATAATATATAAATATATATGTAAAATTATAAAAATATTTTATTATTAACAATAAAGGAAACTTTTTGCTAATCAAATATATTAAATTATAATTTTATTTATATATTTATTTTATATTATTATATATTGTGTATATTATATATTATTATATTGTTTATTGTTTATTATTATATTATTCTAATTTTATTATTTATTTTCTCTTAT
Source organism: Drosophila pegasa (assembly GCA_035046225.1). Taxonomy (NCBI): domain Eukaryota; kingdom Metazoa; phylum Arthropoda; class Insecta; order Diptera; family Drosophilidae; genus Drosophila; species Drosophila pegasa. The sequence goes on from JAWNOD010000072.1 coordinate 5,624,307, forward strand.
ATATTTTTTTATATTCCAATTTATTCTATTACAATAATATAATATATTATTGTAATCCAATTGATTCTATTACAAAGTCTTATATTATTATTGTAAAAACTCAATACACCCAAGCAAAAGAGAATTCCCTACTTCAAAGTAATAAAAGAAGATCGTCTTAGAAAACCAGGAAGCATAGGCTTAATTGATAAAGCGATTGAAAAGCAATTATACTTCAGTTTTTGTAAGGATTTATGGGACTTAATAGAAGTTTAAATAGTATGACGAGTCAATCTCTATAGAACAGCAATAAAGATGCACGTGTGTGTGTGTTTGTGTGTGTAACCTGTAAGGCTAAGAGAGTTGTCAAACACAGCAGTGGGCCCATTGGCAATAACATTGACAACACTGACAGGCAACAATTTATAAAAGAAAAGCACAAGCACACACACACACACACGACTACATTGACAGCGCCGCGAGGTAGCTAAATGCCCGCCGGGAGGGCGAAGAACTTGCAACAATAACAACAAAACAAAAGGCAATAAAAGCAGCGCGCGAAGAAGATCATTGGACACATTTGCACAAACACACACACACACACACACAGACACATGGACAAAGGTAACTAACATCGAACTCGAACAGCAAACAGAAGACACAAAGAGCGAAACATAAAACATAAAACAGAAACGCAGCCAGACAAAAGAAAGGCCAAATACGTTCAAACATTGTCAGCACAAGTCGAAGCAGCGACGACGACGCAAACTGCGATGCGACAGCGACTGCGACGACTTGTTGCCAAGACATAAAAAACCAAACAAAGCGACAGACGACGACGACGACGTCGACAACGACAGCGACAGCGACGACGAAGAGGAAACACAAGCCAAAGCAGGAAAACAGAAAAGAAATGCGAGAGCAGAGCAAAGAACACAAGAATAAAAGTAACACGTCATCATGCCTGCCCCTTCGATGGCCGCAGCCAATGCCAAGAACAAGTTGTAAATGAGGCGGCGGCAGCGCGGCGAAGCACGGCGAAGAAAGAAGCAGCGCGCAGCAGCAGCAGCACCACCGGCAGAGCAACGACGAAGACTGGCCAGAAGAAGAGGTCATTGGCGGGCATTGACTTTGTCTCGTTGATGACCTTGCCCCGAAAAATGGCGTGGTAAAGCGAAACAAAAAATAAATGAAGAAAAAATGAGAAATGTAGAAAAAACACACAAACACACATGCACACACATACGAAGCATACGTAAAAGCGGGCAGCTGAAAGTTGAGCGAGCGAAACAGTGAAATGCATTCGCCAAAGACAACGCGACATATAGAGAGTTAGAACAGTAGAGAAGTAAAGAGAGCGCGCGTGAGAGGGAGAGAGCGCACGCAAAGAGAGCGCTTAATTTGGAGGTGCTGCGCGTGCAGCTGGTGACACTGCAGACGACTGACTGCAGTGGACTTTTTTGGGCTGGAGAAACTATTAAAACGGAACAAAGGACGAGCACAGAGCAGACGAACGGACGAACGGACGGACGGACAAACGAATTGCGTTGGGCACAGGGCCAAGGCAAATGGAGCAATGACATTGATGTGGTGGGCTTTATGCTGTGCACTCATACATGCATGTGTGTGAGAGAGAGGTTGTGTGTGCGTGTGAGTGAGTGCGTGTGTGCATGCGACATGTGTGCGTGCATTTATGTGTGCATGCATGCGACATGCGTGTGTGTGTGAGTACGTGCATTTATTTTAAGAAAGTGTTTGGATTAGATTTCAAGTTTTAAAGCTGAAGCGATATAAGTATGCAATTAAATTAGATGTGTGCGTGTGTATGTGTGTGCATGTGTGTGTAAATTGATGTATGTGTGTTTGCTTATGTCTTTGCATACTTGAAAAATAATTTATTAAAAGAATTTATTTTGAAAGAAAATTTTTTTAAAAAATTTTAGATTGACAAATTTATTTTTGGTCCAGAAATCAGATTGGAGATACAGAGAAACTAAGCAATTTTATTATTTTATAGATCAGATATGAAAACAAATAAATATTTAGAAAGAAATATTATATAAAAAAAATGTAAAGAAAAATATTATATTAAAAATAAATATTTCGAAAGAAATATTATATTAAAATAAATATTTTGAAAGAAATATTATATTAAAATAAATATTTTGAGAGAAATATATTAAAATAAATATTTTGAAAGAAAAAGTCTTTTAAAATATTTATTTATTTGCACATCCGTAAGAATTATTATTTTCATATCTAAAAGAAATATTTTTTTTTAAATATTTATTTCCATATCTGAAATAAATATTCCTTAAAAATATTTATTTATTTTCATATTTGAAAGAAATATTTTTTTAAAATATTTATTTATTATCATATCGATCTATCAACTGCTCTCTATAGGTATTCTTATACTTATAAATATACCAAAAAAAAAAAAATAATAAGACAAATTTATTCTTAAGCTAATAAAATTGCTTAGATTTTTCCGTACCTCCCATCTGATTTATGAGCCACAAAAATTTGTCGAACTCAAATTTTTAGTATTCTGCTCCTAACAAATTCGTACTTAACACACTCTATTGCGCCCTCTATTGACGCAAGCAATAATTTAACAAATTTGTGTACTAAAAATAATGCATACCAATAAAAATACCAAACATTTATGCTATTGTCATAAAAAAATGAGGGCCAACACGCAGCTGCGGGCCAAGTAGCTGCAAATAGCCAAATAGCAAATGGCTCTCGCTCTGGCTCTGACTCTGACTCTGACTTTGGCATATGAGCACGTCGTCTCCATTGGCTTTCCCATGACGAGCTGCAGGCAACTTGGCTGACTGATTGACTGACTGAGTGACTGAGTGACTGTGGTCTGGCCAAAGTGACAGTCAGTCAGTGCTGCATTTGCCACGCAGCAAGGCCCCTCGAACAAAGTCATTAAGCGATACGCTTCCAAATGCAACTGGCCTGCTGCTCAGCGGCGCATGCAAAACAGCGGCGCATGCAACGCGCCCGACGGCGCACAGTGGTTACAACTGCAATAAAATAGTTGTAAAGCAAGGCAAAGCAAAGCAAGCAAAAAGCTTAAATAGATAAAATACCGAGCTATTCTGGGCAGTGCAGCAACTGCAACCAATTTTCACTTTGCATTTGGTCTTTAACAGTTTATAAAGCTTACAGCTTACAGCTGCAATCTATTCTATTTGAGTTTGGATTGCATCTATTGAGGACTATAAAAGCAATGTTTATGTCATGTTATATCATACTTTGTTTTAATTAAAATATACAACATTTAAACGTATTTTTTTAATATGCAAATTCAAGAAATATATTTAACTACTTTTCAGAAACTGAATATATAAAATATAAAAATAGTATTATATTTATATTTTATTCTGTTATATATTTAATATATTTTATATTTTCTGAATTTCGCCTTTATTATATTACTTACTAATGCTAGAAGTAAACAAAATATATAATAGTATAATAATGAAAATATAAAATTAAAATAAAATAATATAATTATTAAATATTAATCAATTTTATTATTTTTGATCATTTATTTCTATTTTTGACAAGTTAAAAAAAAAACATAAATAATAAATATGATACATTTAAATAAATAAAAAAATATAGCTCTAAAAAGTGCTTTTATTTTAAAATTTATAGTTAACCATTAACAGCAATATTTTAATAAGCTTTGCTCAACAAAAAACATATTTTAAATAATTTTTCATTTATTGAAATTTATTATAACGTTAAAAAATTGTGTAAAGTGAAAATAATAAAGAAATAAATTAATTTTATTGCTTAAAATATTTAAAAAACAACTTTTTAATAGCTTGCTTTAAATTGACTTTTACTTTTTAATCTCTTAATATTTCAATAATTTATGTAGTATATATTAAAAAGCTTAAAAAGTAAAAGTATTTACAGTAAATAAAATATTGAAATAAACATTGAATTGAACATAAAATACATTAAAAATAATATTGGCAATAATAAATAATAAAGGTATATAAACATATAAAATAAAAAATTGATAGCATGATAAATATGGAAAATATATTAAACAAATTAAAAATTTTAAATGCAATTTCTAATATTTATTAATTAATTAATTAACAAAATATTCGCCTTTCGTTCTACTTATATAATAAAATCAAGTTCGAAACTTGTTAATATTATGCTAATAGTAAACTAGTTTTATTAAATAAAAAGTATTAGTATATTTATTCAAAGTCATAAACATATATATTCTTAATCAATTAGCTTTTATTATTATGTGCATAATAAATTATTTGCACTTTTCATTTTTCTTTGTAATTTAAAGTAACATTTTAATTAGTTTATGATAAAGGCTAGAGTTCAGTATGTGGTGGGCATGCAGTTGGCCTCTGTTCGGGCCGCCCACCTTTATCGACGCACTGCATCCACAGCTGCAGCGTCGGCCACATCCACAAGCCGTTGACTTCTTTTCTAAGCTTTGGCGATTTTTTTCTCGTTCTCTTGGAACTCGTTTCCTCGACGTTGGGTGGGCAATTGGCAGTTGCTGCTGCTGCGGCTGCTGCTGCTGCTGCAGCAGTTGCCGCTGGCTCTTTGCGTGCGTTTAATTAATATCAAGTCAAGTCAAGTTGGCCACGTCGTACGTGCAAACTATAGATACATATATACACACATATATTATATATATGTATATATATATATATATATTCATGTTCGTAAGCGATATAAAAAGGAAAAACGAATTACTGCCAAGTTGTTTTGGGACAAGGTTGTTGGCGATCGCGTTCTGGTCTTGCAGGCCGTTTGGCAGCTGAGTTTCTTGTTTTATAGTGTACCCTGTAGAGTGTAACGAATGGGTAGGATGATTTAGTGGGAATTTAATTTAATTCTTAAAGGCACAATTCAGGTTTCTTCTTAAGGAAAAAAGGATTCTGATTTGAATTAATTTCATTCACATAAATATAACATCCTGTAAATAATTTTGTTTTTAAATGTTCTCTTGTTATTTATTATTTTTAACAACTTCTTAATCTATCTATTAAAATAAAAAAAAATTGCAATTTAAATTAATTTCATTCACTACAATATATAAAAATTTATTTACATTACTGTGAATAAGTTTGTTTTCAAATTTACTATTGTTATGTATTTTTACAACTTCCTACATCCAGCACTATTATTTTTATGAGCAGATGATTTTCAATGCATCTCTCTTAAATCATCAAATACATTATTAATACATTAAAACCGAACAAAAATTAAATGGATTTTTTTCGGTATTTTCTTCTTTATATTTTACTTTAAGCAAAATAGTTGGTCATCTTCTTATTTTTCATGGGGAAATGAAGCTTTTAAATTTTATGATTTATAGAGTGCAGCACTACTATTCTTATGAACACCACTATTATATTTGTGATCTCTATATAAATTTTCTATCGAGATTTTTTAAGCTCAACTCTTAAGCTTAGCTTAAATTCTCTAACATTTTGAATATAACAGAAATATTAATTTATACATAACATATATTTTTCTGACTATCTAATACCATCCGCAACATAATTCTACAAATCTCAGTCTTACACCTTCTTCTATTCCATCTTTTTGCATTTAAAATCTCATAAATTCCCATAATACAATTTCTCATAAATATTACACATCATCTGTCAGTCTAGCATTCCCCATCGCTCAAGTTTTTTGCTGTTTTTTTCTTTTTTTTTTTTGAGTTGGTTTGGCTTAAGTGCAATTTTAATGCAACGTGTGCGTGCTGGCATTCTTGAGACCCGTACCAGTTAGATAGATGCAACAGCAACAACAGCCACTGCAACTGCAGCTAGTTGGGCAGTTAGTTAGTGAAACTGTTTGGCAGGTTGTTGCGCATTATTGTGTAATCGATAAACTGGAACGTGGTGTCATTGAAGCCAACGCAAATGTTGCCAAAAAACAGACGTAGAAGAAGAAGAAGCAAAAGAAGTTAAGCAAACAATTAAAACAAATACTCGAACTCATCAAATATGCTTAACGCATGGACTGCAATGGCTTGAAGAGTTGCTCGATGTGTGGAAGCATATGTAATGCGGTAGTTTCTTATACGGTATATATTATTTAACTCCTTTCTTATCAAGAAATTCGAATGGAAAGGATCTGTGTAGCTGGAAATCTTAAGTTTCTGTGAAAAAGCATAGATAGACTAGAGTCTAGAGATTTGAAACAAGATCATATTCATCTTATTCATATTCATATTCATATTTATATTGTTATTCATATTCATATTCATATTGTTATTCATATGTTTATTCATATTCATATTCATATTAATGCTCATATTCACATTGATGTAGTATTCATATTCATATTGTTATTCATTTTCATATTTATATTCATATTCATACTAATATTCATATTCATATTCATATTCATATTCATATTCATATTCATATTCATATTAATATTCATATTCATATTCATATTCATATTCATATTCATATTCATATTCATATCCATAGTCATATTCACATTCATACTCAAATTCTTATTCACATTCATATTCATGTAATATTCATATTATTGTAATTTTCATATTTATATTCATATTGTTATTCATATCAATATTGTTACTCATATTAAAACTTATATTCATATTCACATTCATAATCATATTTATATTTTTCTCATACTCATATTCATATTCATATCCATAAAAGTAAATTCCTAAATATAAAATAACTCGAAATATAATATATTCAGATAAACTCATCTGACTTAAGATTTATTCTTTATATTATAATTCCTCTATTTCTAGTTATTTTTCCTCTTTTACTACTTTTTCTACTATAAACTCTAAGCATCTACAAATAATATAATATCCCAACACATTAATAAGATATACACATATAGAATTATCGATAACATCAGTTCTATATACACACATGTATATTATGAGCGCTTTTTTTCAATAAAAATAATTAGTTTCATTAAGTTAAAGTTGAGTCGCAAATAAACAGAAATCGAAACAAGTTTCACAAAGCGCAGCAAACAAAGAATCGCAAATATCAACAGAAATCACGACAATGCGTCAAAGAATCAAATGATTTATGGGACTGAAGAGAATAAGAATGAATATGGAAAGGGTGCTGAAGTGGGGAGTAGGACAGATCAGATGGAAGAGGCTGCTGCATAGGCACTTTTATTTGTATATCTGCATATGATATGGGATCAAAGGAAAAGCCTTGAAAGGGTATATATTGTTGAGTCAACTATTATTGTTATCTGAAAGAGAATATTTAGATTTATAGAGTATATTTGGTATATGTTTCTTCTCATAGGAAATATATATGAACATTGATTCAGCGGAGCATTACTAGTGAGTATTACGATACTATTATATCTTTTAGTTGCCTTTCGAATCTATCTAAAAATCCACCTATTCTTCATACATTTCCTAGTTATTGCTTTATTAATATACTATATATTTAGTTAGTATTAAATATATATTTTATAGATTTGAATCTTAATTCAATCAGTCTAGAACATGTCTACTAAATGCTGATGTCTGTAAGGGCATTTTATCTTCGACCGTTCGTAGATAACTTCTACGTGTTTATTTGTACTTTTGTTTCATATGTTTTTTAACTTTTTTCCTTACATATTTATATATACACATATGCACTAATATATTTATAAAGCACATTCGTACGACCTTGAGGCAAAGACTGTCAACAATAACAACAACAACTACAGCTGAGCCACAGTAGCTGCAACAGCGACGGCAACTGGAAACCAATAATAAACAAGAAAGTGAACTGTGACAAGACGAATATTGAATACACTAACAGAGGGAGAATAATTATATTGGTTCTTGTAGAAGTCATGGGATGTGAGAGTTATACAGTAGTTATTCCGTAGTTAAACGGTTGTTATATATTTGTTATACAGTCTTTGTTCATATGAGAGCTGAGCTTGGTAAAAAATCTCCATAGAAAACTAATATTTTAAGCAATGAGAAGTTTAGTAATCAAAGAACATGAATTTGTCTGATATAGTATATAATATTGTTTATAATATTGAACGTCATCGATATCTATTTCATATCATATTATAGTATTTGGTATGATATGATATAATAGATGTTCATAATATGTAAAGAGGAATATAATAAATAAAATGATATAGATATAGAAAACGTTGATTATAAGTTGATTTTATTCAAGAAATAGGATAATAGCATATCTTAAGCTTCCTCAAAATGTCTTTAAAAACAAATACGAATCTGCCGAGCAGTTCTTTATAATAATGACTAATTCTTTGGGTATTATATAAGACTGTGATCCCTACTTTATTTGATGAATTCTAAATCATAGCAGAAATAACATTAAACATTTACAATTTAAATTTAAATTGAAAATTGAATATGATATATAGTTATCTGAACTGTCATATATCAGTTATATATACAGCTTGGATCTATGTAAATGCTTGCCAAGAATGCCTTAGTTTACCTCTTAATAGTTTGCCTAGATAGGCATAGGTAGATATGTAAAATATAGTTTTATAAAGTCAGCTTTTGGTGAGATTAGAAATGATATATATGTGCTTCTTCTAAGAATCGGGGAATTCGTCATCTTCTTTTTTGTCGTATATGTATATATTTTTCTTCATCTTATATAAATATCTTCTTCTTCATAATAATAGTCCTGTTCTGCTTTATCCTCTTCTTCGTCCTACACATATATTCATAAATATCTTATTATCCTCTTCGCAGAAATTATTTATTAAAAAAAGAAGACAAGGAATTCATAACTATATCTAATTTATTGATATAAAAAAAATATATTTTTTTAAATTTAAAAATATTTATTTATATAAATATATATTATTTATATTATTTAAATATTTATTATATATAAATATACATAAGAAATGCTAAATATTTTGTGATGAATATGCAAGATCTTGTTACTATTTCCTTTTCTATTTTGTCTCTCTTCTAAGCCCTACACTTGACATACCCAATATAAATACTTCCTCTCTTCGATTCCTTCCAACCCTCCAAATATCATAGCAATATGAAAGTAACTTCCCTTCCCTATCGTAGAGTATGAGAGCAGCTCTGGCTGTGTATTTGTGCGCTGATACCGATATGGGGACTGGGGACTGTTCTGTCGCCGTCTGTGTCCGTGCCTTGGCTGCTTATCTTCTGTTGATATTGATAGCAATGCGAAGCGTGGCAGTGTGCAAGCAAAGGGTTGACGGGGGCTGGTGGAGCAGACAGAGTCGGCCCACGATAAGGCTATGCCAGGCCAATAACAATGACATAAAGCAGAGACAGAATCGTTGCTCAAAAAGAGAGAAAAAACTGTGCACAGGTTTCGCAGTGCGTCAGTTTGAGGAGGAGTAGCAGCACCAGCAGGAGGAGAAGTAGGGGGGGGGGTTACTTTGGGGAGTGCCGCATACTCGAAAGTCTTTGGCGAGTCATAAAAATGCAAACGGCGCAAGCGTAACATTTCCTGTTTCTGTCGTACGGTAAATTGTAATTGTTATGCAGACGCAGCTTAGCAACTTGCAACATTGCAACATTGCAACTTGAAGCTTGCCACATTGCGAACGCCCCGAAAAAATGCGGGCTCTTCGCACACACACGCAAAACCCCAACCAGCGTCGCCAATGGCGCGCCCCAATCTCTGGCCACATTTAATTTGCAGCGTGTCCGACGACATCGGACGACGTTGACAAAGTTATCAGCGGGTGCTGCATTTGTGGCGAAACCCGTCCCAGGTTCTTGCAGCTACCTGTGGCGTGAACTGTGAGAAATTCTGTCAGGTGGTGGTAGCTAAATTACTATATAATATATATAGTATATATCTATATATATATATATATATAGTATGTATAGTATACATAATATAAATATATTATCTGCAGTCAATTACATATGGTATTTGGTATAGAAATACCTTTAATTCATTTGTGCAAATTTTCGAATTTTATTTATTATAAAAAGTTTAGGCTAAAAAAAATTGGATTTTGATATACTTAAAAAAACATGTTTAATCAAATTTAATTTATATATGTAAATAAAGTATACTATTTATAATATATTTTTTATATTTTATAAAAAAAAATTATTAAATAAATAAATAAATAAAATATTTAAATTTTTATATGTTTATGTAGAAATAAAAAATAATATTTTGTATAGTTCTTATATTATTCTTTTGTATAAATAATATTTTATAGATGTTTTTTTAATAAAAAACTTGCATATATAAATAAAAATAGTATTAGTATGAAAAAATAAAAATTTATAAATTGATATAGTTTTTATTAGTTTATTTCTTTTATATAAATAAAATGTTATTTTTTTTTATATTAATATAAACTCTTATATTGAAATATATATTTATATAAAAATATAAAGCATTTTATCTATATAAAAGAAAATTATAATAAAATAACAATACTTTTTTATTTAAAATAGTATTATATGTGACAAATTTTTATTAAATATTTATAATATTTTACTTTTTTTATTATAAAGAAATGCTATTTTTATTTTAAATATTAAACCACTATATAACTATAATAAATTATTACATTTTTATTTTATTTTAATTTTTTTTTTAAAGAAACGCTAAGATATACATTTTTAGTTTAAATATTAAGCCAATATTAAACTATAAAAGTTAGTTTCATTTTAAAAGCATATTTGTGTAGAGGTAATATTTAACACAAGCTGAGACATTTCCTGCCTTGGGTCTAAGAGCGAGCACTTGAGTTAAACGTGCCTCATTTTGAATCAATAATTTTCTTTGTTACTTATTTTCATAAGAGACACAGAGACAATTTATTCTTGCATATAAAATAAACCAGCTACAATAAATAAACTAAATAAAATGAGTAAACTAAATAAATAAACTTGCCTGATGTGGTAAAAATAATATAAGATATATGAGAACTATTTATTTTGATTCAAAGTAGGTCGAGTCAAGGTGGAGTCAAGTGTCAATTCTTTGGTTTAATCAAAAGATCTTGATTTCATAAAAAGCTAACAAATGTAGAGCAACTTAAGCACATTTTATTTCTAATTAAAAACTATTCTTAGCCAAAATATTACTTATCAATATCAAGATAAGATTCTTGTCACAATTTGCGAACTTTTAACAGTTGGTAAAAACTTAAATATTGTTTATATTTATTGCTCAATTAAATGTCAACTACTTGCTGCATAAATTCTTTAAGTGTATTGCAGTTCTTGCAATCGTACCGGTTTTTTCTCTCTCTGTGTGTGTGTGTGTGCTTGCCTATTGGCAACAGTATCCATATCCAAGTCGACCAGACGACGACGCACCTGTTGGAAATCAAGTTCTGCAGACGTCGCGTCGATTCGCATAGATGTTTGTGGATTTATAAGTAACTGACATACACACACAGACACACACACGCACACCTAGACACTTGATTTTCAACTGCAATAGGAAATTCTATGGACAACCACGCAGCATTCAATGCAACTCCATGGACATATATACAGATATAGATATATATATATAACCTGTTGGCTTTTGCGCATATTTTGTTGCTTTGGCAATTTGTTTGCCATTTTCCATAGGTAACTTCTGTTGCACATTATGCTAATGACGTGCCAGCTCCGATCCGATCCGATCCGAAACAGAAACACAAGCACAAGCACAAACACTCACTCTGCACAGCTGCATGCTCCGATGATTAATCAAAAGCGAAAAATGTGGCCCGTTGCCAGGTAAATGCAATTGCAATTTGCAATTGTTGTTGGTGTTTCGGCCTGGGTTGGCCTGGCCTGGCCTGGTCTGGCCGGGTCTGGCCTGGCTTCCACTGGCTTGGTCTAGCCCCCGACATGTTGTACCAAGTCGGAGCTTATGTCTAAGCTTGTGCCTTTGTTTGCAATTGGCGAAAGGTGTTAGAGGTGTGCGTGTGTGTGTGTCCATGGGGTCTGAAGCGTGTTAAAATATTAGACAGCCTCGATTGCAGTTGCACTCTTTGGGCCACGTTATGTAAGCTTCTGGCACGGCTTGTCGCATGGGCTAGGCAGGAACTAAACGTTTAGAAATGTCAGTGGGCTTGCATCGAGTGTGGCTAAGACTGGATGATTGACGAAGAAGAAGAAAAAGAAGATAAGGAATGGAAATTTATGAGTAATTGAGTAGAATTATTTCCTCTTCTTTATTTTCTTTTTATCCTGATGATAAATTTGTAAGCTGCAGATAAACAGATATGGATATGTAGACGATTTTCTTTTGTAAATATTTAAAAATCAGTTACATTTTGACTATTAATAGTTTCTATTAATATATATTAAATTGGCATCGTCTCATGTTAAAGTACATGTCAAAATTACAATGAACTTGCCAAAGTTTAATTAATGTTTGCATATTAAAGCTATGTAGCAGAAGAAAAAAATATAGGTAAATGCCTAAAACATAAATTTGAAATACTTCATGTTTAAGTGCATGTTAAATTTACAATCAGCATGCAACAAAATAAATTACTGTTCTACAAATTAATAAATTCAAGTGAATAAGAAGTAGTAAATAAATTTACAATGAACATATATAAATAAAATTGATAGTTCCTTAACAGAATAAAATGAGAAAGTAATAATAAAAAGAATGAAGTCAGATGAACAAATCACAAATCACATGCTAAAACGAATGTTAAATTTACAAATAATATAAAAGAAACGTTAGTTTCTTATCAAAAAAATAATATAAATCGAAAAAAAATCTAGATAAACAAAACCAGATGTTAAAGTGCATGTTAAATTTACAATGAACATATACAAATAAAGCTTATAGTTCCTCAACAGAACAAAATGAGAATATAAATAGAATGAAGTCAGATAGACAAATTACATGTTAAATTTACAACGAACATATGTAAACAAAACTTGTCGTTCTTTATCAAAAAAAAAAAGAATAATATAAAAAGAAAAATTAGTCGAAATGGGAAAAACAAAATGTTGAACACGATGTTAAATTTTACAATGAACATATATTAACAAAGTTTATAAGTTCCTATTAAAAGAGCAAACGAACATAAATAGGAGAAATGGAAATATGTCAAATGCACAAACTACATGTTAATGTGAATGTTAAATGTGCTATGAACATACATAAGCCATAGGAACAAGCGATTATTCATATACATAGAGTCAAGTAGACGAATTATAATTTAAAGTGAATGTAAAATTTACCATGAAACACTAAAGCGAAGCTTACTTTAGCTTGTAAAGCTAACTAGAAGACAAAAAGGAATTTAAAGGCAAACTTTAGGGTTCACATAGTACCTGCAAACGAAAAACCTTTAATGACTTCATACAAGTTTTTTTCTCATTCATTAAAACAGTGAATAGCTTGAAAGTTTTTCTCGAAGTATGTCAAAGAGTCGAAGTTCCAAAACTAAGCGCTAATTTATATACCCCAGAGTGCTGCTTCGTCAAATTAATCCCCAACAGCTTTTCGACACCCACAAGATAACAACATTATCTGCTTTCCTCTGGCTACACATTATCTGCCAAACCAGCACAAATGCCGAACTCCAGCTCACTCTCTCCCGCTCTTACTCTTTCGCTCTCTCTCCCTCTTTACAACCCCTAAGCAATTGCGTTGTACAGCTTTTTTTTTGCCATGGGGGTAGAGAGAGAGAAAGGGTCGGTTTTCTCCAATTAGAGCACCCTACAGTAAAATGGAAATTTCCCCCCATTAAATGGGCTTTACGCTTTCATGTTACGCATAATTGAAACCAACTTCCCATTCAGTGGGCACAACGAACTCCAAGCACCAAACTCCCCAAACAACAACCAAAAATAACAACAACAACAACAAAAACAATATTAACGTTAACGTGCACGTCAACGTCTACGTCAACGTCAATGCCAAACCACCACCGCCACCACCAGCACCACCAAGAACAACTTTAACCGGGGCTTGGCTCTTGGATACTCAACCCCCATTTGGCTCGACCAAGCGACCGACCGGGGCTTTTGGCCCACAAAGCATGTCAATGTCGTGAATATTATTGACATGGATTTACCACACACACAGACACACGAACACACACACACACTCGCACACATTCACCCACAGCACGACAATGGGGACGGCGAGCCGACAGCACGACAAGCTTCGTCGCCATTTTGTTAGGCGGCAGCATTTCCGCGTTTCACCACTCCACCGAAAACTGGGGAAAAGCCAAAGGAGACCCAGCGGCAGCGCCACAGAGAACAGCACGACAGAGAAACAAAAAAAAAAAGAAAAGAAGAGGAGGAAAAACAAAACGTTGTAATGTGAAGGTCAACCCCTTTGTCTGGCAGGAGTTGTAAAGCAAGTTGAAGTTGTGTTTTTACTCCCTCTTTACACCCAGAACCCACTGAAAGAGTTGAGCTTAAAGAGGGGTATATTAGCTGCGTGCATTCGTTTGTGAGAGGTGAAGCTTATATCAAATTGGTATATTTTAAATATATATATGAAAATATAATCTATTCCGTCTGTAAATCTATCAATCGAAAACAGAATTATAGAGACCTAGAGAACGGGTATATTGGCTTTGTGCACTCGTTCATGAGAGGTCGAACTATATATCGAATTCATCTGTTATATTCTATCTTAATCTATCTATAGAAAATATATTATAGTAATATATATTTTAAGCAAGGCTGTATTAGCTTCATGCACTCGTCTGAGAGAGTTATTATGGTCTATCAAATTGGAAAAATTTAAAGAGTGTAGGTTAAAGCTTTGTTCATCTATTTTCTTCTTTCTAAGTCTATCTAGAAAACATATTATAGTTATATCTATTTTGAGCTATGGTATATTGGCTCTATACATTCGTTTGTGAGAGTTACTAAGGTCTATCAAATTGATAAATTAAATTAGTACAGGTTTAAGTTCTGTTCCTCTGCTCTATTTTATACGTATATCTATTAATAGAAAATATACTTATATAGATATAAAATTAATTAGAGAGATAAGAAAATGTTGTTCGTTCATCAGCTCTATTCAGCCCGTTCATCTATTAATAGAGTATAGACATATAAAGATATAAGAGTTATTTTTAGCTATCGATAACTTGTGCAGTTACTACAGAAACGTTATCGATAAGCGCTGTATTGACCAAATCATAAATAGTTGATCTCCAGTCTGCAAGTCTCGTAAAACTCGCAATATTTCACTCAAATCATCCCAAGCTTAATATTATTCCTTACCGTTGACATCTTAGACTAAAAATTTACTAATTTTTTTATTTACTTAATTATCTGCATCCATTCAATATACTCTGCTTTGGACAATAAATCAGGTATTATACTACCTACAGTCAACAAAATTGTTCCCATTAAATAAATGTTTAAATATCTCAATATATAACTAATGTTAGGTAACCATTTCCATTTATTTCCACCCACCAAGTGCAGGGTATCTCTTAGTCTTCCACTTCCTCCGAGAACACTTCTACTCGTTCTTTTTTCTTCATCTCTGTGAGCTGTCAAAGTCAAAAGCTGATAAAAATCGATATACGGCAGACAAGTCGCCCGTAGCTCAGGGGCAACCGTTGCCCAACCCGTTGCACATTCCTAGCCCAGACGATTCTCGGTCAACAGCAACAACTTCAGTTCAGCCCCCCAGCTTCGGTATGCCATTTGTGCTTTATGTTTACTGTTTCTTTTCAGGGGCTTGTCGAATTGTAAAAGAAATATTTATATCTCTTGGCATGCAGTTGGCAATATGTCATGGCTAAGAGATACTACCAAAGGTTGAACCAGCCAGACAGACATAAAATATACGTAATTAGATTATGAGTCGAGTAAATGGCTAGAACTTTGACAGTCACAAATGGAAAGGTGGTTCAAATGGGGGCGTTTACCCAAGTGAATGGGGCTTGTAGTTGGAGTTTTTATTATTTTTATTTTAATATTTAAATTTTAGAGGAATGTGAGGTATGCTTAAGATTAAGTTAAAGTATGATTGACTAACTAAAATAAATTTAAAGTTAGGAACTGAAAAAAATGCATATAAAATACTAACAAAAATTGTTATTTCAGTATTTAAATACTGATAAGATGCATATACTATACTAAATATGTTATTTCGGTATTTAAATACTAATAAAATGCATATAAAATATAAAATTATTATTTCAGTATTTAAATACTGATAAAATTCGTATAAAATACTAAAGTAAATTGTTATTTCAGTATTTAAATACTAATAAAATGCATATAAAAACTAAAAAATTATCTTTTCAGTACTTAAATCTTAATAAAATGCATATAAAATACTAAAAATATTTTTTCAGTGTTTAAATACTGATAAAAATGCATATAAAATACTAAACTAAATTGTAATTTCAGTATTTAAATACTGAGGAATTACATATAAAATACTAACGACAATTGTTATTTCAGTTTTCAAATACTGAAAAAATGCATATAAAATACTCATAAAATGTTATTTCAGTATTTAAATACTAATCTATATATATATAATGATGACATGTTTATTATGATTCATTTAGTTAATCTAAAATGCTAAATAGAGTCGACTGCCAAAACACATAAGTTAGATCGCATTTAGTTATGGCAAAGGCCAGCGACCGTTACATTTTAGCACTTCCGCACTAATCAATGGCTCCCACTTCGTTTAACAAGGTACAGTTCTAGCTGAAAGTATGTTTATGTGTGCATGTGTATGTGTGTGTGTGTGTGCTTCTATACTTATAACCAGAAACGAGCCATCATCAAATCGCTTGGCTGCATTTGTCGAGTCCCAAGTACAAACAGACACACACACATAAACATTAATGCACACATACGTATGCATGGGCATATTTCCCTAAAAAATTTGTATATATGTATGTGTGTGTACACATGTACAAACTACAAGAACGTCTGACCACTTCACGCTCTCGGCTCTCTGCCCCGCTCACGAAATTTGATTAGCACGCTCTCTGCTTGGTCAGCATTTCGGCTCTCTCTCTCTCTCTTTGTCGTTGTGACCTCTCTGCACCCACACAACGTTAGCTACGAGAATTATTCTTGATTGCTTTGCTCGTCGCGCAGCTCAAAATTTTTGTTTATTTTCTTTTATGCTGCTCACACTCATACACGTTTCCCCCCTGTCACTGCTGCTGAGTTTTTTTTTTTTGTTCTTTCTTTGCGCTCGCTCTCCGACGACGTTTCACCCGCGCTGTCGCTGCCCGCGCATGTGTTGCGTCTTTTCTTTGTGTTAGTGTGTGTGTACTTATGAACAGTTTGACTGCCCTGCTTCGTTTCGCTGTCGTCGTCGCTGCGTCTTCTTCGTGGCTGCTTCGTCGTCTCTCGTTGTTGTTGTATACAAGGTCGTTTGCGTACAAATTTCAACATTATTTGAAGGTCGTCCTTTGCCCATTCTGCGCTCGCTCTCGCTCTCGCTCTCTTGCTTGCGTGTGGCTGCACTCGCTCTCTCACCCTGCTCTCTCTCTCTCTCTCTGTCTTTTCAATTTGCCGGTTGGCGTCTTCGCCGCCTGCGCTTGCTGGGTTGTTGTACTGGCTAAGCATTAGCCTGTGCTCGCCGTCAGCTGCACTCAATTGCACTTAACTGTAATATGCCAAAAAGTGAAACGCATTTGCCCCATCCCCCCTCGGCACCCACCATGTTATGCACTCATTTCGCCGCGCCCTTCTCACAAACCATTCTCAGCTGCCTGCCCGCCTGCCGGCCGCTTCGCTTTTGGGTTAATGTACCTTAAATTTTATTATAATATTCCATCGGCTTTTTCGCCTCTTTCGCTTTAAGGTCGTTGACATTTTTCGTCGGCCGGCGCTATTGTTCTGCTGCCCGCTTTAAGCTATTGTTCGTGTTCGTCGCTGATAACAAGCGCGTTGGACTCACGTTGGACAGTGTAATAACTGTCGCTGTGTGTGTGCGTGTGTAGCACACATGTCGCAGCGGTTCCAATTAGCATAACTCGCCTTTGCCTCTGCCTCAGACTCATGCAGAGGCCAAGGTCGTCGTCGTCTCTATGAAACGATGATTCTCTATATGAGTAATAATTCGCATAGTAACGAAATTTGTATACACACAGAAGTATGAAGAGTGAAAGAGATGGAGCATATGTAGAAACTAGCTCCTTCTCCATATTCAATCTCTCTTTTATGTTGGCTAAACTGAAATGTGATTCATGTGTGGAGCTCGGCT